>CM053628.1:45897703-45929801 GCA_028646595.1 Phalanger gymnotis
GGGAAATGGGGCTGCTGTGGCGCACTCTTTCGCCGGGGAGTAGGACTACTACGCAGGCGCAGGAGGGGAGGGGCCAAAGTCAGAGAGATGGGGGAGAAATGGGGGGGGTGGGGAGAAGAAATGGGGGGGAAGAAACAGGGGGATGGGGAGAAGAAATAGGGAGATAAGAGAAAAGGGGGGTGGGGGGAAAGAGAAAGCGGGATGGGGGGAAGGGGAGGATGGATGGAGGAGCGAGCGCGCGACAGAGGGCGTGCACGAGTCCGAGCAGGGCAGGGAGGGGGCGGGCAGACAGGCCAGGCTGGAGCGCGCGGCCACGGCGCGAGAGCAGAAGACTGCGCGGCGCGGCACGGCGCTCGAGGCCCACCAGCAGCGGGCCGGAGCGCACGAGCGCCTAGCCGGGGCCAAGCAAGCGGGTGGGAGGGCGTGCGCGCGCTGGGACGCGCGCCGGGAGGCCGGCCGCCGCGAGAGGCGGGGTGGCACCGACGGAGGGCCCCGGGCTCCAAGGAGGGGGGAGCAAGAGCGAGGGAGGGGGGAGGGAAGGAGGGACGCCATCCACCAGCCCGGCCCGGCTCGCCTCCCCGACCCCGCGGCCCCCGCCCGCGCTGCCTCCTCTCCGCGGAGGGGCCCCCGCCCGCGGCCACAGCGGCGCCACTCACAGTCTGTCCTCCTCGCCTCCTCCTCCTCCGCTCAGCGCGGCGGCGGCGGCCATTTTCCGAACGGCTTTTACCACAGGACTCTTGATGAGGAGGGTGCGCGCGCGCCGCCGACAACCTGGGAGCGCGCGCGCCGCCCCACGTCTCAGCCACGCCACGCCCTCCCTATCCCTCTGGCTTCCCTCAGTTCCCTTACCCACCACTATCCGGTCCCTTTTCTCTGGGGCTGGTCGGCTCCACCCATGCTCCTTTCTGATTGGATGGTGGAGACGTCATTCCGAAAACTCGTGTGTGATTGGCTAGAAAGTAAGCGAAGGGGGCTGGAGTCCTGGTAGCAGCGCCATGAATTGGCGGAAGTTTCTGTCAATTACTGCCCAGGTGGAGGAGAGAGGAAGCCCTTCCTGACTGTTGATTGGATGATGATAATTTAATGGGACTGCGCCAATTGGGCGTTCTTAGCTGTCGGTTCAGGAAAGTGGGCGTGGCAGGACATTTGGTGTGGTCTAGCGGTTGGGATTTGAATATTAACGCTTTTAACATTCTTCCCTGATGTTTTTTCTGCTGAAGCTCCTAAGGATTATCCGTTTGTCCCTTTTATAAACCGGCTAATGTCCACCGGTCACATACACACGTACTTGCACGTATACCCGTCTAACACACACTTTGAACCCATTCATTTAGTCTATTCGTACCTTTAGGGAAGGCAACCTCAAGAGCAAGGATATGCCTTCAGGGAACCCTCCCATTCCTCCGTCCCACTTCGCACCACTGCAGGTCCATATAAACGTGACCATAAGAATCAGGCCACATCAACTGCATTTATGCAGAAAGTGGACTTTGGTCTCAGGATCAGGATAGCATGCACAAAGGCTCCTCTTTTCGAACCCAATGTTAATGGGGCAGCTAGTGGACAGAGCACTGGGTCTGGAGGCAGATGCTTCTTAGCTGTGTGACTTCGGGTAAGTCACTTAGCCTCGTTTTCCTCATTTGTAGAAAGGGGATGATAACAATAGCACCCATCTCCCAAGCTTGTTATGAGATAATTGTAAAGCCTGTGCTAGGGCACAGTGCCTGGTCCATACATAGTAAGTGCTACATAAATGTGAGCTGATAGGACAGCCTTATGCCATGGATCATATAACATGTTGCTCTAGGATGCGGTTTCCACAACCAATCCACATTTGCTTGCCAATGACATTCCCATACTGGCCGACTTGCGGTTTCCCAAACACGAACTCTTTTTCCACACCTTCCCATCTTGGAACCCCTGGCTCCTTTCAAGGCTCAGTTCAGGTTCCATTTCCTAATAACAATAGCTTAGATTTCTATAGAGCTTTAAGGTTTGCAAAACACCACGTATTTTTTCTCATTTGATTCTCACAACACTGGGAGTTACTCATATTATCTCAACTAGAGAAACAAGCTGAGAAAGGCTAAGTGATTTGTCAGGTCATACAGCTAGTCAGGCAGCATTTGAATGCAGGTTCCTGACTTCCCAAATTATACTGTATTTACCTTTGATAACATCCATAGGAAATAGGCTATACTTGGGCTTTCCCCCCAACTTAAATAACTATACTACTGAGAACATTACAGGGCAGCTAGATGGCACAGTGGATAGCTTGGAGTCAGGAAGACTTGAGTTCAAATCCAGCCTCAAACACTTAATAGATTTGTGGCCATCAGCATGTCACTTAATCCTGTTTGCCTCAGTTTTCTCATCCATAAAATGAGCGGGAGAAGGAAATGGCAAACCTCTCCAATATCTCTGCCAAGAAAACTTCAAATGGGGTCACAGAGAGTTGGACGTCAGGGAACAACAACAAAAGTGGAAATATTAACAGTACCATTTTGAGATCGTTATGTCCAGCAGAGCCCAGATTCTTCCTTCCAGATCAGAAAAGCTTTGAGTATGGACCCAGCTATGGTCTGTGTGCCTCTTGCCCCAGGACCCAGTTGAGCTGACCACAGACTGAGTAGGGAGGTCACTGCTGATCCCTCCAGTACCAAATGCATCTTATATTAGAAACAAAGAGAGAGGCATTTGTGAATATCACCAGGGTGAGAATTTGTTTGGCTTGTCTATGCATACATGGTGTCCTCCAGAGTCTTAGTAAAATTTTAAGCTGTCAATACTGCACTAAGACTTTGGGGACACCCTGTATTTGTTCCGACAGTTTGGTTGTTCTTTTTGGTTTTTTTTTTCCAATGTGGAGTGAGGCGGGCGTAGGAGAGAAAATAAGTGCTTGGTAATTTTTTTAAAAAAGTATCTTGTATCTATTTTGAATATACAAGAGGCAACATTGTGTAAAGGATGGAGATCGAGCCTTGGAGCCAGAGACACCTAGCTTCAAGCCCCTGTTCCGATGCATGATGTCTATGTGACTGGGGGCAGGGGTGGGGTGTCATGTGACCTCTTAGTGTTCTCTAGGAAACTGTAATTTATTTGCAAAGAAATTTCCAACTTGCATTGGTAGAAAGATTTTCCTCACCTTGGAGTTACCTCTCCAGGCAGTTCTCAAACATTTTACTCTCAGGCCCTTTTTACACTCTTAAAAATTATTGAAGATGCTCCTTAAGAGCTTTTGTTTATATGGGTTATTTCTATTGTTATTTATCATGTTAGAAATTAAAACACCTTAGTATTATTATGAAAAGAGTTTTGACCTTGCAGACCCCCTGAAAAGGTCTCCAGGACCCCTAGGGGTCCCTGGATAACACTTAAGAACAACTGCCATATACCAATGAAATCACCAATATGGTCCTTATTTCTTTGAATATACCTATATTTGTAGGCTCCCCTCACTAGGCTGTATGCTCCTCGAGGGCAGGGGCTGTCTTTTGCCTTTCTTTGTATCCCCTTGGCATTCCACTGGGCCTGGCACATAGTGGTCGATTAATAAATGTTTATTGACTATCCAGTCAATATGACTGCATGACTGACTAAGGCAAAAGATGCCCTACGCTCAAGGAGCTCACAATCTAACGAGAGAGACAAGCAAACAAGCATGTACAAACAAGCCATATCTGGGATGAAAAAGAAATAGTCAAAAGAGAAGGTGCTAAAATGAAAGGAGATCGAGAAAGCCTTCCTGTATCAATGGATCTAAGAATTCATGGTGGGGAGAAAGGTGAAAGAAGACAGGAAAGGATGTTAGAAGAGTTTTATAAGCCAGAGAGGAATTTCTGTTGGATCCAGGAGATGCTAGGGAGACAATGGAGTTTATTGAGGGGTGACATGGTCCAACATGCACTTAAGGCAGGCAGACCCACCAGCTGGCTATTGCAGTTGTCCAGGGGTGAGGTGATGAGAGTCTGTACCAGGGTGGTAGAAGTGGCAAAGAAGAAAAGGGGATGGATATTAGGGAGGTAAAATCAATAGGCTTTGGCAACAGATTGGAGGGAGGGAGGGAGAGACTGAGACAGAGAGAGGAGGGGGAGGAGAGACAGAGAGACAGAAAGAGAGGAGGGGAGGAGAGAGAGAGACAGAAAGAGAGACAGAGAAACGGGCAGATTGATTTGGGATTAGACTTATGGAAGTGACCGTCATTGAACTCATACAATCTTTGCACTTATTTCTTTTTTTCATGTGTTACATTGCCTTATTTTTTACTTAATTAATTTTTTGGTTACATTTTAAGTTCTGAATTGTCTCCCTCCCTCCCCACCCCGCACTAGAGAAGGACACCATTCAACCCAGATGTATATGTAAAACCATACTATGCATAGTTCTATTTATCAATTCTTTCTCTGGATGGGGATAGCATTTTCCACCAAGAGTTTTTTGGAATTGTCTTGGATCATTGTATTGCTGAGAAGAGCTAAGTCTACCATAGTTGATGATCATACAGTATCGCTGTTACTATGTACAATGTTCTCTTGGTTCTGCTTACTTCACTCAGCATCAGTCCATGTAGGTCTTTACAGGTTTTTCTGAACTCTTCCTGCTCATCATTTCTTATAGCACAATAGTATTCCATCACAATCATATACCATAACTTATTCGGCAATTCCCCAGCTGATGGACATCCCCTCAATTTCCAATTCTTTGCTACTACAAAAAGATCTGCTATAAATACTTTTGTACATAGAAATCCTTTTCCTTTTTCTTTGATCTCTTTGGGATACAGACCTAGTAGTGACATTGCTGAGTCTAAGGGTCTGCACAGTTTTATAGCCTTTTGGGCATAGTCCCACATTGCTCTCCAGAATGGTTGGATCAGTTCACAACAGTGTATTAGTATTTCAATTTTTCCACATCCCCTGCAGAATCTGTCATTTTCCTTTTCTATTAGTCTTCCTTTCTAGTCTTCCTTCCTTCAAACTGATAGGTGTGAGGTGGTACATCAAAGTTGTTTTAATTTGCATTTCTCTAATCAACGAGTGATTGAGAACACTTTTTCTTTTGTCTATAGATAGCTTTGATTTCTTCTTCTGAAAACTGCCTGTATATGTCCTTTGACCATTTATCAATTGGGGAATGACTTATAGTCTCATAAATTTGCTCAGTTCTCTATATATTTGAGAAATGAGACCTTTATCAGAGAAACTTGATGTCAATCCCCACCCCTTACCCCTAGTTTCCTGTTTTCCTTCTAATCTTGACTACATTGGTTTTGTTTGTGCAAAAACTTTTAAATTTAATATAATCAAAATTATCCATTTTACATCCTTTCTCATGTTCTGGATATTCTTCCCTTAGCCATAAACCTGACAGATAAAATGCTCCATGTTCCCCTAATTTGCTTATGGTATCATATTTCATGAACCTTTTCTCCGTATACTGTGTAAGATGTTGGTCTATACCCAGTTTTCTGTCAAACTGCTTTCCTGGTTTGCCAGCAATTTTTGTCATATAGTGAGTTCTTATCTCAAAGGCTTCATTCTTTGGGTTTGTCAAACACTAAATTATTGTGGTCATTTATTACTGTGCATTGTGTACCTAATCTATTCCACTGATCCATGAATCTATTTCTTAACGAGTACCAGATTGTTTTAATGATTACCACTTTGATTACAGTTTGAGATCTGGTACTACCTTCCTTCACATTTTTGAAAATTGATTCCCTTGATATTCTTAACCTTTCGTTCCTCCAGATGAATTTTGTTATTATTTTTCCTAGTTCTCTAAAGTAATTTTTGGTAATTTGATTGGAATGGAACTGAATAAGTAAATTAATTTAGGTAGAATTGTCGTTTTTATTATATTGGCTTGGTTTACCCAGGAGCAATGAATGTTTCTCCAGTTGTTTAGATGTGACTTTGTGTGAAAAATGTTTTGTAATTGTGTTCATATAGTTCCTGGGTGTATTTTGGCAGATAGACTCCCAGGTATTTTATATTATCTGCAGTGATTTTAAATGAAATTTCTCTTTCTATTTCTGCCTGCTAGACTTTGTTGGTGATATATAGAAATGCTCATGATTTGTGTGGGTTTATTTTATATCCTGCAACTTTGCTGAAGTTGTTAATTATTTCTACTAGTTTTTATGTTGATTCTCTAAGTATACTATCGTCTCATCTGCAAAGAGTGATAGTTTTGTTTCCTCATTGCCTATTCTAATTCCTTCTATTTCTTTTTCTTCTCGTCTCTATAGCTAGCATTTCTGGTACAATATTGAATAATAGTGGTGATAATGGGCACCTTTGCTTCACACTCTGATCTTATTGGGAAGTGTTCTAGCTTATCCCCATTACATGTAATGCTTGCGGATGGTTTTAGATAGATGCCACTTGCTTGAAGGAAAACTCCATTTATTCTTGTGCTTTCTAGTGTTTTTATTTTATTTATTTATTTATATTTCTTTTTTTGTTACATTTTAAGTTCTTAACTATTTAACTCCCTCCTTATCCTACACTAGAGAAGGCCACTATTTCAACATACACTTACTTACATATGTATATGTATATACATGTGTGTATATGTTTGTGTGTGTTTGTATGTATATATATATATATACACACTCATATATATGTAAAACCATATTATGATTGCTCCTATTTATCAGTTCTTTCTCTGGAGGTGGGTAGCATCTTCCTTCATAGGTCCTTTGTAGTTGATTTGAATATTTATAATACTCAGAATAACTTAGTCGTTCACGGTTATTCTTTGAGCAATATTGCTGTTACTGCATACAATATTTTCTTGGTTCTGCTCATTTCACCCTTCATTATTTCATGTAAATCTTTCCATGTTTTTCTGAAACCATTCCCTCTCATAGTTTCTCATAGCACAGTAGTATTCCATCACAGTCACATACCACAATTTGTTTAGCCATTTGTCAATTGATGGGCATCCCCTCACTTTCCAGTTCTTTACCACCACAAAGAGAGCTGCTATAAATATTTTAAAACATACAGGTTCTTCTCCTTTTTCCCTGATCACCTTGGGAAACAAATCTAATAGTGATATTGCTGGGTCAAAGAGTACACTCAGTTTTATAATCTCTTTGGGCATAATTCAAAATTGTTCCCCAAAATGTTTGGATCAGTTCACAGTTCCACCAATGATGCATTAGTGTCCCAATTTTCCCACATTCTCTTCAACATTTGTCATTTTCCCCTTCTAACATTTTGGCCAATCTGATAGGTGTGAGATATTTCTAAGTTATTTTAATTTGCATTTCTCTTATCAATAATGATTTAGAGCATTTTTCATATGACTTTCTTTTATTTCTTCACCCAAAAACTTCTTGTTCATATCCTTTGGCGAGGGGTGGGAACCTGTGGCTTCAAGGCCACATGTGGCCTTCTAGGTCCTCGGGTATGGCTTTTTGACTGAATCCAAGTTTTACAGAACAGGTCTTTTTGTTAAGGGGATTTGTTCTGTGAAGTTTGGATTCAAAGGGTTGCACTTGAGGACCTAGAGGGCCACATGTGGACTTGAGGCTGCAGGTTCCCTACCCTTGCCTTTGACCATTTATCAATTGGAGAATGCCTCATATTCTTATAAATTTGACAAAATTCTCTATATGATATATGAGGCATCTGATATATCTGAGAAACTGTCCCAAACTTCAGATTTTTCATGCTGCCGTTTTCAGAGTTAGTTATAGTTTTTTTTTGGTATTTCCAAGGTGGTATGCTTTAAGCAGAGATGTGGTCATTGCTTTCCTGGACTATGCTCTGATCTCTACCCAGGAAGGGGCCTTGTTTCCCTATAGGCACAAATGTTAGCATTCCTCATGGCCCTAGAACTGTGACCAAGTCCCCTGGTCTCCTGCAGATGCAAGTGTTAGTACTGCTTTCTGGGTTGGAGTTGAGACCAGGGTCCCTACTCCCTTGTGAGCAACCACAAGCACTCTTCTGTACCCTGGAACTGTGACCAGGGACTCTGCTCCCCTGTGGAGACAAGTGCTTTGTCCTGGGAATGTGACCTAGAACTGCGTCTGGGCAATGCAATAGGCTCCTGAACCCAGGACCAGCAAAGGGTCCCCCATAATTTCTTTCTGAACAATTGTCAGAATCCCCCATCTTATCATCTGTGGGCTGAGATCTCCTAAATCTTCTGCCACCACTGATGCAACCACCCCCAAGGCCCTCTGCTGGCTTGCTGGGATGCAGCCTGTGCTGTGCTCTGGGATGGATCACCACCCTGGTGAGACAAACCTTTCCTCCTGACCTCCTAAGTTGTTTTGGACTGGAAAATTGTTTCGTCCAACTTTTTTTGGTTCTGCTGCTCCAGAATTCAATTTGAGGCATCATTTTAAAGGTGTTTGGAGGGGCATTTGGGAGAGGTCAGGTGAGTGCCTGCTCCTACTCTGCCATCTTGGATCTACCTCTACTTGCTATTTTGAAAAACAAATAGAAGAAAAATGTTAAAACTAAGCCAACCAAAAAAGAATGAAATGACTTCTTCATTTTCTGGCACTGGGATAATATTAATAATACTTGCAATCATTATTTATAGCACATTAAGACTTGCAAAATGCTTTGCAAATATTAACTCGCTTGATCCTAATAGCACTGGAGGCAGGGCAGAGTGTAGGTGCAATTGTCATCCCCATTTCACACATGACAAAATTGAGGCAAAGATTAAATGGCTTGCCCAGGGTCACACAGCTAGTAAGTGACTGAGGTTAGATTTGGACTGAGGTCTTCTTGACTCTAGGGCTTCTGCTCTTTCCACTTGGCAACCTGGCTGTCCTGTGTTTTCGGTCATGTCAGGAGCTCTTAGTTAAGGAATTTCCTTTTATTCATAGAAGTAAATGATAGTCTCAGAGAGTTTTTTAGAGCACTGGGGTGTTATAGGACTTAACTAGTCCCACAGCCAGTCTATATCAGAAACAGGGCTCTAATCCTGATCATTCTGGATTTAACGTCAGTTATCTCTCACCATCACCACCTTACCTCTGTTTTCTGGCCGGTGAGATGAATGCCCTCCACTGAAGTCTTCCTTTGACACTTCATCATGGTGGAGAAGTGACGTTAGATCATTTAAGGACTAGCCTAAGTCAGAGAGGCTTGTCATCAGGGAGGCCACCAGAAATTCTTGAAGACCTCCTACTAAATAGAAAAAGGTTTATAATTAGTTCCCAGGGAGGGAATATCCTTACCCTCAACCCCACACCCCCAACAAAATCCCAGATCCATGAAATATTCAAAGGTTACTTGATTTGGTGTGGAGTACCCAGGAATTCAATTCAGGGGAATTGCATTCACGTTCTACAGTTATCCCTTTCACATTGCAACTTTTCCCATCCTGGGTTTTGATATATCATGGGTCAGCATAAGAAATGGGAATTTGGGGGAATTTTTTGGAAGCTGCAGATGACATGTGAAGGCCAACAGATGACACAGAAAAAGTTTAGAAACTGAGAAATAAATATATTTCTATATAAATTCATATTTATATAATTACATTTATATATCTAAATATAAATTTATATATATAAAATAAAATACATGTGTAGTATTATATAATATCAACCCAAATTTTATAATAAGGTACTGTAAACACCCCATAAAAGAAAAAGAAAAGAATTCAGACTTCTCTGGCATGAAGGGAAGGCCAAACAATTTTACGCGGATTTTGCAGATTGTGGAGGCACTGCACCCCTAACCCCTGTGAGGTGGAAGGGATAACTGTAGTATTATTAGCAAATCTGTCTTATCTGCCAATAACACAAGGCTGGGAGACAAGCTAACAGACTGAACGACAGAGCCAGGATTCAAAAAGATCTGGCCAGGCTAGAACATGGAGCCAAATCAAATAAGATGACATTTAACAGGAGAAAATGTAAAGACACAGGATCAAAGATCAAGAAGTAGATGAGTTTTCAGAAGCCAGCTAATCTAAACCCTGCCATTTTACAAACTGAGGCCCAGGGAAGTTAAAGTTAGTATGACCTATGGTCTTGTGAAGTGACTCACCTAAAGTCACACAGGTAGTCTGTCTCAGAGGCAGAATAGAATCTGGGTTCTTTCCACTGTATCATGATTTTACACTTTGGATTTTTAAAAATCAGTTTCTCACATAGTAGATGGAGGCGGCAGGCTCACAGTTGATTTGAAAAAGATCTGAGGGTGTTAGTGAACTTCAAGCTCCATAGGAGTCAGTAGTATGAAATGGTGTCTAAGAAAGCTAATGCCACTTTGGTCTACATTAAGGGCTGCCCAGTGCCCAGGACTACCTAAAAGAGAGCCCAACTGTAGGACTGCTTGTTCAGTCTTTCATTTCTGGGCCTGATGGCTTAAGAAAGGCATTCTAAACTAGAGAATATCTACATGAGGTGGCCAGGAAGAGGGAGGTCTATGCCATAGATGGACTGCTTGAAGGAACTATAGATGTCGAATGTGAAAAAGAGACCACTCAGGAGGTACACAAGAAATGTCTTCAAGTAAATGAGAGGCTGCACCTTGTCAGAGGACTTGGAAGATAGAATCAGGAGCAGTGGGGGGCCGGAGTGGGGTGTGTGGGAAGAGGTTGCCTCTGGAAAGTGCTAGCCTTCCTTCTCTTGGGAAGTCTTCAAACACAGACCGGTTGACCACTTGGACAGGGGTTCCTGCCCAAGTATGTTTTGCACCAAATGGAAAGAAAGAAACAAGCGGTTTTTTTGAGCACCTACTATGTACAAGGCACTGTGCCGAACACTTAACAAATACCATCTCCTCTGTTCCATACAACAACCCTAGTTTTTTATTGTTTGTGACTTATTCAGTTGTGCCTGACTCTTCATGATCCTGTGAACATAGCGCAGCAATGCTGCCCATGGGGTTTTCTTGGCAGAGATACTGGAGTGCTTCACCATTTCCTTCTCGGGGGGAGGATTGAAGCAAACAGAGGTTAAGTGACTTGCCCAGGGTCATAGAACAAGTAAGTGTCTGAGGCCAGATTTGGACTGAGGCCTTGACTCCAGACCTAGTATCTATCCATTGAGCCACTTAGCTGCCTCCAACAATCCTAGGAAGGACATGCTGTTATTGACCCCATCTTACAGTGGAGAAAAACCAAATTAAGTGACTTGCCTCTCGTAAGGGTCTCACACAGCTACTAAGTGTTGGAGGCTGGATTTGAACCCAGGTCTTCCTGATTCCAGGTCCAGTGCTTGATTCACTGTGCCACCTTGTGGTGCCCATGGAGGACCCACTCAATTCTGAGATTATGTGATTTATGCCTCAGTCATCTACTATCTGTTTGACTATGGGTAATTCTTGTCACCTTTCAGAGCCACAGTTATATCATCTGTAGAAAGGGAATCATCATCGTAATAATACCTACCTTACATGCTTATTATGAGAAAAGTATTTTGTAAACCCTAAATCAATGGTGAAGTGAGTAGCTATTTTCTCAATACTAAACTATTCTATAAGAGGTAGCTTGAGATAGTGGAAAGTGGGCTCAGCTAAGAGTTAGGAGAGCCAGGTTTGAAACTCAGTTCTAGTACTTAATGATTATATGTCCATGAGCAACCCACTTATTCTCTGGGTCTAAGGTTCCTACTCCATATAATGAGGGCTTTGGACTCAATAGCCTCTGAGGTCTCATCCAGCTCTGAATCTACTGTCTTCTGTGGGCCGTTGGGTAAATCACTTCTTCCAGTCTTAGTGTCTTCCTGTATGAGGAGGCACCTGGGTGGCCCAATGGATGTAATGTTAGGCCTAGATTTACCCTTGGGTAAATCACTTCTCTTTCTGGTCTCAGTGTCTTCCTCTATGAGGAGGAAGCTGGGTGACCCAATGGATAGAATGCTAGTCTTAGATCCTCTGTGGGCCCCTTGGGTAAATCACTTCTCTTTTTGGTCTCAGTGTCTTCCTCTATGAGAAGATGGCTGGGTGACCCAATGGATGGAATGCCAGGATTGGATCATCTGTGGGTCCTTGGATAAACTACTTCTTCCAGTCTCAGTGTCTTCCTCTATGAAGAGGCAGCTGGGTGGCCCCATGGATGGAATGCCAAGTTTGGAGTCCTTTCAAGCCCTATGGTCCTATGATCTTATGAATGCAAAATGTCCCAAATCTCATCACTGACAAAATTTTTTTATATTATAACAACCTTGGGGTGAGTGGAGGTCTCTTGTTTATTTATTTGAGTATTTTTATTTGTTGAGAGCTGCTAGTGGAATAGTAGATAGAGTGCTGGGCCTAGAGTCAGAAACACTCATCTTCCTGAGTTCAAATCCAGCCTAGACACTTAGTAGCTATGTGACCCTGGGCAAGTGACCTAACCCTGTTTGCTTCAGTTTTCTCATCTGTCAAATGAGCTGGGAAAGGAAAGGCAAACCACTCCAGCATCTCTGTCAAGAAAACCCCAAATGCAATCACAGAGTCCAACACAACTGAACAACACTTGTTGACCAGTATTGAGTTTATCGTTTAAAAAAAGGCCAACCTTCTGATACCATAAGAGCTATGAAGAATACATCTAAGCGGTCACTAATTTGAAATGAGTAGGATTTCGTTCAACGAGGTTTGGCTATGACTGTTATCACTGAAATGTAGGCCGTGGACATATCGACTATATAAGATCATGTAGAGAAAATGAGGTCATGGATGCAAAGTGCTTTACAAACTTAAAAGCACTCTCTTTACATCACTTATATCTGAGGTGTGTGTTGTCCATGTAGTTCAGGGCTGTCCAAAATGTGGCCTGCAGTGCGATTTATGTGGCCTGCCTACATGCATAGAAATTTACATAAATGCTTTAGTAAATGAAGAGCTCTCTCTAAAATGGCAAATCAAAATATATTGTCTATTGTTTCAATAAAAACCTAAGGTTGGACAGCCCTGGTGTTGTTTATGTGGGTCCACGTGGCTCTGTTTAGACGAGGACTTTTGGGAGGCAGACATAGATGTCCGACAGACTCCCCCTGCCCCAGAGACATCCATTTCTGTCTCCTTGCACTCCATAATACATTGCCTTTCATTGTCATCAAGTTAACTGAAGCCTAATCACTTGAATGACTTATTTGAAAAATTGATTGATGCAAAATGCCTCATTCTCTGATTATGATAGAAAAAAAGTCATAACTCCATTTGAGGTTACAAGTTTGGGTCAATGTAATTCTGAAGGAAAATCTTACCGAGTACACTGAGACACAAATAACTGTCTCCAGGTTCTATTTTAGGCAGCAAGGCTCCAGTGGCTGGAGTGTTGGAGGTGGAGCCAGGGTTCAAATCCAGCCTCTGACATTTGCTAAGTAAATAATCATGGGCAGGTTACTTAATTAATCTCTTTCAGCCTCAGCTTCCTCATCTATAAAATGAAAATAATATTAATTATGTTACTCATAATAATAATTGCTAGCATTTGCAAAGTGCTTGACAACATTATTTTAGTTGATTCTCATAACAACCCTGGGAGGTAGGCACTATCAGTATAACCATTTTACAGATAAAAAATTGAGGCAGACAACAGTTAAGTAATTAGCTCAGGGTTATACAGTTATTAAGTATCTGAGGAAGGATTTGAACTCAGGTCTTCCTGCCTCCAGGTCCAGTGAGCTACCCACTAGACCATGCTGTCTAAAATAAAACCTTGAGGTAATTATCTCACAAGGCTGTTATAAGACTGCGAACTCAGTGATTGTCCCTGAAATAGAAAGTCGGTTCTACTAAACATATTGAGCTTCTGAAAGTGACTAAGAAGCATCTGTTTAGGGTCTTAAATTTAAAAGAAAAAAGAAAATCCACAAAATAAGCCAACAGGTAAGAAGCCAGAGGACTCAGCACCTCACAATCCCTAACGGGAATCCTCATATTTCTTAGCTTGTTTCAATTAATAACGCTTTCATTCTAATGAACAGAGCATTTGATTTAGCCCCCAATCAAGCTTGTGAACTGGCCAGCTTTTACTTTTTATGTTTTGCCCTTATTAATTAACCCTGTCTTCCCCTCCCCCATGTTACAGTATGTCTGGCACTGTTTCTGTATAGGTGCATTTCTGGACTGTGAATGTATATATCTACATTTTTGTAATAAGTTATGTTATCACAAGAGCAATAATGTGAGTGTATATCTACATTTTTGTAATAACAAATTATTTTATCACAAGAGCAATAGCCTATATCTGAGTCTATTATATAGTGAGGGAAAAAAAATTTTAAAACAGCTTCAAGGACCTCATAGATTCCAGCTGCAGGAGAAAGCTAATTCTGTAGAAAACCCAGGCTCTCCCAGTGATGTGACATCATGAAATAGGCATAGGGCATTTTCCAAGTGGCACATGACAAATTAGTCAGAGGACATGAAATGTCCTTTCTGCCTCACCAAGTACACAGTCATCTGGGGTGTCACATTGGCTGATGAACACAGACAGTGGGCATTACTGCATTCAACGGAGGTGGTGGTAAAAGTGACAAGCTTGGAGATCCTGGCAGAAAAGACTGAAGCCAGCCCTAGGGGTGAGGTTTGGCAATTTGTGAATGGCAATAACCAAAGTATTAGAGAACCCAGGGCAGTGTAGAGTGGAACTGGCCAACTATAGAGTCAGGATAGAAAGGGAGAAAAATGAGGCCAGACCAGGAGTGATGGACAAAGCTCTGAGGAGTAGAGGGGCTAGTAGTTGTACTAAGGAAGAGTAGGTTTCAGAGCAATGAAGGCCCTGGAGGGATGGAAGGATTGGAGGTTGTAATCAGAGAAAGAAATTTCAGAGTTCTCAGTCATGGAGGTCAAGGGTAAGATGATGCCTACGTGTGGCTGAGGACATTGGAGTTGAGGAGATAGATGAGCCCGGAAGCCAAGGTATCTGAGGAAACATGTACATGTATATTAAAGGGTCCAAGTTCTCCCATTGGAGGTTCCTGGGAGGTTGTCTTCATTTGAGGGGATAGACCCAGGCCAACTTCCTAGTTGTGCTTCTGACTCTTCATACTGCTGTAGCTGCATTTCATACTGAAACATCCCTCCACTGTGCTGGCCCACTTCCCCCATTGGTGAGTTCTTTTTAGGACCTCTAGTTTTGGAAATGGGTCTGGATTGGCCATACTTTTTAGGATGGCTCGCAATGTTCCTTCTAAGATCAGTTCCTGGGATCTCAGCTCGATGCTAAGTTCACAGACCCAAAGTCTAGGCTGAGGGACTGAAGGAAATAAGGAATGCTTAATAAATACTTAATAACTACTTGTTATCTATGTGCCAAGTATAAGGCAGGGTGGGGTGGGTGGATAGGAAGGCTGTGAGCCAGGAATGGACTCTGAGAAAAGAAGGCCTGGGACCCAGTAGATCAGTAATTTATCTGGATAAAAGAAACCTCAAAGATAGGGAGGTCGCTGAGTGATGGTGGGAGTGGGAAACAAGGAATAACCCCACTATCCCTCCAGAACTGTTGTGCCATGGGAGCATGAAAGAAAGTACATGAAGGATGACCCAGCATGCAGTGTCCTTGGGGAAGAGCCAGGTCTCTCAGTGCCAGAAGATGGAAGAATCACTAGAGGAGAAGGCCTAAGGAGAAGGGGAGTTTGTTCACTATAGAATAGAATGCCAGAGGGCACAATGGAAGGTCAGGATGGGCAGAGCTGGATGGGGAAATGAGGGCTGGTTCATTATTGCCCCTGGCTGAGATGCTAGGTGGCCCATTCAGGTGACATAGCCCCTACAAAACCAGCACTTGGTACTTAGCAGCTTTAGATCAGTGGCTTCCAGATAGATGACCTATTCTAGGGCTTATTAAGTCTATCTTTACTTAATTTTGTTAAAGTCTTATTAACACTTTAGGTATTTTTCTTCACAGCTTCTCAATATCATTCCCAACAGAACAACGTTATTGGGGCGTACTAGCACCTCTGAGTGATTTATGTCGCCAGCCACTTCTTTAGCTTCCTTTCCTTTTGGTACTGTTTGGTTTGAGCTTCAGTGTGAGGTTTAATTGAACCCAAATGAAATGGATGAAGTGATTTCCTCATTTCCTTCAGTTCTTCAGTCCCCCAGCCTGGACTTTGGTTCTGTGAAATCAGCATGGAGCTGAGGTGCTGGATCCCAGGACTTGGTGATCTTAGAAGAAACATTGTGTCAAAAAGAAGAAGAAGAAGAAACATCTTGAGCCAGCCTAAAGCATATCAGGGGCGCTGGGAGCTCTGTAACATTGCATACCTAACGGTAGTCTGCCTCCCCTCCACATGCTGCTTTGCTTTGGGTTTCATTGTTTCTTTGTGAATGTTCTTATTGTTTTCATAATCAAGGACGTGACAGGAGATCCAGACCTGACCTTGAATCTTCTTTGAACGTGTTTGGCTTATGCGGGTTATGTTCGTTCTGGACGTGTCTATCTGACTGCTGATGGATTAAACTTTTGGGTTCTCTTTCTGACTATTGTGGTAGGCTTCATGAGAGGTCTGAGGGCAAGAATGTCTCCAACAAAGGAGAAACCACTCACCATACCCTTTTTCTGAGAACTGCTGTAAAGTGGTCAGCCCCCAGAAGCCCCTGAGGCATTAGATCAAAGATCCCCCCCCCCCCCCGGCCAGATGCTTTTGTTCTTGTCGTTCAAGGAGGTGATTTACTGCTCAGGTGTGCCTGTGGGAGGAGGGGGAGCAGAGGACAGAGAGCTCTTTTTGGTTAGGTGAGAGCTGCAAGAATGGATTGGAACATGGATTTGGTGTGTGAACCTGGGAACGTAATCTTCTCAGGACAGGAAGCTAGGACCCCAATTTCTCCCCTCTCTAATCTATGCTATACACACAGAACAAATTGGTAATTCTAAAGCCCACATAATTAATGGCCATGCTACTTCCTGCTCAAGAAGCTTCAATGGTTCTCTCTCACCTCTAGGATCAAATTCAAATTCCTCTGTTTGGCATTGAAGGCCTTTCACATTCTGGCTCCAACCTGTCTTCCCAGACTGATTTCCCATTACTCTCTTTCAAATACTCTCTGTTCCAGCCAAACTGGCCTACTCGTTGATTCGATGTATCATTCATTCAAAAACATTTATTAAGCATCTATCATATCCCAGGCACTGAGGACTAGAAGGCAAATTGAAATAGACCCTGCCCTGAAGGAGTTTACATTCTCTTGGGGAGACAATACAGGCCCCAGTTTCCTCATCTGCAAAATGAGGAATTGTACTCAATGGCCTCTATAGGTCCTTTCTAGCTCTAAATCTATGACCTTATGATTCTATGGTACATGACCTTCCAGAGCCTCCTGCCCCTTTTCCTTTGTGTGGCCTGTATGTACTTCATGCTTGGAATCCTCTGCCTCTTGGAACTGCCCTCCTCACCTTCCTTCAAAGCTCAGCTCAAGGGCCACCTCCTGTAAGAGGCCTCTTTTGGGCCTTTTCATTGTTTAGTGCCAAGTGTTGAAAATCACTGGCTGCCCAGCAGACAAAGGCATCTTAAACTCCTAAGTGTGGCATATTGATCATATTGGCCTTCTACTCAAATCTGGTGGGCCCCACCCATCTGGACTCTCTCAGCCTTTTTTTCATACCACCATTGTGGGTAGTACATACAGACTATGGTGCTCCATTACTATGCTCTTGAGTAACAGCTCCTTCTGGTGGTTCCTAAGGTCCTCCATCTTGGGTACAGCCTATTCCAAGATCCTTTTCAAAAAGGCTAGAAGCCATTGAGGTAGGTAGCATGTATTGATCCCAAGGCATAGACCACATCCTACTTCTGCAGAGGTAGAGACCTGACTCTCAGCCTGAATTTCTTTCTCAGGGGATCTTTCCATACCTCAGACACTATGTCAAACTTCTTTGGATTCACCCTTGATCTGCAGGGCTCAAGGTTGCCAAACCAGGCATATGGCCATTTCTGACCTCTACTCTATACATTTCTGAATGGGAGATACAGAGTGTCAGGGTGGTCAGGTGCTAACTTGTAACTTGCTGCCTTTGGAACTCTGCCAGGACTTTGAAGAGCCTGGAGTTGGTCTAAATTCATCCCATGTGTGTTGGCCAGGTCTGGATATTTCAGGGTGGTAGTGCCTACCTCCTTGGAATATGCGTTCCTTCTCCAAGGAAACTCTAAGCTCACTCTGATAAAACCCAATATGGGCAGTCCTTCTTACTCAGTCCACAAAAGCTTAACCCCTATATAATCTTCCTGGTCTTCCAATCTCAGATCTCTCCCCTCTCCAATCCATGTTCCAACAGCTGCCAAAATGATTATCCTAAAGCTAACACCTGACCATGCAGTTCTCTACTCAATAAACTCCAGTAGCTCTAAGGCCTCTAAGGTCTAGTTTGAAATATGAACTACTCAATTTGGCTTTTGAAGCCACAATATGGCCCTGACCTCCTTCTTTGCCTTTACAGAGTCCAGCTAAACTGGCCTTTTTGCTGGTCTTCACACCCCATAATGCAGGTCCTATTCTTGAACCTTTGCACTGGCTCTACCTCATGCCCAAAATCCCTCCCCTATTCCCCTCTGCCTTTTAGAATCTCTAGTCTCCTTCAAAACTCTGCTCAAGCACTGCCTTCTAGAGTAGAACTTTCCTGATTCCTTTAACAGCTAGTACCTTCCTACTCAAAATGGCCTTGTATTTATTTTGTATGTTTGTTTATGGTTGTATATGTATATATTGTCTCCACCGACGGAATTAACTTCCTTGACAGGGACTTTTTTTTTTGCCTTCATATTCTCGGTGCTGAGCACATAGTTGGTGCTTAATAAATGTTGGTTCATTGGGTTGATTGTTTGGCTGTTAGGGCTATATGTTGCAAGAGTTCTTCATAAAATGACTAGAATCCAATAGATCCATTGTCCAGTGCAGCAGGACACTGGATGTCTTCAAGGGAAGGGGAAGGGAATAAGCATTTATTAGGCACCTACTATGTGCCAGGCACTGTGCTAAGAACTTTACAAATACGATCTTCAAATGGTCAAATGCCATCCTCGATCCTTACTATCGCTACTGCATGGGGTCTTTCCTAGGGGAAAGGCTAGTGAGCCTGGGGTTAAGTTCTTCTGGGCCTAGAACAGCCACATCCCTCTCTATTTTCTGATGTCAATCCTGTGGACTTTCAGCGTCTGACAAAGCATTAGAATGCCTTTGGGTAGAGCTCACTGAAGTTATGGGGAAAGAATGAGAGAAGATCCAACTATCCCACAGAACATGTGTGCTGATTTTCAGCTGTGTACTTGGCTTGCTCCTGGACCACTGGAGTTTTTTTTCTCCATTTTTGCTTTTTCCAATTACATGTAAAGATAGCTTTCACCATTCGCTTTTATAAGATTTTGAGTTCACACATCTTTTTCTCCCTCCCTCATATCCTCCCTCCCCAAGACAGCAAGCAATCTGATATAGGCTATACAAGTACAATCACATTAAACATATTTCCACATAAGTCGTGTTGTGAAAGAAGAACCAGAACAAAAGGGAAAAACCACGAGAAAGAAAAAAAAGAACAAAAAAGAGAAAATAGTATGCTTTGATCTGCATTCAGACGCCATAGTTTTTTCTCTGGATGTGGATAGCATTTTCCATCATGGGTCTTTTTGCATTGTCTTAGATCATTGCATTGCTGAGAAGAGCTAAGTTTATCAAAGTCAGTCATTGCACCATGTGGTTGTTACTGTGTACAATGTTCTGGTTCTGCTCACTTCACTCAACATCAGTTCATATAAGTCTTTCCAGGTTTTTCTGAAATCTACTTGCTCATCATTTCTTATAGCACAATTGTATTCCACTATATTCATATGCTACAACTCGTTCAGCCATTCCCCAATTGATGGGCATCCCCTGAGTGTCCAATTCTTTGCCACCACAAAAGAGCTGCTATAAATATTTTTGTACATGTAGGTCCTTTTTTCTTTTTTATGATCTCTTTGGGATACAGACCTAGTAGAGGTATTGCCAGATCAAAGGGTATGCATGGTCTTATAGCCCTTTGGGCATAGTTTCAAATTGCTCACCGGATCAGTTTGCAGCAATGCATTAGTGTTTCAATTTTCCCACATCTTCTCCAACATTTATCATTATCCTTTTTTGTCACATTAGCCAATTGGATGGGTGTGAGTTCACTGGAGATTTTGAAGAGGGCAGGGTCAGTTGAATGATGAGGTTGGAAGGCAGATTGCAGAAGCTTTACAAGAAAGATAGAGCAAGTGTAAACAGCTTTCTTGTGAAGTTTAGCCTAGAAGGGGAGGAGGGATATAGGAAGATAGCTAGCAGGGATAATTGGATCAGGTAAGGCTTTCTGGAGAATGGGAGAGGAGTGTTGGTAGGCAGCAGGAAAGCAGCCAGAAGTCAGAGAATGATTAGAGATTGGTGTGAGTATGGGAATGAGAGAGGGGGCAATCTGCTGGAGAATTTGGGATGGGATCAGCATGGATGATGCATGGAGAGGGGTCATCCTTGGCCAGGAGAATGGCAGCCTGATTTTGGAAGACAGGGTGAAGGAGGAGATAACTGGGGAAGATGTTTTAATGATGTGAAACTGGGAGAGAAGAAAACTCAGGTTTTTTTTTAGTGAATTACAGTGGCATCTTCAACTGAGAAGGTAGAAGAGGTTTGGGAAGAGAAGAAAAGGATTGGAAAAGCTGCTGTGGTTAGTGGGATAGTGAATCAGTTAGGGAAATGTAAAAAGATTGCTTTTCTATGGTGAAGACCCAGGTGAGATTATGTAACATACATTTGGAGTGGCCTCAGTTAGCCTGGTTTCATGATTTTCTCCAGCTTTGTTCAGCAACATGTGAATAGGAGAGAAGGCAGGAGATGGTGGGAGTAATACAAGACTGAGGCTTGGCAGTACGTGTTGGGAGACAGGACTTTATCTTGGAGGCGGTGGTTGGTTGTTGCCCTTCGTTCTTCAAGAAGACCAAAATGATATCACTATGTTACAGTCAAATTACAATGTGTCCAGATCCAACACAAACTCAGAATCTTCTACCACAGGTCAGGCACAAATAGTTCATGTGAACCTTTGGGGTGGATTATCTAAATCTGTGCATCTCGATTTTTTTTTAACTACTTCAATTATGCTTTGCTTATAGAGCAAATCCCCTTCTCTGATGAGGGCATGCCATGCTGGGAATTCCTTTGCCGGCATCTCCCATGTCACACAATCAATTCCAAAGTTCTTCAGAGAGACTGGAGAGTGTCCTTGTATCACTTCTTCTGACCTCCGTGTGAGCACTTGCCTTGTATGAGCTCTCTGTAATACTGTCTTTTAGGCAAGCATACATTTGGCATTTGGACAACGTGGCCATTAGTGGGGAGCACTGAAAGCTTTTGAGGAGGATAGAAAGAAAGGGAAACATTCTAAAAACTGTGTTTTAGGAATATCCCTGTATCAACCTTCTTTGGTGCCTTATCATAGAATGCAGGAAGGAAGAAAGAGAAGGAAAATAAAAGGAAGGAAGGGAACAAGAATTTATTAAGTCTCAAGCACTGTGTTAAGCACTGGGAATACAAATAAAAGCAAAAATATAGCCCCCCCTGCCCTCAAGGAGCTTACTTTTTTTAAAGATTCTATTTATTTTTAACATTATTTTCTTTTTAAATTTTGAGTTCCAAATTCTCTTCCTCCCTCTCACTCCTCCACCCGTTGAGAAGGCAAACAACATGGTATCAATTATACATGTGAAATTGTTCAAAACATATTTCCATATTGCAAAAAACCAAAAGTAATAAAGCGAGAAAATTATGTTTCACTTTGCACTCAGAATTCATCCATTCTCTCTCTGGAGATGGAAAGCATTTTTTTCAGCATGTGTCCTTTGGAATTGTCTTGGATCACTGTATCACTTGGACTAGAGTAGCCAAGTCTTT
Organism: Phalanger gymnotis; assembly: GCA_028646595.1. Lineage (NCBI taxonomy): Eukaryota > Metazoa > Chordata > Mammalia > Diprotodontia > Phalangeridae > Phalanger > Phalanger gymnotis. The sequence goes on from CM053628.1 coordinate 45,919,513, forward strand.
CACAGTTGATCATCATTACAACATTGCTGTTACTGTGCACCGTAATCTCTTAGCCCTTCTCACTTCATTTTGCATCAGTTCACATAAGTTTTCCCAGATTTGTCTGAAACCACCTTCCTCATCATTTCTTATAGCATAATAGTACTTCGTCACAATCATATGCCACAATTTGTTCAACTATTCCCCAATTGATGAACATCCCTTCAATTTCCAGTTCTTTGCCATCTCAAAAAGAGCTGCTATAAATATTTTTGTACTTTTACTTCTTCTTTGATCTCTTTTGGACACAGACTTAGTAGTGGTATTGCTGGATCCACAGGTATGCACACTTTTATAGCCCTTTGGGCATGGTTCCACATTTCTCTCCAGAATGGTTAGATCACTTCACAATTCTACCAACAGTGCATCTGTGTCCCTATTTTCCCACATCCCCTCCAATATTTGTCATTTTCTTTTTTTGTCACATTAGCCAATTTGATAGGTATGAGGTAGTACCTCAGTTGTTTTAATTTGCATTTTCCCCCTCCCACTAAGCAGAGGACCCCACTTCCGACTTTACAGAGCCAAAAGATGTCATCAATTGCCCTTTCTCTCTTCCCAACCATGTCGCACTACAGATTCCTTCTTCATCACTTATTGTCTTTTTTTGCTACAGTCTCAAATAAAGAAGTGAGTCTTATGTTTGCAGAGGCCAGCTCATTCATTGAGGTCTTGTCCCTTCCTTCAGGAGCTTGGCCCTGACATCATTCAGTTCCTTTTTTCTCTCCTTATCCACTGGTGCTTTCTCTGATGTCTTAAAAATGCTCAAGTTTCCCTACCCTTCCCCTTTAAAAAAAACCAAACCTCTCACTTATTCCTGCCATCCCCTCAGTCATCTTATATGTCTTCTTCCTTGCACAGTGACACCCTTAGAAAAAAGCTGCTCACCTCCCATTCATTCCCTTTTTGTTTTTTTTAAAGAGATGTCTTTTGTTTTTAATATCACACTAATTTCTGAATGTACCCTATCCCTTACCCAATGAGCCTTCCCTTCTACCAAAGATTCGGAAACAGTCCAGCTAAGCCAACTGGCACAGTGACCCTGTGTGACTGTGTAGATGTCATTCCATACCCATAGTCTCCTACCTCTCCATTTTCTCTTCTGTTCTCTGGTGCCTGCCTAGCGTGGTTTTTTTGTTATTTCCTTTGGAATCATTGAAGTCTTTGTTACCATACACTTCTCTCTTAAAAGGAAGAAATTACTGTGATCTTATGTTTTTACATCATCTTCATTTCAAAAATATTCCCTCTCTCCCTGAACCCTATTCACTTCTCAATCTCTTTTGACCTCACCCCTTGACTGAAACTATTGTCTTTAGCATTACCAGTGCTCTCTTAACCAATTCAACAAGCATTTATAGAGTGCCTACTGTGTACCAGGCATTGTGCTAGATCCTGGAGACCCAGAGAGAAAAGCACAACAGTTCCTCCCCTGAAGGACCACCACACAAAAACATGAGAACTGGAGGAGGCAGTTCAAGACATCTTGAATGGCTAAGGGCATGATCCCCTTGGGGAAAGGCTCCCCATAGAAGATGGCCCAGGAGCTGTGCCATGAAGGGAGGTGGGCATTCTAAGGGGTGGCACATGGAATGCTGACTTTGGCTGGAAGGCAGAGAAAGTAATGGGCAGTGAGCATAGAAATGCAGCCTCCCTCCACATTATGGAGAGCTTCTTAACTACTAACTCCCCTAACCTTCTCTCAGTTCTTGTTCTACAGGGTGTCCCAAAAGTCTCAGTGAAGTTTAAGCTCTTAAAGCTCAAGTTCAGGGTGTCCCAAAAGTCTTAGTGCAGTATTAAGCTTTAAGAGCTTGATTTGGCTTTTGGGACAACATGCACTTGACCTCTCACACTCTTGGCAGTCACACCCTTAGGAAAAAGCTGCCTATACGTGTATCCTGGTGGGTTTTGATGCTGTCGACCATATCCATCTCCTGGGCACACCCATGGCTTGGTGATTAATGTTTGACGACATGTCTGAGTAGGTTTGTCATTTTTCGAAATATGTAGTAAATACTTACTAAATGGGAGATGATATGATATAGTGTATAGAGCCAATGTTCTTCCTGGAGTCAGGAAGACCTGAATTCAAATCCAGCCTTAAATACTTTCTAGCTATGTGGCCTTTGGGATGTGACTTAACCTCTGTCTGCCTCAGTTTCCTTATCTGTAAAATGAGGATAATAATAACACCTACCTTGCAAGATTGTTATGAGGATCAAGTGAGAAAGTTTTTATAAAGGGCTTAGTACAGTGCCTGATGCATAGTAGGTGCTTAATAATTGCTTATTTGTTGGGAGACTGTGTGGTTCATTGGTCAGAGTGTTAGACTTGGAGACTTTGACTTCAAATCCCACTTCGTTTACTTTCTGGTTGTATGACCCTGGGCAAGTTACTCAAACTCTCTGAGGCTCAATTTCTTGATCTGAAAAATAGGGATAAAAATAGCACCTACCAAAAAAAATAGCATCTAGGGCTGTTGTGGGGATCAATTGAGATAACATATAAATTGCTTTGCAAACTTTAAAACACTCTCCATCAATGTCTGACATTTTACTACAACTACCAAAAGTTTAGTTACTGAATAGTATTATCACACTTGGGTTTCTCTTATGTGCTCTCCCAAAGGCGTCCTTAGGAGATCAGGCCAGAAGGCAGAGTGTTCTGAAGTTTAGGCTCAGGCTCCTCTCCGCTAGCCCAAAAGGCAGGCCTTACAGCAGAGTCCTTCCAGGCCTATTCCCTTTGGCCCCTTGGTGAGAGCCCTAGCTTAGGCCTACTGCTTTTATCATGTGTCTGTACTTGCTGTATTTGGTGTTTATTTAAAAATTATTAAAATTTATTTTTTAGTAATTTTTTAAACATTCATTTAAAAAATTTTCAGTTCTTAATTATCTTCCTTCCATCCCCCCCTCTCCCCTCCCCAGCTAAGAAGGCAAGAAATACGTCACCCATTATACATGTGAAGTCATGCAAAACATATTTCCATACGTCATGTTGGGAAACAAACCAAAAAAAAAACCCAAGAAAAGTAAAGGAGGGGGGATATGTGTCAGTTGGCAATCAGAGTTTGCCAGTTCTCTTTCTGAAGGTGCATAGCATTTTTCATTATGAATCCTCTGGAATTATCATGGAACATTGTTTTTTTTTATATCAGAGTAGCTAAGTCTTTCATAGCTGATCATTGTATAATATTGCTATTACCATATACAATGTTCTCTTGGTTCTGCTCAATTCACTTTGCATTAGTTCACATAGGTCTTCCGAAGTTTTTCTGAAACCATCCTGCTTTTCATTTCTTAAAGCACAAGAGTATTCTATCACAATTACGTATCACAACTTGTTCAGTAATTCTTCAATCGATTCACATGCCCTCATTTTCAAATGCTTAGCCACAACAAAATGAGTTGCTATAAATATTTTTTGTACATATAAGGTTTTTTCCTCTTTTCTTTGATCTCTTTTGGATACAGACCTAGTAGTGGTATTGCTGGGTCACAGAGAATGCACAGTTTTATAGCCCTTTGGGCATAGTTCCAAATTGCTCTCCAGAATGGTTGGATCAGTTAACCACTCCACCGACAGTGCATTAGTGTCCCATTTTCCCCCATCCTCTCCAACATTTATCATTTTCCTTTTTTGTCATATTAGCCAATTTGATAGTTGTGAGCTGGTCACACAGAGTTGTTTTAATGGGCATTTCTCTATTAGTGATTGAGAGTATTTTTTCACGTAACTATTAATAACTTTGATTTTTTTTTGAAAACTGCCTCTTCATATGCTTTGACCATTTACCAGTTGGAGATGGCTCTTATTTTTATACATTTGACTTGGTTCCCTATAAATTTGAGAAATGAGGCCTTTATCAGAGTGCCTTACAATAAAGTTTTCACCCAGCTTCCTGCTTCTCTTCTAATTTTATCTACATTATGTTTTTTTTGTTTGTGTGTATGTGTGTGTTTATGAAACCTTTTTAATTTCATATGATTGAGATTATCCATTTAGCCTCCCATGATCCTCTGTATTTTTTGTTTGAGCATAAACTCTTCCCTTATCTGTAGATCTGACAGGCAAATTTTTTCTATGTTTCCCTAATTTGCTTATGATATCACCCTTTATGTCTAACCCAAGTACTCATTTTGAGCTTATCTTAGCATATAGTGTGAGATGTTGGTGTATACCTAGTTTTTGCCAAACTGTTTTCTAGTTTTCCTAGTGGTTTTTGTCAAATAGTGAGTTCTTGCCTCAAAGCTTGGATCTTTGGATTTATGAAACTAGATTACTATGGTCATTTACTACTGAGTATAGTGTACGTAATCTATTCCACTGATCCACTACTCTATTTCTTAGCCAGTACTGGATTGCTTTGATTACAGCTTTGTAATCTGGTACCACCAGGCCACTTGCCTTCACATTTTTTTTCACTGATTCTCTCGATATTCTTGACCTTTTGTTCTTCCAGGTGACTTTTGTTATTATTCTTTCTAGACCTATGCAATAATTCTTTGGTAGTTTGATCAGTGCGGCACCAAATAAGTAAATTAATTTAGGTAGTATTGTCATTTTTGAGAGCAACCAGGTGGTGCAGTGAATAGAGTGCCAGCTCTGGAGTCTGAGTTCAAATCTGACCTTAGACACTTACTAGCTGTGTGACCAAGGGGAGTCACCTAACTGCAGTTTGCCCTAATCTCCTGGAGAAGGAAATGGCAACCCACCCTAGTATCTTTGTCAAGAAAACCCCCAAGTCTCTAGGACACAGACTAATCCACTAAACAGCAACAACACATAACAACATGGTCATTTTATTATATTGATTCCTTGCCATCTATGTCAAGAAAGCTTTCTTAGATACGCTTCCAGAGGGCAGGAATCAGAGCTGAGACATACATTCCACCAGGACAGAGACTAGTGTAATTACATGAGTAGTCAAGACTTGTTTCCAAACAAGGCCAGCCACAGGCAGCACTGGGAAGTAGGTGAATTTTGTATTCATATGCTCTTCCCTCCTCACCTGAAGTCCTCTTTAGCTGGAGGAAAGTGCCTCAAAGGGGTTAAGCAGTTGGCCTAGAGGTACACAGGCCATTGGAAGCAGGATTCAAATTCAGGTTCCCAACATTTCAGGTGGAGCTTGCTTCGATTCTGTTATGCTCTTCTCAAGTGACCCCTGGGCCATCTAAATCTCTAGGATTATGAGCCACCACTGCTCCATTCCCCTTGTGAGCTCTCAAGGGGTGGCTCATATGGGCTCTCCTATTATCCCAGAGCCATCCAAGTTTCCAGAATAGTTGGCCACCACTGCTGCTGTCCCCTTGTGGTCTCCCAGGGGATGGCTGATCCTGGCTCCCCTATGACCCCCGGGACATCCAAGCTTCTAGAAATATGGATTCCCCTTGTCAGCTCCCAGGGGATGGTTCATACTGCCTCTTTATGTCCCTAGGCCCATCCAAGTCCACAGCATTATGGATTCTGCTAGTGGACTCTTGGGGGGGTGGCTCATACTGGATGCCCTATCACCCCTGGGCGATCCAAGTCTCCAGGATTATGGGCCACCACTTCTCCCCTTCCCTTGTAAGCTCTCATGGAGTGAATCATATGGGCTCCCCTATGACCCCCAGGCCATCCGAGTCTCTAGGAATATGGATTCCCCTTGTCAGCTCTCAGGGGATGGTTCATACTGCCTCTTTATGTCCCTGGGGCCATCCAAGTCTTCAGGATTATGGATTCTGCTTGTGGGTGCATGGGGGTGGCTCATACAGGCTCCCCTATGAGCGCTGGGCCATGCAAGTCTCCATGATAATGGGCCATCACTGCTCCTTTCCCTTTGTGGTCTGTCAGCAGGTGGCTCATACTGGCTGCCCTATGACCTCCGGGCCATCTGAGTCTCTAGGATTAAGGATTACACTTGTAGGCTCTCAGGGTGTGGCTCACACTGGCTCCCCTCTGACCCCCAGGCCATCCAAGTCTCCAGGATTGTGGGCCACCACTGCTCCCTTACTCTTGTGGGCTCTCAAGGGGTAGCTCATAGTGGATACTCTATGATCCCTGTGCCATCCAAGTCTCCAGGATTATGGGCCACTACAGCTCCCTTCCCGTTCAGGGTCTCAGGGGGTGGCTCATACAGGCACCCCTATGTCCCCCGGGCCATCCAAATCTCCAGGATAATAAGCCACCATAGCTCCTTCCTCCTTTTGGTCTATCAGGGGGTGGCTCATACTGGCTTCCCTGTGACCCTCGGGCCATCCAAGTTTCCAGGATTATGGTCCACCACTGCTCCCTTCCCCTTGTGGGATCTCAGCGAGCAGCTCATACTGGCTCAGGTATGATGCCCGGGCCATCCAAGTCACAAGGATTATGGGCCATCACTGCTCCTTTCCCCTTGTGGACTCTCTGGGCATGTCACATAAGGCTCCCCTATGACCCCTGGGCCATCCGAGTCTCTAAGATTAATGATTACACTTATAGGCTATCAAGGGGTGGCTCACACTAACTCCCCTCTGACCCCCAAGCCATCCAAGTCTCCAGGATTGTGGGCCACCACTGCTCCCTTCCCCTTGTTGGCTCTCAGCGAGCAGCTCATACTGGCTCCGCTATGATGCCTGGGCCATCTAAGTCTCAAGGATTACAGGCCAACACTGCTGCCTTCCTCTGGTGGTCTCACAGGGGGTGGCTAATACTGGCTCCCCTATGACCAGTGGGCTATCTAAGTTTCCAGGATTATGGGCCACCACTGTTCCCTTCCCCTTGTGGTCTCTCAGGGGGTGACTCATACAGGCTCTGCTATGACCCCTAGGTCATCAGAGTCTCAAGGATTAATGACTATACTTGTAGGCTCTCAGGGTGTGGTTCACCCTGGCTGACCTATAAACCCGGGGCCATCAAAGTCTCCAGGATTATGGGCCACCACTGCTCACTTTCCCTTGTGGGCTATCAACAGGTGGCTCGTACTGGCTCCCCCTATGACTCCGGTCGAATCAAGTCTCTAGGATTATGGGCCACCACTCCTCCATTCCACTTGTGGGCTGTCAGGGCATGGGTCATACTTTCTCCACTCTGACTCCCACACCAATGAGGTCTCCAGGATTATGGGGAACCACATCTCCCTTCCCCTTTTGGGCTCTTAGTGGGTGGTTAATACTGGGTGCCCTCTGAGCCCTAGTCCTTGTAATTCTCCAGCATTATGGATTCCCCTTATGGCTTCATGGGGAGCAGCTCATACTGGCTGCCCTATGACCCTCGGGCAATCCGAGTTTGCAGGATTATGGGCCACCACTGCTCCTTTCCCTTTGTGGTCTCTCACGGGTTGGCTCATACTGGCTTCCCTATGGCCCCCGGGCCATCCGAGTCTCTAGGATTAAGGAGTACACCACTTGTAGGCTATCAGGTGGTAGCTCACACTTGCTCCCCTCTGACCCTCAGGCCATTCAAATCTACAGGGTAATCGGTCACCAAATCTCCTTTCTCCTTTAGATCTATCAGGGGATGGCTCATACTGTCTCTACTATGACCCCTGGGCCATCCAGGTTTCCAGGATTATGGTCCACCACTGCTTCCTTCCCCTCGTGGGCTTTCTGCGAGCACCTCATACTGGCTCTCCCATGATGCCTGGGCCATCCGAGTCTTCAAGATTATGGGCCACCACTGCTCCCTTCCCCTTGTGAGCTCTCAGGGGGTGGCTCATATGGTTTCGCCTATGACCCTTGAACCATAGAAGCATCCAGGATTGTGGCCCACCACTGCTGCCATCCTCTTGTTGTCTCTCAGCGAATGGCTGATCATGGTTCCTCTATGACTCCTGGACCTCAAAGTCTCCAAGATTATGGATAGCCCTTTTCGAATCTCAGGGAGTTCTCTAACTTGCTTTCCCATAACCCCTGGGCCATTGAAATCTCCAGGATTATGGGCCACTCCTGCTCCCTTCCCTTTTGGGCTCTCAGCGGGTGTCCCATTCTGGCACCCCTTTGAGCCCAGCACATCCAAGTCTCTAGGATTATGTATTGCGCTGGTGGGCTCTTAGAGGGCGGCTCATACTGGCTGTCCTATGTCCCCAGGGACCTTCAAGTCTCCAGCATAAGTCATTCTTCTTGTAGGTTGTTGGGGGTGGCTCATACTGGCTCCCCTATGACCCCGGGCCATCCATGTCTCCAGGATTGTGGGGCACCACATCTCCTTCAACCTTTTGAGCTCTCAGGTGATGGATAATACTGGCTGCCCTCTAACCCCTGGGCCTTCCAATTCTCCAGCATTATGGATTCTCCTTATTACCTCATGAGGGTGACTCATACTGGGTCCCCTATGACCAATGGGCCATGCATATTTCCAGGATTATGGTCCACCACTAGTCTGTCCCCTTGTGGGCTCTCAGCGAGTAGATCACAGTGGCTCCCCTTTGACCTCCAGGCCATGCAAGTCTCCAGGATTATGGGCCATACTGCTCCCTTCCCCTCGTGGTCTCTCATGGGGTTGCTCATACTTGCACACCTATGTCCCCCGGGCCATCCAAATCTACAGGATAACGGGCCAACACTGCTCCCTTCCCCTTTTGGTCACTCAGGTGGTTGCTCATACTGGCTCCCCTATGAACCCCGGGCCATCTGAGTCTCTAAGATTAAGGAGTATACTTGTAGGCTATCAGATAGTGGCTCACACTTGCTTGCCTCTGACCCTCAGGCCATGTAGATCTCCAGCATAATTGGTCACCACAGCTCCTTTCCTCTTCCTATCTATCAGGGGATGGCCCATACTGTCTCCACTATGATGCCTGGGCCATCCAAGTTTCCAGGATTATGGTCGACCACTGCTCCCTTCCCCTTTTGGGCAATCAGGTGCTGGCTCTTAGTGGCTTCCTATGAGCCCTGGGCCATCCATTTCTCCAGGATTATGGGTTCCCCTTGTTGGCTCTAAGGGGGTGGCTCATACTGGCTGCCCTATAACCCCAGCGCCATTGAATTCTCCAGGATAATGGGCCACCACTGCTCCCTTTCCCTTGTGGTCTCTCAGTGGGTGGCTCATTCTGGCTCCCTTATGACCCCTGGGCCATCTGAGTCTGTATGATTAAGGAGTATACTTGTAGGCTATCAGGAGGTGGCTCACACTTGCTCCCCTCTGACCCTAGCCTATCCAATTCTCCAGGAATATGGGCCACCACTGCTCCCTTTCCCTTGTGGGTTCTAAGGGGGTGGCTCATATTGGTCCCCTATCACCCCTGGGCCATCCATGTCTCCAGAATTATATGTCACCCCTGCTCCCTTCCTTTTTGGGCTCTCAGTGGGTGCCCCATACTGGCACCCATATCAACCTGTGCCATCCAATTTTATAAGATTAAGGATTACCCTGGTGGGCTCTCGGGGGGTTGCTCATACTGGCTTTTCTATAAACCCCAGGCCATCCAAGACTCTGGGATTATAGATTGCCCTTGTTGTCTCTCAGAGGGTGGCTCATACTGGCTCTCCCATGCACCTGGAGCCATCCAAGTCTCCGGCATTAGGGATTTCTCTTGTGGGTTCTTGTGGTTGGCTCATACTGGCTCCCCTATGAGCCCGGGACCATCCAAATCTACAGGAAAATGGGACCCCACAGCTCCTTTCCCTGATTGGTCAATCGGGGAGTGGCTCATACTGGCTGCACTATGAGCCCTGGGCCATGCAAGTTTCCAGGATTATGGTCCACCACTGCTCCCTTCCCCCTGTGGGCTCTCAGCACACAGCTCATACTGGCTCTCCTATGATGTCTGGGCCATCCAAGTCTCCAGGATTATGGGCCAGAACTGCTCCCTTCTCCTTTTGGTCTCTCAGGGGGTGGCTCATACTGGCTCTGCTATGACCCCCAGGTCATCCCAGTCTCTAGGATTCATGATTACACTTGTAGGCTATCAAGGGGTGGTTCACATTGGCTTCCCTCTGACCCTCAGGCCATCCAAGTCTCCCGGATTATGGGCCACCACTGCTCCCATGCCCTCTTTGGCTCTCAGTGAGCAGCTCATACTGGCTCCCCTATGAGCCCGGGACCATCCAAATCTACAGGAAAATGGGACCCCACAGCTCCTTTCCCTGATTGGTCAATCGGGGAGTGGCTCATACTGGCTGCACTATGAGCCCTGGGCCATGCAAGTCTCCAGGATAATGGGACACCACTGCTCCTTTCTCCTTGTGGTCTATCAGTGGTCGTGTCATACTGGTTCTCCTATGAGCCCTGGGCCATCCAATTCTCTAGGATTATGGGTCACTACTGCTCCATTCCAGCTGCAGGTTTCTAAG
>CM053628.1:45936221-45960178 GCA_028646595.1 Phalanger gymnotis
TGGGTCACCAATGGTCCATTCCAGTTGTGGGCTCTAAGAGGGTGCCTCATACTAGATCCCCTATGACCCCTGAGCCTTCCAATCTCCAGCATTGTGGGCTGCCAGTGCTCCCTTCCCATTTGGGCTCTCAGTGGGTGGCTAATACTGGCACCCCTACGTCCCCCGGGCCATTGAAATCTACAGGATAATGGGCCACCACAGCTCCTTTCCCTGATTGGTCAATCAAAGGGTGGCTCAGACTGGCTCCACTATGAGCCCTGGGCCATCTAATTCTCCAGGATTATGAGCCACCACTGCTCCCTTCCCCTTGTGAGCTCTCAGGAGTTGGCTTATATGGGCTCCCCTATGACCCCTGGCCATAGAAGTTTCCAGGATTGTGGGACACCACTGCTGCCATCCCCTTGTGGTCTCTCAGGGGATAGCTGATCCTGTCTCCCCTATGACTCCTGGGACTTCGAAGTCTCTAGGATTATGGATTCCCCTGGTCGGCTCTCAGAGAGTAGTTAATACTTCCTCTCCTATAACCCCCGAGCCATCGAAATCTCCAGGACTATGGGCCACCTCTGCTCCCTTCCCCTAGTTGGCTCCCAGGGGGTAGCTCATAGTGGCTTGCCTATGACCCTCGGGCCCTCCAGGGCTCCAGGTTTATGGGCCACCACTGCTCCCTTTCCCTTGTGAGCTCTCGGGGGAGTGCCTCCAATGGGCTCTCCAATTTCCACCAGGCTATCCATGTCTCCAGTATTATGGGCCACCACTGCTCCATTCCTGGTCTTGGCTATCCGGGGGTAGCTCATACTGGCTCCCCTATGACCCCTGGGTCATTCAAGCCTCCATGGTTATGGGCCACCTGTGCTCCCTTCCCCTAGTTGGCTCCCAGGGGTAGCTCATAGTGGCTCGCCTATGACCCTTGGGCCCTCCAGGGCTCCAGGATTATGGTCCACCATTGCTCCCTTTCCCTTGTGGGCTCTCAGGGCATGGCTTATACTGACTTCCCAGTTACCACTGGCCATCCAAGTTTCCAGGATTATGGGCCACCACTGCCCCCTTCCCCTTGTGGGGTCTCAGGCAGTATCTTTTAATGGCTCCCCTCTGACCCCTGGGCCATCTAAGTTTCCAGGATTATGGGCCACCACTGCTCCAGTCCTGTTGTTGGCTATCAGGAGGCATCTCATACTGGCTCCCCTATGTCCCCTGGGCCTTCCATGTCTCTAAGTTTATGAGCCACCACTGCTCCCTTCCCCTTGTGAGCTATCTGGGAGTGGTTCATACTGGCTCCCCTATGATCCCTTGGCTGTCTAAGTCTCTAGAATTATGGATTCCCCTTGTTGGCTCTCAGGGGACGGCTCATACTGTCTCCTCTATAACTCCCATGCCATCCAAGTCTCCAAGATTATGGGCCACTGCTGCTCCTTTTCCCTTGTGGGTTCTCAGGAGTTGGCTCACACTGGATCCCCTATGACCTCTGGTCCATCTAAATGTCCTGGGATATGGGCTACCACTGCTCCCTTTCCCTTGTGGCCTCTCAGGGTGTGGCTCATACTGTCTCTGCTATCACTCCAGGGTCTCCAAGTCTCCAGGATTATGGATTCCCCTTGTGGGCTCTCCAAGAGTTGCTCCTACTGTCTCCCCCCGCTCCCATGACACAGCTTGGCACAAGATTGGACATACAACAAGGGCTGAATCCAAATGTGCAGATTATGTGTCCTTGAGAGATCACTGACTTCTTGACTGAAGGTGGGTAAGTCCAGTAAGACTTTCCAAACCCTAGCCCAGCAACCATAATGTCTTTCCCTTGTAACAGAAGCATCCAGGATTCATAGCATACTGCCCCCATTGTCTACCATTCCCTTTTCATGGGCCTCTTTGCTAGGCAGTGTCAATTTGGGTCATAATTGGAGTAATACGGCATACACATGGACTTGTAGTAGAATTTGCCCCTCTGTGTCTGTCGAGGAGGCTGGTGCCCCTGCCCCATCTTCCTGTTCTTAGTGGGTCAACATCTTTGAGACACACTGAACTGTCTTCATACCAGTCCCTGGGGTAGAAGAATCTTGAATAAGAGGTGGCTGGTGGCTCCTAGCTGCCTTTCTTTAATCCCACTTCCTACCATAATACTTGGCTTTTTAAATTTTGCATTCGATACCTTAACCCAAAAGACAGAGTAATTTCAGGCAGATAGGAAGTGGGAAGAGTTTCATACAGTCAAGAGTTTTCAGGCATCCCTCAAATTCTATCCCAGAGGCTGCCACCTCCTGTGCCTATGTAAAGCTGACCTTGGGGGTGGAGGTAAGGGTCAGGGGACTGGGACTTTGCCTGGGGGAATTGCAATTAAAGGGTACTGCAACAGCAGTAGAATTACGTAGTTAGCAAGAATAATTACTGACAATAACCAGAAGCCACCAGATAGCCCAACTCCCTTTCCCTTCATCCAAAGCATTGACCTAGGATATCTCTCTGTCCATCCTCCCCTGCAACTGAATTTGTCTTTTTAAAAAATTGATTTGAGGACACATTTTGGGAAGGCTGTGCCAGGTGTTCCAATTGCTCAATTGTCTTCTCTCTGGGCAGACTGGGGCTGGGGAAAGTAGTGGCAGCCAGCCCCATTCTTGGCATCCCCCTGCCACTCCCCACTCCAGATTCCTCCACCCAGTGACTTAGTATGATGACATTTGTTCAGTCTGCCTCATAGATGTTGTTCCGCTATAAGCAGGAAGATTGGGGGCACCTGCTTTCTCAGCATCCACAAAGTGACAAATTCAGTTACAAGTGCAGGTGATGCAGTATCCTGGATGAGGGTTCAGGTGGCCAACTCCAGGAGAGAAGTTTGCCTCTGGGCCAGGAAACCCAAATGAGCTTTTGGAGTACTGCCTGCTCCCACTGGCTTGAGTCTGTTTGCATGGCCTTTTGGTATGAGCTGATGGTGGGGCAGTGTGGAAAGGCTGGCATGCCCAACAGGGGGCTCCTGGCTGCTGGTACTGTCTGACAACCAGCCACCCCAGCCTAGTTCCAGATCTGAGCAAATTAGGGAATGGAGGTAGGTCTGGGAGCTGCTTAGTGCTAGCAGCAAACGAGCTCATTCCTAAACCCTTGGGCAGTTGACTCCTACCTTGTCCATGCTTTGGCTGACTTCTGATGCTCCCAATCCTGATACTCTCTCCATATTGACCTGAACTCAGGAGGCTTAGCATGCTTTTGAGCAGAGCTCTGGACTATTCAGTTCAATTGAACAGCTATGTCTCAAGGGCCGTCTCCTACGTGAGGTGCTCCCTGGTATCAGCATTCTCTTCCTCTTGAAATGAGTTTGCATTGCTTTGTATTTCTTTACTTGTGTACCTGCCAGATATCCACAGTAAAAGGAAACTCAGAGAGGGTGAGGATGGCTTTGTTTTTGTTGCTGAAACCACAGTGTCTGGCACATCATAACTAATTAATGTTTGTGGAGTTGGAGGTGGGCTCCTCCCTGAACCTCCAATGTAAGGAGTAGGCCCAGGCCAACCAGGCTCCACTGCTGATTCATCTCCACCATTTTCTTCCATTCCCCTTTGCTGAATCCCTTCTCCCTGCTCCCCCACACTCCTTTCAGGCCCCTTTATGTATTATCTTTCTTCATTAGAATGTAAGTTCCTTGTGGGAAGGGACTGCCTTGCTTTTCCTTGTATTCTTATTCCTAATTCACCCTGTAAATGCTTAATCAATTCTTGTTGTCTGATTGATAATATCAGCTAAGAATTTTGCAGAGAAAGAAGAGTGAAGGATTTAATCTGGTAGTAGGCTCATCACGTAGTAAGAGCATGACCCAAACAGTGGAAAGCCTGTGTACTTTATTGGTATACATTCAACGTCTTGTGTGTGTTCGTCCTTTATTCTTGAAGAGGACCATGGCATCAGGGAAATGATGACCTGACTTTCAGTTGACTTTGATTCGAGTGAGGGAGGACTGTGCAAGGTCACCAGCCTCACTTTCTCCTCTAGAGCCATCTGGGTCCAGTGGCCAGATATTCATCAGGACTACTGGAGATGGCCCAGGAGGCAGTGGGAGACCTTGGCCCTTTTAGGCTAAGGCTTTTCTTGTACTCACTTAGAGTAAGGTAATGCCCATTCATTGAATAGGCCTCAATGCCTAGAGGTTCAGAAGACCCATCTCATTTCCTCACACCCATCTCAGCATGTTGGGTGGGTCCTCTGTGCTTGATTTATAGCAGATTATGTACGAAAATATCCCAGGCTTGGGTGGACTATGATACATGGCATTGGAGGGCATCACCACATGGATGAGATTGTAAAGTATTATATAAATATTGAAGTGCACATAAGTAGGCCTGGTCCAAAGCCAAATTTTGAGGAAAAATCCTTCTTTTGGAACCATCTGTCCCTTCCTTTTCTTCTTTAAACCCACTACAAATGTCCAACGGGACCTCATATTTATAATTTTTTTTTAAAAAAAATTAATGGCTTGGATAAAGGCATAAATGATCAAATATGTAAATGATATGAAGCTAGGTGGGAAAGTGGACACAATGGATGATAGTCAGGATCCCATAAGTTCTCAACAGGCTAGAACATTGGGCCAAATCAAATATGTTGGCATTTGATCAACCAGTCAATCAACCAACATTTATTTAGCGCATATTATGTTCAAGGCTGGGGATTCAAAAAGAAGCAGAAGACAATCCCTGCTCTCAAGGAACATAAAATCTAATGGGGGAGACAACAAACAAATATATACAAAGCAAGCTATATATATGAATAACTGATGCTTGTCTTTTCTTGAAGAGGACCAATGACATCACGCGATAATTGTTCATAAATTGGATTTAAGCGAGGCAGAGTTGCAGAAAGTTGTTAGCATCACTTTCTTTTCCAGTCATCAAAGTCCAGTGTGCAGACAAAAGTCAAGATGACTGGAGATGGCTTGGAATGCAATGGATGACTATGACATCTTTGATGTCTGACTAACCTCTAAGTAATGCACAGTGCCTGCTTCAGCCACTTTCATGGCTGTTGGAACAAATTGTTCTCATCAGCCCATTCCACTAGGGTAAGTCTTCACACTCTTGGAATAGACATCCACCTAACTCACAGATGGGTTTGAGGCCTGTCGGTTACTCTCATGCACTGGGGTGTAGGGGGTGTTCAAGGAGGACTAGCACCTCTGGTGTGAGGGCTTGCCAAGTCCTTTTCTTTTTTTCCCCATATTTTATTATTTAATATTTTAGTTTTCAACATTGATTTCTACAAGATTTTGAGTTACAAATTTTCTCCCCATTTCTACTTTCCCCCACGCCAAGATGGCATATATTCTTATTGCTCCATTCCCCAGTCAGTCCTCTCTTCTGTCACCCCCCTCCACCCTACCCCTATCCCCTTTCCTCTTACTTTCTTGTAGGGTAGGATAAATTTCTATGCCCCATTCCCTATATATCTTATTTCCCAGTTGCATGCAAAAACAACTTTTTTTGAGCATCTGCTTTTAAAAGCTTGAGTTCCAAATTTTCTTCCTTCTTCCCTTCCTACCCACCCTCCCAAAGAAGGCAAGCAATTCAACACAGGCCACACATGTATCATTACGCAAAACACTTCCATAATAGTCATGTTGTAAAAGACTAACTATATTTCCCTCCATCCTATCCTGTCCACCTTTATTCAATTTTCTCCCTTGACCCTGTCCCTTTTCAAAAGTGTTTGCTTTTGATTATCTCCTCCCCCTATCTGCCCTTCCTTCTACTTTCCTGTGGGGTAAGATGCCCAATTGAGTGTGTATGTTATTCCCTCCTCAAGTCAAACCTGATGAGAGCAAGATTCACTCATTCCCCCTCACCTGCCTCCTCTTACCTTCCAACAGAACTGCTTTTTCTTGCCATTTTTATGTGAGATAATTTCCCCCATTCTGTCTCTCTTTTTCTCCCTCTCTCAAGATATTCCTCTCTCACTCCTTAATTTTATTTTAGTTTTTTAGATATCATCCCTTCATATTCAACTCACCCTGTGCCCTCTGTCTGTATATCTATATCTATATCTATATCTATATCTATATCTATATCTATATCTATATCTATATCTATATCTATATCTATATCTATGTCTATGTCTATGTCTATGTCTATGTCTATGTCTACGTCTACGTCTACGTCTAAATCTAAATCTATATCTATATCTATATCTATATCTATATCTATATCTATATCTATATTGCCTTCAACTACCCTAATACTGAGAAAGGTCTTATGAATTACACACGTCATCTTTCCAAGTAGGAATGTAAATAAAACAGTTCAACTTTAGTAAGTCCCTTATGATTTCTCTTTCTTGTTTACCTTTTCATGCTTCTCTTGATTCTCGTATTTTAAAGTCAAATTTTCTATTCACCTCTGGTCTTTTCATTGAGAAACCTTGAAAGTCCTCTATTTTATTGAAAAATCCATATTTTGCCTTGGAGCATTGCACTCATTTTTGCTGAGTAGGTGATTCTTGGTTTTAATCCTAGCTCCATTGACCTCCAGAATATCATATTACAAGTCCTTTGGTCCCTTAATGTAGAAGCTGCTAGATCTTGTGTTATTTTGATTGTGCTCCCACAATACTCAAATTGCTTCTTTTTGGCTGCTTGCAGTATTTTCTCCTTCACCTGGGAACTCTGGAATTTGGCGACAATATTCCTAGGAGTTTTCTTTTTGAGATCTTTGTTGAGAGGTGATGGGTGGATTCTTTCAATTTCTATTTTAACCTCTGGTTCTAGAATATCAGGGCAGTTTTTCTTGATAATTTCTTGAAAGATGACATCTAAGCTCTTTTTTTGATCATGGCTTTCAGGTAGCCCAATAATTTTTAAATTATCTCTCCTAGATCTATTTTCCAGGTCAGTGGTTTTTCCAATGAGATAGTTCACAGTGTCTTCCATTTTTTCATTCCTTTGGTTCTGTTTTATACTATCTTGATTTCTCATAAAATCACTAGCTTCCACTTGCTCCAATCTAATTTCTAAGGTGGTATTTTCTTCAGTATTTTTCTTGGGTCTCCTTTAGCGAGTCGTTGACTTGTTTTTCATGGTTCTCTTGCATCACTCTTATTTCTCTTCCCAATTTTTCCTCTACTTCTCTTACTTGCTTTTCTAAATCCTTTTTGAGATTTTCCATGGCCTGAGACCAATTCATACTTGTCTTGGAGGCTTTTGATGTAGGCTCTTTGACTTTGTTGACTTCTGGCTGTATGTTTTGATCTTCTTTGTCACCAAAAAAAAGTCTAGAGTCTGAGTCTGAGTTTGAGTCTGAGTCCTTTTCTGCTGTCTGTTCATGTTCTCAGCCAACTACGTGACCTTCGAATTTTTTGTCAGGGTATGACTGCTTGTAGAGTAGAGAGTACTTTGTTCCAAGCTCTAGGGGCTGCACTGCTGTTTTCAGAGTTGCTTCTACTCCACTGTCACTGCATGCTCTGTGACACCTGCGCTCCTCCTCCCCCAAGAACTGCCAACCAGGATGGCGACCCAGATCCAAGCAGAGCAAAGCAAGAGAACCTGCCTCTGTGCCAGCAAAGTGCTCTTTGTACTCCAGCTCCAATTCGCTGCTTGATTCCTTCCACTGTGTGAGCCAGGGACTCTGGAAGCAGCTGACGGTGGAGCTCTGGAAGCAGCCTCAGCAGCTTCCTGCTGTTGTTGCCACCGTTGCCACTGCACACCACCTCTGCCAGCCCTAGGGCTGGGGATGGACCACTCTCTAACCAGATCCAGAAATTTTCCCACTAACCTGCTCTGTGGTCTTTGGTGTTTGTGGGTTGAGAAGTCTGGTAACTGCTACAGCTCAATGATTCATGGTCCTCAGGCCTGCTCCACCAGACTCCTAGTCTGGTTGGTCCTGGAGTGTCCCACGCTGTTCCTAGCACTATGCGATAGACCCTTCCCAGTGACCATCCAGGCTGTCCTGGGCTGAAGACTTGCTTCCCTCTGCTATTTCCTGGGCCCTGCAGCTCTAGGATTTGTTCAGAGCCATTTTTACAGGTGTTTGGAGGGATTTGGAGGAGAGCTTAAGCGAGTCCCTGCTTTACTGCTGCCGTCTTGGCTCTGCCTCCCTTTTTTTCCTGCCAAGTCCTTTTCAAGGCTTCTTATCCACCTTTGGTGTGTGGCTCCAAGAAGTGGTAGCATGCACAGCAGCCACAGTCAGATAAAACCATCTCAGCAGAGGGCTAAGCCAAATTGAAAGTAACCAACAGTATAAATAGGAAATAAACAACAGAGAGAAAGCATAGGACTTACAATGTGTTGGGCAAAGCTTCCTATAGGAGGTAAGATTTTAGTTGGGCCAGGGAGATCAGTAGTCATTAGGGAGAACATTCTATGTATGGGGGACAGCCAGAGAAAATGCCTGGAGCCAAAAAGTGGAGGGTCTTTTTTATGGAACAGCCTTTAGGCCATTGTCACTGTATTGAAGAGTACATGTTGAGGAGTAAAGTATAAGACTGGAAAGGTAGGAGGAGGCTAGGTGATGAAGAGACTGAATGCCAAACAGAGCATTTTGTAATTGCTCCTGGAAACAAGAGTTTATCGAAGGGGAGGAGGGGAGTTGTGTAACATGATCAGACTTTCATTTAAAGAAGATCACTTTGGTGCCTGAATAGAGGGGAGAGACTTGAGGCAGACAGACTCCCCAGGAGTTATTGCAGTAGTCCAGGTATTTAGTGATGAGGGCCTGTACCAGGGTGGTGGCAGGGTCAGAGGAGAGAAGAGGGGACATATTTGGGAGATATTGCAAAGGTGAAAGTGGAAGGTTTTGGTAATAACTTGGATATGGCAGGTGACAACTGGTGAGGAATCCAGGATGACTCCTAGCTTGTGAGCCTGAAAGAGGCTGGTATTGCCCTCTATAGTAATGGGGAAGGTAGGAAGTAGGAAGGGTTTAGGGGGAAGATAATAAGTTTTGTTTTAGATATATTAAGTTTAAGATGTCTACTGGACATCTAATTCAAGATGTCTGAAAGGCAATTAGAGATGTGAGATTGCAGGTCAGCAGAGAGTTTGGGGCAGGAGAGGTAGATGTGAGAATCATCAGCATAGAAATGGTCATTAAATCCTTGGGAGCTGATGAGATCACTACGTGAAGTAGTATAGAGGGAGAAGAGAAGAGGGCCCAGGACAGAGCCCTGAGAGACACCTATGGTTAGAGGATGTGATCTGGAGAGGATCCAGCAAAGGAGGCAGGGAAGAAGTAGTCAGGGAGGTAGTAGGAGAAACAGGAGAGAGTGATGTCTTGAAAACCCGGACAGAAGAGAGCATCAAGGAGGAGAAGGCGATCAATAGTGTTAAAGGCTTGTAAGGTTAATGGAATATAAGATCTTCCCTGTCCATTAATAGGCATATGTGACCACATGTGTTCCCTTTTTTACTTGGAACAGGGGCTGTGTTCCCAGGTTTAAAGGTACACAGATATTTCAACCACGGATGTCTTGCTACTTTGAGCTCTGGCCCAGTTCAGAGCTGTGATACATCCTGAGTCACATAGAGCCCATTGGGGAGGAGCTTGCCTAAGGGGCAGCTTACTTAGGGGAGACTTTCTTGCAGGAAGGCTTTTATACCTTTTGGTAGTAAGCTAATTAGGCACTGAGTCACGAGGGTTGTGATGCCTTCTGACTCTGAGCCTATTAGCCAAAAGTGTATATATATTCTGAGGTAAGATTTTGCTTTGGGGCTCACTCATGGGAAGAATGTTCACCTGAGGTCTTTCTGATTTGGCCAGAGGAGACTCTGGGTAGCCATTGTTAAGGAGCTGCCCCCCCACCTCCGGCCTTGTGAATCCATATATTGGTGCTTCCACTGTGGTGATTATGTATCTATTATTTTGTTTAGACAATTAGAGCTTGGTCTATTAGATCTCTGTACTAATTTCTCTCTGCTTGTATTTTCTCCACCTTCAGGGTGCTAAAAAGAGGCATATTGTGGAGTAGTGGAGTCACAGGACTGCCCTCCAAAAAGGGCAGCTCATAAGTCTCGAGAAGCTTAAAATCATATAGGCACATAGTAATAACAGTCCCTCACATTTCTATAGTACTTTAAGGTTTGCAAAATAGCAACCATGGGAGGCAGGATTATTACCTCCATTTTATTTTATTTTATTTTTTGTTTTTTCAATAGTATTTTATTTTTTCTAATTACATGTAAAGGGAAATTTTAACATTCATTTTGAAATTTTGAGTTCCAAATTTTCTCCCTCCCTTCCTCACCTCCCCGCCCCCATAAGATGGTAAGCAGTTTGACATAGGCTATACATGTTCAATCAGGTATATTAATCATGTTGTGAAGGAAGAAACAGACCAAAAGAAAAAAAAGCTATGAAAAAATACAGAAAGCGAAAAATAGTATGCTTTGATCAGCATTCAGACTCTCTAAGTTCTTTCTCTGGATGTGAATAGCATTTTCCCTCATGAGACCTTTGGAATTTTCTTGGTTCATTGTATTGCTGAGAAGAGCTAAGTCATTCATGGTTGATCATTGTACAATGTTGCTGTTACTATGTACAATGTTCTCATTCTGCTCCCCTCACTCAGCATCGGTTCATTTAAGTCTTTCCAGGTTTTTCTGAAATCCACCTGTTCATCATTTCTTATTGCACAGTAGTATTCCATTATATTCATACACCACAACTTGTTCAGCCATTCCCCAATTGATGGGCATCCCCTCAATTTCCAATTCTTTGCCACCACAAAAAAAGCTGCTATAAATATTTTTGTACAAGTAGGTCCTTTCTCCTTTTTATGATTTTTTTGAAATACAGATCTACTAGTGGTATTGCTGGATCAAAGGGTATGCACAGTTTGATTGCCTTTTGGGAATAGTTCCAAATTGCTCTCCAGAATGGTTGGAAAAATTCACAACTTTATTGACAATGAATCAGTGTCCTTATTTTTCAACATCCTCTCTGGCATTTGTCATTTTCCTTTTCTGTCCTATTATCCAGTCTGATATATGTGTGGTGGTACCTCAGAGTTGTTTTTAATGGGCATTTCTCTAATTATTTGTGATTTATAGTATTTTTATATGATTATTGATAGCTTTGATTTCTTCTTCTGAAAACTGCTTGTTCATATCCATATCAATTGGGGGATGGCTCTTATTTTCATACATCTGGCTCAGTTTCCTATATATTTGAGAAATGAGGCCTCTTTTAGAGAAACTTACTGTAAAATTTCCCCCTAGCTTCCTGCTTTCCTTCTTTTTTTGGAGGCAATTGGGGTTATGACTTGCTTAGGGTCACACAGCTAGTAAGTATCTGAAGCTGGATTTGAACTCAGGTCTGCCTGTTTCCATGGCTGGTGCTCTGTATACTATATTCCCTAGTTGCCCCTCCTGTTTTCCTTCTAATTTTGGCTGTAGTAGGGCTGTAGGGTTTTTTTGGGGTGCAAAACATTTTTAATTTCAGGTAATCAAGAATATCCTCTTTATTTTGTGTGATCTCTATCTCTTGGTTGGTAACTCTTCCATTATTCATAGGTCTAACACATAAATTTTTCCATGCTTCCTTAATTTGCTTATGATTTCACCTTTTATGTCTAAATCATGTGCTCATTTTGAGCTTCTCTTGGTATATGGTGTGAGATGTTCCTCTATGCCTAGTTCCTGTCAGATTGTCTTCCAATTTTCCCGGCAGTTTTTGTCAAATAGTGAGTTCTTGCCCCCAAAGCTTGAATCTTTGGATTTATCTAGTTTTAATACCAGATTACTATGATTAGCTATTACTTTTAAAGTGTAATACAGTACTTGGAACATAGTAGGTGTTATATAAGTGCATATTCCCTCTATTCCTCTTCAGTTTCCCTAAAGGTGAGTAATTAGGTCCTAATTCCCACAAAGACATGAACTTTCCCCATGTACCATGTGGGCCCTGGGTGTGGGACCTTCATGAACAAATACTAAAACATAAAGCTCTCAAAGAGCCCCATTATTCCCCTCTTCCCTCCAAATCATCCCTCCCCGAGGTAAAGTAACTCTTAGGCTGTTTGACAGACATCTTTATTCAATCAATCGATAAATGTTTATTAAGTGCCTACTATGGGCCAGGCACTGTGTTAAGTGCTGGGGATTCAAAAAGAGGCAAAAGACAATCCCTGCCCTGCAAGAGCTTGCAAACTAATGGGGAAGTCATCATGCAAAGAAACATATAAGTTTGTTATATACAGTACGTTATATACAGGACAAATAGGATGATAGGTGATACCATGACTTGCAAGTGAATTAGATTTAAGTGAGAGAGGGCTGTGCAGTCACCAGCCTCACTTTCTCCTCCAGAGCCATCTAGATCCAGTGGCAAGATAGATCAGGATGACTGGAGATGGCCCCAGGTGATAGCTGTATATTTACCTAAGAGACCCAATACAGCACCAGCCTGTAGGCCCTGAGCCAGACAAAAAACAAAACAAAACTGGACTGGATGTAAACATCCACTATGAAAAGCAGGAGAGAAGTCCTACAGTGGCAAGTTTTTGCTTTTGTTGTTTTAATTCTACTCTGGGTGGCACCAGGAGTTAAGGATGAGAAAAGAAGTCCCCAGATAGGCTACAAAGGAGAATGTGGGGCCCAAGTGAAAGCAGAGAGGGGAGGGGAGGGAATAGTGAGGGGTCACTGCCAAGTGGACTCTTCACAAACCACTGAATTTTAGCTTCCTCCAAAGAAGAAAAGACTTGAAGGAGCAATGAGTAAAGCTTTTCTCTTTTCCCTGGGAGAGCTCCTGTACCTGACCTTCCTTCTTGGCACCTGGCCTTCCTTCTTGGTGCCTGACCTTCCTTCATGGCACCTGACCTTAGATAAGGGCATAGGTCCCGTCCGTGGTACCATCATTCTCTTAGTCATTCATGCTTCAAACCTCAGTCACCTTTGAACCCTCCTATCCTCTCTTCCAGCCCCCAATTCAGTCAGATGGGGAGCTCTGCTGACTCTGTCAACCATTCCAAATTTACCCTCTTCATTCCCCTGAACTATGACCCTAGCTCAGGCCCCCCCCCTTTCTCATCTAAACTACTGCAACAGCCCATTCCAACTCTGCACTCACCCCTTCGAATCTTCACTCTGCTCAGGCATGCCCTCCTCCATCTACAATCCTGCCCTCCTCCCCAGATCTCTCCTGGTTGAGACTCAAGCCTTTCTTTCAGGGCTCAGTTCAACTTCTGTCTCTTCAGGTAAACCTAACACTTGTACTTCTTTCTCTTTCTTGCACTTACATTTTAATTCATACCAAGTCATACTAATTACACACTAAGAACATAATTCACACTAAGACTCCATAGAGATCACTCCCAGTAAGTTGTAAATTCCTTCAGGGTTAAGGCCTCTATCTTGTTTGCTTTCTATCTCCCTATCTGTCAAGCACTATCAAATTACAAACTGAAAAGTTTACAGTAGATCAATGGGTCTTAATGTGGGGTCTGTGAACTTAAAAAAACCAAAATCAATATAAATAGTTTCCTTTTTAATCCTATGTATTTTATTTTATGCATTTAAAAACATTCTGAGAAGGGCTCCTTAGGCTTCAACACCTTGCCAAAGGGATGCACAGCCCAAGAAGGGATAACTAGGAAATAATTAACAGAAGGAAGACACTGGAATTAAGAGGGGTTGGGGAAAGCTTCCTGTAAGAGCTGGGATTTAAAGGAAGCTGGGGAGGTCAGTAGTTCAAGCAGAGACATGGGGGGCAGCCAGAGCTGGGAGACAGAGTGTCTTCTTTGGGGATCATCCAAGAAGCCAGTGTTAAGGGGTTGAAGAGTATGTATCGGAGAGTAAGGTGTAAGAAAATTGGAAGGGTAGGTATGGCTAAGTGATGAAGGGATTTGAATGCCAGACAGCATTTTGTATTTGTTTCTTGAGGTGATAGGGAGCCTCTGGAGTTTATTGAGTAGGGGGTCAGAGAAGGGGTGGGTGATAGAGTTAGACTTGCCTTTTAGAAAGATCACTTTGAAGGCCCATGGAGGATTGGCTGGAGTGGGGAGAGACTTGGTGCAGGCAGACCCATCAGCAGCTATTGTAACAGTCCAGGTGGGAGGCAATGAGGGCCTCCACCAGAGTGAGGGAAGTGTCAGAAGAGAGAAGGGGCTTATTCAAGAGATGATGCAGAGATGACATTGACCTGCCTTGGCAACAGATTGGCTATTCACCTTATACATGCTCTATCTGAGCAATATTATGGAGGCTTGGCAAGGTCCTCAGAAAAGGAAACAGAAAGGTAGAAGAAGAGCTGTCAGTTGAGGAACTCTTCTCCCAGGCTCACCAGGTGCTTCTGTAAATGGCTGTTTTCTGTTCAGGGTTGAGGGAGAGAAGCAGAGGCCCAGAGAGGTCATGAGGTCACATAGCTAAACAGCACCCGAGGCAGAATTGAGGACCAGGTCTTCCTGACTTGTCAGCTAAGCCTTCTATCCACTACTCCATGGGAGTTACAGGTGAGAGGAGCCGTTTCCTGCCCAGGGGATAGCAGCTGCCAAGACATTGATAGAGTTTCTGTAGAGCCATGTGTGAGCTCCTTCAGTAGTCCAAGTTTAAAATTTCCCGACCTCAATACTTCAGGAATGGGAGTTTCTAAAGAGAGGGAAGCACATTTCCATGGACAAAGGAGAGCCTTGTTGTCCACATCTTTTCCCGGCAATGTCCTACTTGGAAAGCACAATCACTTAGTTAATTGGACAGTGCCCATCCAATAGCAAGGGGACTTCTTGTTCACAAGCCCCCAAGGTTCATCAGCCTTCTGGAGGGAATCCCAACCACAGGGTGACACTGAGTCTAGGAGGGACTGGGTAGAAAGTTGTAGGAGGGCCAGGGACCCAGCAGAATGCCAAAGGACTGCCCTAGTAACAATTCCAAGTTCTATTCACTTCCAGAAGACCTGGGGGAAGGGCTGCTGGGCTGCTTGAGTACTCAAGATGGGATTTCAGTATCTGTTTATGGGCTCCTGTGAGTTTTTGGTGTCTTTTTCCAGGGTGTTAAATAAAGTTGTTCTGTATCTGATACATTGTTACCCACATGCTTGTCTAAAGGTGGAGTTGATTGATTTACTCAGTCAAGTCATCCCCCACTCCATTTAAAGTAAATGATACCTTACTTGATACCTTAATGAGGTGAGAATAAATCTCAATAAACCAATCAATCATAGGCTTTAGGTTAATTATGGAAAAGTACTTGGAACTGGAGTGATATTACAAAGGTTGCTGTTGTTGGTCCTTTGAAGAGGACCAGTGACTCACAGGGTGATGTCCTGAATTGTATTTAAGTGAGGCAGAGTTGTACAAAGTCATCAGCCTCACTCTCTTCCAGAGTCAATGAAGTCCAGTGGCAAGAAAAAAGTCAGGAGGACTGGGATGGACTGGGATGCAGTGAATGGCTTTGGTGTCTTGACCAAGATCTAAGCATTCCACTGCACCTGCCTCCAGTCTCAGCCTAGATCTCCTCTTCTCTCCACTCCCCCACCCCCAGCTTTTAGAGGAAAGAAGACCTTGTAAGATTTGAAGGGGCTAGAGAGGAGTTGGTACCAACATTCCCCTAGAAGTCTGGGATACCCTCTCCCACGGTGCATACAGAGGAAAGTGGGCTCAAGCTTAGAGGCCCATGTGGCCATGGGGTACTCATAGCTCCTTGTTGCTGGAAGTCATTTTCTCCCATTCATGGAGTGGTCAAGGAGTTGCCCTTAGGCATGGTGTAGTCTCTTTGCTAGACTTCTTGTAGATTCATGAATCTATGTCCAATCTGTCCTTGACTCCCAATGCAACCACACTTGCCAGCTGGTCTGAGACTCCTCTAGGTCAGCTATGGAAAACAGGAAGTCTAACGTACTATGAACCTTTAGAAACTTGAAGGGTCCTCCTCTGGCTAAAATGAGATATTGGCAGAGGAAGGGCAGACCTGTTCCTACTCATAGGGTTTAGCTAGAACATCGTACTTGTTCTGGCCTCTCATATTTAAACTTGTTTGATAACTTATACATGACCCTTGGGGTATGACTGAATTTCTCTGGCTGGTGATTCATGTGTGTAATGTCGCTCTGGTTCCCGCTCTTTCTTTTTCTTTAGTTCTTTTTGTTTAATATTTTATTTTCCCCCAGTTACCTATAAAAACAATTTTTAACATTCGTTTTTAAAGCTTTGAGCTCCAAATTGTTGCCCTTTCTCCATCTCCACCCACTCTCATTGAGAAGGCAAGCAATTCAATATAGGTTATTACGTGTGTAGTCATCCAAAACATATTTCCATATTAGTCATGTTGTGAAAGAAAACATAGACAAGAAAAAAAACCTCAAGAAAAATAAAGAAATTTTAAAAAGTATGCTTCGATCTGTATCCAGACACCATCGGTTCTTTCTCTGGGGATAGAGAGCGTTTTTCACCATAAGTCCTTCAGAGTTGTCTTGGATCATTGTATTGCTGAGAATAGCTAAGTCACTCACAGCTGACCATCTTACAATTTTGCTGCTACTTTGTACACAGTACATTTTACTTTGCACTAGCTTCCGTAAGTCTTTCCAGGTTTTTCTGAGAGCATCCTGCTCAGCACTTTTTATAGCACAATACTATTCCATCACAATCACATGCCACAATTTGTTCAGCCATTCCCTAATTGATGAGCATTCCCTCAATTTCCAATTCTTTGCCAACAGAAAAGAGCTGCTAGAAATATTTTTGTGTATAGAGAACCTTTTCCTTTTTGATTTTTATCTCTTTTTGAATACAGACCTAGTACTGGTATTGCTAGGTCAAAGGGTATGCATGGTTCTATAGCCCTTTGGACATAGTTCCAAATTGCTCTATAGAATGGGTTGAATAAATTCACAACTTCACCAACAGTGCATTAATGTCTTATTTTTCCCACATTCCCTCTAACATTTGTCATTTTCCTTTTTCGTCTATTAGAATCAGAATTGTTTTAATTTGCATTTCTCCAATCAATAATGACTTAGAGCATTGTTTTCATATGGCTATAGATAGCTTTGATTATTTCATCTGAAAACTGTACCTTTTGATCATTTATCAATTGGGGAATGGCTCTTATTTTCATACATTTGACTCAGTTCTCTATATGTTTGAGAACTGAGGCCTTTATCAGAGAAACTTGCTTCTAAATTTTTTTTTCACAGTTAGGAGTGCTATTTCCCTCCATTCTGTTTCCTCCTCTGTCTATTCTATTTTGTCTCTCTTTTCACCCTGTCCCTCCTCAAAAGTGTTTTGCTTCTAACTACTCCCTCCTCTAATATGCCCTCCCTTCTATCACTCCTCTCCTCCAAACTTCTCTTGTCCCCTTCCTCTCCTACTTTCCTGCAGGGTAGATAGATTTCTATATCCAATTGAGTGTGTATGTTATTCCCCCTTTGAACCAGTTCTGACGAGAGTAAGGTTCACTCACTCCCTCTTACCTCACTCATCTTCCCCTCCACTGTAAAAGTTTTTTCTTGCCTCTTTTATGTGAGAAAATTTGCCCCATTCTACCTTTATCTTTCCCTTTCTCCCAATGCATTCCTCTTTCACCCTTTAATTTTATTTTTTTAGATATCATCTAAATTTTTTATACACCTTTAGTGAAATCTATGCATAAATTATCCAGTGAGTACATGAGAGATTTTACTTGAGTAACTAGCTTGATGGGTGGTAGGAGAGAAGTTGGCACAATGAGTCAAAATGAAAAAATGACTCCATTGGGGTTAGTCCCCTGATATATATCATATGAAGAGCTCAAGACAACTCTGAAGGACTGATGATGAAAAATGCTATCCATCCTCAGAGAAAGAAATGATGGTGGGTAGAGGTGAGGTTTGAATACACATTTTCTGATTTCAAAAAGCTAGAATGATTTCTATTAAACAGTATTGCCCACAGAATGAATATTGATCGCTTACCTTGGCTTTTAACGCTATAAGTCTTGATTCTGGCTTACTTTCTCAGGCTTATTTCATATTTTATTTTCTCAGCAGCTAGGTGACTTAGTGGACAGAGCCCTGGATCTGTAGTCAAGAGGACCCAAGTTTGTATATTGCCTCAGATACTTATTCAGTAGAGCACCACTGAAGGGTTTTCAGCAGGGGAATGACCTGTGCTTTAGGAAGCTTATTTTCCTAGCTATGTGGAGGATGGATTGAAGAGGGGAGAGACTGGAGACAGGGAGACCAATTAGGAGACTGATGTAACAGTCCAAGGGAGAAGTGATGAGGGCCTGAAGTAGGGCAGTAACTATGGAAGTAGAAAAGTATGGAAATGGGGAGAACGGAAGGGATATAAGAGGTTTTGGGAGGGTAGAGCCTCTAGGCCTTTTGAATAGTGATGGAGAATACATTCATTTATTAGTTCATGAGATTTTCACTGAGTACCTACTATGCTCTCTGGCCTGTAGTAGGACCTGTGACAAAGGCAGGAAAAGTAGGAGATAGGATCTCTACCTTAATTAAAATAATCAAAAAATCATCCACAGGCCTCCTCCTAAAATGCCTTATTGTAGCCTGGTATTTCTTTTGAATTTCTCTAGTCCAATCTAGTCAGCATTTTGAAGCACCTACTTTGTGTAAAGTCCTGGGCAAGGTGCTGGGGATACAGAGAACCCTGTGCCTCCAATGAAGACTCAGGCAGTTGGAGTATAAGTTTTGGTAGATTTACCTAGTTGGAAAGTCTCTGAGTTTAGGCCTGCTGTTCACAGCCTAGCCTTGGGAGGTATGGTGGAGCTCATCACTAGAAGGTTAGCTAAAAGGGGATAACCAGAGGTGGAACTGATTTGGCTTAAGGTCACACAATTAATTAAACCTAGGTATTCTGACTCCCCAGTCCAGTGTTCTTCCAACTATACAAACAGTTGTTTTACATTTACATTTACATACAGTTGATTTACATAAGTGAGCCATTCTGCAGACCTCTAAGTAAAGAGATTTTTATATAATGCAGAGAAATGAGAGCAGGAGAAGAAACATGGGGTGGGAGAAGGCACAAAGGGCTGTATTCTGAACAAGAGGAAGCACGTGGGGGTGGGGAAGACACATGGAGACTGGATGAGGACACAGATAGGAGAGGACAGATGACATGTGGGAGCTGGGGACAGAAATGTGGTATTGTTCGATTAAGCTAGGTTTGGTTTGGATTCGGATTTGGATTCGCACTGGCACTAAGACACACTCCCAACAGAATAAAGTTTTTTATTGAAAGAGGGGAAATACTCGCTTAACCCTGCAACCACACTATTTAACAATTCCTACTACACAGTTAACTCCGTGACAAAGACAGAGACAGACACACAGAGGCAACACCTGTTCAGAGGAACACTGCTGCCCAAGGTTTCTCCAAGCTGGCGTATCCCTCTCTTTTCTACAAATGCAGCGACAACAACAAAAGACACACACACAACATGCAACATACACTTCACATTAAGCACCTGCACCCAAGGCTTCTCCAAAGCTGGGGAACCCCTTTACAACCTCCTTGGTTGATTCTTCTGAATGTAGCCCCAGGCAAAGCATCCTTTCTATGGGTGAGGTTCCAATGTGTCTGTCCCACGTGGTGACTTTTATAGGACCCTGAACAAAGAAAGTTTTTTCCCCGCCAGAGAGGGGAGCCATCCTCCCCCTGCCTCATTCCTAAGAACTGGCCAGGTTAATGTTTCTCCAGCAGGAGAAGAGTTATTTCCTATCCTTTGTCTTAAGAGTTTCCTGTTCTTTGTTCAGGGCCTGTCAGTCTCCAAGCAGGAGAGTCCAAAGGTTTGTTAAAGGGCGCAGGGAGCTTGACACATACGTGCTAGGCTTACACTGTAATATGGAGGATCTTCTCTAATGATTTATCATTCAGGTATCTGAGCATGGATGGACAGAAGATAGATATAAGCAGGATCGAACACTCTGGGACCCATTCTTCTGCATTCACTTGAAGGGGTTTTTTGTTTTAGGTTGGGTTTTTTTTTTTGGTGGGAGGGTAGGAAGCTATGGAGCCCAAGCTGAGAGGCAGGAGAGGAGAGGAAAGGAGAGAGAGACAGACAGAGAGAGAGAGAGAGACAGAGAGAGAGACAGAGACAGAGACAGAGACAGAGAGACAGAGACAGAGACAGAGAGACAGAGAGAGAGAGAGAGAGAGAGAGAGAGAGAGAGAGAGAGAGAGAAAGAAAACATAGTATTGTGCAGTAAAGTTAACAGGTTTTTTTTTGTTGAATGCAGACTTCTTTCACAATTCCTTACTAAAGTCAAATTTGCATAATGCGAATTTATGTAAAGTGAGAAATGTCTGTACTCTTTGGTTCTAATTTAGTAAGTTATTGGTAATCATAGTATCAACCAGTAGAGGGCTTGCCAGTGGGATCTTTTGGTCTAATGGGGCTCAGTCATCCCTAAGGCCAAAACCTCAGGAAGAGGAGGCCACATCTCCCTTGCTCTCATTCTTTTGTTGCCCCCTCATCCTGCCCTTCTTAATGAAATGGTTGCCCTTTCTTCTACTCTTTCCTAGGTGACCTCTACTCTTTCCCTTTCCTCTTCCTCCCCTTTCAGCTCTGCACCATCCCTACACTAATGCTTGGTCTCAAGGTTCATGGGTGGTGCTATATCACCACCCTGAGGCCTTCCTTTGCCATTGCAGCCTGGAAAGCTCGCTCAACACCAAAGTAATGAAGGTGTGTACCACGGGAGTGGGGGGGAGGGTGTGGGGGACTACTATTTACTTGTAAGTTGGCCTGAGGCAAGTAATTTCACTTCTGAGACTCAGTTCTTCCTCTGGAGAAAAAAATGGCAAACGACTCCAGTATCTTTGCCAAGAAAACCCCAAATGGGGTCATGGAGAGTTGAACATGATTGAAATGACTGAACAACAAACTACCTACATGCTCTTAGAGTGGTGAGGAAAGCCCTATGGAAATGTGAAATAGGATTACCCACCT
Source organism: Phalanger gymnotis (assembly GCA_028646595.1). NCBI lineage: Eukaryota > Metazoa > Chordata > Mammalia > Diprotodontia > Phalangeridae > Phalanger > Phalanger gymnotis. The sequence goes on from CM053628.1 coordinate 45,957,070, forward strand.
CTCCCAACTGGGAGTCCCCTTTTTGATCTAACAGATATAGAAACTGAGGCCCAGAGAAAGGGAAGGTCTTGCCAAGGTCATGCAGTGAGTGAATGGCAGAGCAGGGGCTCAAACTGCTTCTCCCAGCTCCCAATCTAGAGCTTTTTTTCATCCTCCTAGATCCTGCAGCCTTGAACTTGACTTGTGTGGAAGTGTACACACTCTTTGGGAATGAAGCTTCAATTTCCCTAGTGTAATGATAGTATCTGACATTGATACCATAGCAAGGTTATCCCCCGCATGTACCATGGGAGTATCATTGTGTTGTTCAAAGGAAGGCAGAATACATAGCTCTAGCTTCTTCTCCCCCTACCATTCTCTAAGGGAGACTTTGATTCCTATTGGGAGGGAAGTAGGAAGTTGGGGCCAGAGTCTACCACTCTTCTCTTAAGAGAGACACGGGGTACCAGACTAGAATTCTATGTGTCTGCTCCCTTAAATATTGTTAGTCTAAGGGATGTGGTTTTCAGATTTGAGCTAAACTTCTGATTGCTATTCATTCATGGGAAAAGGAGAGCCCCAAACCATATACCCAAGACTTGACCTCTTTCCCACCAAAAACCAGTTCCACGGTGAATACACATAGTAAAAAGCAAGGAAACCCATTCATCTAATTTGGTAGCAAAAGAGAAATCAGAGAAAGCATCCGTATGAGACTGTATGTGCATATACATTCATACATACACACACACACACACACACACATATATACACACACACTTACATGCACACACATACACCTGGGTTCCAGAAGACCAGTGATGAAAAATGCTCCCTATAACCTGAAGGAGAGGTGCTCAATCAGACATACATATTTGGTTATGGCCAATGTGGGGATTGGTTTTGCTTGACTTTATTTATTATAAGAATTTTCTTTTCCTTTTTTAATGGTGGGGGTGAGTGGGAGGGAGAGAAAATAGATTTTGTTAATTAGGGAAAAATTAATTTAAAGAAAAGGAAAATAGGTTACCCACCCCCTGACAGAGAAGTAATGAGTGCTGGGTACAGAATGAACCATACAGTTTTGTTTTTTTTTGACAGAGCCAATGCAGGAATTTCTTTTGCTTGACTAGGCGTATTTGTTACAAGGATTTTTTTTCTTCTTCCTTTTTCTTTTCAATGGGTGTGGGGGGGGGGTGGGAGGGAGACAAAATCAATTTTTGTTTATTGAAAAACATTTCATTGCATTTTTTAAAAAAACGAAAGTGAGTTAGGAAGCACATGATTTTCAGTGAGCATCTTGAATGCTAATTTAGCCATTGAGACTCTCTACACGTGAGCTCTTTGTCCAATGATGAATAAGCTGCTGCCCTCATTGCAGGAGGAAGGAGGAAATGAACCACACCGAGGTCATAGTCTGGCTAGAAGCGAAAGCAGACGCAGAGGCATAAAAGAGTTGCAGTTAAACGGGAGGAAGGTTTATAGGTTCTCAGATAAATGCAGGATTTAGAGCTGAAAAGGACCTTTGAGACCTATGTAACTCGTCTTCTCTGAAATTCATGGGGACTGGGATTTAGTTTGGGGCATTATTTTCCATTACATCATTTCTTTCAGCTGGTTAATCGGCCTGTTTTCACTTGCTGTCCTTGCCTAGTTCCGGAGTCCAGCATTTCATTGGAACTGAAACAGATAATGCAATGACAGAGAAATAACCTTACATGCTTTCCTGAGCAAATACATTCTCTTTTTCCCCACAGAAAAACGTTTGGGACAAAATCTCCCCCTGGACTCTTGCCTCCATGGGGTGGGGGGTGGAGATGGTTTTCCTTAGCTCTGCCGATCCAGCTTGACAATTGCCCCCATTTCTGCCCCTTTCTCTCATTCTGTGTCTCCATAGAGCCCAGGCCTGATTGGGCTCAGATAGTGCTCACCCTAGCCATGGTCACTTCAAGGCTTCCCGGCTCCTCTCTTTTCCCTTAGAGCCATGGCCAGAGTTAGGTTCATTATGCACCCAGAGGCATCATGAAATAGCTTTTCATGGGACACTTGTTCATTGCCTAGCTCTGCTGAACATCAGCCAAAAGACCCGCACGAAGGCACGTGGCATTTTGTGCCAATGTTTGTTGCAGAGGATCAAGAAGTAGAGAAATTAGACAGAGCAGCTGCCAAGCTTCTCCAAGTCATTTCCATCTGGCTACTTCAGTGGGACAGTGAAGAAAATGGCAGAAAACACAGGTCAGGAGAAGTGAGGGACTGTAGGTACAGAATGAGATGTGCATCTTCAGACCTGACCAATATAACACAGATTTATTTTGCTTGATTCTACTCATTTGAGAGTCAGTATGGTTTAGTAGAAAGAGGATTAGCCTTGCTGCTGAAGACCTGGGTTCAAGTCCCTCCTTTCACATTTAGTCAGTCAGTTAAGTCTCGTCACTGCACTTGGATGACTCTGGAAGAGTGAGGCTGATGGAGGCTGACGACTTTGTACAACTCTGTCTCACTTCAATCCAATTCACCAGTGATGCCATTGGACCTTTTTGAGAATGAGAGATGAACAACAACAGTTCAGAAACATTTGTTAAGCATTTGCTGTGTGCCAGGAGCTGTGCTGAATGCTGGTGTTGGAAGTGTGGCCCTAGTGCTCCACCCCTTCATTCAAGTGTGATGTTGGGAAAGAATAAAGTACTCGAAAGTCAAGCCTTTAGTCTCCTGCTGTGCCTACCCTTTGAGGGTGGAACAGTGATACCCGGCACTCAGTGATGAACATTCTTTCACCTGGACATACCTTTCACATCCCAGGGGCTCTGAATTCCTATAGATCATCATCCGAACCCCACTCAACACCCTTTCCCACCTAATTCCTCATTCCCATCCCCCTCAACCCTCCCACCCTTAAGTTTCCCCATCCAGCCCTTCCATGGTGTCCTCTAGAATGCCATAGGTGACAGACTTCCCTTCATCTTAAATCTTTTCCTCTCCCACTTCTTCCATCTACTAGCTTTTATTGAAACCTGGCTCCCCCCGATGACACAGCCTCCCCAGGCACCCTTTCCAATACTGGTTACACTTTTACTCTTTCTCCTCAGTTCACTGGTCAAGGTGGGGAGGTTGGAATACTTCTTGCTCCCCA
>CM053628.1:45960278-45983505 GCA_028646595.1 Phalanger gymnotis
ACATATTGACTCTCAAACACTCAAACACTCAGTTTCTCAACCTACTCACCTCCCATCCAACCTCAGCCACACACAAAAGTGGTCATACCCTTGATATTTCCATCACCTACAAATGTAGCACCTCCATGTTCAAGAATTCTGAAATTCCTTTATCTGTCATTATCTATTGGCTTTTCACCTCTCTTTCTGCCTTCCCTAACAAAACTCTATTCTTCCTCAGCACTGTGACCTCTAGCCCCTTGCAGATCTCTCACTCCTCTCCCAGACTGTCTCCCTGGCACTAGCTACTCTCTCCTCTTCTCCCCTCTTGACCCCTTGATGAAACAGTTCAACTCTAGTCTGAATCATTGGCCCCCTTATATCACAGGTTATGCCCAGCCAAGCCTCAGTCTTGCATCCCTCCCACCATTCATTGCCTTTATTCCTACACACATGCTGTTGAACAAAGGTGGAGAAAATTATACAACCATTCTGAATGGATTCACTATAAATTTGTTACACAACCTCAGCTGGACTCTCACTGCTGCTCAGCAATCCTACTCTACCTCCTCTGTCAACTCAGTCTTCCACTCTCCACAGCAGCTCTTCCATACCTTTTCATTCATCCTCAAACCTCCCATGGCTCCCTGTCCCTCCGCTACTTCAGCTGAGAACCTTACCTCATATTTTACTGAAAAAATTGAGACCATTCAGCTGTTTGTACTTTCTTCTTTTCTCTTTCTCATCTCCTATCACTCAGGTGCCTTCTGACACTCTCTCTTGACCTTCACCTCTGTCTCACATTATGAAGTGGCTTTACTCCTTGTCAAAGTTAACCCCTCTACTTGTTCGAGTGATCCCATTCCATCTCGTCTTTCCCAATGGATTGCCCCATCTGTCATCCCCACTCTCACTTCATTTCTTGTTCCTGTTTTTCTTCTTGTTCTTGTGCTTCTTCATACAGTATCTATTTGTTTTCCTTCTGTCAAACCCTGAGTCAATGGCTTACCCTGGGGTCCCTGAGGAAATGGAGGGAGAGATACACACAGACTGGATGAAACATGGAAGGACTGGGAGGAGGAAGAAGAATGTTTGGAAATGTTGGGGAGTAGAATTGGCTCTATCACATGGAGAAAAGGATGAGGAAGTCCACCATCAGACAAAATAGCTCCATGGCCTCAGATAGGGCAAAGTTCAGGATGGTGTAGGAGAGTTGCTGCTTCAGGGATGTTCTGGGATAATCTATGATAAGACTTTAAAATACAGTCCTGATCCCAGTTCTGGAGCCACCCCACATGGTAGCAGCCCTTGCCCTGATGAACTTGTCTGCTGTGTCCATATCCCTTGATACAGTACTAGTTTGGAAGCCACATCTGGGGACCAGTGGGGACCTGATGTGGCCAAGATTTTGGTTCTCATATGTCTGAACTTCTGGCTGTCTTAGCACCACTGCAGATAATGGCCAACTCAGCAACTGAGAGCTGCTCCTCAAAAGACATGAGTAGAGATGAACTTGGCACAGGAGTACGTTCTTGGGGGTGAGAGGCAAAGGCAGAAGAGCCACTGGCAGAGCAGAGGAGACTCTCTCACTTGTTTTTAATCTCCCGCTCTCTGCTGGCTCATTTTCTGCTGCCTACAATCCTGAAAAAAACTCACTTGATCTTTCCATCCCTGCTAGCTATCATCTTATTTCTCTTCTACCTTTGGAGCTAAACTCCTTGAAGATATTGTCTGCAATAAGTGCCTCCACTTTCTTTCCTTTACTCTCTTCTTAACCCTTTAAAATCTGTCTTTCAATCTTATCATTCCACTAAAAGCACTCTCTTCAAAGTTACTAATGATCTCTTATTTTGCCAAATCCAATGGCCTTTTCTTATTCCTCATTCTCTTTGACCTCTCTGCAGCTTTTGACACCGTTTATCACCTTCTCCTCCTCTCTAAGTTTTTGTGACATCACTCTCTCTTGGTTTTCCTCCTACCTATCTACTTCTTCTCTGTCTCCTTTGCCAGATCCTCTCCAGATCACATCCTCTAACCATAGGTGTCCCTCAGGGCTCTGTCCTGGGCCCTCTTCTATTCTCCATTCTATACTATTTCATGTGGTGACCTACTTAGCTCCCTTGGATTTAATGGCCATTTCTATGCTGATAATTCTTACATCTACCTATCCTGCCCCAAACTCTGCTGACCTGCAATCTCACATCTCCAACTGCCTTTCAGACATCTTGAATTAGATGTCCAGTAGACATCTTAAACTTAATATGTCTAAAACAGAACTCATTATCTTCCCCCCTAAAACCTTCCTGTAGAGGGCAACACCAACTTCCTTCAGGCTCGCAATCAAGCAGTCATCCTGGATTCCTTACTAGTTGTCACCCACCATATCCAAGTTGTTGACAAAGCCTGTCACTTTCACCTTTGCAATGTCCCTCAAATACGTGCCCCCCACTTCTCTCTTCTGACCCTGCCACCACCCTGGTACAGGACCTCATCACTAAAGCCTGGGCTATTGCAATAGCTGCTGGGGCATCTGTCTGCCTCAAGTCTCTCCTCTCTATTCAGCTACCAAAGCGATTTTCTTTAAATGAAAGTCTGATCATATTACACAACTCCTCTCCTCCCCTTCAATAAACTCTTGTTTCCAGGAGCAAATTCACAATGCTCTGTTTGGCATTCAAGCTCTTTATCACCTAGCTCCCTCCTACCTTTCTAGTCTTATACTTTACTCCCCAACATGTACTCTCTAATCCAGTAACAATGGCCTGCAAGCTGTTCCATGAACAAGACCCTCCATCTTTTGGCTTTGGGCATTTTCTCTGGCTGTCCCCTATGCCCAGAATGCTTTCCCTCCTCTGCTCTGACTAGTGACCTCCCTGGCTTCCTTTAAGTCCCAACTAAAATCCCACTTCCTATAGGAAGCCTTCCCCAACCCCTCTTAATTCCAATACCTTCCCTCTGTTAGTTATTTCCTATTTATCTTGTATGTAGCTTGCTTTCAATATATTTGTTTGCACGTTTTCTCCCATGGATTATCATTTATCATTTTGATGGAGCTTCCATTTCAGAAATTCTCTAGTGCCTACAAGGTCTTGTTTACCTTGGAGAACTATGAAGGGGAATACCTCATCACCAATAAAAACTGCCATGAGACAGATCAGAAAGGGAGCTTAAATGGATGGGGAAGACCAGTGAAGTCTCATACTTGAAACTGCTCTCCAGTCAAGAGCTATTAAGCAGGGACTTACTCTCACTGATTTTTTTAGACTTTCAGTGGTAGATAAGGAAGAGAACTGTGAAATTCTTTTTCTCTGCTTTCACAGTTCTGGCCAGATTAGAGATTGCAGAGATAAAGACAGACAAGAAAAGAAGGGAAATTTACCCCCCCCAATTTGTAGAAACTTATGGCATTATAAACTAATTAGAAACTAAAAATTGTAACTGAAATGTCATAACATTAGTGTAAATTTCCAAATTATGGTTTAAAGATTTTTGTAACTGCTAAAATACCTTAGTGGATTTTTAGAAGATTACAGTAATGTTCCCAGCCAACTACTTGACCTTTGAGCTTTTTGTCAGGGTATGACTGCTTGTAGAGTAGAGAGTACTTTGTTCCAAGCTCTAGTGGCTGCGCTGCTGTTTTCAGAGTTGCTTCTACTCCACCATCACTGTAAGCTCTGCCACACCTGCTCTCCTCCTCCCCCAAGAACTGCCAACCAGGATGGTGACCCAGATCCAAGCAGAGCAAAGCAAGAAAACCTGCCTCTGTGCCAACGAAGTGCTCTTTGCACTCCAGCTGCCTTCCTGGAGGGTGATAGTTGCATTTTGTTCCAGTAGAAGGTAATTTCACCTATTATAGAATAAGCAGAACTGAAGCTAGTTTGAAATGGTTCAACAGAATTTAGTTCTTTAGGTAAATTAGTAGCAAAGTCACTTAAATTGAAATAGTTTATGCAGCTCTCGGAGTAAAAGTAGAGCAATTAATTGGTATTATATAGGGAAGTCCTTACAGGAGAGATTCAATGGAATGTTAGACTAGAACAGGGGTAAGGAACCTGCAGCCTCAAGGTCACATGTGGCCTTATAGGTCCTCAAGTGTGGTCCTTTGACTGAATCTAAACTTCACAGAACGAATCCCCAATAAAAGGATTTGTTCTGTAGAACTTGGACTCAGTCAAAAGGCTGCACCAAGGACCTAGAAGGCTACATGTGGCTTTGAGGCCCACAGTTCCCCACCCCTGGACTACAATATGATTGAGAAATTAGAGGAGATAGATTTATTGAGGATAAATTGAAGTGAGAAATGAGTATAAAAAGAAAGGTCAGTTTTGAAGTGGTAGGCTTTTATTAAAGTCAAGAAGGCAAGAGAGAAGATTTAAGTAAATAGAGATAAGAGAAGAATGGGTGGAACATTGAAGAAAGTCAGAGTCTGTTTATACTGACTGAATACAGGATTTGAAAGTCAAAGATTTTGAGTGTTGTAAAGAGGTTTGAGAAAGTTTCTTTATTCCATTGAGATAAGAAAGATTTGAGAAACTTTTTGGAGAAATGCCTGTTAATAATTTTAGATAGACAATATTCTATGGGTTCTATCAAATTATTTGTTGTTCAGTTGTTTTCTGTCATGAGTCTCTGTGACCCCATTTGGAGTTTTCTTGGCAAAGATACTGGAGTAGTTTGCCATTTCCTTCTCCAGCTCATTTTGCAGATGAAGAAACTGAGGCAAACAAGATTAAGTGGCTTGTTCAGGGTCACACAGCTAGTAAGTGTCTGAGGTCACATTTGAACTAAGTTCTTCTTGACTCCAGGCCCCAGCATGCTATCCACTGCAATGCCCCCTAGCTGCCCTCTATCCAGTTACCAAATGGAAACCATATAAATAGATTTCCGTCATGGTATTATTTGAGGATAGTATATTAAAATTCTGTTCTTGAAGGACATTAGAAGTGCATGTCCAAACCCTTAGAGCCTCATGGGCTCCAAAAAGAGGGGATTGAGAAGGTGAGACTGTCACCATGAATCTTTGAAAGGGAGCTAACTGAAAGCAGTGGGCTCTGTAATTTAAGGTGCTGGCAGATAATGGCCCTTAGGAAGATTGAGATTTTGAATGTTACCATTAGACAGAGAGACATAACTCTACTCTAGTACCCTTCTCACCCAGACAACAGAGTGGCCAGCCTTATGACCCCTTTTCAATCTTTCCTTAAAGAAGGATTCACAGTCTCCCTTAGAGAGGGGTGAGCAAGATTGTAGAAACAGCTGTTCAAGCTTCATGGCCTATCTATATATTTCATATCCATGTGGATATGCACATCTTACATGGGCAACACACCTTGCATAATGTAAAATATTCTTAGTATAGTAGGTTATATATATTTATATAATTTACAAATTAACACATTAGAGGTACATGTTTAAAAATTTTTTTACCAATAGAGATCCACTATTTAAAAAGTTCGGACATCTTTACTTTGGAGTACAAAATCATTTGAAAAAAATATTACAGAGGAAGGACAAAATGGCAAAAAGCAGTGGAAGGAAAAATAGAAATAGTGAAGTGTTGAGGCAGGGTACATTTAGGAGAAAAGGTAATGAATTTTGTTTTGGATACATTGATGTCAATAAGACCTCCTGATGGAGAAGTCCAGCATACAGTGGGTAATGCCAAACTAGAGTTCAAGAGAGAGATATTAGGGTTGGATACTGTAACAACAATGTTACTTGCAGCTACTGTGGCTGTGTAAAGCCAATAACACCAGCATACAGGAGGGCCACTAGCACAGGTTCTTTGATCTGCTTTTCTAAGGAAAGCAACTTTAAGGGGTTTACAGTCTCATTTCAATTAAACATACATATATCATTCATTTAGTTCAGGGGAAAAAGTCAGCACCTTGAACTTCAGAGAAAACATAAACAGAAACTAGAAGCAGAAATTATATAAATAGAGCAAACAACACAGACCAGCAGACAGAGCTTCTAACTGTATGTCCATAGCAATACATATATACACAGTTACCAGAGAGAGAAGCACCAACATCTGGGTTTTCAAAGCCAGGGCAGGGGGCGGAGGGGAGGTTACTTAACAGCTACTCAGAGTCTTGTCTGGCCAAATTACACGAATGCTCTTCCAATGAGTGAGCCCCAAAGCAAAAATGCTAACCTCAGAGTATATATACACTTCTTCAGGGTCAGAGGGTGTCACGACCATGTAACTCAAACTCATGTGACTTAAGCTTTCTTGTGACTTAAGCAGGTCATCAACTACTCTTGATTCAATCAAAGACTCTTGATTCAAACAAAGGCATCACTCAATCAAAGGCACTTGATTGTCTTAGTGCTGAGAAGCACTCAAAAAGAAAAAAAAACAGCAAAAAGTCCCACTTTGCTTGCCATTACAGATACATAGATAGGGAAGTCATCTTTGTAAAGATGTAAAGATCAAACTATGGGACTTAATGAGATTGGTGAAAGTAGAGTCCAGGAAAAAGACTTGGGGGTAGGGGTGAGAGTCATTTACCCTTGGTGATGAATGATGATCCATCAAAGGAAACTGAGAAGGAACCTTTCAAGGGAGAACAGCATCTCAGAAGACAAAGGAGGACAAAATATCCAAGCCAAGAGACAAAATATCCAAGGCAATGTCAAAAGCTCCAGAAAGGTCAAAGAGAATGAGACTTGAGAAAAGTTCATTAGACTCATTTATTTTTAATTAACAAGTATATATTTGCTCTATTTCCCACCTCCTCCACTCCCAATCAAAAGAGAGCAAAAAAGTAAAATAAAGTCCTCATAACAAATATACCCAGTCAAAACAAAACTAATTCCCACATTGTCCATATTAAAAAATATGTCTCAATCTGCATCCTGAGTCCCCCACCTCTCTGTCAGGAGGTGAGTAGAATGCTTCATCTCCAGTCCTCTGGAATTGCAGTTGGTCATTGCATTGGTTAGAGTTCTTTCAAAGTTTTTTTCCCCTTTATAATGTTACTCTATACACTATCCTCTTGGTTCTGCTCACTTCACTCTGTATCAATTCATACAAGTCTTCCCAGTTTCCTCTAAAACAGTGCATTTTGTCATTTTGGATGGCACAATAGTATTCCATCACACTACATGCCATAATTTGTTAAGTCGTTTCTCAATACCTGGGCACTCACCTTAGTTTCCAGTTTTATTCTCCCACAAAAAGAGCTACAATGACTACCTTTGTACATATAGGTTCTTTTCCTCTTTCTTTGTTCTCTTTGGGATATAAATCTATTATCAGTATCACTGAGTCAAAGGGTCTGCACATTTTAATAACTAGCATCTCTCCTCATTCCTCCCCCAGGACTGAGACCCTTAACCAGGAGTAGGGTAGAACCAGCTCTTACCGGCTTAGGAGAGCCAATTGTTAAATTTTTGATGTGATCATTTCCACCTTGGAAACTGGCAAACACTGCAAATTATGGCTTGATTTCTTATTTTGTTGATTGTTTAAACTTAAGAAAGTGATAGAGAAAATGCTAATGATACAAATTAAACTTAAAAGTATGTTACACAGATTTTTTTTTTTTTAGAAAGCTGGTTGTTAAATATTTACCTGCACATCCCTGCACGTATCTCTGAGATTCAACTCTCTACAAAGCTCTATGCTTGGCTTCCCATTTCAGCCAAGTACTTTTCTGAGTTTGGAAATGATCTTTCTGGCTTCCCCTATTTTGGGGGGATGTCTGCTTTTGCCCTCTAAATACAGGGAAGATGACAGCCATGTTACCCTCCCACCTGCCCTCTCACCCTCACCATCTGCCTGAAAACAGCCTCCTTCTTCCCACTACCCACCATGCCAGGGAAGACCCTCATCCCCCTCCTGCCCAGCCAGGGGATTACAATTTGGAGTTGTCTTTAATCTGACTAGCCCAGAGTGAACTGGACATCCCAAGGAAGATTAGAGAATCACTGGTGGCTAGGTGTCACTTTTCATCAGGCTCTGCTTCTATAACTGAACAGAAGGTGGGGAGGGGTCAGGGAGGGGAAGAGGAGGTGTTCCCCCTTCCCTCCTTGAAGTGAGCTGATTTGGAGCACTTCTCATTAACTAGCTTACCGCTTGGGGGTGGATGTGGAGGAGGGGAAGGGCACTGAAGAGGAAATGAACTTGGATGTGACCTTGGACAAGTATATGAGTCTGCTCTCCTCTTTGTGCTTCACTTTCCTCCTCTGTAAAATGAAGGAGTTGGCTATCATATTGGCAAAAATGACAAAAGATGGAAAGACTTAGTGTTGCAAGGATTGCGGATCGTGGATAGATACCCTAACGTACCATTGGTGGAGTTGAGGATTGGGCCAGAGCAGTTGGAAATTATTTTTAGAAAGTGACCAAAATTTCCAAATCTGTTGACCCAGAGACCTCTCTGTTAGGCACAAGTGGCAAGGAGGCATTTATTTGTGGTAGGAAATAATTGGAAGCAAAATGAGTTGAGTGCCCATGGACTGAGGAATGGATAAGCACATTGTGGTATGTGAATATAGTAGACTATTAATGACTCGCAGGAAATGACGAATACGAAGAATTCAGAGAAGCATGGGAAGACATGAGCTAATGTAGAGGGAGAGGCAGGAGCAGAATGGTTTATACAACAAACAGAATAATGTAAAGGAAACAACACTGAAGTACATCTGACCTCCAACCTCTGCCTGTCTTGCCTCAAAGGACTAACGATTAAGCACGTATTCTTCCTACCTCTGGGCAAAAAGGTGTCGAACTATAGGGGTAGAACGGGCTAATGTTGTTAGACATAGTCAGGGGTGGGGAACCTGCGGCCTCAAGGCCACATGTAGCCTTCTAGGTCCTTGGGTGTGGCCTTTTGACTGAGTCCAAGTTTTATGGACCAAATCCTTTTATTAAGGGGATTTGTTCTGTGAAATTTGGATTCAGTCAAAGGGCCACACTTGAGGACCTAGAGAGTCACATGTGGTCATGACATGGTCAATGCGGCGATTTGTTTCATTTAAATTATTTTACTTAACTCTTTATTGAAAAGGGGAGCTCTACGAGAGAAGGGGAAAATTACAAGGATGTGACAGAAAGAGCATCAAGAAAACCTTAAAAAAAAGACAGGGTTGGTTTGATTCCAGATCATAACGTTCTTGCCAGCTCTAACATTCTGAGGCTGAGACCACAGCACGCATTAAATAAAAGATATTTGTTTATATTTCGCTTTAGAAACAAACCTTATGGAGTTGGATGTTGGATTAAATTTGTTTTTTAGATTTTGTGGAAAAAATTAGGTAGGTTGGAGTGGAGACAGGGTTCACCTGGACTCTTCTCTGTACAGGGGATGAGCTCAAGTTCATCAAGAGATCTGCTCATCTTCCCCCCACCGCCTTCTGTGTTGCTCAGTCCTACAGTCATGTCCATCTCTTTATGACCCAGGACTGGACTGTCCGTGTCCATTTCTTAGCAGATACTAGAGTGGTTTGCCATTTCCTTCTCCAGTGGACTAAAGCAAACAGAGCTTAAGTCACTTGTCCAAGGTTACACAGTTAGTGTCTGAGGCTAGATTTGAATTCAGGCAGCACTGAATCCATCGAACCATCTAACTGCCTCCTAGGCAGACAGAGGTTGAGTGACTTGCCCAAGGTCACACAGCTAGTAAGTGTCTGAGGAAAAATTTGAACTCAAGTTTTCCTGACTCCAGGCCTAGCCCTCCACCCGGGTCCAGATTCTATAAGCACTGGCAGACCTCTGCCAATGAAGATCATGAAATCTTCCTGTCTTGCTAGATGGTTTTTCAGGGTTGCCATGGCTGGAAAATATGTTACTCTGTGCCCCGTGTGTAACTAGCAGGGCTTGTCCTTGGCCACTATACATACTATCCATTGATAGGCCCAGACTCCAAGCCTTCCTGACTCAGTAGGACTGAGAAGGCACCAGAGGAAGACAACAGTGGAGACAGGTGAATCAAGAGCACACATTTACAAGAAATTGTTAGTATCCATAGGTCTTTATTGAGTGCCTAAGGTATGCACATTCCTATGCTCAGTTGTTCTGCCTGAGGGCAAAGGACTGGGTCAGATGAGCCCAAGTTTCTTCAGGCTCTAAGACCCATCTTATTTTATATGCGTAAGTCTCATTTCCTCAGCTAGATTCCAAGCTCCTTGAGAGCAAGGCCTATGTGTCCACCACAGAACAACTGAGCATAGGAATTTGCATACAATTGAGGAATGACTCTTACTTTCATTAATTTGACTCAGTTCTCTATATATTTGAGAAATGAGACCTTTATCAGAGAAACCTACTTCAATTTTTTTCCCCACAATTACTATTGCTAAACTGTATTTCCCTCCATCCTATTCCCACCCCCATTTCTTCTATTCTCTCTCTCCTTTCACCCTATCCCTCCTCAAAAGTGTTTTGCTTCTGACTACCCCCTCTCTCTATCTTCCCTCCCTTCTATCACCACTCAACCCTTATCCCCTTCCCTTCCTACTTTCCTTTAGGATAAGATAGATTTCTATAGCCAACTGAGTGTGTATGCTATTCCCTCTTTGAGCCACTTCTGATGAGAGTAAAGGTTCACTCACCCCTCACCTCCCTTCTTTTCCCCTCCACTGTAAAAAGCTTTTTCTTGCCTCTTTTATGTAAGATAATCTATTCCCATTCTACCTCTCACCTTCTCTTTCTCCTAGGGCATTCCTCTCTCACCCATTAATTTCATTTTTTTTTTAGTTATCATCCCTTCAAATTTAACTTACACCTGTGCCCTCTGTCTAAATATACTCCTAACTACCCTAATAATGAGAAAGGTCCTATGAGTTACAAATATCATCTTTCCATGTAGGAATATAAAGAGTTTAACCTTATTAAGTCCCTTATGATTTCCTTTTTCTGTTTACCTTTTTATGATTCTTTTGAATCTTGTATTTGAAAGTCAAATTTCTATTTGGCTCTGGTCTTTTCGGCAAAAATACTTGAAAGTTCTCTATCTCTTTGAATGTTTGTTTTTCCCTGGAAGAATTATAGGCAGTTTTGCTGGGTAAGTGATTCTTGGTTGTAATCCTAGCTCCTTTGCCCTCCAGAATATCATATTCCAAGCTCTCTTATCCTTTAATGTAGAAGCTGCTAAATCTTGTGTTATCCTGACTGTGGCTTTGCCATCCTTGAATTGTTTCTTTCTGGCTGCTTGCAATATTTTCTCCTTGGGCTGGGAACTCTGGACTTTAGCTATAATATTCCTGGAAGTTTTCATTTTAAGATCTCTTTCAGGAGGTGATCAATGAATTCTTTCAATTTCTATTTTACCCCCTGGTTCTAGAATATAGTTCGGCTTTCCTTGATAATTTCTTGAAAGATGATGTCTAGGCTCTTTTTTTGATCATGGCTTTCAGGTAGTCCAATAATTTTAAAATTATCTCTCCTGGATCTATTTTCCAGGTCAGTTTTTTGCCAAGGAGATATTTCACATTGCTTTCTATTTTTTTCATTCCTTTGGTTTCTTGATTTCTCATAAAGTCATTAGCTTCCATTTGCTCCATTCTAATTTTTAAGGACTTATTTTCTTCAGTGAGCTTTTGGATCTCCTTTTCCATTTGGCCAATTCTGCTTTTTAAAACATTCTTCTCCTCATTGGCTTTTTGGCCCTCTTTTGCCATTTGGCCTAGTGTGTTTTTTAAGGTATTTTTTAGTGTCTTTTTGTGTCTCCTTTAGTAAGCTGTTGACTTGTTTTGCATAATTTTTTTTGCATCACTCTCATTTCTCTTCCCAGTTTTCCCTCTACCTCTCTTACTTGATTTTCCAAATCCTTTTTGAGTTCTTCCATGTTTTGAGACCAATTCATATTTTTCTTGGAGGCTTTGGATGTAGGAGTTTTGACTTTGTTGTGTTCTTCTGAATGTGTTTTGATCTTCCTTGTCACCACAGTAACTCTCAATAGTCAGAGTTTTTCCCATTGTTTGCTCATTTTCCCCAGCCTATTAGTTGAGTTTTAACTCTTTGTTAAAGTAGGGCTCTACTTCTAGGGTGGAAGGTGCACTGTCCCAAGCTTCAGGGGTTTTGTGTGGCTGTTTTCAGAGATACTTCTAGGGACTTGTAAGTTTTTAGTCTTTCCAAGATGGTATGATCTAAGGAGAGGTGTTTACTATTCTCTTGGCTTGTGCTCTGGTCTATGAGTGACCACAAGCACTCTCTTCTGCCCTGGAACTGTGACGAGGGTCCTCCCTCCACTGTGGCCACAAGCTCTGCTAGGCTAGTGCTCCTCCTTGCCTTAGGACTGCCACCTAGGACTACAACCCGGATCTGAGTTTGGGCAAAGCAAGAGTCTTGTCCCAGTGCTATCAAAAAGACCCTTGTAATTTCCTTCTGAGAAATTGTTCAACCCCCTTACCTTCTGTGGGCTGAGAGCCCTGGAAGCTGCTGCTATGGATCCAATTACTCCCAAAGCCTGCTCTTGGTTTGCTGTGGCTGGGGATATGCTGGTATGTCCTGTGCTCCACTCTCACCCAAAGGTGACAGACCTTTTCTACTGACCTTCTAATCCATCCTTGAACCCTATGAGCTAAGAGGTCTGGAAACTGACACTGCTGCCAGTGATTCAGTTGACCCAAGGCATGCTCCAGGATGGCTAGTGCCTGGTCTGTGCTGGTATGGCCTGTGCTTGACTGTGTTCCTCTCTCACCCTGGTGCAACAGACTTTTTCTGCTGACCTTCTAAGTTGTCTTGGGCTGGAAATTTGTTTCACTCTGTTTGTGGGTTCTGCTGCTCTAGAATTTGTTTAGCGTCAGTTTAAAAAGGTATTTGGAGAAGTATGGGGAAGAGCTCAGATGAGTTCCTGCCTTTACTCCATCATCTTGGCTCTGCCTCCTGGAGATCCCCTTAAATACCTACAAATGCACTCACTGGTCTGAGACAGCATCATTAACATCATCATCATCCTCACTCCTCCTTAGTGTCACATCTCAGGTGTGTACAACATTTTTCAGCTTGCAAAGTGCTTTTCCATCCATGGGTGATGGCTTGAAGTAGTGGTCAACATGCTAGATTTCTAGTCAGGAGGCCCAGTTTCAAATCGTGCCTGACATATTTTATAGGATCATAGTACACTGACTGCCTGTTTTCCAGCCAAATCTAAGTACCATTTATTAATCAACAGGCATTCATTAAGTGCTATGTTCCAGGCATTGTGCTATATGCTGGAGATGTAAAGAAAGGCAAAAAATAGACCTTTCTCTCTAGGAGCTCACAGTCTAAGTAGGGCGACACAGCATGCCAACAACCATGTACAAATTATATATATACATATATATATATACATATATGCATATATATAATTTGCATATATATGTATGTATATGTATATGTATATATGTATGTATGTATGTGTATGCATATATCTAAATAAATAAATATGAGGCAAATTGGAAGTAATTAACAAAAGGAAGAGACTAGAATTAGAGATCATCAGGAAAGGCTTCCTGTAGAAGGCGGGATTGTAGTTGGGCCTTAAAAGACACCGGGAGAACATTCCAGGAATGGGAGACAGCCAGGGGAAAGGTTTGGAGTCTGGAGATAAGATATCTAGTTGGAGGAACAGCAAGAAGGCTAGTGTTACTGGATCAAAGAATATGTGGCAGTCCGTAAGGTGTAAGAAGACTAGAAAAGTAGGAAGGAGCCAGGTTATGCAAGGCTTTATAAGCCAAACAGAAAATTTTATATTTGATCCTAGAGGCAATAGGAAACCACTGTAGTCAATTGAATGGAGTGGTGGTGGTGGTAATGATGTGGTCAGACCTGCACTTTAGGAAGATCTGTTTGAGAGCTGAGTGGAGGGTGGACTGGAGTAGGGAGAGCCTTGTGGCAGACAGCCCTACCAGCAGCTATTGCAATAGTATAGGGGTGAGGGCTTGCACCATGGTGGTGGTAGTGTCAGAGGAGAAAAAAGGGCATATAAAAGAGATGTTAGAAAGGTAGAAACAATAGGACTTGACCAGTGAATGGATATGGGAGGGTGGTGAAAGAAAGTGAGTTGAGTATGATATCCGTATTATCAGCCTAGATGACTGGGAGGATGGTGGTACCCCCAACAGCAATAGGGAAGTTGGGAAAAGAGAAAAAAATTTTTTGGGGGGTGTGGAAGACATACTGTCTTTTGGACATGTTGAGTTTAAGATATCTATGAGACATATAGTTTGGAATGTCCAATAGTCAGTTGGAGATTTGAGACTACAGGTCAGAAAAGAAGTTAAGGTTGGACGAATAAATCTGAGAATCATCTGTATAGTTGGTTGTGGTCCTTTGTTCTTGAAGAGGACCAATATGACATGACTATGTTGAAGCCAATGTGTCCAACTGTGGCTGATCAGACCATTATGAGCTTGGAAGGCTCTACCACAGGTTGGGCACAAATAGTCTGTGTGAACCTTTGGGGTGGAGATGGCTCTAAATTTGCACAACTCTTGTATTCTTCAAGCTACTGCCATTTTGCTTTGCTTATAGAGCACAGAGCCTTCTTTGATGTGGGCACAGCATGCTGGGCAATCCTATGCCAGTGTTTCACATGTCTCACAATTGATTCCAAACTTCTTCAGAGAGACCTTGAGAATGTCCTAGTATTGCTTCTCCCAACCTCCATGAGAGTACTTGCCTTGTGGGAGTTCTCTGTAAAGTTCTCTGTAGTCTTTTAGGCAAATGTACATTTGGCATTCAGGCTACACGGCCAGCCCATCAGGGTTGGTCTCTCTGTAATAGAATTTGAATGCTTGCCATTTCACCTCAAGACAGGACTTCAGTGTCCAGTACCTTATCCTGCCTGGTGATCTTCAGACCCTTCCTATGACAATTCAAATGGAAGTGATTCAGTTTCCTGGCATGGTGATGGTATGCTGTTTAGGTTTCATAGGCATACACCAATGAGGTCAGCACAATGGCTCTGTAGACCTTCACTTTGGTAGTCAGTCTAATACCTTTTCTCTCCTATACTTTCCTTTGGAGCTTCCCAAACACTGAGCTAGTTCTGGCAGTTGCGCCAGATGTTGAGGTTGACACATACATCTGCATAGAATAATAGTCCATAGGAGATTATGAGATCACCAAGTGAAATAGTATAGAGGGAGAAGAGAAAAGGGCCTAAGATGGAGCCCTGTAGGACACCCATGGATGAAGATCCAGCAAAAGATACTGAGGAGTACCCATAAAGAATAACCAGGAGAGAGCAGTGTTATGAAAACCTGGAGAGAAGAGAGTATCCAGGAGAAAAGAGTGATCGACAGTGTTGGAGACTACAAAGAGGTCAAGAAAGATGAGAACTGAGAAAAGGTCTTGAGATTTAGCAATGAAAAGATCGTTAGTAATTTTGGAGAGAGTACTTTTGGTTGAGTGATGAGATAGGAAGCCAGACTAGAGAGAGCTAAAGGAGCGAGAGAGAAGGCGATGGAGGCATTAATTGTAGGTGGCCTTCTCTAGGAGTTTAATTGCAAAAGAGAAGAACTATATATGAAGATAACGAGGAGTTTTTTTTAACAATTGGGGGAACATGGGAAGGAAAGAAGGAAATGGCAAGTATACAGGGAGAGATCGAAGATTTGTGACAGTGGGGAATGATAGAAGAAGCAATCTGCTGGACAAGATGAGATGGAATGAAATCACTTGTACGTGTAGAGGGTTAGCCTTGAGAAGGAGGACAGCTTCTTCATGTGGGTGAACAAGGGTGAAGGAGGAGATAATGGAGGAAGGCATCTGGGTAATGGGAGATGAAGAGGAGGATAGAAGAGGTACCTCTCAGTGAATGATCTCAGTTATTTCAGTAAAATATTAGGCAAGATTCTCAGCTGAGAGGTTGGGGAAAGGGGGAGTCATGAAAGGTTAGGGAAGGGATGGAAAGATTTGGAAGAGCCTTTGTATAGTTTATAAGTACTGAGGCTATAAAGAAAAAGTGAAAAACAGTCCCTTCTACCAAGGGGCTTAGGTTTTAATCAGGGCGACAGCATGTATATGTATATATGTATGTTACTCAAGCCCCAAAGCCAATTGGTTTGGGATTTTCTCCTCATTGGTGGAGATTGATACCACTCCTGTATGAGGAGTAACGTGGAGCTGGTGAGAGCAAAAGAGAAGAGAGATCCTTTCTCTTCAATCTCTTCGGGCTTTTTAACCTTTTTAGGTGCTTCTGACTTACAACTTTGAGGGAGAAGATGGATGATGCCAATCTCTCTTCAGGTTGCTCAAGGGAGGAAAAGGCTCTGGGAAGAAGTTGATATGAGAGGAGCTGATAGTCTCCATCATGTCCTCAACCCCAGCTTGTTTCACTAGAAACTTTGGAATTTTCCCCTTCGGGTGAGATCATACAGTAACTTGGATATTGTAACCTATTAATGTAACTCGAGTCCCAAAGCCCATTTGCATGGGACTCTCCTCATTGGTGGAGATGCCATGCCTGTATAAGAGGCAGAGAGGAGTTGGTGAGAGCTCGAGAGAGGAGAGCTTTCAGATCTTGGCAGTTTCTTTGGGGTCTCTTGAGTCTTTTCAGGTTCTGCAGTTTTGTTGAGCCCTTCTGGCATCCAGTTTCAAGAGAGAAGATGGTCATCTCATCAGCTCCCATGGATTTAATTACTATGCCCATGATTCTCAAATCTACCTATCCTGCCCTAAACTCTCACTGACCTCCAGTCTCACATCTCCAACTGCCTTTCAGACATCTTGAATTGGGTGTCCAGTAGACATCTTAAACTCAAAATGTCCAAAATTGAACTAATTATCTTTTCCCCAAACCCTCCCTATTTCCTACTTTCCCTATTTCTGTAGAGGGCATCCTTATAGTCCATCAGGCTCACAACCAAAGTGTTATCCTGGACTCCTCACTCTCTCTCACCTGCTCCATATTCAATCCATTGCAAAAGCCAGTTGATTTCACCTTTGCAACATCTCTTGAATACTCCCCCCCTTCTCTCCTCTACCACTGCCACTGCTAAGGTGCAGGCCCTCATCACCTCATGCCTTGATTACTGCAATAGCTTCCTGGGAGGTCTGCCCACCTCAGCTCTCTCCCTGCTCCAATCCATCCTCCATTCAGAAATCAACGTGATTTTCTTAAAGCTCATGTCACCCTCCTACTCAATACACTCCAATAGTTACCCATGGTCTTCAAGATCAAATACAAAATTGGCATTCAAAGACTTTCATGAGCTAGACCCCTCCTATCTTTCTAATCTTATACATTACTCCCTGAAACATACTCTTTGATGCAGTGAGATCAGCCTCCTGGCTGTTCCATGAACAAGACATTTCATCTCTTGGCTCTGGGCTTTTTTCCTGGCTGTCCTCCATGTCTGGAATGCTCTCCCTCCTTCTCTCAGACCAATGACTTCCTTGGCTTCCTTTAAGTCCCAAGTAAAATACCTCCTTCTACATGAAGCCTTCCCCAATCGCTCTTCATTCAGTATCTTTCCTCTGTTAATTATTTCTTATTTATCCTGTATATAGGTTGCTTTATATATATTTGTGTGCATATTGTTGACCCCATTACATGGAAAGCTCCTTGAAGTCAGGGACTGTCCTTTGCTTCTTTTTGTATCCCCAGTGCCTGGCATATGGTTGTTGTTGTTGAGTCATTTCAGTTGTGTCTGACTCTTTGTTGATCCCTTTCATGGTTTTTTTGGCAAAGACACTGGAATGGTTTGCTATTTCCTTCTCCAACTCATTTTCCAGATGAGGAAACTGAGGCCACTAGGGTTAAGTTACTTGCCCAGGGTCACATAGCTAGTAAGTGTCTGAGGCTGGATTTAAACTCAAGTCTTCCTGACTCCGGGCCTGGCACTCTATCTACTGCAGTGCCACCTAGCTTCCCATATGGTTGGCAATATTGATTGGTTGATTGAGTTAGGATTTGAACCCATGTCTCCTGACTCTAGATGGAGACTCCTACATGCTATGCCAGACCCCCTCCTATAGATAGGAAAATACTTTGAAAACTGTGAAGCCATGTAACTGTGTGATCTGGGATAAATCACTTCTCAGAGTTTTCATTTCCCGCATGTATAAAATAGGGACCACAGTCCTTGGCCTCCCGTCCTTTCAAGGTACTTATAAAGCATACCATTTCCAAACCTTAAAGTCTTAAGAAATGGGAATTATTATTTTCCATTAAGTTATTTGATCCTCAGATATAAGAAGAAGGGCAGGTCTGTGAGCATTGTCCTCACTTTAAAGATAGAGTAACTAAGGAATAGAGCAGGAAAATGGCTTGCCCGAGGTCACATAGAAAGTCAATAGTAGAGCTGCGGTCAAGAAACCAGGTTTTCTGATTTCCAGAGCAGGGCTTTCCCCACTGTTCTGACTGTCCCCCTTCTGGTTCACTTTCTGGCCCTTGAATTGCCCAGCATCACTGTCATCTTTCTTCCCCATCCCTGCCTTTCCTTCTCCTCTTCCTCCTATCAACCAATCAATAAGCATTTATTAAGTACCTATATGTGACAAGCACTATCCTTCCCTGCATCACTCCCACCCCCTCCCAACCTATTTTGCAAAGAGATAAATAGGCTTTAAAATGGTCTCAGTTCACACACACACACACACACACACACACACACACACACACACACAGCATAATGAATTTCTAGATCCCTAATCTGCCTTATACTAAATCAGGTCATGATCTCCCATTAGCCCTGATTGTCAATTAGCTGTCCACTTCAATATTTTCTTTCTGTTTGTATTAGAAAGTGGGAGTTGATGATCCTCCAGTTATTTCTGTGTCTCTTTTCTAGACCCTCTCCAGGTCCCCCAGGCACTAGGGCTTCTATTCTGGCCCAAATTTGGAGAGCCCCTTTATTAGGGGCAAAGGTCACTGCCAACATCCCATATTGGTCACTGTGGATTTTCTGAGCCCTAAACACAGACCTCTGAAAGTTTACAATCTGAGACAGATGACACAAGCACTCAATGTAGTTCAATTCAATTCAATTTCTTTTTTTCTTTTGTTACAAGTGTGAATCACTTCATTAGGCTGTTGAGTACAAGTCAAAGCATTGCTCTTGCCTCACCAGGGGTTTACTATCTCTTACAGATTAGTGCCCTACCTTATTTGTCAAGATAACTTGCTGGTCACAGCAAACACCCATTTTCAACAATTCAAAAGGGGACTCTACACATGCACATCCCCAGATGGTCCATATAAAAATCAGATTGATGATATACTTTGCCCCCAAAGGTGGAGAAGCTCTATACGGTCAGTTAAAATAAGATCTGGAGCTGACTGTGGCTCAATCATGAGCTTCTTATTGCAAAATTCAGACTTAAATTGAAGACGGTAGGGAAAGTCATCAGACCACATAGGTATGACCTAAATAACATCCTTTGTGAATATGAAGTGGAGACGATGAGTAGATGTAAGGGATTAGATCTGGTAGATGGGATGCCTGAAGAACTACGGACAGAGGTTCACAATATTGTGCAGGGGGCAGTAAAAAAAGCCAAAAAAACCAAAACCAAAAACAAACATTCCAAAGAAACAGAAGAGCAAGAAAGTGAAATGGCTGTCTGATGAGGCTTTATAAAGAGCTGAGCGAAGAAGGAAAGGGAAAGGAAAAGGAGAAAGGGAAAGATATACCCAACTGAATGCAGAATTCCAGAGAACAGCAAGGAGAGATAAGGTTTTCTTAAATGAACAATGCAGAGAAATAGAAGGAAACAATAGAATAGGAAAGACAAGAGATCTATCTCTTCAAGAAAATTAGAGATATCAGGGGAATGTTTCATACAAAAATTGGTCACGATAAAAGACAATGGTAGGGATTTAATAGAAACAGAGGAGATTAAGAAGAGGTGGCAAGAATACACAAAAGAACTATACAAAAAACTTAACATTACCAATAACAAAGATGGTGTGGTTACTGATCTAGAGCCATATATCTTGGAGAATGAAGTCAAATGGGCCTTACGTAGCATTGCTACCAATAAAGCTAGTGGAGGTGATGGAATTCCAGCTGAGCTATTTTAAATTCCTAAAAGATGATGCCGTTCAAGGGCTGCACTCAGGATGCCAGCAAATTTGGAAAACTCAACAGTAGCCACTGGATTGGAAAAGATCAATTTATGTACCAATCCTAAAAAAGTACAATGCTGAGTAATGTTCAAATTTCTGAACAATTTCTCATTTCATCCCCCAGCAAGGTTAAGCGAAAGATTCTGTAAGCTAGGCTTCATCAATATGTGAACTGAGAATTACCAGAAGAGCAGGCTGGTTTTCAAAGAGACGGAGGAACTAGAGACCAAATTGCCAACATTTCCTGTATTATGGAGAAAATATGGGGATTCCAGAAAAAAACATCTACTTCTGCTTAACTGACTACACTAAAGCCTTTTGACTCTGTGGATCACAAAATGTGATGGGAGATGGGAGTACCAGATCATGTTACTTGTCTCTTCAGGAACCCATATGAGGGTCAACAGTTAGAAGTAACAGTTAAGGGGCAGCTAGGTGGCTCATTGAATAGAGCACCGGCCCTGGAGTCAGGAGGACTTGAGTTCAAATCTGGCCTCAGACACTTGACACACTTGCTAGCTATGTGACCTTGGGCAAGTCACTTAAGCTCAATTGCCCTGCCTTCCCTCCTCCAAAAAAAAAAAAAAGAAAAAAAGATGCACTAGAAGTAACAGTTAAAACTGAACGTGGAGCCACTGATTGGTTTAAGATTTGAAAAGGAATATGACAAGGCTGTATATCGTCACCTTACTTATTTAACTTATGCAGAGTACATCATGCAAAATGCCAGGCTGGACAACCCAAAAGCCAAAATTAAGGTTGCTGGGAGAAACATCAACAATCTCAGATTTGCAGATGATACCACTCTGATGGCAGAAAGTGAAGAAGAAATAAGTAAAAACTGATTTAAAGCTTAACATAAAAAACCCTAAGATCTTGGCAACTGGTCCCATCATGTCCTGGCAAATAGAGGGAGAAGAAATGTAAGCAGTGTCAGATTTTATATTCTTGGGCTCAAAGATCACTGCAGATGGTGACTGCAGCCATGAAATTAAGATACTTGCTCCTCGGAAGAAAAGCTATGGTAAACCTGGGCAGCATTCTAAAAAGCAGAGACATCACCTTGCCAACAAAAGTCTGTATAATCAAAGCTCTGTTTTTTTCCAGTAACAATGTATGGCTGTGGGAATTGGACTATAAAGAAAGCTGAGCATTGCAGAATTGATGCTTTTGAATTGGGGTGCTGGGGGAGGCTTTTGAGAGTCCTTTGGATAGCAAGGAGATCAAATCAATCAATACTTAAAGGAAATTAATTCAAACTATTCATTGGAAAGTCAAATACTAAAGATGAAGCTTAATGACTTTGGCCACATAATGAGAAGACAGGATTCATTGGAAAAGACCCTGATGTTGGGAAAGATTGAAGGCAAAAGGAGAAGGGGAGGGCAGAGGATGAGATGGAGAGATAGTGTCATGGAAGCAATGAAAATGAGCTTGGACAGACTTTGGGAGGTAGTGGAAGATAGAAGGGCCTGGCATGCTATGGTCCATGGAGTCACAAAGAGTTGGACATGACTGAATAACTGAACCACAACAGCCCTGCCTCATTTCATCCTGGGTGCTGTTCTGAGGAACCACCTCAGTTATATCCATGGAAGTGAGGTGGTGGGTAGAGTCTAGTCTTTTAGTAAGGGTGGAAGCCTGAGTTTTAGGCTTTTTCACCCTCCTGTTTTCTTTCCTGGTACTACACATGATTGGAATTTACATGGAGAAGTCTGAATCATATTCAGTACTGTTGTCTTCAGAGAACTGTGTCTCTGTTGGCAGTCTGGCTGAGGTGGCCAGTTCTTGCTGTTGCCTTGTATCTCAACTACCCTAGAAAAGACTTCATATCGAAGTCCCTCCTTCTGCAGAGAATAAGCAGATCCTTGCAGAGCACGAAGAAGGTAGTTCCTTTTCCTTCTTTCTTTTTCTCTCCTTCTTCCTACCTATTCATCCTCTATCTATCTATCCTCTACGTATGTGTCTATTTATCTATCAGTCTTCTATGTATCTATCCATCCTCTATCTATGTATGTATAGATCTATGTATCTGTCCTCTATGTATTTATCTGTCTCCATATCTGTTCATCTATGCATCTATCTATCCATCTTCTCTCTCCTTCTATCTATCCATCAAGTATGTATGTACCTACGTACATATGTACGTACGTATGTGTGTATGTATCTACTTGCCTATTTCTCTCTTTCTCTTTCTTAGTATTTATTGTAACACCCCCTCCCCTTGGGGTTCACTGGCCAACTCATGCTGCTATTCACAGGTTGGCACATGTAGTTGCTTAATATATGCTTGTTGCATTGACTTTGATGGGACTTGTTCCTGCTCCTGAAAACTGCCTTCAGTAGGCTGGGAGGAGGGGGAAAATAATTACAGGTGAGGAGGACAGCATGTTCAAAGGTGCAGAGGCAGGAATGAATGTAGTGTGTCCAAGAAACATAAGGAAACTGGTGTCACTGGAAAGGAGGCTCCACAGAGGACAGCTGTGGGAAATAAGTCTGGTTAGGGAGGTAGGGGCCTTGAATACTTGAATACCAGAAAGAAAAGGGTCCTGAACTTGAGCGTGACATGGCCAGACCTATGCCTAGGAAGATTCTTTTGGTAGTCTTGCTGGACTAGAGAGAAGAGAGAAGATGCAGGGAGACCAGTTAGGAGGCTAATACATTAAGTCCCAGTGAGAGATGATGAAGGCCTGCTCTAAGGTAGTATCTGGTGGGTGATAGGGTGATAGAGGAATGGATAGGAGAGATAGTTTGAAGAAGAATCAATAGGATTTGATGACAGATTGGCTTGAGGGTTTCAAGAGGTAGAATTCCAAGATGACTCCAAGAGTTGTAACGTGGGGGCCTGGAAGAGAGCTCATGCTGCTGACAGAAGTGAGATGGCTGAGAAGACAAGCCATTATGGGGTGTGTGTGGTGGAACAGAGGGTCACTAACAATTTGAGCCCCCAGGACAGATTTAACTAAGGATGAGTTAGTGGGGAGGGGAAGTGATTTCAAACCTTAAGCTACAAGGTACTGTAGGGAAAAAGACCCAGGGACACTGCCTCATGTCTGAGGAGGCCGAGGTTCTAGGGACATAGGCCCATGGCTGGAGACCCCCTGAGATGGAAACCAGGTGGAGCTGGGCTGGGGAGATGTAGCAAGGGAGAGAAGTGGAAGTCCTGGTTAGGGTCCTATCCCTAACTCTAACCCTCTCTTCTTATTTGAATTAATTACTCTTGTGGACAATTCATTTCT
>CM053628.1:45983605-45993819 GCA_028646595.1 Phalanger gymnotis
TCTTTCCTTCCTTCCTTCTCTTCCTTCCTTTCTCTTTCTTTTTTCCTTCCTTCCTTTCCCTAATTCCTATCCTTCCTTTATCTTCCTTACTTCTTTCTCTCCTTCCTTATTTACTTTCTTCCTTCTCTTTGTTCCTTTCTTTCTTTTTTCCTTCCTTTTCCTCCTTCCCTTCCTTCCTTTTTTCTTTCTCTTTCTTCATTCCTTCCTTCTTTCCTTCCTTCTTTTCCCTCCTTCCCTTTTTTCCTTTTCCTCCCTTCCTTCTTTTCTTCTTTCCTTCCTTTTTTCCTTTGTTCCTTTTTCCTTCTTCCATTTCTTCCTTCCTTCTTTCTCATTCCTCTTTCCTTGTTTCCTTCCTTCCTTCTCTTCCTTCCTTTTTCTTTTTTCCTTCCTTCCTTTCCCTAATTCCCTTCCTTCCTTCTTTTTTCTTCCTTCCTTCTTTCCATCCTTCCTCCTCTTCCTTCATTTCTCTTTCTTTTTTCTTTCCTTCCTGTCCCTCCTTCCCTTCCTTCCTTCCTTCTTTCCTTCCTTCCTGTCTTATTGGTGAGAATGCAGGGAAATGTCAAGAGGGAAAGTTTTGTGGAGGCCTTTATTGTGGGGGACCCTAAGCAACCAAGGACAACCTGAGTGCTCTGATGTGGAAGGATAGACCATGTAAGTGGGAGAGGAAAGAGAAAGCATTCTGCAACCAGCTGTAGGCTATGAGCTGACCAGCCTAGAGTAGGGGGCAGAAGGGAGCACAGGGGGAGGTGGGAAGGGGAGCAGCTGGCTGCCACCGGAACCCTTGGATTCAGTACTTGGCCCAATGTCCTGGCCTCACCCCTCCTCGGATTCTAGTTGCAGAGAAGTCTCTTTAGACATGGACAGTGGATTTGCTAAAAATGGAATTAGGGTTAGGGTTAAAAGTGGAGAGTGCATCTTCCCCACCTAATCTGAAGAACCACCACAGGCCCTGAGGCTTGGGAAGCTCCAGAAGGGCAAGGCAGGTCAGTCACCCCGGGTCCTGCTCTTGGAAGAAGGAAACCAGGAATATGCTGCAGGGCCTGGCCAGGGCTTCCTCACCTCCCAGGACTCTCTTCCCTACCACCTCCAAGCTTGTCCAATACAAATGGATCAGAAAAATGATTATGATTTTCCCTGGGTAGGCCAATGGGGGTGATGAGAGGGGGATGGAGAGGCTTAAGCCCCTGGCCCAATTAAGAGATCAGAAGTTTAAGCATTTGGGGAGCTTGGAAGGTGAGGAAGGCCACAGCTAATCCAGTAAGGCTGGTATAAAACCCAGTGATAGGGCTACCACCAGGGCAGACAGCAGGTGGGGGAGGGGTGGAGCAGAGGAAGAACTGTGGATAGGTAGCTGAGGAGCATAGAGAGGGCAGGGAAAGGGAAGAAAGTAAGGGGGCCATGACACAAGCATGGGACCCTGCAGGGTTCTTGGCTTGGCGGCGGGACGAGAACGAGGAGACAACTCGGGCAAGCCTTTTTGTTTATACCAACAGCAACAACACAAAGGGTGAGTCTGTGCTCAAGATGTTAGACAGGTCACAGGTGAACAGGGCACCTTGCCTTTCCCACCCCAGGCCAATGGGCTGGACATCAGTGGGTAGAGTGGATAAAGACTCAGGCCATTCTCATTTGGAAATGGAAAAGGAGCCATCCAAGCAAGTGTCCACCCACGTAGACCATCATGAGTCCCCTCTTGTCACTCAGGAGACACTGCTAGGTCATTGAATGATGGAATGGGGGAAACATGAAGCTAGGGCAGAGACATAGAAAGTCTTGCTCAGAAAGAAATCACTCAGAAAGAGAATCTGAAGGGTTTAGTGAGTGGGGCAGGCCTCACCAAGGAGGGTGACCAAGAAAGGCAGAGGGTGGGGGGAGGAAAGGTTTTTAACCCAGGAATGGTGTCATGGAAGGAGAAATACAATCCAGGCTTCATGAATTGCTTTTACCCCTTGGTGGGTGGTGGCATGAAGACAGCCCAACATTGACTGTGGGGGCTTCTTCCCTGGTTGGGGGAGATGGTTTTTTTGGGCATGGTTTCCTATTATCTTATCTGACAACTTGGTTTTTGGGAGGGGGCTCCCACCCCAGTGTCCATTACCTGACTGATTTCTCTCTAATCCATCCCATCAACCACTCAATGCCCCACTCCCATAGGCCCATTTGAAGGTCCCAATTATCACATTGCTCCACGCTGGGTGTTCAACCTCACCAGCCTCTGGATGGTCTTTGTGGTCATCGCATCCACCTTCACCAATGGGCTGGTGCTGGTGGCAACTATGAAGTTCAAGAAATTACGCCACCCCCTGAACTGGATCCTGGTGAACTTGGCCGTGGCTGACCTGGCAGAGACCATCATTGCTAGCACCATCAGTGTCATCAACCAGATATATGGCTACTTCATCCTGGGCCACCCGATGTGTGTCCTGGAGGGCTACACAGTCTCTCTATGTGGTAAGGCAGCTCCAGGAACAGCCTGGAAACAGAGATGGACCTAAGGTGGTACTTGATTCAGAGAGGACAGAATTTAAAGGGCACTCTCTCAGTTCTTCACCAGGCAGACACAACAGAGCTTAACACTCACTTACCAAGAATGATTAGTGTCAACCTGGAAGTTTGGTTAAAGAGGCATATTGTTTATTCTTTTAGGCTAGCAGATATATACATGGAGTCAAAAGATAATTCTGAATGATTTAAGCAAGTTGAGGAAGACCTATATATTCTTAGAGCAGTCCCAACTCAGGATGTCTCTGTCACTCAAAAATTATAGCCTCCATGTGTTTTAACAATAGCACGAGAAAGGAAGTTTCTTAGTTAAATAGGTTCTAAATACAATAAAATAAGAGAAGTGACAAAATGTCAGTTGAAATTACAATCTCAGGATATATGTGTTTCCCCTACATAGCATATGTCCATAGGATACCAAGATAAGTCCCATTATTCAAGAGAGTGTCTGAGTCAGGGCACCTCGTCCTTAGTGGTCATAAACAGAAGGTTGCTCCTGGTCAGCCTCATTTGGTTCTGTAGTTACTGACACAGGAAGGGGCATTCTGGGTTTACTCAGAAAACAGAGAAAAGCACATCTGTTATGTCAGGGTGCTTCTTCTGGTTGATTAGTTCAGGCTTTGGTCCTCACTGGGGCTCAAATGATCTTAAATGATTATCATTAATTACAATAGGCTTCTCTAAGATGGTTGGCTGGGCTGAGCTCCCACCTGCTCCTGCCTTGTGCTCTCCCAACTGAAGCCTTGCTATGTCTTGTGGTGCTTGCTCCAGTCATGTGAAGATTTGTGAAAGAGAGAGGGTTTACCAGAAAACAGAAATGACCATGGTTTTGGCAGAGTGGCCCTACTGTTAAGGTGTGGCCAAGCCATAGAAATGAGGGTGGAGAAGCAGATGACTACAAAAGAGGCAGAAAGGAAAAAGTGTAAGAAAAAGGAAGAAAGATGAGGAATTTTATGTGCATTTGCATAGTGTTAGAAAGAATAAAGGAAAGAAATACAATAAAAAAGACAGCAAGAGCAAGAGAATGGAAGATAGAAAAGAGGGAAAGAAGGAAAGAAAGGGAGGAAAGGAAGGAAGGGAAAAGGAAAGGAAGGAAGGAGGGATGGAGGAAGGAAGGAAGAGAGAAGAGAAGGAAAGAGGGAGGGAAGGAGGAAGGAAGGGCAAAGAGAAGGAAAGAGGGAGGAATCGAGGAAGGAAGGAAGGAAGGAAGACAGAAAGAATGGAAAGAAAGAGGGAGAGATAGAGGAAGGAAGGAGGAAGGAAAGAAGGGAGAAGGGAAGGAAAGAGGGAGGGAAGGAAGAAGGAAGGAGGAAGGAAGGAAAGAAAAAAGGAAGGAAGGAATTTTTCTAGGTGCTTGGGAGGCTGAGAGCATGTCTCTCTCTGGAAGTCCTGATGCCTCTCCCCGGGTTGGGCTGATTGGTGGGGGCTGGAGAGAGGGATAAGAGGCAGTCATTCCCTTCCCATGTTGGGATCTCTTGGAAAACCTGTTGGCCTCACCTCAGTTCTTTCTGACTCCATCCCTTGCCTCTTTCCCCTCTTTCTCTAGGCATCACAGGTCTCTGGTCCCTGGCCATCATTTCCTGGGAGAGGTGGGTGGTGGTGTGCAAGCCTTTTGGTAATGTGAAGTTTGATGCCAAGCTGGCCATGGTAGGCATTGTCTTCTCCTGGACCTGGGCAGCTATCTGGACTTCACCACCCCTCTTTGGCTGGAGCAGGTGAGCATTCCCAAGGAGCAGAAAGAGGGCTCAACTATCTTTTCCTCAGAGTTTGAGTATCAGGCAGAGTGACGTGTACTTATTGCATGACAGTTCTCTGGGCCTCAGTTTTCCCAACTGTAAAATTAGAATAATGGTACTTCTACTATTTCCTCCACAGTATTGGTAGGAGGAAAGTGCTTTGCAAACCTTAAAACACCAGAGAAATGGGAACTATTACCATTATTATTGTTAATAATAATAATAAATGAAACATAGAAACCCCACCAGGTTTTGAATTATATTCAGCTTGATTCAATTCAATCCTCCAAACACTTTTAAATGCCTTCTATGGCCAGTTTCTGCTAGGCTCTGTGATTCTGGGTGCAGATCTATAGTTTTGGAGAGTTTCCTCACCAGGAATTCCCAATGAAATCACACCTCTGGGTATCCTCTCTCTTCCTGCCTCCTCCTCTAAATTTGTAAGACTCTATGTTAGTGATACAGAGGATAGAGACCCTGGCCTCTAGAAGCTTCAGCTCTATTGGGGAGATCCAATTGGGGCCCAAGAAGTAAACCCAAATTATATACAAAGTGATTTCAAGAGAGAGCGAGAGCTTGAGAATAACTTGTGAGAGTGAGGGAAGGGCAGGGGGCCTAGGAAGAGCAGCTGAGCTGAGCCTTTGCGTCATCAGAGGTGAGGAGAGAGAATGTTCCAGACATGAGGCAAAAGAAGGAAAGGAAGGAGAGGTAGGAAATGGAATGCCTTGTAGGGTGCACGGCCAGTAGGCCAATTTGACTCGAGGGAACACAAATACTATGTCAAAAAGGTAAACCGTTAAGCACCTTCTATCACTCTGGAAGAGAGACTGAGGCTGAAGACTTACCACATCATTTAAGTCCAGTTCACGGGCAAGTCAAGACATTATGATGTCCTTGGTCCTCTTCAAGGAAGAAGAGCAAGAACAACTAAGCACCTACTATGTGCTAAGTGCTTAACAAATATGATTTCAATTGATTGTCACAACGACCCTGGGTGGTAGGTCCTGTTCTTACCTCCATTTTATGATTGAGGCACAGAGAGGTTTAAATAACTTGCCCTGGATCATACAGGCTAGGAAGTGTGAGGCTGGATTTGAACTCCAGTCTTCTTGACTCCAAGGCTGGTGCTCTATCCACTGCCCCTCAGTAGTATCTCTACCATATTTTTGTTATTCTTATTCCGTTGTTTCAGTTGTGCCTGACTCTTTGTGACCCCATTTGGTTTTTTTTTGGTCAAAGATATTGTAGTTTGCCATATTTCCTTCTCCAGCACTCTATCCACTGTGCCACCTAGCAGCCCTCTCTACCACACACTATTATTTTCATTTCTATGATGCTTTTATGTTACATCCATTGTTTTGTTTTATTCTTATGACACCTTATGAGATGGATTATACAGATTTCCCCTCATTTTACATGAGAAGAAACTACATACCAGAGTGGGATGCAGTTCAGCTAAGTGTCACATAGTGGCCAAGTGGGGTTTAATTCTCTAACAAGGCCTCTGGCAACCCAAGTCCTCTTCCATTGCCTCCAAGATTTCTCAGGCCAGTTCTGCCTCCAACTCCTGCTGAAACCTTGGGCACGTGGGACTTTCTCTCTCTGCCTTAGAGTTTTCCCATCTGTAAAATTAAGAAATTTGGCTCTTTTTGGCAAAGAAGACCAATGGGTCCGTGCCTCATATTGATTCATCTCCCTAATGTTCAGTCAGGCACACCGGCTTTGGCTCCACCACCCGTGGGACACATTCCATCTGAGCCTTAGTTTCCTCATCTGTAAAATGATGAAGGCCTCTCTATCCCTGACATTCTTTGGTCTTTCCTTTCTTTATTCATCTGTCTCTCTATAGAAACATTCAGATGGTGCAGTGGATAGAGCACTGATTCAAATCTGGCCTCAGATACTTGCTAGCTGTGTGACCCTGGGCCAAGTCACTTCATCTCTTCTACCTCAGTTTCTTCAACTGTAAAATACAGATTATAATTGCACCTACCCACAAGGTTGTTGTGAGAATCAAATGAAACAATACCTGTAACGTACTTAGGTTTGAGGTGCCAGTTGGGAGAGCTGGTTCAGACGTGAAGGAATTCACTTAGATGACTTTCTCTTAAGCAAGGGGAGCTTTATTGATGCAAAAGTAGTGAGTCAGCCCTGGAAAAAAGACTAGCAATTTACAGAGGGACAGGAACTTGTTTTTATATGGACAAGATAAGAGATACAGGGGAAAATTTATGACCCAGGATGAAGGTGACAAGGAATTTTGTGGTCCAGGATAAGGGGGAAGTTTTATGGTATTTCAAAATAAGGGGAAGAGACTTTAGGATGCCTTCAGGTTAGAGAATAAACTTGGGAAAAAGCAACTCTTAACCGGTCACTGCCTGTATCCACATCATTAGCACAGTGATAGGCATACAGTAGGCACTTAATAAGTGCTTCCTCTCTATCTCTCTCTTACTGTGGTTCTTCTGAAAATGTTTAAAAGTTTAAGAGGTTTCTACTATGCCCCATCCCAATGCTCCTCTCTCAGGGCCCTCTAACTCTTGGTGATGTCAACAGGTATCCTTTGACCCCCACAGTCCACATTCTTCCCAACTTTGGGGAGGGGGGAGTGAGAAGCAAGCTGAACCGAGCCAAAGAAAGGGCTTAAACTATAGCAGACAGAATTAAGGTTAGAACAGAGAAAGAAAGGAAGGCTGTGAGATGTGAGGCTCCAAACACAAAGGAGCGGTCTTTTCCACTGTGTTCCTGTTTCCTTCTCTGAAAAATGAAGGGTTTGAATGAGATGACCCCTCCAGCTGAGTCTATGATCTATCATAGCATTTCTCAAAGTGTGATCTTTACTAGGCTTGTGTTTCCACATTTTTAAAAAAAAACCAGGGATTTGAGCTAGCTGACCTCTGAGGGTCCTACGAGCTCTGAGCAGTGGCTTCAGGCCTAGAACTTGGGTTTAGTATATTTTCTACTAGACTCCTGTAGAAGGAGCTGCGTCCTAAAAGGGATGGGAATAGTATTCTTCAGTCATCCTTCGGTAGGCACCTCCTAAGCTAGGTGGCACTGCAGTCAATAGAGTGCCAAGCCTGGAGTCAGGAAGCCCTGAGTTGCAATCTGGCTTCAGACACTTACTAGCTCTGTGACCCTGGGCAAGTCACTTTACCTCTGTATGTATGCCTTAATTCACTGGCGACAGAAATGTCAAAATGTTGAGGGCAGAGTTTTGGAAGAGTGGGTTTGAGTGTGAAAAAATTCACTTAGGCCTTCTCTATATCCATTGGGAGCTTTATTACATAAAGTAGCATGGGTCTTCTAGCAAGAAAGCTAAATGAAACTCCGATATTTGGGGGTATTATGCTTATATAGAGGTTTCAGAACGATGATGTCGTTTTAGAGGTTTTTATGAGGGTTAAAGATTAAAGACAGGACCAGAAAGGATTTTATAACATAGGATGAGGGAGACAAAGGGAATTCTTTTTTTTATTAGTTAATTTATTTATTTTTCATTTTCAACATTCACTTCCACAAGTTTTAAATCTTCTCCCCCTCTCTCCCCCTCCCTCCCCAAGATGGCATGCAATCCAATACAAGATCTTCATATACATTCCTATTAAACATATTTTCACGTTAGTCATGTTGTATAGAAGAATTAGAACAAATGGGAGAAACCGCAAGAAAGGAAAAAAAAACAAAATGAAACAAACAAAAAAGAGAAAAGAGTCTGCTTCTCTCTGCATTCACACACCATAGTTCTTTCTCTGCATGTGGATGGCATTTTCATCATGAGTCTGACAAAGGGAATTCTTTATGGTTTAAGGATTTAAGGACAGGGCATGAGGATGCAGGTTAAAAATTTAAGGACCCGAGGGACACGAGATAAGGGAGACGAAGACAATTCTTTTGGTTCAGGTTCAAGGAAAGGGGGAAAGGACTTTAGGATGCCTTCAAGTTACAGAATAAGTGACGGAACTTCACAAAGTACTGGAAAAGCAACTCAACCCTTAGGGAACTATTTGTATCCACATCAAAACCACTCCAGTATCTCTGCCAAAAAAACCCTAAATAGGGAAATGAAGAGTTGTACATGGCCTGAAAAATGCTTAAACAACAAGAGGACAGAGACTACTTTTCCATTGTATCCCTAGTGTCTAGCAAAAGACTTGGTACACAGCAGGTGCTTAATACAGGCTTTTTGGAGCATTGTTGAATTGCATCTTGGCTCAGGGGAAAGTATGGGGTTTGGAGTCAGAGAATCTGGCTTCAGATCCTGAATCTGCTCCTTGTTATCTAGTGGACCTGGGCAAGAGCCTTCCTCTACTCTGAGCCTCAGCTTCCTCAGCTGTTGAACCAAAGCTTCTCCTGACTTCAGGCCTCAGAACCTATGTGACAAGGTCATGTGATAGCCCCAAAGCCTAAGTCTTCTTCTTGCCCTTCAGTTTCACTCTTGTCCCTTTGTTCTCAGGTACTGGCCTCATGGGCTGAAGACGTCCTGTGGCCCTGACGTGTTCAGTGGCAGCTCTGATCCTGGTGTCCAGTCCTACATGATTGTCCTTATGTCTACCTGTTGCATCTTTCCTCTCAGCATCATCCTCCTCTGCTATATCCAAGTGTGGCTGGCCATCCGGGCAGTGAGTACCCTTTCACCTCAAAAAGTCCACCTTGCCAGGGGCTCTGGCTCAGGCTTCCCAGCAGTAAGAGACTCGTGAAGAATCTGAAAAGCAACAGAGCATAGTGGATGGAGTGCTGGATGTGAAACTGGGAAGAGCAGAGTTCAAATCCTGCCTTGGACATTTAACAGCCGTGTGACCCTGGGCTTGTTTCTGAGCATCGATTTTTTTCTATAAAATGGGGGTGATAATAATAGCACTTAATGGATAGGAGTATTACAAGGCTTAAATAAGAGAATGCATGTAAAACACTTTATAAACCTTAAAGTACTATATAAACGTTTACAATTATCATCATTCTGAACCTATACAGCATGGGAAAAATACCCTAAGTGCAGAGGAATCCCCAAAGAAGGAGGGATCAGATTGTGGGATCATAGGACCCCGAATCTGGATCTGGAAGGGACCTCAGAAACCATCGAGTCCAACCCCTTCATTTTACAGAGGAGGAAACTGAGGTCCAGGGAAGGGACTTGTCCAAGGTCCTGGAAGGAGTAAATGGTAAAACTGAGAATGGAAGCCATCCAATGCCCCCAAAGCAGTCCATTGAGAGTTACTTTTAACAGATTCCTTGAACTCTTCAGATGAGTTGTGGAGACATCAGCATAGTACAACTCAGCTGATAATAACGCTCCATATTAATCAATTACAGTTAGAAAGCATTTCCGAGACATAATCTTGTTTGAGTCTCACAACGACCCTGAGAGGGAGATCCTAGAGGCATTAGGATCCTGATCCTCAATTAGGAGGAGATGCTGAGGTTCAGGGAGTGACAATCCCAGGATCACACAGCTAGTAAGTTTCAGAGGTGAGGCTTGAACCCACAGCTTTTTGACCCCAAGTCTGGCTCTCCTATCCATTCTGCCTCCATCTCTCTCACCCCCTTCATCTGTCAGACACTGTGGAATAATGTTCTAAGTCTGGTTAGTGTGGGTGGGCATTAAATCTATATTAATGAGATGTTCATGACCCAGAATCAGAAAAGTATGAGCTTCTTTGATAGTGGAGATGGACATATTTTAATCTCTTCATGTTCTCTTTCTCCCCCATTGCCCCTCGTGACCGAAGGTATTTATTTAAAAGACAGGGGCTTAATATGGCTCATGGCCGTAGTAACTGGCTTGCCTGACACTAGACCCTTGGCCTTATTAATAACAATAATAGATAACACTTATATATCACTTTGAAATTTATAAAGAACTTTATGTATATTATCTCACATGATGTTCACAATAGTCCTGGGAGGTTGGTGCCATTGTTATCATCATTTTACAGATGAGGAAACTGAGGCAGACAGAGATTAAGTGACTTGTCTAGG
>CM053628.1:45994319-46018300 GCA_028646595.1 Phalanger gymnotis
ACCTGATAGGGCTTTGGGCCTGGGGCTTAGAGTTTAACAGGTGAAAGTACTTTCACCATGAACAAAAGCCAAACTCCTCAAGGGCACCCGTTAAACTAAGCCCATTTTTGTCTTACTGGCACAACTTAATAGCCCCTTGCAATCTGGCCTCCTACCCCACCACTGTCCTGAACTGATCTGTCCAAGTTTACTAGTGATCTCAACTGTTAAATGCAATGGCCTTTTAGCCTCATTCTACCTGACCTTTCTGTAGCTTCTGAGAGTCAACCACCCCTTCCTAGATACTCTCTCCTCCCTTGGCTACCATGACACTGCTCTCTCTCTCTCTCTCTCTCTCTCTCTCTCTCTCTCTCTCTCTCTCTCTTTCTCTCTCTCTCTCTTTCTCTCTCTCTCTCTCTTCTCCTCCTACCTGTCGAGCTGTTCTTTCTTTCACCCATTCATAGTGGATGTCCCCAAGGTTTTGCACTTAACCCTTTCCTTTTCCATCTCTATACTCTCTCAATGATCTTAAGTGCTTCCATGGGTTCATTTAACATCTCTATACAATAACTCCTAAATTTATATAATTAGCCCTAATCTCTCTCCACTCTCACTTCCCTAACTGCCTTCTCTAACTGTTGGATATCTCTACCTGCATGTTCCATTGACATCTCAAACTCAACATGTTCAAAATGGAGCTCAGTATCTTTCTCCTGAAATCACTCCTTCTCCAAACCGCTTTACTTCTATTGATGGCACTACCATCCTTCCAGGCATCCAGTTTCACAGTTTCAGAATGGCCCCTGGCTCCTCACTCTCTTTCATACCCCATTTAATCAGCTGCCAAATATTGTCACTGCTATGTTCACAATATCTCCTGTATCTGTCCCTTCTCTCCACTCACCCTCGTCATCACCCTAATTCAAGCTCTCATCACTTCTCACGTGGTCTACTATAAAAGTCTTCTAATTGGTCTCCCTGGCTCAAATCTTTCCCCTCTTCAATCATCCTCCATATACCTGTTAAAAGTTATTTCTAGGGTGCAGAGACAAGATGGTGAAGTAAAAGCAGTGACTTGCTTGGGCTCTCCCCCAAGCCCCTCCAAATACCTGTAAAAATGACTCTGAACAAAGGGGCAGCTAGGTGGTGCATTGAAGAGAGCACTGTCCCTGAAGTTAGGAGAACCTCAGTTCTAATCCGGTCTCAGACACTTACTAGCTGTATGACCTTGGGCAAGTCACTTAACTCCAATTGCCTCACCTTCCCCCTCAAAAAAAATTATTTTTCTAAAGCTGACCACTGTGTAATTATAATGACCAACTTGGCCAGTGAGAAGAGTTCAGAAAATGTCCCTCCCTCCTTTCATTACAGAGGTGGGGTACTACAGATACTGAATTTCACATATACCACCAGACTTGGTCAATGTATTGGTAAGTGGGAGCCAATAATACAATATAGATTTGAGAAGGAGAAAACTGGATACAAAGAAACCAATGAAAAGATTTGCAATAGTCCAAGTTTTCACCTTTTGGTGATAAGAACAGACAAGGGAACCAAGGTGACTTGTTTATATAATATAGTTTCTACCAGTTAGGCAGAAAATCAGTCAAGATGTTCATACCAGAGCAAATACTTCTCAAAAATCCAGCCTATCTCTTGATTAGATGATACCTCTTCCTGGCCTTGATATTTTTTCCCCTCATTTAGTCTCATTTTACCAGGCACCACGAAGAGAATACGACTTAACTCCTCACATGCAGGGCATCTGAGGAGGAGGCTACTAAGGCCATCTTGAGGATACAAAACTACATATATATATATAACATGGTGGGGGGCAAGCCACACTAAGCACAAGCCTTTTGAGGAGATGAGAAATGACAGAAGGGGAGGCCAAGAGACTGGAGGTGCTGCAGGCAGGATTAAATGTATGAGATAAAGAATGTGAACCAGGGAGGAAGAGAAAACATTGCTTAGGATGAGGGAATGGTGGGCTCTGTGGAATCCAATATCTGAGTCATCTTTAGACTCTTCCAAAAGGAGTGTTTTCCCACTAGAGAATATTTGGGGCCTGGGGGACAGTGGGAGTTCCCATTATGGTCCCCTCTTCATGTACCCAAGAATGAAGGAAGGATGACTAATGTTGAGTCCCTCAGTGGAGTGGGAAGGACAGAAGTCAGAGATTCCCTATCTCACCAGTCTCTGATATCCTCTCTACCCGCTGCCCTCCCAGCCTCAACTAGTCCTTTCCTAATGCTAATAAGCACCCAGCTCCTGGAAGTGAGGGGTTAGTGAGGGCTGAAAGAAGAAAGCAAGCTGGAGGGTCCAATTGGAAGACCTAGGGAGTGTAGGCAAGCAGCAAAGCGCTGAAAATTCCTCCTTCCCAGGGTGAGATGTGAGAGGTCTTGTCTGGGGTCACCATGAAAGTGAAGGCTTGCCATAGAGAACTGCCATTAATATACTCCTCATTCTAAAGCTCCCCTCAGAGTGTCACCATAGAGACTGGTTACCAGGGAGACCACCTAAAAGGTCTATGAATGTAGAAATTGCTACCTAGGATTCACTGTGCAGCACAACAGTTGCCATGGAAACAGAGACATATCATTATGGAGACTCTTTCCCCCTTGGTGTGATACTGATAAGAAGAAGGTTACCAAGGTAACCAGTTGCTGAAAAGATCAATTCGTGTCCTCATAATTGCCACTGCAAAAACAGGATGCTGCTTGTCAACAATGGTAAGCTAGGCATATTGCCTAGATAATGCCGTAGGTAGCCATGTTCCTGATCTCTATGGTGGGTCTCCTGTCTCCTTCCTCTCAGACAGTCTGGTACTGACAGCATGCCAGCTTGTTATAGGCCAGCAGGCATTCCAAAGAATCTGTTGACAGGGCCTTTCGATTGATCTTGGCATCAGTTCCACAGCCCTCCATGTGGAAGAGCTGAAATTCACCCTGGTGGTGCCTGGAAAAATATGAGGAGCTTGTAGCCAAAATCAGCTAAAGAGATACCCCCAGAGTCTGGCTGGGCGGGGGGAACTATTGAGTGCATAAGGCTGAAAAGCTGCTCAGTCTTTTGCAAAGGAACTCCTCTGGTCATTCATTTTGATGGAGGAATCTTCATTCAGGGCTACCATCACCTTGATGGGTGGGGAATAAGGCTAGACTCATGGCTCTCCACAATCATCCTCATGGCATTCTTGAAGAGCTCAGAGAGCATATTGTAGAAGTTAGAGGATATGTAGACCACACAGATAGGCTGTTTGGAGTTGGAGAAATTGATTCCTTGGATCTCTAAGCTGGAAGAAGCCATGTAATATATTTCACTGGAGTGACATATGCCTCTAGCCATATCATAGGCACCTCTCATCACCTTGAAAAAATTCTGACAACTGTACCAAAGGAAATTACTTCAGTAGAATGGGTTGAGTTAGATGTAAAAACAAAATTTCCTGATGTGACTTATTAAGTATTAGAACAGATGACCAAAGAAGGTTGTATGATCTCCTATCTTGATAGGAGGACCTGCTAGATTAGATATAATTCTACTTGTAGAAAGAGGGATGGACTCAGTGAGCTTTAGTGATCATTCCTTTATTTGTGCCTTATCCTTATATTATCTTTCCCTATGAATGAGAACTTACAAGTGTATGTAATTTATCTTGACAAGTCCTGAATATTATCTACTGCTTTCGATATAGATAAACGAAACAGTCTACATGTCAACTGAAAACATTAACTCTCTGCAAGGCACTGTAAGGCTTCAGAGGATACAAAGATGATTTTTTTTTACTACGAAAAACAAACACTTCGAACCATAGTAAAGGCTTTTCAATCACATAAAGAAAGAAAAGAGAACAGTGATCCTACAGTGGTCACATCCTGTGCAAAAACCCCCACAGGATATCAAAGTGGCAGGACAAGAATTGGAGCTGTTCACACCACAAAATAAAGTAAATAAATACAGTACCTGTAACTCCATTTCTAAACCAAAGAGAATGCCTTCTAAATGATTAAATTTATTTGTGTATTAGTAATAAAGCCCCACCACCATAAAATAATACACTATTTAAAAATAAAGAATTAAAATTCGGCCATAATTTCTTGCCCAATTCTGCCCAAATTTTCTTGCATTACTCTTATTTTTTTCCTAATTTTTCCTCAACACCTCTTATTTTATTTTAAATGTCCCTTTCAAGCTCTTCCAAGAACTCTTTTTGGGCTTGTGAACATTTTACACTTTTCTTTGAAGTAGAAGTAGCTGTTTTGACTTCACTGTCTTCTGAGCTTGAACTTGGATCTTCTCTATCACCATAGTAGCTATCTGTGGTCTAGTTCTTTCTCTTTTGCTTCTCCTTTTTTTTAGAAGTGGCTTATTTCTTGGCTGTTAACTTTATGTTAGAGTTGGACTCTAGTCTCAAGGTGTGAGGGATAACTTTTCAGGCTTCAGGTTTTTTTGTGCTGTGGTTTTCCGAGCTCTACCTGAGGGCCTTATCTCCGTTACTCCTCTCTGCCCCTGAGCCACAACCAGGGCTTCCAGCAATACTGTTACCACAAATGCTCTTACTCCCTGCTGCTCCTCCCATGGCTGCAGGCATCATCTTACCCCTCTGCCCTGGAGCCAAAACCAGAGATTCTACTCTCTTGTAAGTGCCCATAGTCAGCAAGGCCTCTCCCCTCTGGGACCACGCTCACCAGCATCCTCCTCATCCACAGCCACAGTTTGGGACCACGTCTGGTCAGTGCACCTGAGCCCCAAGTTCAGTGCCAGCCAGCGGAGGTCCCTGCAATCTTCTCTGATCAGCCCTTGACCCCCACGTTGAGCTTGGGGTGAAAGTTCCTGAAGCTAAGGCTTTGACCTACACAGCTACCCCCAGGAGCTGTTTGTGGATTCGGTGGGCTCTGCCCCAAGGTATCTGCACTTCTGTCAGGCAGACCACGCCACCCCCCAAGAGGTCAAGTCCTTCCTAATGCCTTCTCAAGTTGTCTTAAGCTGGACAACTGCTTTTCCTGGACTTTTAATTATTTCTGCCAAACTAAAGTTCACTTTGAGACAATATTTTACATCGTGGGGGAATTTGGGAGAGCCACGTAATTTTCTGCCTTATTCTGCCAACTTCCCAGAATCCCCTACTATGGCTACTTCTAAATTAATCTTCCTAAATCACAGATACAGACATGGGTTTCCCCTTTTAAGAATGTTCAATGGGTTGCCATCGCCTAATGAATAAATTCCTTAGCCTGATACTTAGGGAATTGCACAAGCTGGGACCTTCTCTTCTCAGCCTTATTTCCAACTGTTTCCCTACACATCCTCACTGCTTTAGCGCAGGGATGTATGAGTGTTTAACAAATCTAAAAGCACAACATGCTTTTCAGTTTAATTTGCATTATTAGCATTTTCTTCATCACTTTCTTAAGTCTAGATGATCAAAAAAACAATGCCAAGCCCTGATTTGTAGCCAATTTCCAAGGTATAAACATTCACACTGAAAGTTTAACAATCAGCTTTCGTGAGCCCATATGCAGCATACTGCTGCCAGCCAAAGTGGACTACTCACTGTTCAAGGAATCTCAGAAGCCAATACATCCAACCTGTACCTGTTGCCTCTGCTTGAAGATCTCCTACAGTCAAACTCCCAACCAAGCCTGGAGCATTTGGCATGGGTATTTGGGTGGCTGGGTATTTCAAAGGGGATATAACTCCAGATTTGTGTGACTCCTGACTGAGAGAGAAAATGATGAGAAAGATATGACACTGAGTGAGGGATGGAGTTGGTGCCAGAGCTTCTTGGAGGAAAGGCAGAAGACTCTTGTAGAGTGACACATAGAAAGAAGAACTGCCTGCATGTAAGGAAATCCAGCTTCTCAACATGCGCTTGATTTCTAGCTTGGATCCCTAGAAACTGCTAGAGTAGACTTCCTTGATTTAAAGGAGAAAAGTCTGTTGAGTTTATTCTCAAGGGGGATCAACATGTGTAAATACTGATGCAGATTGGTACATTGAATCTTGAGAATATATGTACAATTGAACTCCGGAGACTGAACAGGGCTTGGTATATGACCCTCTGTAACAGCAAGCACCCTAGCACACCCAGGATGGCCTACTAGCAGGTTCTTTGATCTGCTTTTAAAGGAAAGCAACTTTAAAGGCATCAACAATCTTCTTTAATTACATCCACTAGTTCGGTGGAAGAGTCAGATCTGAACATCAGAGAAAATACAAGCAGAGAAATTAGAAAGATCAACAGACAGCACTCTTAACTGCCGGAATCAAAACAATATTGCTATATACCTTACATACACCACTGGATCAAAATAGCCTTTATATCTGAGCAGTCAGGGGGTCTGAACATATGGCTACTCAGAGTCTTGACCAGGGAATCAAAAGATCCTTCTCATAAGCAAATCCCCCAAAGCAAAATACCAACTCAGAATATATATATATGCTTCTCAGAGCCGGAAGACATCACAACCCTTGTGACTCAGTGCCTAATCAACTTAGTACAAAAAGGTGTGAAAGCCTTCCTACAAGCAAGCCTCCCCTAAGCAAGCTTCCTTTAATGGGCTCCATGTGAGGCCTATTAATGGGCCAGGAAGATCTTCATATCCCATTAACATTACACCCTCCTGCATCCAGCATCATCACAGCTCTGCAGAAACAGAAACCACTCCCAAGAATGCTTCAGGTGGCACAGGTACTCCTGAACTGAAGGAGTTAGTCCACTGTGAAAGGCCCAGCAGTTCTTCTCAAGTGTGAGCCACAGAAGCAAAGCAAGGGAATAGCATTGCCATTGCTGAGCCATAAGTACAGGTCCAGAGACACCCAGGCAAAAGAAGGAATAATGCACAAACCCATTCTCTAGAGTGATGTAGAGGCCCAAGGGAATGGAGGACATGAAGACATGTGATCTGTTATCATTGTGGCCATACATATGTTGCCTCTCCTGGTGCCATAAATGCAGAATTGGTTTTGCAAAAGCTGACGCCTTCTTTTTCGACTTTAGAAAACCAAGGGGAGACCAGGGAAAAGGAGTCATCCTGGGCCCTGAGGGTAGTCACAATGATTTCATTGTCAATTCCTGGGTCAGCTAGGTGGCAAAGCGGATATAGCCCTGGGCTTAAAGTTAGGAAGACCTGAGTTTAAATCCAGTCTCAGACACTTTCTAGCTGTGTGATCTGGGATGAAATACTTAACCTC
Organism: Phalanger gymnotis; assembly: GCA_028646595.1. Taxonomy (NCBI): domain Eukaryota; kingdom Metazoa; phylum Chordata; class Mammalia; order Diprotodontia; family Phalangeridae; genus Phalanger; species Phalanger gymnotis. The sequence continues at coordinate 46,001,493 of CM053628.1, forward strand.
TTTCTGTCTCAGTTTCCTCGGCTTTAAAATAGCTATAATAGTAGCTCTTAGAGTTGTTGTGATGATATTTGTAAACTGTTTAGCACAGTGCCTGACTGGCACATAATAGGCATTCAGTGTTGTTCAGTTGTGTGCAACTCTTTGTGATCCTAGTTTGAGGTTTTCTTTGCAAAGATACTGGAGTGGTTTCCCATGTCCTTTTCCAACCCATTTGACACATGAGGAAACTGAGGCAAACAGAGTTAGGTGACTTGCCCAGGGTCATATGGCTAGGAAGTGTCTGAAGCTGGATTTAAACTCATGAAGATGAGTTTTCCTGATTCCAAACCCAGTGCTCTATCCACTGGGCCATCTAGCTGCCCTAGGCACTTAATAAATGCTTTTTTCCTTCTCTTTCCTTCCTTATAGGTCTAGTGGACTATCTGGATCCATAGAACCTCATGCAGAGGTGATAGTAAAAATTGAGACTATGGACTTCAATGCCGTTCTAAAACTTTCATCTCATGTTACTATATTTTCCAATATTTTATTTCCAATATTTTATGACAGATATTTGAGAAGAATATCTTTAAAGCCTGTGACAGAACTTAGACTTGTTGATTTGAGTGATAAAGTCATCAACAAGCATTTATTAAGCACCTTCTATATACCAGGCATTGTAGTAAGTGGTAGCAATACAAAGGCTAAAAAAAGACAGCCACTACTCTCAAGGAGCTCCCATTCTAATGAAGAAGACAACATGCAAACAACTGTGTACAAACCAGCTATAGACAGGAGAAATTGGAAATAATCTCGGAGAGGAAGAACTAGCATTGAGGGGGATCAGGAAAGGCTTCTTGCAGAAGATGGGATTTTAGCTGAGACTCAAAGGAGGCTGAGGGGGTGGAGATGAAGAGGGAGTATATCCCAGGCATGAAGGACAGTCAGTGAAAATGCATGGAGTCAAGAGACAGAGTTTCTCATTCGAGGAACAAGGAGACTGGTATCACTGAACTATGGGGAAAAATTAAGTTGTAAGAAGACTGGAGAGGTAGGAAGGTTATGAAGGGCTTTAAAAGCCAAACAGGGAATCTTTTATTTGATCTTGGAGGTAACGGGGAGTCATGGGAGTTTATTTAATGGGGGAGGGGAGGTGACGTGGTCAGACCTAAATCTTTGGAATATGACTTTGACAGCTGAGGGGAGGATGGATAGGAGGAAAAAGAGATTTGAGGCAAAGAGACCAAACATAAAGCCGTTGTAATTGCTCAGGCTCAGGTGATGAGGGCCTGCACCAGGTTGTGACAGTGTCAGAGGAGAGAAGGGGGCATAGATAAGAGATGTGACAAAGTTAGAATCAACAGGACTTGGCAATAGATTGGATACGAGGGATGAAAGAGTCAAGGATGACACCTAGTTGAGCCTAGGTGATCAGTGGGATGGTGGAATCCTCAGCAGTAATTGGAAAATTAGGAAGAGGGAAAGGTTTGGGGGAAAAGATAATAAGTTAAGTTCTGGGCATGTTGACTTTAAGATGTCTCTGGGGCATCCAGTTCAAGATGTTCAATAAACAATTGAAGATGTGAAACTAGAAGTCAGGAAAGAGGCTAGGGCTGGAGAAACAGACCCAAGAATCATCTGGATAGAGATGATCATTGAATCCATGGAAGCCGATAAGATCACCAAGCAAAATAATATAAAAGAGGAGAAATATAAGAAGCTAGCTAATGGTGATGGATCAGGACAGGGTTTTTTGAGGATGGGGGAGGTATAGGTGTGTTTGTAGACAGTAGAGAAAAAGCCAGTAGACAGAGAGAGATTGGGGATGAGAGGGCCATCTGCTGGAGAAGAAGAGAATGGAATGAGATCACTCATGCCTGTATATATACTGTGCATTTGGCAAAGAGAAAGACCACATCATTATGTGAGACAAGGATGAAGGAGGAGACAGAGATGGAAGGTATCTGAGCTGTGTGAGGTGAGAAGGAGGGGAGAAGAAGGAGCTCACAGTGAATGGCCTCATTTTTTCAGTAAAACATGAGGCAAATATGATAATCATGAAGACTACCCATACCTAGGATACATCTAGATGAGCCCAAGATTTGCTTAGCAAGTTGGCGTCAGCGGGAAAGCAGCTGCTGGCTCTGCTATGTCCGGACCCTCCAACACTTGCTGGGTATTGTCAACACTGAGTGTCAGCACCGAGTAGAACTACTTCTGGTCTTTTCTAAATTGTAGCAAGGTACTGCAAATAACCTAATATCTGCACACTTTGAACATCCATGCAGACTGTGCCGAGGCCTAGAAAAGGATCGACGTGATTAGCACAGGAGCCCTGACTGTTTGACCTTTGCACTGGATCCCCATGTGCTTGATTTGGGTGATTTCCCAGTGCCCTGAGAGGAGAAGGATAGGTTGAAGCTAAACCTCCACAAGAGGACTGATGCATTCTCGTTGGATGAGTGAAACATAGGATGCTCTCAAGAGCAACCTACAGCATCCAGTTCGCTGATTCCTGAAAAACAGAGAAAGGACGAATAATAATGGCTGGCATTTTGTATAGCATGTTAACATTTGCAAAGTACTTGATAAAAGTTGAACTCATTTGATCCTTATAACAGCCCTGTGGGAGAGATGCTATTATTATCTCTATTTTACAGATGAGGAAGCTGAGGCAAACAGAGAGACCAAGTAACTTGCCCAGGGTCATACAGCTAATAAGAGTTCTAGGCACTATTCCAACTAAGGTCTTCCAGACTTGAAGACCTGTACTTTAGCCTCTGTACCACTTAGCTGCTCCTGCAATTATGTCAATACTTCTTACCTTGTTTTGTGTCCTAGGCCACTTAGACAGTCTAGTGAAACCCATGGACCCCTTATTAGAATAATGTCTTAAAATGCATTAAAAAGACGCATAGGAATACACAGGAAATCAATTATATTGATGGCTATTTTTTAAAAAAGTTCCCACACTCCAGTTTAAGAACCCTTGATTTTAGGAGAATTCCTTTACTTATGGCAAAAGATCTCAGAATCCATCTTTTTCAAGTGTTAACTAAGGGAATCACCACAGAATTCAATAGCCCTTAGTGTCACTGCTTAATAAAAATGGAAAGATACAGACTGTTTAGATTGCTAGACTTTGAACAAAAGACCTAAAGTGTGCCAGGATGCTAGGGCCCAGTTCCAAGATGCCCTGCATTGTCTGCTAGGCAGTCAGCATTCTTCAGTCTTGTTCTTGTGTAGTGCACACCAGTGGTGTCAGACTCAAATAGAACATAGTGACTTAGAAAACCTCAAGTTAACAGCCTCTATGCTATATTATATTCTTGTTTATTTTGTTAAATGTTTCCCAGTGACATTTTAATCGGGTTCAGGTCTCAGTAGGAGGTTTTGCAGGCTGCATGTGGTCTGTGTGCTGTGACTTTGACACCTCTTGTGTATGCTACTGAATTCCTGTGTCTGAGGAAAACAAGGTAAACACTATTTTCATCTGTCTAGCTAGCTTTTGCCATTTTGTATGCCAAGGCATCATGGGGCATGCACTCTAAGTGGGACTAGCCACTTTCCAACAGTTTATGGAGAAAGTAATTGGGGACATGATCTACCTGGAAGTATCGGCATCACTGACGGCATCAATGTTTTTGGTAAGATACTGGAAGAACACGAGGAGCAACTTATAAGTGTTGGATCAGCTGGAGGAAGTTGGTGTGGAGCTGTCAATTGACAAATGCCAATAATAGAGGGAGGAGAAATGGAAGCAGCGTCAGATTTCGTATTCTTGGGCTCAAAGATCATTGTATATGGTGACCACAGCCATGAAATTAAAAGACTCCTGCTCCCTGGAAGGAAAGTTATGGCAAATCTGGACAGCATCCTAAAAAACAGAGACATCACCTCACTGACAAAGGTCCATAGAGTCAAAGCTTTCCCAGTAGCAATGTATGGCTGTGGGAATTAGACTATAAGGAAAGCTGAGCGCTGCAGAATTGACGCTTTTGAATTGTGGCACTAGAGAAGACTTTTGAGAGTCCCTTGGACAGCAAAAAGATCAAATCAGTCAATACTTAAAGAAATGAATTCAGGCTACTCACTGGAAGGTCAAATAGTGAAGCTGAAGCTTAAATACTTTGGCCACGTAATGAGACGATGGGACTCTTTGGGAAAGACCCTGATGTTGGGAAAGATTGGAGAAGGGGATGGCAGAGGAGGAGATGGAGAGATAGTGTCATGGAAGCAATGAACATGAACTTGGACAGACTTCTGGAGATAGTGGAGGACAGAAGGGCCCAAGGTGCTATATATGGTCCATGGGGTTCCAAAGAGTTGGACATGACTGAATAACTGAACAACAAAATTTTGTAGAGCTTCTGTTATGTGGTTCATGCTATATCTCAAGAAGTGTGAGCACTGGTCCAAAGAAGGTGGAAACACTTCTCAAGTGCCCACACTCACAAAAACATTAGAGACTTAAGAACTTTTTCTGGAATTTGGTGGTTATTATCACAAGTTTGCTTAGAACTATGCTGCAATTACTAAACCATTGAATGACTTCACTTGTGCACATATGATTGAACACAATCAAAACCAGAAAGGCAAAATTATATTAAAACCTACAAAGTGAGAAATGCAGATTAAAACAACTCTGAAGTGTCACCTCATACCTATCAAATTGGCTAATATTACAGAAAAGAAAAATAATAAATGTTGGAGGGGACGTGGAAAAATTGGGACACTAATGCACTGTTGGTGGAATTGTGAACTAATCCAACCATTCTGGAGAGCATTTTGGAATTATGCCCAAAGGGCTACAAAACTGAGTATACCCTTTGTCCCAACAATACCACTACTAGGTCTGTATCCCAAAGAGATTTTTAAAAAGGGTAGAAGGACCTATTTTTATAAAAATATTTGTAGCAGCTCTTTTTATAGTGGCAAAGAAATGGAAATTGAGGAGATTCCTATCAACTGGAGAATGGCTGAACAAGTTGTGGTATATGAATATTACTGAATATTACTGTGCTATAAGAAATGATGAGTAGGAGGATTTCAGAAAAACCTGTAAAGACTTATATGAACTAATGCAAAGTGAAGTGAGCAGAACTAAGAGAACATTGTACACAGTAATAGCAATACTGTACAATGATCAACTGTGAATGACTTAGCTGTTTTCAGTAATACAATGACCCAAAACAATCCCAAAGGACTCATGATGAAAAATGCTATCCACCCCCAGAGAAAAAATTGCTGGAGTCTGAATGTAGATTGAAGCATACTATTTTCACTTTCTGTATTTTTTTCCTTTGCGTTTGTGTCTTCTTTCACAATATGAATATGGTAATATGTTTTGCATGATTGAACATGTATAACCTGTAACAAATTGCTGGGAGAAGGGAGATGAGGCAGAGAGAGAGAAAATTTGGAGCTCAAAATTTTTTAAACGAATGTTAAAAACTTTACGTTACTTTACATTTACTTTATGTGTCTTTACATGTAACTAGGGAAAATAAAATATTATTTTTTAAAAACCTACAAAGCCTTTTGGCTATACATGGACAGACAAAGGTAAAAAGGCCTTCAAGGGCCTAATCAACTGCTTTACTCATGCACCAGTATTGGTTTGCAAACTCAAGCATACTTTTGTTCACATAGTTGAAGATTTGGGAGTTGTCCTATACCAAGAAAGCAATGGCCACGAGAGGCTAATTGTATTTGCCAGCAGAAGTTTGACTGATACTGAGTCTCATTACCTTGTCCATAAGCTTGAGTTCTTGGCTTTGAAGTGGGCTGTCAGAGAGACAAAAAAAGACTATGTATTGAGAGCAAAACTCCAAATATGGACTGATACAATGCTGCTTGTCAGAGATGGGTAACAGCATTGGCCAGTTATGATTTCAGTACATATTATAGGCCTGGTAAGACTGACATGGATGCAGATACTTTGTCCAGAATGCCACAGAACACCAGAATTGTGGTCCTACCAGAAGGTAGAAGAGCAGTCTGGGACACCCAAAGGACTAGACTACAGCCAAGTGGAATTATAGCTGAGAACTTGGGATTTCTACCAGACAGCATGCCAAATGTATATGTAAACCATGTTTCATTGAGCCAATCTCCCTTGCCTTAGTTATCCGTGTATGAACAGAAGGCTGATGAAAAACAAAAAGGAGTAATACAAGCCAAAAACGAAAGTAATGATTCTAAAGATGTTAAATTGCAGTCAGCAGAAGGCAATTTTCCTTCTGAGACAATGGCAGAAGTTGGTGCTATGCAATAGATTGTTGTATTGGACTATGACTGAACTCTGACATGGAACCAGGAAGCAGCTGGTACCCAGGGCATACAAGCCATGGCCATGATTACCTTACCTGATGCCTTTGAGCATATGGGTCAGGAAAAAATCCTACATCTGGTAAGAAACTAATTTTAAGAGTCTGAGATGGGTGCAGATGTCTCTAAGAAGTGGCCAGATGTGTACTCAAAAACATGTTACCAACTCATGCAACATAGATATAGGTATAGATATTTGGAGAATAAGTGCCAACAAGCCTTTGGAACTTGTTTGTATTGTCTTTCTATCTATGGAAGGAGATAGTAAAAATATAAGTCATATCTTAGTGGTGACTGATCATTTTTACCATACTTAGTACACAAGCATAGCCAACCAAAAACCAGAAAACATATATTGTTGCCAAAGTGTTACGGGAAAAGTATTATTAATTTAATTTTAAAAAGAATTTCAAGTCCACATTCTCTCCCCCACCCCCACCCCCCATTGAGAAAGCAAGAAAAAAAACCATTACAAACGTATATCGCCAAGCAAAATAAAATCCCTCATTGGCCATGTTGTAGTATTGATGTGATCTTCCCCACCCATCCAATAGGCCTCAGGTGGGGCTAGGCAGGAAAGCTTGATTATATCTTTGTAAGTACACATAAAGCCTCTACTTACCAGGTACTAAGCCAATTTGAGTGTGAAGCCCTCAGGGCCCTAAGGGGAGTTGCTAAGACTGGAGCAAATGGTATGTGCACTGAGTTCTAGTCAATCATGAATTCAGCCAATCAGAGACCTGAGTTCTAGCTAATCAGATGCTGGCTAGAATTATATATGAGGAGAGCCCAGAGTGTGAGAGAATCAGAATTGAAGAGGGCCAGAACTGAAGAGAAGCAGAACTGGAGGGAAGCAGAATTGAGAAGTAAACATCGAGAAGACAATGAGGCAGCAAACATCAAGAGGGCACCGAAAAGCAGACATTGAGAGAGCCAGCATCAACAGAGCTGCAGAAGAGAGTGCTGAGCAGAGAGTTGGGATTCATGAGTGATTGTTTACAGGAAGGTCCTAGTAGGGCGGAAGGTTACAGGATGACTTGGTTCCTCACTCTAATACTGTGTTATAATGTCGTTGCACATTGAGGTGGGCTTACTGGTTTGGGAATATAATTACCACTACATCAAATTGGAGTAGCTGGTCTTGGGATTGGATCCTCTGGTGTCTAAATAAATAATATACTTCCTCTGCCTTCTACCTAGAAAGTTTTTCATGCTTTGCGATTCCAGCCCATACAGGCACGTTCATGGCCATCCTCAAGATCATGAATCTTGCCTTTCTGATACACATGTCCAAAAATGTATGTCTAGTTTTGCATCTTCAGTCTAGCAACTCTCTATCTGGAGGTGGGTAGCACATTTCATAGGCAGCCAGATGGTGCTACAGCAGAGAGCTAGGGATGTTGGGAAGACTCTTTTTCCTGAGTTCAAATTCAAATTTGAAGTCAGCCTCAGACACTTTACTAGCTGTGCGACCCTGGGCAAGTCACTGAACCCTGTTTGCCTCAGTTTCTCATCTGTAGAATGAGCTGGAGAAGGAAATGGCAAACTATTCCACTATTCCACTATCTTTTTAATATAAATTTATTTATTTTTCATTTCCAACCTTCACTTTTATAAGATTTTGAATTCTAAACTTTTCCCTCCTCCCCAAGATGGTAAAAGCAATCTGATATAGGCTATACATGTACAATCATATTAAACATATTTCTACGTTAGTCATGTGAAAAAAGAATCAGAATGAAAGGAGAAAACCACAAGAAAGAAAAAACAAAAAAACAACAAAAAAGAACAAATAGTCTGTTTCAATCTGCATTCAGACTCCATAGCTCTTTCTCTGGATATGAATAGCATTTTCCATCATAAGTCTTTCAGAATTTTCTTAGATTGTTGCATTGCTGAGAAGAGCTAAGTTTATCAAAATTGGTCATCACACAATGTTGCTGTTACTGTGTACAACGTTCTCCTCACTTCACTCAGCATCAGTCTGCGTAAGTCTGTCTGGGTTTTTCTGAAATCTGCCTGCTAATAATTTCTTATAAAATAATAGTATTCCATTACATTCATATACCACAACTTGTTCAGCCATCCCCAATTGATGGGCATCTCCTTGATTTCCAATTCTTTGCCACCACAAAAAGAGCTGCTATAAATATTTTTGTACCTGTGCGTCTTTTCCCCTTTTTATGATCTCTTTTGGATACAGACCAGTAGTGGTATTGCTGGATCAAAGGGTATGCATTTTTATAGCCCTTTGAGCATAGTTCCAAGCACCCTCCAGAATGGTTGTATCAGTTCACAAATTCACCAACAATGCATTAGTATTCCATTTTCCAACCTCTTCTGTAACATTTATTATTTTCCTGTTTTCTCATGGTAGCCATTCTGATAGGTGTGATATCACTCCAATATCTTTACCAAGAAAATCCCAAATAGGGTCAAGAAGAATCAGGCATGACTGAAACAATTGAACAACAAAGTACATTTCATCTTGAATCCCTTAGAACTGTAGTTGGCCATCGTACTAATCAGAATTCCTGAGTCTATCAAAGTTTTTGTCTTTACAATATTGTGGTTATTGTATAAATTGTTCTCCTGGATCTGCTCACTTCACTTTGCATCAGTTCACACAAGTCTTCCCGTATTTCTCTGAAACCTTCCCTTTTATCATTTCTTATAGCATAATAGTACATTATCTCATTGATATGCCATAATTTGCCCAGCCATTCCCCACTCAACGGGCACCCCTTCTATTTCTAACTCTTTGCCACCACAAAAGGGCTGCTATAAATATTTTTGTACATATAGGTTCTTTTCCTCTTTCTTTGACTTCTTTGGAGTATAGACCTAGTATCGGTATTGTTGAGTCAAACAGTACACGCAGTTGAATAGTTCTTTAGGGAGAGTTCCAAATTGCTTTCAAAAATAGCTGAACCAGGTCACAGCTCTACCAACGGTACATTAATGCATATATTTTCCCACAGCACCTCCAGCATTCTTCATTTGGGGCAAAGTATTTTTGAGTGTATTTTACTCCCCTGCCAGTATCCACTCTGACCAAAGTAGAGACTTTGAGAGCAATCTACTTGAGGAACTATTTGCTTTGACAAGTATCAAAAGCTCCTCCTTACCATCCACATGTGATTCAACTGCACATGATTAAACAGAACAAAAATCTCAGTGGAGTCAATATGTCCTATTCCTAATACAGGCATAGAATTCCACCAGGAATTATGCTCCAGGCTTTTCACCATGCTCATAAAGAACCACACCTACTTATCAGCTTGTGTTTTAGTACCTCAGATGATGGAGGTGATGCTACTCACAGTTGGCGCATCTTTCATTTGACAGAGAATCTGAGAGGTCTACCGACCAGCCACAGCTTCGGCTCAGAAGTTGTGGCAGAAACAAAAGACAAAGCACTAGCATATGTTGTCAAGACTTTCCACAAGAAGGCAGTATTCTGTTGAGAAACTATGGTGTTCAAAGGACTCACAAGTAAACTGACTGATAGAAAATTAACTCGTATAAAGCTGCCGAGAGACCTGGAAACTTGCCTTTTTTTGCAAAATAACCCTAGTAATTGTGTCAGGTGTTTGAGACTAGATTTGAACTCAGGTCCTCCTGACTGCAGGGCCTGTGCTCTACTCACTGCGCCACCTAGCTGCCCCTAGTTGGACTTTCTAATGAGCAGGTGGAGAGAACTGATGTAAACTCAACTCAGCAAATGCTAAGCAAAAGAAAGCATCCACTTGTTGTACAGAGATTTTCTGACCTAGATATGGGCACTGAGAGTGATGATTCAAATGAGGAGACTATGGTTCTAGTAAGGGACAGGAGGGTGGAGTTGGTGCCAGATAGTATTGGAAAAGAGACATGGTGGTTCTAGAGACTCTTTGGGAGAGACATGTGGAGAGAGAAGCTGCAGACACGTAGGGGAAGTTAGCTCAACATTTCCCTGATTTCCATCTTGCCTCCCTAGAGACTACAAAATGGACCTCCTTGGATGAGATCAAGTTCTCTCTGTTGGAACTGAGATTAATCTCACTCTCACCTAAAGAGGTCATTCAAGTACCACCACAGGGTGGTACACATCTGTAATCCCAGCCACCAGGGAGGCTAAGCCTGGAAAATCTCTTGAGCTCCAGAGTCCTGAGGCTGTGCTGATTGAGTGCCCACACTAAATTCAGCATTAATATGGTGAGTTCCAGGGAGTGGGAGGCCACCAGGCTGCCTAAGGTAGAGTGAAACTGCCCAGGTCATAAACAGAACAGCTCAAAGCTCCCATGCTGATCAGTAGTGGAACCAAGCCCTTGAGTAGCCCCTGTGAGAGACAGGGAGATTCTGTCTGAAAAACATTTTTCTAATTTAAAAATGAAGAGCTCCTTCACTCATATATTCTTTAATATAGTTTAATTTGCATAACTTCTCCCATTTCTATTATCTATTTGCTTGGGTAAATGTATTTACTCACCCTTTACTATCTGGGATGGTCTTTTGTGTAACCAGCATTTGGTGGGAAAGCTAAGCTGACGAGTGTAAGCTAAAGCTAGCTTCCCCCCTAGGAGTGACCAGAGCAACAGCTTTCCTTCTGAACCAGACAGACTCCAATACTACCAATATTTGAAGGGATAGATAGACATCATTTTATCCCAATAGCCCTCTTTGAGATAGTCAAAGGAAGAAGTCATGGCCTTTCTTCTGATTCCCTCAAAAAAGAAATTGCAGTCTCACTTGGAGAGGGGGAGCCAGATCACAGAGCCATATCTACACTTTTAGACAACCCACATGGCTATACCTAATATATACATTTCACATTGGCACGTGTATCTTACACTGTCATGGCAGCCCATTTTGGTTTTGGCTAGTTTGGACTTAACAGCCTTTCTTTATATAGAAACTAAATGTGCCTCTCTTCAACTCCTCCCCATCCCCACTCCCCACCCCTGCCTCACTACCACCACTATCTTTGCTCAGAGTTCTCCTCTGGGGGCCAGGCAGCCTCAGTCTAGTCCTTCTTTCACAAGACTGCTCTTCAAATTCTGAAAACCAGCTATTGTGTCTCCCTAGTCTTCTCTTCCTTAGGCTAAGCCCTAGTCCCTTCAAATGGCATGGTGTCCAGGTCACTCATCATCCCCGTCGACTTCTAGAGCTGTTCCACTTTGTCCAAAATCAAATTTCCAGCTCAGACCCCCGACTCTAAATCCAACACTCTTTTCTGTTGTACCACACTGTCTTCCCAAAGTCCAACTCTCCCCATTTTATGGATGAGGAAACTGAAACATCCCAGGGGAGACCTGGGGCTCATCATGAGGAGGAGCCCCGTGGAGCTACTAAGGAGAAGAAGGGTGTTATAGGAGGATATGAGAGGGTGTTGATAGAAAAGATACCTGAACTTGGGGTCAAAAGACCAGGGTTAAAATCTCATAATTTCCACTTACTAGCTGTGTGACCATGGGCAGCTCATTCCCTCTCTGGGCCTCAGTTTCCTCCTCTGTAGAAAGGGTATAGACGGCCTCTAAATGACTCTTTACAGATGTTAAATCCCAAATATGCCTAGGGTTTCTCTTGAATATAAGTATTCAAAAGCTATAGGTAATATTTCTTAGTATCATTAGTATTAATACTTACTAGCACTTTAATGTTTGCAAAGCCCTTTAACAGTCATTATTTCATTTGATTCTCACAACAACCCTGAGAAGTTCTATCATGATCTCCATTTTACAACTGAGGAAACTGAGGCAGGCTTGATGCTTACTCTTTTCTTTGACTATCTCAAAGAGAGGTATTGAGCTAAAACTTCACATATCTGTCCCCTCAAATATTGGTAGTATGGGGGGGTCTAAGTCTGGTTCAGAAGGAAAGCTGTTGCCCTGGTCACTCTTAAGGGGGAAGCTAGCCTTTAGCTTATACTCACTAGCTTAGCTCTTTCTCACCAAGTTAAGGGGGACTTATCCAGGATCACATAGTTAGCAAGTATCTGAAGTGGAAATTGAACTTAACCCCAGGCCCAGCACTCTATTGACTGTGCCAGCTAGTTGCTAAAATGTCACTGAATCTCCCAACATGCACTGGTCACAGTATCCCCAACTTTGTGATTTCTGTTCTCCTGATGCAGGCAAAACATATGAAGAATCAAAGTCCCCCCCACCCTTCCAGTTGCCCCATCGACCAAGACAGATCCTCTCCCACCAATGATGAGAGCTCTAGTGGCAACCCCAGTCAATCAGTTGGTGAGATTAGCCACAGCCTCCAGGCTAGTGTCAAACATCACATCCTGTACTTGTCAGAGCAGCTAAAAGTGGAGAAAACCAGCCGGGATGAGAACACAGTGGGCTACCTCAAACTAGTGTCCAAAGCTGACTGCCACCAGGCCTCTCACATTAGACAAGCCTTCGAGAGGGTGAACCAGCGCTCTTCAGCCACTATTGCACACATAGAACGCAAGCTCCGACAGTATCATCAACAGCTCCAGGAAATGGAGGAGGGTAACAGGCTCAAGTACTCATCACTAAAGGAGGAGAAGGCCAACAAGAGGCAGGAACCCACTGACAAGGCCCCTTTGGTGGAGAACCCAAAGCCCAGAACAGAGGAATACCAACCCACAAATCCATTAGATGCCTTCAAGGAAGATGTACTGGCTGCTGCCCTCCCACAGGAAAAGTCCTCAAAGAAAGACAGCATGAGCCGGCACCGGAACCTACTTTTCCTGAAGATCAAGGAAGAGCTGGAAGATATCAAAAAGTTCCCTAGCAGACTTGAGCTATCTTATCGAGCCCTGAAGGAGAAGTACTTGACTGACCTGCAGCTGATTATCGAGTCTCTCGAGGAGGAGAAATACAGGTAAGACCAGATCCTTTGCCTTCACCTGCTCAAGACCTTAGCCAAAACATAGGTCATTTTCTTTTATGGTCCATCAGCCAGGCAGACACAAACTCATGAAATGTCAGAGCTGGTAGGGACCCAAGATGTGACTTAGAAACCCAAGATCATAGCTCATTTAGGCTCCTTGAAAGTCACTGAGTCCAACTCATTTATCTCCCATATGGGGAAGCTGAGTCTCAGAGAGATGCAATGATGAGGTCCAGAAAGGCCCTGAAACTAGCCCCAACCTAATCAAAGACAGATTGAGAACTAAAACCCAGGGCTCTCAGCTCCCAGGGAAAGACTTTTTCAGCCTTCCCAGACTGCTGAGAATTTTCTCCTACAAACTTTGAAATCTATTTAAGGCTACTACTTTGTAGGAAAGCCCCCAGGCTGCCAACCCTGGGGAGCATCTAGGTAAAAATTCTTTCTTTCTTTTTCTAATTTGCATCCAACAACAGCAGAACCATAACTAGGACTGCTTGTGCCTAAGACAAGTGTACCGTAAATTCTGCCTTGGGAAAACTGTCTTCAACTGAGTAGAGATGGGAAGGCATACAGTTTATCTTAGAATAGTAATAATAATAATAGCATTTATATAGCACTTTACGGTTTGTAAAGCATCTTATAAGTGTTTCATTTCAATCTCACAGCAACTCTGGGAGGTAGAGGTTATTATTATACCCATTTTACAAGTGAGGAAACTGAGGCAAACAGGTTAAATGAAGTCAAGTGACTTACCCAAGGCCACACAGCTAGCGTCTGGGGCTGAGTTTGAACACAGGTCTTCCTGACTTCAGGCCCAGTGTTCTATCTCTTGCACAACATACCTACCACATGATAGCTTTCTTTTTAACTAATTAGACCAGGGCTGTCCAAAATGCAGCCCACAGGCCACATTTATGCAGCCCACCTACAAGCATAGAAATTTACATAAATGTGTTAGTAAATGGAAACCGAGCTACCCCAGAGCTCTCACTAAAATGGCAAATCAAAATATGTCGTCTATTGTTTCGATAAAAACCTAAGGTTGGACAGCCCTGAATTAGACTTTCTAACCAGGTGCTTAACTAGTTTCTGGATATTGCAGGACTGCATATGCTATTAGCACCCTCTAAATTCAGGGCCCTGGAGAAAAGCTCTGCTCATCTCACCCTAGTTTCTCCTCTGAAGCATAGCAGACAACAGATACCTCAGGATGATTTGAGGATTGCTTCTCTGCCCTGCCTGGACCAAAAAGCTCATCATTATAGTCACTTTTCTGGGTTAGACAACAAAGGGGATTTGCTCTAGTTAGGGAGCTGTGAAAAATCAGTCAATGCCTTTGTGAGCATCTTTCTCTAATGGAAAAATACCTGGACTTAGAGGCAGAAGACCAGGTTAAAATCTCAGAATTTCCACTTACTAGCTGTGTGACCATGGGCAACTCACTGCTCTCTCTGGGCCTCAGTTTCCTCCTCTGTAAAAAAGGGACAGACAGCCTCTAAATGACTCTTTACCAATTTAAATCCTCTGATCCCATATTCTTAGCTCCGTGCTGAGTACTGGGGATCTTTAGTTCTTGCCTTCAAATTGCTAATGACGTAGTTGAGGAGAGATCTAGAAATCAAGATCTGTAAAAGAAAAAAAAAAGAACCGAGTGTTTGTTGAATCTACAACAAGGCTGTCCAACCTTAGGTTTTTATTGAAACAATAGACAATATATTTTGATTTGCTATTTTAGTGAGAGCTCTGCGGTAGCTTGGCTTAGTTTACTAAAGCATTTATGTAAATTTCTGTGCTTGTAGGCAGCCACATTAATCGCACTGTGGGCCACATCGGCCCCATTTTGGATAGCCCTGATCTGCAACACGCAATCTAGAAGGCTGAGTAGAATTGAATGCTCATGTGGATGGTTGGATTTCAGGGATGACAGAGACCAGTAGGGGCTGGGATAATCAAAGGATGTGGGATGAGTCACATCTTCAAAGCTGGTCATGTGAACAGATAGACAGGAGGGTGGGGCGGATTCCAGGTGAAGGATGATCTGAGCAGAGGGTCAACAATGACAGCCTGACCTCTGACCCATGGGTCCAAAAGCCAGAATGACTGTATCAAGTACTCAAGAAGTTAGCAGCTCACTGGTTCTCTGATTCCAAGAGTCTTTGAATTTTATTTTATTAAAAGTGGGGAAAATTATTTCCCCACTAATGCAATGGGAGAAATGCTAGATTTGGAGTTTGAGTAGCTGGGTTTGAATCTTGGCTTTACAACTTTTGTGACTTTGGACAAGTCACTTACCCTCTCTGTGACTTATATTTCTTCCTGTATAAAAGAAGTGGATTAGACTAGATGAGGTCTAAGGTCCTTTCCGGCTTTAAAACCCTTCTTTGTTTTGTGTGGGGAAATGAATGCTGGTTGAATTGAGTCTTGGGAGGCATTTTAGAAGGAGGTAAGGTTTTAGTTAAGCTTTAAAGAAAAGAAGGGAGAGGAAAGAGGACCCCAAGTATTTTCCAGGCCCTGGAGAAGTGAATACTGTTTCCTGAGGTGGTGTTAACTTTCTTTTTCACATGTAAGGCAAAAGGAGATTGAGGAACTGATCAGTGACCACATGCAGGGACACCTGGGTGAGATTTCCCATATCAAACAGAACTTGGCCTGCACTGAAGAGAAGATGGTCTATCTGTCCTATGAGAGAGCCAAAGAGATATGGGTGAGACCTTTGGGGTTTGATGGGGAGGCAGGGAGAGAAATACACGCCATGGCATTCATTTCTAGGAGAATGGAGTACAGTGACCACATACAAAGACTAAGTGCCGAAGCCAGACATTGTCCTAATGTAGAGGTTCTAAATCCATCCCAAATATCCTAAATACTCCAAAGGGTCTGGAACCCTCCTGGTGTGAGTCACTCTACACTGATGTGGATGGCAACACCTGCTATTTAGGGCAATTCCCATCGGCTCTCCTCAGGGGCCCAAGCCCTCCCTCAGGTTCTCTTGCTGTTGTAAGAAGGCCAGTCTTTATTTCAGAGCTAGCATGGCCTCAACCTTCGGTATGTTTTCTCTTTTCATTAGACCCACTTTAGTTTAATGGGTTAGAATATTTTATTATTGTGATAGGAGGTACAGACAGTACACTTGGGCAGTAAGTACACTTACTACAGAAAAGTGGGCAATCAGCTAATTAATTTACCAGCTAGGAAACGTAGAATATCATTTGGACACCAGGTGGCATTAACCTCAGGCCACCAGCCAAGTGGTTGGTTAACTCAGAGGGTATTGAGTATATGTGTACCGGTTTCTCCAAAGGCCACGTTACCCTTACTTCTCACCAGGAGGCGCATATCCTAGAAACTCTTAGGCTTCTCCCTGCATACACTCTGAAGGACTAAGCTCTGGACTAGATTCAATACTAAGGGTTTGTGAAAAGACAGAGACAGAGAGACAGAAGCAGAGGGAGACAGACAGACACAAGACACACATATGAAATGCATAAATATGGAGGGGGTAGAGAGAGACAGACAGAGCAGAAAGAAGGGAGAGAGTGAGGAAGAAAAGAAAGTGACAGAGAGGGAAGGAGCAAATAAGAGAGGGATGGAGAAAGAGAGAGAGAGAATGACAAAGAGAAACAGAGAGAGGGGGCAGAGAGAGAAGAGAG
>CM053628.1:46024646-46062102 GCA_028646595.1 Phalanger gymnotis
ACAAGAGTAACCAGGAGGCCACAGAAAAACAAGATAGTATTTAGCCAAATCATATTTACTGGCCTAAAGTCCTTGCTCGCACTCCTGGGTCTACACACGGGTCAGCTCTGCTTCCGCAGCTTCCTGCTTCCGCAGCTTCCTGCTCTGGCTTCCGCTTCCACTGTAGTTGTCTCTTGGCTCGCTTTTCCTCACAGCTGAGCCTCTGGCATTCTCAAGCCCTGCCTCAATGACCAGAGACCATTGGTTCCTGAGTTGGCCCCTCTTAAGTCATTAATCTACACCCACACAGGTTTCACACCTGATAGGGCTTTGGGCCTGGGGCTTAGCACTTAATAGCTGAAAGTACTTTCACTCAAAGCAAACAACAACCAAACTCCTGAAGTGCTAAGGAGCCCATTCTAAGGAGCCCATTTTGCCTTACCGACACACCAGGTTGTTCTGGACTTTTTAAAAAGTCAAGGAAGATGACTACGAAAAGACCATCAGATTTGGCGATTAAGAAATTACTGGATTTCTTAATCTAGAGCGAGAACAGCTTCAGTTGAGCAAGCCAGATTGCAAAGAGCTGAAGAATGAGAGGAAAAGAAGTAGGGGAAGTGAGTGTAGATAGCTTTCTCTAGGAGTTGGGCAGAGAAAGGAAAGAGAGACATAGGATAATAGCTCGAGGAGGATGGGTGGGTATAATGAAGTGTTTTAAGGACAGGGAAGAAGACCTTGGCATGTTTGAAGGTAGCAGGCAGAGAACCATTAGATAGGCAGAATGAATAATTGAGTTGGTCAGTAATAATTTTTTAAAGACCTACTATGTGCCAGGTGGGGCAGCTAGGTAGTACAGTGAATAGAGATCTGGGTCTGGAGTCAGGAAGATCTAAGTTCAAATCTGGCCTCAGACACTTAGTAGCTGTGTGACCCTGGGCAAGTCACTTAACCCCTATTTGCTCTACTGTAAAAAATGGGGACACACTGGAGAAGGAAATTGCAAACCACTCTAGTATCTTTGCCAAGAAAATCCCATGGACAAAGTCCATGGGATCACCTAGAGTTGGACACTACTGAACAACAACAACAACATTGTGCTGGCACTTTGTTAAGCATTGGAGACACAAAGAAAGGCAAAACATCCCTGCTCTCAAGGAGCTCACAGTCTAATGGGGGAGACAACATGCAAACAACTTTGTACAAACGATATAGATGGGATAAATTGGAGCTCATCAATAGAAGGAAGGTTGTTGTGTGGTTTGTCCTTCATTGTCAAAGAGGACCATGACATCAGGGAGATGATGGTATGACATGCAATTGAATTGGATTCGAGTACAGGAGGGCTGTGCAAAGTCACCAGCCTCACTTTCTCCTTTGGAGCCATCTGGGTCCAGTGGCCAGATATCCATCAGGATGACAAAGGAAGGCACTAGCATTAAGGGAGATCAAGATAGGATTTTTGCAGAAGATGGGATTTTAGCTGGGACTTGAAGGAAGTCAGCTAGGAGGTGGAGATGAGGAGGGAGAGCCTTCCAGGCATGGGGGACATGTCCAGGAGACAGCCAGGGAGAATACCCAGAGTGGGGAGATGCAATATCTTGTTTAAGGAACAGCAAATAGGTCAGTGTCACTGAATCACACAGTATATATAGAGGGGGAGAGGAGGGGAGGTGAAACAAGATGAAAGATAAGAGGGGCCAGGTTGTGAAGGGCTTCAACGTCAAGCAAAAGATTTTATATTTGGTCCTGGAAGTAATAAAAAACTAAAGGGGTTTGTTGAATTGGGGGAGGGGGCTGGGTAGATGAAGAAAGGGAGGGAAGCATTGATGACATGGTGTATTGTTAATGTATTTTTGCTTAATTTGAAGATCTTCTCATCTATTAATAGGCCCATGTGACTTGCTTAAGTCACATAGAAGCCTAAGTCACATGAGTTTGAGTCACATAAGCCTGGGCCTCGAGGGTTGTGGTGCCCTCTGACCCTGAAGAAGTGCATATATACTCTGAGGTTAGCATTTTGCTTTGGGGCTCACTCACGGGAAGAGTGTTCGTGTGATGTAGCCATTAAGGAGCCCCCCGGCTTTGAAAAACCCAGATGTTGGTGCTTCTCTCTCTTGGTTCTTTTCTCTCTGTAACTACGTATGTATTGCTTTTGGTCAGACAGTTGGAAGCCCTGTCTGTTGGTCTTTGCTGTTTGTATTTGATCTGTTTATATAATTTCTGTTTGTATTTTTTCTGAGTTCAGACGTTAGTAAGTGAACTAAGAGTATAATATATATGTATATATATATATATATATGTGCGTGTGTGTGTTTGATTATAGCAAGATTGTTGACCCCTTTTAAGTTGCTTTCCTTTAGAAAAGCAGAATCAAAGAACCTGTGCTAGCAGCCTTCCTGTATGCTGGTGTTAATGGTCTTACTCTCTCACATCAGCTGCAAGTAACATTGTTGTTACATATGGTCAGATCTGTACTTTAAGAAGATTGACAGTTGAGTGCAGGATGGATTGGGGTGAGGAAAGACTTGAGAGACAGGAAGACCAATCAGCAGGCTATGGCAATAGTCCAGGTACGAGGCGATGAGGGCCTGTACCAGGGTGGTGGCAAGAGGTGTTAGAAGAGGGAAGGAAGCATATGAGAGATATATTATGAAGGTAAAATTGACAGGACCTGGCAACAGATTGAATATGGATGGCTGTGTCTGGGGGGTGAGAGACAGTGAGGAGTTGAGGATGACAACCTAGATTGCTGGGTACCCAAAAGGATGATGGTACCCTGGAGAATAATAGGAAAATGAGGAAGAAGGGAGGATTTGGGGGGAAAGATAATGATTTCAGTTTTGGACATGTTGAATTTAAGATGTCTATGAGATACCCAGTTTGAAATGTCTAAGAGGTAGCCGTGGATGCAAGTGTGGAGGTTAGGAGAGAGGTTAGGGTTAAATTCGCACATCTGAGAATGATCAGCATAGAGATAATTGAATCTGTGAGAATTGATGAGATCACTAGATGAAATAGTAGAGATGGAAAAGAAGGCCTAAGATGACACCCACCTTTAGGTTAACCACCTTCCCAACAAATATTAAAAGTCATACAAAAGACCATCATGACGAGCAATAGAAATTAAACCTGTTTGTCCAAAGGACTCAACACAAGTGGAGAGCAGATAGTAGACAAAAATCCGGCAAAGGAGTCTGAGAAGGAGTGGTCAGGTAGGAGGAGAACCAGGAGAGACTAGTGTCGTGAAAACTTAAAGAGAAGAAAGTATCATGGAAAAGAGGGTGATCGACAGTATGAAAGGCTGCAGAGAGACAAAGGAAAATAAGGACTGAGAAAAGGCCACTGGGTTTGGCAATTAGGAGATCGCTAGTAACATTGGAGAGAGCAGTTTCAGTTGAATGATGAGGTTGGGAGACACTGTAGAGTGTTTAAAAGACAGTGAAGGGAAAGGAAGTGGAAGCAGTGATTGTAAACAGCCTTCTCCAAGAGTTTAGTCATAAAGAGGATAGATGGATCAGCTGAAGTTTTTTGAGGATGGAGTGGGGATGGACATGTTTGTAGCTAAGTAGGAGGCAGCCAGTAGACAAAGAGAGCCAAGGTAAGTGAGAGAATGGGGATAATGGAGGGTGCAATCTGCTGTGATTGCACCCAAGATGGGATGGAATGGGATGGCTTGTGCAAGTAGAGGAGTTTATTTTGATAAGGACAAGGGCCACATCATCTGAGACAGGTGTGAAAGAGGTGAGAAGGAGCAGAGAAGAGGGAGCTATTTTTGCAGTAAAATATGAGGCCAAGTTCTCAGCTGAGAAGGTGTTGGGGTGGGGAGCCATGGGAGGTTTGAAGAAAGATGAAAAGGTTTGGAAAAGCTGCTCTGTTGCTCTGTTGTGTGGGACAGAGAGGTAATTAAGGATTTCTTTGCCACAGTGAGGGCTAGTTGTCTGGGTGTCCCCCTTCCCAGTCTTCACCTGTTGCATTTCTATGCCCATTTTACGACCAAAATCAAATTTTGCCTCATCCATGAAGCCTTCCCTGATTCTTCTCCTCCTCCAAGTCTGTAATGGCCTTTTTCTTACTGAGCTTACTGTAGCCCTCGGCTTTTCCCCTTTCTAGTGTACTTAGCAATGTGTTATTTTGGATTATAGCTATATGTCTACGTCATACACTCCTAACTACATACAGCCATACTAGATTGTAAACTTCACAAAAGCCAAACTTTGGTTTCTTCCTGAAGCCCAACTCTAGTCACCTGCACGGAGCAGGTGAATTTTCTAGCTGACTTGCATCACCTGCGCCATTTAACATTTGTTTGTCTCCTGTCCCCAATTATTCCCCATTGATCTCCATACTTCACCTAACAGGTAAGAAGTTCAAATAGAATTCTTGGGAGTGTGGATGGTGGAGAACATTTCCTTAACTTAAGTGACTTGCCCATAATCCCACAGCTAGATAGAAAAATAACAATATAGTCACCTCCTTCTTAAGAATTTAAAGGAGGTGCTTCATAAATGGCATACATTTATGTATCCATGTCAAGCAAACTGTGTTTTGCAACTGAATTTGAATTAGCAACAATTCTATTTGTGTTCTGAGAGCAAACATAGTGGTGGCTTCGTTGCTCAGGAGGCGGGTTCAAATTTCGTCTCTGCCATTTACATGGCCGGAGCTCGGCTGAGGTGCTGCAATTTCTCTCTGTAGGTCCAGAAAGCCTGGCCAAGGACCAATTTTGCTGTGAAACTCGTTCCTGGCTCGGCAGTCGCTTTGGGTAGCATTCCCCAGTGAGCGGTTCCTTCAGTGAGATGGGAAGGGAACCCAGGCTGGTCCTGAACCGTGCAGAGCTTCTCTTCTCCACCACCGCCCAGCTGTGGTGAGATCATTTCCTCGAGGAGGCGGAGCCTGAGAGGCGTGAAGAGAAAACGCTGAGAGAAGGGGGCAATTTGGCTCCTTCTGTTCTACGAGCAGGCGGCATCATGGCTAGCTATGTTGAGCCAGAGGAGGAGACCGTCCAGGCCCTCCGGGACATGGCTAATCGCCTGAGGATCCACTCCATCCAGGCTACATGTGCCTCCAGTTCAGGGTAACGTCACATCTTTCTTCTGTGGGAAGGTTTAGCAAGGGAGAATGTGGTTTACCGTTGCCCTTCCCTTTACTATTACCCTCCCCCATTTTAGGTGGATCGATAGATTGGGATAAGCAGAGGGAGCGGGAGGTTAGGCGCTCTCGAGTGGGCTTGGTATCTCCATCCTCACGTTTTGGTTATTGGATGATTTATTGTTCTGTCGGATGCGATGGATGGTGGCTCCCCATCTGGGAGTGGGGGTGGGGTGTGGCATCTCGGCCACCGCCCCTTTAAGTCCCGGCCTTGTGGAAACAGAGGTGGGAAATGATTTTTATCTCCTTACAAACCCTGCTGCGGGCACGTTTTGGCCCATGAAAGCCCCTTGGGGGCGGCTATATTAGATGTGACTTGCGTTTAGCATCCTCCCAACCGAAGCCTCCAGACAAGGAGGAGCAGACTGGTAGCTAGCTCTCTAGGGAGGGAGGATTTGAAAGGAGCAAGTAACCACAGTTAATTTCATTCATTTCATTTCTTTTCTTGTTTCGGATTTTTTATATTTAATTTTTTCTAAACACATAATTTCATTCACTTCTGAGACAAGGGTGCAGGTTTTAATTCAAATGCTTTTGGGGGAGGCAGGGAAAGCCTGTTTTCTCGGATTCTAAAGAGGGAACTTAAATCGTCTTTATTTGGGATTTCTATCGAGATTCTTATTACTTGCCTAAGATAAACGCAAGTCTTGGGTCATTTTTGATCGTCTTTTTTGATTTCTCTGATAAAGATTGCATCTTTGGGGACTGCTACCTAAGATGGCTGCCGAAATAGAAAAAAAGACAGTATGCTCACCTCCCTTACACCTACCCACTGCATCAAAAATCTGAAATCAATTTGTTAAAAGCATTTATTAAATGCTTTGGCTATTTCAGGCACTGTGCTAAGAATTGGAAATTTACACCAGATTGAATAATGATCAGGAAATCCAGTGAGAAAATACAACAAGGGGCTTCTAACCCAGAACTGCGCACAGTCAACCATTAGCCCACAGGAAAGAGAAAAGGGACCCCCAGCAAGACCAACTGGAGTGCAGGGGGAGACTCCCAGGGAGATTAGAGAAAGGCCAGACACATACATACATACATAGCTTGGAAGCCCTTTCAGGAGGCAACAAGTGTGCAGTGCTCCCCTGTAGGCCACGTAAGAGATTTGATATAAAAAAAAAACTTTGGAAAACAGATAAATTAGAGAGAATTGACGAATCATTGGATTCCCTGAAAACCATGATTTAAAAAATAACAATAGCTGACATTTATATAGCACTTACCATGTGCCAGGCACTGTGCTAAGCGCTTTATAATTTTCTCATAGATGCTACTATTACCCCCATTTTACAGATGAGGAAACTGAGGCAGACAAGTTAAGTGACTTGCCTAGGATCGCAGAGCTAGTAAATATTTGAGTTCAGCCTACCACTCTATTGCCACGTAGTTGCCTAAAAATACTATACTATACTGAATACTATACTATAGTACTATATACTATATAATACTATTATACTATACCGAATACTATATTTCAAGAAATCATTAGTGAAAACTGGCCAGATCTATCAGAACCAAAGGGCAAAGTAAAGGGAGAAAGATTCCACCAATTACTTCCTTAAAGAAACCCCAAAAGGAAACATCCCACATTAATGTCATACCCCAAATCCTGAGCTCTCACATCAAAGAAAACGTACTGCAGGTATCTAGAAATAAGATATTCAAAGATCAAGGAGTAATAATTGGGATCACAGAAAACCTGACAGCTTCTGCTATGTTACCAGAGGAGAACGTGGAATATAGTATTCCAAAGGTCAAAAGATACAGGCTTACAACCAAGGATAACTTACTTGGCACAGCTAAGTATAGTCCCATGGGCAAAAAATGGATTTTTTTTAATGGAACAGGGGACTTTTAAGCATTTCTGGTTTAGAGACTAGAGCTGAGTAGGAGCTTTGAAATGCAAACAAGAGTCCAGAGAAACCTAGAAAAGGAAATTTATTGAAGCCATTAGAAGGGGCTGTATGATAATGTACTGTTAACCTTCTAAAGGGGAGAGAAAGGGTTCCTTCAGAGCCTTATTATCTTCAAAGGGTATTGAGGCAATTGAATAAGAAAGACAGAGGACCCTGGAGGGTAGGGGTGGGGGCAGGTAGGTTGGATTTGTTCTGTGGGTTCAAAGAGGAGAAAGAGGAGAGAGGGTAAAAGGAGGAAGACTGCGATATGGAAAGGAAGAATGGGATGGAAATTGCTGTTTCTTATAAATGAGGTAGAAGAGTACCACAGAGTACTTTGTACACAGAGGAGAGGGTGGGGAAAATGGGCATCAGATGAACTTTACATTCTTCTCTGAAATGGACAAAGAAGCATTGTATGGGCTCGAGCAGACACACTTGCTCACACACACACAGTTTGGTGTAGAAACACATCAGACTCAATAGGCAAACAAGCAGGGATGGGGGAGTGGGGTTATGAGGGAGTCACAAGAAAATGTCACAAGAAAAACAAACTTCCTTACTCCAAAGGTTAGTTTAAAGGGGAGGGGAAAAAAGCAAAACACAGATTTCAAATTTGAGGAAGTGCCCATCATTTGAACAAATTGTGGTAAATAAATGTAATGTAATATTGTTGTTCTGTAAGAAATGACAAAAGACAGATTTAGAGAATCTTGGGTAGTATGAACTGATGCAGAGTGAAGTAAGCAGGACCAGGAGAACAGTTTATACAGGGACAGCAATATTGTAAAGAAAAATGACTTTGAAGGCCTTAGGAACTCTGATCAATGATTGAAGCATGTTATTCACCTTCTGATAGGTGATGGAAAGGTACAGAAAGACATACATTGTTGGATATGGACACCATGTTGATATGTTTTGTTTAGTTATTACAAGAGGTTTTTTTGTTTGTTTTTTAAATGGAGGGACGTTTGGGGGAGATGAGGGCTTAATAAAAGTGATGCAAAAAATGGAATCGATGAAACATTTAAAAGGTACAGAAGAGAACAGAATGGAGTACAGACCAACAGGATCAATGGGCATTTTTTTTCTGGTTGTCCTCTTTTTCTGGAATGCTTTTCCTCCTCTGCTCTGATGATTGACCTCCCTGGCTTCCTTTAAATTCCAACTAAAATCCCATCTTCTACAGGTAGCCTCTCCCTAACCCCTCTTAAAAATGGGATTGATAAAACATTTAAAAGATACAGATGAGAACAGACAAAAGTACAGACCAACAGGCTCAATCAGTCAATCAATATGTGTTAAACACCTACTATGTGCCAGGCACTGTGCTAAGCCCTGGGGATACAAAAAGAGGCAAAAGACCGTTCCTGCCCTCAGAGTGTGTGTGTGGGGGGGTACCAAGCATGGGGGACAGCCAGAAAGAAGTCTGGAGCTGAAAGATGAAATGTTTTGTTTGTGGAACAGCTAGGAAGCCAGTGTTTGAAGAGTACATGTTGGAGAGTAAGGTGTAAGAAGACTGGTAGGTAAAAGGGGACTGGCTAGGTTATGAAGGGCTTTGAATGCCAAATGGAACATTTTGTATTTGCTACTGGAGGCATTTAGGGTTGTGAAGACAAAATAATGTAATATGTAAAGCACTTTGTAAACTGGAAAGTACTATATAAATGCTGTTACTTTTATTAGTAGTAGTAATGTAATATAACTCCATGATGTGGTAGTATAATTAATGTTATTACTTAATGTAAAAATTATATTAGTAATAATATAAGAGTTGAGATTTGAACCTAGGTCTTCAGACTAGCAATCTTTCTGACCCAGCAATCTTTCTCCAGTAGCACAAATTTAGTCTCAACATAGTCAAGCCCATTCTAGTTTGTCAAGACGTTTTGGCATTGTCTTCCAACACGTTAGTTATTCTTCCATCTCTGTCTCATCCAAAATTTTGAGAAGAATCCTTGATATTCTTGATTCTCTAATTTAGGAGAACCTTCTCTCTGAACAGGGTATACAAGCTGAAATTCCTTACCAAACTGATGGTCCAGTTTTACAGACCCTTGGGGTATTTAGTACTTGGTGTGGTTATTTGCTTTATAAATATTAATCTAAACATGAGGTAGTATTCCACTCTCAGCCAATCAAGTGACTTTTAAAATTTAAAACACTACAAATGGCAACTCCCATAATGCTCATGTATGAACTTTCTCCTCATTTCCCTTCTTATCCTTCCAGAAACTTAAAGCAAAGAGATATTTTAATAAGAATGATGTGTTAAATTTATGTAGTCAGTGAACAGACATAAAATCTTGTTCTCAGGATCGGATTTTTCCTTCTGTAGTTTTTCTGTTTTTTTTTGGAGGGGGGAAGGCAGGGCAATTGGGGTTAAGTGACTTGCCCAAGGTCCCACAGCTAATAAGTATGTCAAGTGACTGAGGCTAGATTTGAACTCAGGTCCTCCTGACTTCAAGGCTGGTGCTGTACTCACTGTACCACCTAGTTGCCCTGTCTTCTGTAGATTTTTAAGGAGGTGGTGGTTTTGCTCTTTTTTCATATGTTTTGCCTATGTCTTATTAGAAACTGTTCTTAGAAACTTTCTAAGTACAAATAATTAAAAGTACATTGTTTTGTTAAGAAAGCTAGAGAAATATTATTGCTCTTCACAGTGCATTCAGTACTTCCTGAAAGAGGTCAGTATTGTATATTTGATGTCGTTCTAGTGGATTTGATAGTTTATTATATGCCTGAAATAAATTTCTGGCCTTCTGAAAATGCCACAGATCAATTCCAGTGAGAGTAGACCCTTAATGCTTGTCAAGCCATGTCCTAGAAGATGGAATTGCTTTGTATATTGCTGTTGCTTGATAAATTTTTGTTTGATTTGAGAAGAGTACAGTGGACAACTTTGGTGTCTCATGATTTTAAAGTCCAAGGCAGTGGGGGCAGTAAGTTTATATTAGGGGATGGCTCTTGGTTTCTTGCCCCCTGCCCTGGCTGGAGCCATTGTAGACTGGGAGAAATGGCTTTGTTAATTAGTCTGAGAAACCTTATGCTATAAGGCTGATCAGTCAGTTTTATAACTGGTCATGAGTGGTTTAGTATTGTATAAAAATGGAAAGTATTGTTTTTCTTTCAGTCACCCCACATCTTGCTGCAGTGCAGCTGAAATCATGTCTGTGTTGTTCTTCTACACAATGAAATATAAACCAACAGAACCAGGAAATCCAAGCAATGACCGATTTATTCTGTCAAAGGTAAGAGGGGGCAAGGTACCTGGACATTGCTGCTAATGAGGGCTCTTTGAAGATAGATGAAGTTCTGAAAAAAAGATGGCTTAATAGCTGTGATGAGTTACCTTGTCCTTTTATGTTGATTTTAATAAGCATCTCTAAACCTAAAACCTTTAACTATCAGGTACTAATTTACAGCAGTTTGTTCAATTTGACTATTCCTACTTTGATTCTCTTAATTTAGATGAGACACACTCAGAAAGGTCACCTTTATTCACACATGGGACTCTAGCTGAATATAACCTCTTGCTTCTTCACCATGGCAGGGGTGGAGGACTGGGTGGGAGGGGGATGCTGGTTACTGATAAGACCAGTTCTCAAAATTCTTTTAAAAGAACCTTTGAGAGTATGTATTTCAGCCACCTCATTTTACAGGTGAGAAAACCAAGCCCCATTGACATGATGTATCAAATGTAATATAATATGTGCTGCTGGTGCTTTCCCCCCTCATCCCCTCCCTTACTTTGAATTTATTTGCATATGTATTTGCTTATATATGCTATTTCTCCGTACTCTAGTTATTTCCCATTTGGTTTCCAGGGGCTGACTAGGTAATTAGATATAGAATTATTTAACTTGGAATACAATATTACCAACATTGGAGATATGAAGGGAAATATTAATTTTTGCATCATAGATTTAGAGCTAAAAGGGATGTCCAAGGTCATCTAGTCCCTCATTTACAGAGGAAGAAACTGAAATTAAACGACTTGTCTGTGGTCACATAGGTGTACTACAGGATTCAGACCCAGGTTTTCTGATTTGAAATCTAATGCTCTTTCCAAGATCCCACAATTTTAGTTTTCAGCTGAGGACTGAGAAATTTATGCAATGACATCTAGTCCTTACCTATCCTACAAGTATACTGTGAGTATAATCCCTGTGATATTTTCTTAAATTAAAATCTTTGTTGACCAGAGAACTTCTGTGAAGTCTTCAATTTGGGCATGAGTGAACTTTATTACTTCTGGGATTCAAACTCCACCAGAAGTTTTGAATTGCTTTTCTTACAAACTCGAGTTCTTCTGCAGGGTCATGCTGCTCCTATCCTGTATGCTGCCTGGGCTGAGGCTGGTGATGTTAATCAGGCTGACCTTTTGAACTTGCGGAAGATTGACTGTGACCTAGAGGGTCATCCCACTCCTGTAAGTTCTTTATGAAGTCTCTGCTGGTTTGACCAGACACTCATAGTTGGGGATGGGGTATCTAGTTTTTGCTGATGACTTAAATGCAAGTAAATTTTTATAACGATTGGGGATCGGAGGGAAGGAAAGAAGCAGCAAACTCAGGCAGTGATGCTGGTAGCAGGGAGATATGAGAAGATGAGGAGCAGAAGAAAATAATTCCATCCCTGCCATTTGCTTACAAAATATCAAAACAGACAAACGAAAATGAGACAAGCCAGGGTGTGGTTTGCTTTTGTACTTTGTGTTTTTGTTTTCATTCTATAAAAGAAAATTTCTCTCACCAATACATTTTTTTCTCTGTAACTTATACTTTTTTTTGGAGGGGGGGAATGCAGGGCAATTGGCATTAAGTGACTTGCCCAAGGTCACACAGCTAGTAAGTGTGTCAAGTGTCTGAAGCCAGATTTGAACTCAGGTTCTCCTGACTCCAGGCCTGCTGCTCTACTCACTGTGCCACCTAGCTGCCCCCATAACTTACACTTTTAAAAAGTGGCCTGGGGCACCGTGATGTAAGGTGACTTGCTTATGGTCATGCCACTATTGTATGTGGAAGACAGGGCTTGAACATGGGTCTTCTTGATTCTGAAGCCTAAAATGTTTTAGAAGTTGTCAGCCTTGGAAGTGTTATCTTATCACTCTGGCATAGTTTATTATTTATATAACAATTTACATATTTTAATATTTATATACCAGGGATTAGCAATAATGCCTAAAGCACAGAATTTGTTAGTTGGATATCATCTTTCTTCCCAAGAGCTTGAGATGCTGTGCAGACAAATTTAAATATTTAGCATAAAATTACAAGTAGGGGTGATAATAAGAAAAGGGAAGGCAATTATGAGTCACATTTTAACTTTGTTTTTGGAGGGGGGAAAGCAGGGCAATTGGGGTTGTGACTTGCCCAAATAAGTGTGTCAAGTGTCTGAGGGCAGATTTGAACTCAGGTCCTCCTGACTACAGGGCTGGTGCTCTCCTCACTGCACCAACTAGCTGCCCCAAAGTCCTCTGTTCTACCAAAGGTCCTGTCCCTCTACCTCCCACTCCCCTCGTGTAGCATCACTTTCAGTTTTGCAAGATAAAAGGAAGTTAAAAGGTAGTAGATAGAATCTATTATGCCTCAGGTGAATCCATAGAAACAGGGTTGGCTATCATGATCTCAGACAGGCCAATGATAAAAATAGACGTGGTTGAAAAAGATAAGTCAGGAGCTACTCTATGCTTAAAGACACCTCGTATTTGTAGGGAATTGCATAGCATGCAAGTACTTAAAGGAAAAGCTATTTGAACTGCAGGGAGAAATAGTAATTCAATAATTCTTGAGGACTTCAGTGGGCCCTCCCTCTTTTTCTTGAAAAGACTAGTAAAATAGATAAACCATTAGTTAATTTGATCAAAAGAGGAAAACAAACTTACTAAAACTGAAAATGAAAAAGGAGAAATGACAAAAGATAACAAAGAAATAAAGGAAATTGTTACAAAGGATGTATGAAAGAAGACACTATCTGCATTCAGAGAAAGAACTGACAAGTAGAAGTATGTATAGAATGATTTTA
Organism: Phalanger gymnotis; assembly: GCA_028646595.1. NCBI lineage: Eukaryota > Metazoa > Chordata > Mammalia > Diprotodontia > Phalangeridae > Phalanger > Phalanger gymnotis. The sequence continues at coordinate 46,037,702 of CM053628.1, forward strand.
CATATATATGCATATTTGTGTCTAATGGTAGCCATTTCTAAGGTGGGAGGAAGGAAGAAAAAAAAGAAATTTACATAATAACTTTATTATATGTTTAAAAGAAATAGCAAGTTGTACATAATAAATAGATTTGCAGTTCATGTGCAATCACTTTTATTATACTGTGTTATAGAAATTCTTGTTCTATTCCAAAAATTAAAAAAAGAAATTTTTGCCTAATTATGTAGCAATAAGTCTTATGATTTAAATGAAATTTAAATGAATATTTGCAAAAACATATAATACCCAGATTAATAAGACAAGAAAAAGAGACTTTAAACAACTTGATTTTAGAAAAAGAGTTTGACCAAGCCATAAATGAACTCATAAAAGAAAAAATCCTAGGCCCAGATAAAATGCCCTTCTAAATGTCAAGAAGAATTAACTCCAATTTTATCTAAATTATAGATAGGATGCCTTCTTTTCTCTATTTTTACAAACTCCTATTAAACAAAAATTGTGCTAATTCCCAAACTGGGAAGAAAGAAAACAAAGAAAATGATGGACCAATATGTTTACTGAATACTGATGATTGTAGATATTTAGGAGGTCATTTTCTTTTGGGTTTGTTTCTTAGGTGCCCCTGATTCCATCATAGCTCTTTATTGTGGGAATCTTTTTTTGGTTACGTTTGTCTTCTAGCCTTTCTTCCTGAATTGAGACTTTGTGTTAGGTCCTGGCTCTGTTTACTCCTAGAGGGATGTGCAGGCCTTATTTGGGCCTTACTCGTATTCTCCAAGCTTTTGTTGCTGATTCCTTCAAGGATATCAGGGATGACTCAGGGGAGGTTCTTGTAGACTTTCAATACATCTAAATTGATACGATTTAGGGCAATGTTTGATTGCTCTCCTGGTCCTTGCTTTACAAGCTCCTGACTCTGGTTTGGGTCTGGGTGATACAAAGATAGGCTTGCCCTTACTTGGAGCTCTAGTAGACTGCTGCTGGCCCCGTCTTCTTCTTTTTTCCCCTTCCACTCAATAGTATTTTATTTTTTCCAATTACATGTAAACATAATTTTCAGCATTCACTTTTATAAGATTTTGAGTTCCAAATTTTTTCTCCCTCCCTCCCTTTCCCTTCCCCAAGACAGCATGTAATCTGATACAGGCTATACATGTACAATCATATTAAACATGTTTCCACCTTAGTCCTGTTGTGAAAGAAGAATCAGAACAAAAGAGAAAAACCACAAGAAAGAAAAAAACAACAAAAAAGAGAAAATAATATGCTTTGATCTGTGTTCATAGTCCATAGTTCTTTCTGTGGGTGTGGACAGCATTTTCCACCATGAGTCTTTTGAAATTGTTTTAGATCCCTTGTATTGCTGAAAAGAGCTAAGTCTATCAAAGTTGGTCATCGCACAATGTGGCTGTTACTGTGTACAATGTTCTCTTGGTTCTGCTCACTTCACTCAGCATCAGTTCATATTAGTCTTTTCAGGTTTTTCTAAAGCCTGCCTGTTCATCATTTCTTATAGCACAATAGTATTCTATTATATTCATATACTACAACTTGTTCAGCCATTCCCTAATTGATGGGCATCCCCTCTATTTCCAATTCTTTGCCACCACAAAAAGAGCTGCTATAAATATTTTTGTACACGTGGGACCTTTTCTCATTTTTATAATCTCTTTGGGATACAGACCTAGAAGTGTTATTGCTGGGCTAAAGGGGATACACAGTTTATAGCCCTTTAGGCATAGTTCTGGCCCCATCTTCTGGATGGCTCTGTGGGTTCAGAGTGACAGAACTGCAGGTTCCCTCATGGACTGCCTGCCTGTCCTGGTTACTTAGCTAGGGGCCTCAGACTAACCTAGGTGCTGAATCTGGGACAACACTCAGGGGTAAGAGCCACACAGCTGCTTCTTGCTTCTGTTCCAGCTCTTTGCCCAGTTACGTGTGGCTTCGGGTCCATAACTGTTCCTTGCCGTAGTCAGGTGCAGGTCAGTTGGGTCCCTTCCTCGTCCCACTCTGGATCTGCAACATAATTCTGGGATCAGAGGGACACGGCTGTTTTTTGGCTCTTGTTCCTGCTTTCTAGGTAGTAGTAGATCCATACCAAAAATATCTTCTCATATACTGTCTCAAATTCGATCAGTTAGAAACTCACTTGGGTGAATCCTAATTAAAAAATGCAAATACCACTGGGAAGGTTAAGGAGCTTGCTAATTCATATATTAGTGTAAATTAATAAGATCTATTTTCCTTCTAGGACCAAGATGAGATTAGCAACACTAAGATATTGTGAATTAGGCGATTTTGAAGCTTGGAGCATTTTAGGGGATAGGGAAGAATTGGGTGGATATGTGGAGATTTAGATCAGAATAAAGTCACTGACTAGAGGCTGGAATTCTGGGTCTTGGAACAAGGGACCAAATTGGACAGGAAGGAGGAGAACTGCATGGGGCTGTTTAAGGGTCAAATATGATTAACATATAAGATATTTATAAATGTGATATGAGATACTAAAGTGCTCTACAAATGCCATTATTCACATTGATGGTAATAATAACAATCAGAGGAAATCTGGGTTTGAATCCCTGTTCTGCCATCTCCAGGGTACAGGACACTAAGGTAGGTAGATATCAAAGAAAAATAGTCTTTTTCAAAATATTATCCAATGCCAATGCCCTACCTAGGAAAGGGGAAGAAAGCACTCATGTTCCATCCTGTGTTGTGTGGTGCCTTGTGCCCAGGACCAAGAACTTAGGGCTATTAGTACCATAGTTAAGCCTCATCCAGGTTTATTATATAGACAGACAAGCTTCATATACACCCAAATATTTAGAGCAGCCCTTTTTGTGGTAGAGAAGAACTTGGAAATGAAGCAGATGTCCATCAATTGGGGATGGCTAAACAAATTGTTGTATGTGAATGTAATGGAATGCTATAAGAAATGGTGAATATCATAACTACAGAGAAGCGTGGAAAGACAAGCATAGACTCATGCAAAGTGAAGTAAACCAAACCAGGAAAACAATATACACAATAACTAGTGCATTGTAAGTGAAACTGAACACTGTCATTATAATGACACCAAAGTTGGCCCAGGGTGGGGGGAGACAGACAAGAGAGGTAGAGACAGAGAAAGAGAAAGAGACAGAGAGAAAAAGAAATATGAAAGAGAAAGAGACAGAGAAATATGAGAAACACAGAGAGAAATATGACAGAGACAGACACACAGAGACAGAATAATTTGAGAGACAGAGAGAAAGAGAACGATGAGAGAAACAGATATGACAGACACAGAGACAATACAGAGAGAAAGAAACAGAAATAGGAGAGACAGAAAGAAATATGAGAGAAAGAGATAGAGAATATATGAGACAAAGACACAAAGACAACAATATGAGAGAGACAGAGAAAGAGACAGAGAGAGAGGAGAACAATATGAGAGAAATGAGAAAAATGAGAGAGACACAGAGACAGAACAATATGAGAGAGACAGAAAGAGAAATATAAGAGACAGAGATATAGACACAGAGACAGAACAATTTGAGACAGAGACAGAGAAATATGAGAAAGAGACAGATATGACAGAGACACAGAGACAGAACAACACGAGACAGATAGAGAAAGAAATATGAGAGAGAAATGAGACAAATGTGAGAGAGAGAGAGAGAGACACAGAGATAGAACAATATGAGAGAGAGACAGAGAAAGAAACAGAAATATGAGAGAGACACACACACAAAGACAGGACAATACGAGAGAGACAGAGAAAGAGACATAAAGAGAAATATGAGAGAGACAGAGAGAGATATATGACAGAGACAGAACAATATGAGAGAGAATATGAATATATGAATATACTGTCAGTCATGGTTGATGTGTTAGTTGGTTTTCTTGAACTACATTTTTCTCTCCTTTGTTGTATAGGATGGCTTGCTGGGCAATGGAGAGAGGGGAGGGAAATATGTGGAAATAAAGGCCATGCAAAAACAAAAGCTGTCACTGAAAAGATTTCTTTTGTAAATCAAGGAGGGACATGTGCATAAAGTGCTTTGTAAGTCTTACGTCAGTCTATAAACATTTGTTAGGCACTTACTGTGTGCCAGGCACTGTGCTAAATATAAAATATAAGATTTATATTTTATATGATAATCTACATTAAAAACTTATGGTTTATAAAATATAAAATTATAATATTAAGGTACAATACATTTCAGCTGTTATTAAATATCATTTCTTTTTAATATTTATTTATTTTAATTTTATTTAACATTGATTTTTATTGTATTTAATACTTTTATTCTTATATTTTATTTAATATTTATTATAAATTTTATTTAATTTATTATTTATTATTTAAATATTATCAAACAACTATAATTAAACAACAAAATTGTTAAACACTGAGTAGGAGCTGTACTACTGGAAGGAGTCTGAAGGGGGGAAAAGGCCATGGGATAAAAGCCACATGGAATAAAACTGTGGGAGAGAAAAGGAGTCTAGGGAAAAGCCAAGGCAGGGGGCAGATAAGAGGAAGGCAAATTGGTAGGAATAGAAGTCCGTATTAGCAATACAGGGACTAGAAGAAAAGACGGAGAGATTGAATAGTTGGGAAAGAAATGAGAATGAGTTATTTCCTATTAGCTGGTGGTGCTGACCCTAAATTCATGCGGGAATCAGGAAGATCTGAGAGTTCAAATCTGGTCTCAAACGTTAGTGGTGTGACCTTGGGCAAGTCACTTAACCTCTGTCTGCTTCAGTTTTCTTAACTGAAAATAATAATAGCAGCTACCTCCCAGGGTTGTTGTAAGGCTCAAATGAGATAATATTCACAAAAAGCGCTTAGCACAGTGCCTGGCACATAGTAGGTGCTATATAAATGCGTATTCCCTCCCTTCCTTTTATCCTTATTTTGAGAGCTTTGGCATAAACTTTGTATCTTTGTGCCTGAGCCTAGCTATTCTTGCTCTTGACCTACTTGTATATTAATGCCTTTAAGACACTGCTTATGTAATAAAATTCAATTGTGCTTCTTGCAGAGAATTGTATTCTATTGGGTGAACAGGTGGAAGGATGAAACTAAGACAATAAGATTGTCACGTAACAAGATGCACAAAAAGGAGACGGTTAGGTTGTGCTCATGTTTCCAGAATAGTTATGCTTGTATAATATAAGCTTCCAATATGCCATTTAATCTGTGGTTTCTAAAGCAGGCAAACCTGCTTCCTTGAGCTCTTCTGGTTTCCATCTAAGAACCAAATTGTCTTTTAAAAACAAAAGCCTTCAACACACATACTAGATACCTGGTTTGTACGTGTTTGACTCTTGGGAAATCAGCAAGTATCTACCGTGCTTTGCATTTTCTTCTTGAATTTTAAGTTCCATTTAAGCTGCCATCTTGAAGGGAAGCCTTGGGTTTGTGTAGGTGCAGCATAGAAAATGAACATCAGTAATAGTTTAGTGAGAGAGGGCATTTAGATTTTTTAAAAAATGTGTATATTCAGAATAGTGATCTATTGTGGGGAACTACTTGTCCGCAAATGACAATCAGCAACTATTCTATAAGTCTTATAGTCTTAGAGAGTTTCCTGGGGTACTATGATGAAATGCTTTGTCCAGGATAACACAGTTAGTATGTACCAGTGTTGAGATTTGAACACCAAACTTCTCGACTCCAAGGCCACTGCACTACTTCTTCAGAATGAGCCAACCTATCTTGTCTACTATAACTTGGTAGTATGATAGTTGTGTTTCATAGCTGCCATTTAATTTACTTTGTCTTTCTTTCTTTTTATAACAGAGACTTTCATTCGTTGATGTGGCAACTGGTTCTCTTGGGCAGGGACTTGGTGCTGCCTGTGGAATGGCTTATACCGGCAAATATTTTGATAAAGCCAGGTAAGAGATGGAGCCGGAAGACTACTTATTCATTTACTTCCTGGAAGAATTTTCCTTTTTATCTTTTTTTCCACTTTGGAAATCCAATGGATATCTTAAGGTTTAGATTATACTAAGTAGAAAGGTAATAAAGGGCACCAACTCCTTAAACTGTTTCTAGAATCTCAGATTAGATTTTAAGTAATCTGTTTATGATGCAAAAGCTGCCTTCTGGGGCCATCTAACTCTTGCCCCATATTCTTTCATTCTTGAAATGCCAGCAAAGACATAGTCTAGACCAGAAGTTCCCAAACTTATTTGGCCTACCACCTCCTTTTAAAAAATTACTCAGTGCCCCTCCTGGAAATCTATTTTTTTAACCTTTTAATGGTTTTTTAAAAATTGCATTTCAAAAAATATAAATTTTTTAAAAAAGATGACACATCTTAAATTTAATAATTTATTGTAAATTTGTGGGATTTTCCCCTGCATTAAAATTTTGATGATGCAATATTGAATCATGTAATTGTATAGTATTGTATTGTAAACATGCACATATTCCTGCTAGTGTGTGCTGGACTTCCACACAATGCATGACACGCTTGACTGCCCACATTTGTTAAGACCTATCAGCGGACTTGACCACCGATTGGTTATAACTTGCATTTTGTGTGTTTGTTTGGAAAATAATGTAATCCCTATGACTTTTCTCTGTTACACAACAGATGAAACATGTACGAATAGTTTTTCAAAATTTTCTTCTCTTCTCTTTCCTTATGCTTCCACTGCCCCCCTCCTTATTTTTATTCAATGCGTCTCAATTGCACCCGAGGCTACTACCCTCCCCCAATTGTTCCAGTGTCCCTCAGGGGGCGTTATCACCCACTTTGGGAACCTCTGGCTAGACTAAGCCTAAAAACAGCACATCGCAGTTTTACAAAGTCTTTTTGGTTCGTGTTTTGTTAATATGTATAAGAGATAGCTTAGTATAATGGAGAGAAGGTTGGCCTAGGGGCCAGGAAGAAGTGGGCCCAAGCTTTGCCTCTGATAACTGCTGGCTTTATGACCCTGGGCAAATTACTTGCAAATTATCCCTCCTTGCTCTAGGTGACTCTTTAAGACAGTAAGTTGAAAAGAAGGTGCCAACGGGCATTGGTAGAGGGAGATGTCTTCTGGAAATTCCTCATACGAGTCCCTATCCTTATGCTTTGTTAGTGTAGAACAAACCTCTTCTCAATTCCTGTCTTGCACTAAGGGGGAGATTATGCAGTGTACAATAGAAGGGAATAAGGACATCAGAGAATAATGAATGATGTCTTGTTGGTCACTGCACCTCTGTAGCTGAGTTGCTGTGGTCACAGGAAGCCATTGCCTGGCAAGGAACACCACTGCGTTGGTGTTCAGACAGCAGACATACAGTCTGTCACTATGTTCGAAGCCTTTCTAGCTTGGCACAACCTAATGGAGCTTACCCTCCACTAGAGTGAAGCATAGGCCCCTTAACACTTAAAGATGAGAAATACAAGGTGGTGATTTTCTTTTAAAAATGTAACTGCATTAAACCAAGAAAAACATGTATAAATCCAGCTGTCTTTCCTTTGTTCCTTATAATCATTTATAGGAATCGATTTTCTGGAAAGTTGGATTTTTTCCCCTTCCTTTGTGAACCTGAAGTAGTAAAAACCCTAAGGATGAACTTCAGAATTCTGTTAGCAATTCTTAGCAAAAATCTACTGTGAGTGCCTGTTGTTTGCGAATATAGCTATTGAGTTTAGGCAGAGATGTCAGAATGGTAAAGAGCAGTGCTGGGTAAATGTTTTCAGGAAAACGGCTTTTTGTAGTCTGTCTCTGAGTTTCTCTCTTGGACTGACTCTTCTTAACGTGGGACCATGCAGGGATGATAAGACTTGTGTCTTTCACGTTCTAGTTACCGGGTATACTGCCTCATGGGAGATGGGGAATCTTCAGAAGGCTCTGTCTGGGAAGCTTTGGCTTTTGCCTCTTATTATAAGCTAGACAACCTCGTGGCCATCTTTGATGTGAACCGTTTGGGACAAAGTGAAGCTGCTCCTTTAAAGCATTGCACAGATGTCTATCGGAAGCGCTGTGAAGCTTTTGGGTAAGGAAAGGAATGGCATTTCTTTTCCTCGTTTCCTTTTCCTTTTCTTCTAGGTGCGGTAAGCGAATAAAGAGTCGGCAAACATTTATTAAGTGCCTACTATGTGCTAAGAACTGGGAATACAAAGAGGGCCATAAGACAGTCCTGCCCTCAAGGAACTCACAGTCTAAGGGGAGTGGGGATGGGTCAACATATAAAAAGAAGCTGAAAAGCTGGGGAGGTGGGGCATGATGAAGTCCTGCAGCTGGGGCCGGAAATGATCTGAGGAGGTGAGGATTTCAAGATTGAATTCATCTTGCAGAATGATGAATTTTTGGAGATCATGAAGTCCAGGAAAGTAGCTGGGTAGGAAATGATGAGGAGAATCCCCGTAATAAAGGTGGAAGATCTGGGAGGAAGTCTCCAGTGTTTGCCCTCTACCCTCTCCAATCAGGGAAACAAGGTCCCAGAAGCAGGGGGTGCTGAGGAGTAAAATTCAAAGTTGATTTCATCTTGCTGAATAATCCATTTTTGAACATGATGAAGTCCAGGAAAACAGCTGGGTGGGAAATGCTAAAGAGAATCCCCTGGTTGCTCTCCCTAAATGGTGGCGATCTTCTATAACCAATTGTCTTTTATTAGGTGGAACACCTATGTTGTGGATGGCCATGATGTGGAACAGCTATGTGAAGTCTTTTGGCAGGCAACTCAAGTGAAGGACCAACCTACTGCTATAGTTGCCAAGACCTTCAAAGGCCGTGGTATTCCAAGTAAGCAAATGTGCCTTCTATCCCCACAACAGGAGAGAGCTGGCACAAGTTTGGCACTGACATCGACATGGCTGGAGTGGATAAGCAGGATTGCTTGTGACCGTGTGTAGTAGAGCTCATAGATGCCGTAGGTTACGTGTGTGTGTGTGTGTGTGTGTGTGTGTGTGTATATTTATTTGCTATTGGTACACACTGGTGATATCTTTATGTTTCTAAGATTCGAGGGTATGTTCCTATGCAAACTCAGTTCCCTGAAATCAGAGACTCACTCTATGTATTTAAGTAGAAGGAATGAATTTTTTAATACAAACTTGTATTTCATATGGGTAGGGAGTATTTCCAGAAATGACTGACATTAAAAAAGAAGCATCAATATAATTGACTTTAATTAAATAGAGTAAGAGTTGCCTTGGACACTGAGTCACACAACTGGTATGTGTCAGAAGTGGCGCTGAATGCTGATCTCTCTGACTTGAAGGGAAAGTTCCTCCCCTTCTCCCTCCTCCCTTCCTCAGTTGGTACTTTACCTGGGAACGCAGCAGCACTACAAAATGGCATGGGTATTGTACTCACACAGCAGCCCATTCTTCTTCAGGCTCTTGCCTGCACCTTTGTGGGAGCCTCCTTGCTTCAAGTGTCCCAACTCCAAAAGTGATCTAAAGTATAGGTCTGTTCATGTCACCTCCACTACTCCAGAAACTCCAGTGGCTCCCAATACTCCAGGATCAAATGTGAAGCCTTCTGGCATTTCCAGCTTTTTATGGCCAAGAACCATTTCCCAACTCCGCCTTTTCACTAATTGTTTCCCACGCCTGGAATGTTCTCTCTCTTCTCCTCCTTTTAGTTTTCTTTTTTCCTGCAAGAGAGCTCAAATCTAGTCTTCTTTCCGGGTCCGTTTTCACCCCTCACTATTAGAGTCCTCTCTCTAGATTACCTTTAATCTACTCTGTAAATATCTTGTATGTAGCTGTTTGCAGGTTGTCTTCCCTGATGCAATGTGAGCCCCCTGAGCGCGGGAATTTTCTTCGAGCCTAGCACATAGTAAGCACCTAGTAGATACTTGTTGACTGGCTAATGTAGTAGAAGTGGGCTCTTGGGAGTTCTGCCCCTTGGTGGGTGAGAAATGCAGATGTTTTGTTGTCATGATTTATAGCTTTATTTACATACAATTCATTTGAATGTCACAGCAGCCCTGTGTGCCACTTGCCCAAGGTCATGCAGATGGTAAGTGGCAAAGCCGGGTTGAGAGTTCACACTCTTCTGACTCCAAATCTCCTACTCTTGCCCCCGCTAGCCCTACAAAAGAATTTCATTGTTGGGCAGTCCGCAGAGCTTTCTGCTGCTTTGGGAAGCTCTTTTCTCCATCACCAGCTGCTGCTAGAAATTCTTGCTCATACTGCATCAAGCTTTTAAGCCTTGGTTATAGAAAAATATTTAGTGAGCTAAACTAGAAAATAGACCAGGTGACTCTTGAGGTGCCATCAATTTCTAACATCGATGCTTTATTGAACAAAGGTTCAAGAAAACAGGTGATCTGTGTCTATTGTTTCATCCTAGGTGTTGAGGATGCAGAAGACTGGCATGGCAAGCCTATGCCAAAGGACAAAGTAGATTCCATTATCAAGGCCATCGAAAGCCAGATCCAGAGTAACAAGAACCTGACTCCTCAGCCACCTGTGGAAGATGTCCCTGAGGTCAATATCATGAATGTGAAGATGCCTTCTCTACCTGCCTACCAAATCGGGGACAAGGTAGGCTGGGACTATAGTTACTAAGGATTAATGGTAATAAACTAAGTCACAAATTAGAATTTAAATTCTTCACCAACCCCTCCCATTTGTCTTGTAAATAGTCTACAGATGTTCACGAAATATTCATTAGGATCTTTCACTACTGGTTAATAAGCAATAAAGATAGCCTGCCCCTTTCTCTTACTGCCTAGTATCTGTTCTGTGCAGTCCTATTTACTTGACTTCGAAATGTCTTTATATGGATGAATTTCTGCATTCCTGCTTCTGGGTAGTGTGCTGCCATCACCTTGGGACCTAGAACCTGTTCATGTGCATTTAAACTCCTGAGATGCTTGGGGCCCTGTTTTGACCTTTTGGACTCATAGCTCCTACAGGAAGCCTTTCTCTAGTTCGCCCCCCCTGCTTGCTAGTGTTCACTTCTTCACTGATCTGGAGGAATATTATCTGCTTGATGTGTTATAGCCCCAAGTTGACGGTATGCTCCCCTAGAGTAGAGGGGTCTGTATTGTCCCTTGTTTGACTCTGAATCCTTGATGCCTGGCACAGTGCCATAGGAGGCACTTAGAGCTGGAAGGGACCCTTCAGAGAAGGGAAGAAACTGGCCTAAGTTCCCAGCTCGAGGGAGAGCTGAGGTTTAAACCCAAGTGCTCATGCCCCAGATCCTGTGCTCTTTCCACTACACTAACACTTGATGAGTTGAATCGTGTTGTCCAGGGATCAGGGAATCAAAACCAATTTTTATATTAGCCCTGCAGTTTTTGCAGCATAGGAGTTTGAGGTTCGTATGTCAGAATTCTGTTTGTAGTAATAAGTGAAATAAGCAGATGTGCTTATTTCGTATGCCAAGGACCTAAAGCAAATGAGTCTATAACACATTAACATAAGATGACACAATTTTCTTTTCACTTTTTTGTTTGTATGGCAAAACTGAGTATATTTGGTATAGACAAATGCTTGAATTTCCTTATCCCTAGTGATTTGGGTTAATACTCTTGCCCCTCCCCCCACCTCTTAGAGCCTTGAAAATGAATGTGTTTTAGTCGCTTTTCTCCTAGATGAGGATTTACTAACGCTAACAGATGTAATCTCTTGCTAAAGTCGGTGTACCTCTGCAGTTTAGCACGCTTTTTCTTCCAGGTGGCCACCAGAAAAGCCTATGGTGCTGCCCTGGCTAAGCTAGGCCATGCGAATGATCGAGTGATTGCCTTAGATGGTGACACAAAAAATTCCACCTTTTCAGAGCTGTTTAAGAAGGAGCATCCAGAACGCTTCATTGAATGCTTTATCGCTGAGCAGAACATGGTGAGTATGTCACATGCTGCAGGTATCTCTCAAGGCGCTCGGGATCCTCTTGTCCCCTAACTCATTGTTTTTTTGTGTTATAGGTAAGCGTGGCATTGGGCTGTGCCACCCGAAACCGGACCATTGCTTTCGCTAGCACCTTTGCGGCCTTCCTTACCAGAGCTTTTGATCATATCAGGATGGGGGCCATCTCTCAAACTAACATCAACCTTAGTGGTTCCCACTGTGGGGTCTCCATTGGTATGCGCTGTCTTACAGCTAGTCAGAATTCTATCTTTTTATTGTCTTCTAGTTACAGAGAACTAATTATAAAGTATATCCATTGAACCACAGCACTGAATATACTTTGTATTTTTTTTTTGTGTGGGTGTGGGGAAGCTCCATGGTCCAAACCTGTGATTCTGTTGATGTAGAGAGCTGCTGATCTGGAAACTCTCTCCACAGAAATAGATCAGCAGCTGATCTATAACTGATAACTTCTCAGTACACCTGGACGAGTCTCTAAGCCTGTGTGATTTTTCCAGGATCACATAGCTAGTATGTGTCAGAGGCTCTTCTTGACTACAAGGCCAGCCTGCTATCCACTATAATACAGTATATTCAGTGACTATGCCATGCCGCAAGTTTTAACTAGGTCTTCTGAAAGAAGAAGCTATGTGATTTTAGCTCACAAGGCAGCCCATTAAACAGCCCTTTCTACTGTTTTCAGTAAATTATAAATTAACCTGTATTTATTAGGTGCCTTATATGTGACCATTGCTGTGCTAGATCCTTCGAATGGATAGAAAAGAAATGCTTAAGAATTTAGCTGAGGAGGCAAAGCTAAGTTAAACAAAACCTTTAGAGAAGAATTAAATATTTAAACTATTAAGGGATGGACATGAAAGTACATGAAAGAGGTCAATCAACAGAGAACATGGGGTCTGAGCTAGGCCTTCAAGGCTTTATTTAAAGGGAGAAGGGAAATAATCCAGGTAGGGAAAATAGCATGAACAGTGGCATGGAGGTGAACATGGTGTTTTGGGGGGACTCTGAGGAGACCATCCTTGTTAGAATGATAGATATATGTCTGGCAGGGTAGAATCTGATAATGGAGGATATAGAAAATCAAGCAGATGAGTTTGCACTGGAATGTGCAACAGACGATAGAAAGACATTGTAGACTCAAGCTAGGGAATGATGTGATGGAAAACAGGTGCTTTAGAGAGTTAGTCTGATTGCAGAATGATAGGCTTAAGAAGGAGGAAGTGGGGAGTAGGGAGGCCAGGTAGGTAGGTATTACAATTATGTATGTATGAGGGAATGAGACTCTGGACCAAGGTAGTGATGATAGAAATAGAGAAGAAAGGGTGAATTTGAAACATATTGGATAGACAAGATTTCTAGCCCAGGTAAGTAGAAAAATGGTGACAGAAACTATATTGTTTGGAAAGTAAAGCAATTTTGATTGGGGCAGGGGAATGAAAGATTATGAGTTTAGCTTTGGAAGTGTCGAGATTAATGGAGGGATAGCCAAGAAACAACGTCCCGTAGGTAGTTTATAATCTAGAACTTGAGGGTAGGTGAGAGAGAAGCTTTGGGATGGGGGTGGGGAACCTGCAGACTTGAGGCCACGTGTGGCCCTCTAGGTCCTCAAGTGAGGCCTTTTGACCAAGTTTTACAGAACAAATCCTTTTATTAAGGGGATTTGTTCTGTGAAATTTGGATTCAGTCAAAGGGCTGCACTTGAGGACCTGGAGGGGATTTGTTCTGCGAAGTTTGGATTCAGTCAAAGGGCCACACTTGAGGACCTAGAGGGTGACATGTGGCCACAAGGCCACAAGTTCCCCACCCCTGATTTCGGAGGTCTCTCCACGGAAACTATGAGAGAAGATGCCACATCCAAGTGAGGATATACGGAGAGAGAACAGAAGACCAAAGACAAAACATTTGAGAATACTAGTTAGGTAGCAGGAGAATGGAGAGAGACAAAGGAAAATTAGTATTGTGCTGTGTCATAGATGCCAAAAGAGGGATATGGTGGATATAATGGTATAGTTGGAGCCAGGAAGTCCTGATTTTGAAAGCTACCTCAGATGCTTGCTAGCTGTGTGACTCTGATCCTCAGTCTCTTCATCTGTAAAGTGGTGATAATAATAATGATGCCTCCCTTACAGGATCATACATAGGCTCATAGTCTTAGAGCTGGAAGAGACCTGAGAGTATATCTAGTCTAGCCCAGCCCAGAGAAGTGAAGGTGACATGCCCAATCCCACAGAGCTGGGGTTCATCTCAAACATGGTGATCTTTTCTATTGTACCTACTGTACTACCTTGTGAAGATTCACTGGGATAATGTATAGAAAGTGTTCTATACTTTCAAGAAATGCTGAAGAAGTATGAGTTGGGAGGGATCACACTTCAAATAAGAGTGAATTTTCAGTGTCAAATGCCCCCCAGAGTGTGCAAAAATAATGACACTGAATTTGGTGATTAGGCTATCACTCCCTGGTGAGCAGTGACCAGCAGTGACTGGTGTAGACCATATATATATTCATGCAGTTGACTTGTGTATATGCCTCAGAAAAAATCATTTCAGGAGCAAACTGGATTTTCTAATAGTTTTAAAACCTGGATCTGCCTAGGTACTCTTCCTGAGCCTTGTTATATTAGAGGCTGAGAGTGCCAGTATTTTGGGCTGTGTCTACTTGGATCAGATTCTGACCTTGCACAAGGTCGTACATTATTAAAAAACCAAAATGGTATCTTGTGAAGCTCAGATGGTATGGTAGTTTAGTGGTTTGTCCTCTTCCATCATTTCCCTGAAGGACTGAAGAGGTTAGCTCATTGAAGAGAAAGAAGATAACCCTACTTGTGAGACAAGAAGACTAAAAATAAGGAAAGCCTGAGATGTGAACAGATCTGTCACTTTTATATCCCTGGCACTGTGCCTTCCACATATAGCAGGCATTAAATAAATGTTTGGAGAATTGGATTGAAGTGGTTGGTGCTGGCCTGGGCCAAATCTCTTTTTTCCTATGATTTTCTCAGGTGAAGATGGGCCTTCCCAGATGGCTCTGGAGGATCTAGCCATGTTCAGAACTGTTCCCAACTGCACAGTTTTCTATCCAAGTGATGCTGTTTCTACAGAATATGCTGTTCATTTGGCTGCCAATACCAAGGTATATTTATAGCAGAGGTTCTTAACCTGGGGTCTGTGGATTTGTCTTAAACATGTTTTAATAACTTCTTCAATATAATTGATTTCTTTTTTAATCATACATAATTTAATCATATATTTCTTTTCTATCCATTTGCCGGATCCAGCACAGCACCTAATAAATACAGGTCAATTTATAATTTACTGAAAACATTTAAAAACATCCTGAGAAGGGGTGCATAGGCTTCATTTGACTGCCAAAAGGGTCTATGGCACAAAAGAGGCTAAAGACCCTTAATTTAGAACAGAGGGGGCAACCTCAAGGCCACATGTGGCGCTCTAGGTCCTAAACTGTGGCCCTCTGCCTGAATCCAAACTTCACAGAACAAATCCCCACTCCTGATTTAGAACAATGCTGGCTTAGACAGAAAATGCTTCTTAGGACCACAGGTTTAGAGTAAAAAGGGACCAATTCATTTAGTGCAGCCCTCTCATTTAACAGATGAAATTGAGGCCCAGTGAGGTAAAGCAGTTGGCTACTTGGAGTTAGTAAGTGATTGAGCTGGAATTTGAATGCAAGTCCTCTCACCTTCAATTCAATGCTTTTCCTACCATACCATACTGATCTCTGCTACTAATTTGGCATTAGTTTTTGTCTCTATAAGGCAGATCAAATTGCCAGGGCCTTGTAGATGAGACATGCTTTGTAGTTGGCATTGATTTTTTTTCTTTTCATACATCTTTCTGTCATTTGCAATCTAATGGTTTAGTGACACTGACAACTGGGTATCTTGTATGTATCTATTTACTTATATGTTATTTCATCAGCTAATTAGTAAGCTCCTTGAGGGCAGCAACTGTTTTTTTGTGTTTTTACCTGTGTTTGTATCTCTAGTGCTTGGCATATAGTGAATAGTTAATAAAGGCTTGTTGATTACTTAAATGACTAGAAGCCTAAGCAATTAAATGAAGAACACAGATAGACAAGCATTCTGTACTCTCATTGCAAAAAATTAATTTTTAAGACTGAGTACTTTTCCCACTAAAGTTTCTACTATCGACTCAAGGGTTTTTGACCTTTAATTTTCAAAGGCTGTGCCAGGGAAGCACAGGTTCTGTCTGGAACCACTGAACTGGGCCCAATGATGGGCTAGAGATCTCTTGTCTGAGAACCAGCCAAGCTAAATTTGGCGAGGTCGGACATGGGGGAATTAACCATTGAGCTACAGCTGCTTTTAAAGAATAAGTGTTTGAGGAATTATGATATATTACAGACCTCTGAGGTGCCAGTCTGAGTATTGAGCTCTTAAATGCCCTAGGCTTCCTAGTGAACATAAAACAAACCCCTGCCCTAAGCTTGTAGTCCGTGTTGACCAAACAGTAGGGACATGGTAGTGAGAATGCAGCAGAGCAGAGGAGCCAGAAGAGGTTGAAGGTGGCCACTTTGCATGTTGAGTAGATTTGCCCTAGATGCTCCTATGAGTTTTTGGCTCAATATGATTCCTGAATGGAACAAAGGTTAATTGTACTGGAACTTCTATTAGAGTACTTAGAGGAGCTAGTGGTAACGAGGCCCATGTACCTTGAATCAGACTAGCCTAGGGGTGGGGAACCTGTGGCCTCGAGGCCACATGTGGCCCTCTAGGTCCTCAAGTGTGGCCCTTTGACTTAATAAAAGGATTTGTTCTGTAAAACTTGGATGCAAAGGGCCACACTTGAGGACCTAGAGGGCCACATGTGGCTTCTAGGCTGCAAGTTCCCCACCCCTGGATTAGGCCATACCTGGTGAAATTTAGTATCATGAGTGCATGTAGAAAGGGAATTGAGGCTAAGAAGAGCTTGGGATGTCAGGGCCTAGATTTGTCTCTCCTTTTGTCTTTATTGTGATGTATGGGGATGTTAATGGGTGTTTATACTTCATTTTGGTGAGTGGAGGAGTCAAGGCATGTACTATTCTGTGGCCTCCATGCTACCCTATACCAGGATTACATTAGTAGTGGTAAAAGTGTTACTCATTTCCATCCTAGAGATGTCTGAACTGTACCTTCTGAGCTTCCACCCAGTTCCCCATCCCTAAAAGAGGAGGGTTGCAGATATAACCGATCAATGTGTGTCTGTGTTAACACTCACCTAAAGTAGATATTTTAACATGTAAAGCTCATCCCTGACAAGATTCGTTGGGTTCCTCCTTGGTTTTGTGTCTGAATGGAAAGGCCACTGTAGCAATAAGTTTACTCAGATGTTATTTTGTGTTTTCTAAAGGTTTTAAGGCATCTTATTCCTTGTCAGTTTTCTGCCCATAATACAGACTTCCTTCTCTAAAGGAGACTGGCATTAAGTCTTACTAGCTTGTTCTTTTCTCCCACCTTTTTCTTTCTAGATAATACTTTATTAAAAAGAATTTATAACTTTGATTTCTGAAATGTAACTCTTGTTTTTATATTTACCCTAGGGAATGTGCTTCATCCGAACCAGTAGACCAGATACTTCAGTTATTTATTCTCCCTTTGAAAATTTCAAGATTGGACAGGCCAAGGTAAAAAAGGCTTAGGTTCTCACATTTTTCCTCTTCTCTTCTCTTCATGTGGATGGTCTTCTGGACTGTTTTCTATCCTGTGTCTTATCCTTTCTGCTCTGGAGACTGACTGCTTTTCTTCATTGCAGCCTCCAGCTGCTTCTCCTCATGGAGGGATATCACCCAAGTGAAAAACTCCGTCAATTTTAGCTTGAATTGAACAATTCTTTTACTTTCCAAATCGCCCACAAGACTAGTCCATGTTAGTCAAATTCTAGCTAAGCAGCATCTGTGAAGTCAACTTCTGTGTTGGGGGATTTGTTTTCCTTGTCTCCACAGCAACTTCCAAAGGAGTAACACATTCAGATGTTTGCTTCAGCTGTTTCAGAGCCTACAATTATTTATGCCACTGCTCTGATTTGTGACTAAAAAGTCAGCTGATTGTTTTAAGAGTTGCTATAAAAAAAGCATTTTCATAGAGTCTATTGCTTGCCAGTAGGCGGCTTAAAAACAATGTCTTAAATCAGTAGTGTCAAACTTGATAGAGAAGGTACATACAATAATTGGTACATAAAGACCCCGGTAGTTGCCTATTGACCTGGTTTTAAAACGTAATGTTGTGTATGTTTTATTATATTTCTAAAAAAACATTTCCCAATTACACTTCAATTTGATTCAATGGCACTTGGGAGTGTTGTAGACCAAAGGGCCATATGCTTGACACCTCTACCCTAAATATTTGATTTAGCATTTAGGATTCATGCTAATTCTAATTTTTGTATTATGTTACCTGTACCTCAGCAGTAAACCTGCATCTGGTGCACATGTTTTTAACTTTTATTTATATGGAGATGGTATCTGTCATTCAGAGGATCTGCATTTGTCTCTGCTACTACATCTTTTGTATTTTTTAACTCATCTAGAGGTAAATTGCTTGATAATGATTTAGGATGTGAATTCATGTAACAGGTTATGAGTTTAAGTATGTATGTGTGGGTGTGTACAAGCGAGAGAAAGAATCAGACAACAATATGAATATAGATGCTTGGTCATGGGTCGCTTAAGTACTATATAAAAAAAGACACACTTTTAAAAAGACAAAAAGGACTGTTTTGCAAAAAGACAAGTATATCTCCAAACTATGGGATGGCCCAATATGAGTCAGAAATCCGTATTACTAGCTAGATATTGCAAGATCAGATGCTTGATTCCAGAGTAGATCACAGGCTTCTGCAATTAAATGAGCAGACAGTGGGGATAAACTGATCAATAGCTCTAGAAAGTCGAAAAAAAAACCCCACCTAGGTGGTGCAGTGAGTAGAACACTGGCCCTGGAGCCAGGAGGACCTGAATTCAAATCTGACCTCAGACACTTGACACACTTACTAGCTGTGTAACCTTGGGCAACTCACTTAACCCCAATTGCCCTGCCTTCCCCCTTCAAAAAAAACTACCTAACAATTCTTTTAGAAATGTATTAGCTAGAAAGAAAAAGGTGGGGAGAAAAAAGACAGACTAGGTAGTGCCATGTCATTTTGAAGAGAAATGTGTGGAAGCAGCAAGTAAAGAGGTCTCATTCTAGAAGTTTGCAATTAGAGATGGAAAGAGATGGATTACTTTGCTCTTGTATTTCCTTGGGTTTTTGGTGTATGTGGGTAGGGTGTTTGCATTTCAGCATAGGGAAGACCTGAGCATGTTTGTAGACAAAGGGAATAGTAGAGAGAGAGAAACTGAAGACTTGAATGGCAAGAACCTCGGGGGAAAGGCAAGTTTCAGTTAAATGAAGGAAGAACATTGCATAAGTCTGAGGATGTAGGGGAGCTTAGGGATGACAGTGGAGGTTCCAAAGGACAAAGTGTAGCAAATGCCTCATGGTAGGGGGGATGTGGGAATCTAGAGACACTAATGCACTGTTGGTGGAGTTGCGAACTTGTCCATCCAGTCTAGAGAGCAATTTGGAACTATGCCCAAAGGACTATGGAACTGTGCGTATCCTTTGACCCAGCAATACCACTACTAGGTCTATACTCCAAGGAGATCAAAGAAATAGGAAAAGGACCTATATGTACAAAAATATTTAGAGAAGGTCTTTTTGGGGTGGTCAAGAATTGGAAACTTAGAGGATGCCCATTAATTGAGGAATGGTTGAACAAGTCATGGCATATGAATGTGATAGAATGCTATAAGAAATGATGAAGGGGACAGTTTCAGAAAAAACCTGGGAAGACTTATATGAACTGATGCAAAGTAAAGTGAGCAGAACCAGGAGAACATTGTACTTAGTAATAGCAATATTGTTAAGGTAATCAACTGTGAAAGACTTAGTAACAGTGATCCACCACAACTCTGAAGGACTCACATGATGAAAAATGTTGTCCACCTCAGTATAGAATGAAGCATATTTTTTGTCTTTATTTTTCTTGCATTTTTTTGTGGAAATGTGGTTTGCATAATTTCATATGTGTAATGGATATTGTATTTCTTGCCTTATCGAAGGGTTGGGGAGGGGGTGGAGGGAGAGAGAGAATCTGGAACTAAAAATAAAATTAAACGAAATGAAACAAAAGCCTCCTAGAATGTGAGATGCCATCCATATTCTAACCTGTTTTTAACATTTTTGCCAGGTGATCTATCAGAGTGCCGATGACAAGGCCACAGTTATTGGAGCTGGAGTTACGCTCCATGAGGCTTTAGCAGCTGCTGCGGAACTTTCTAAAGAAGGTAATATATTAAGAACTGACAATTGTATTACACACACAAAATATTTTAAAAAGAATTATGTTACACATCTGAGTAAAGATAGCAAGACTTTGTGCCTGAATTGGTATGTACCTTGGCTGATCTTTTTATTTTCACTCCCCTCATTCTCTAAATATCTGGCTGTATCTCCTCAGGTATTTCTATCCGAGTAATTGACCTATTTACCATCAAACCACTGGATCGAGCCACAATCCTTTCTAGTGCCAGAGTAACAGAGGGGCGTATTATTACAGTAGAGGATCATTATAAAGAAGGTGAGTGATTGATTGAAGCGTTTTCACTCACATTGCTATCCTAAGGACTTTCTGGTAAAGTGGTACTGTATATGGGAATAGCGCTATAACTTTAGGGTCAGTAAAGCAAATAATGGAATTTCAAGGGAACAGCATAGGAGATAAACCTCTAACATGTAAATGGTCAGACAAAATCTAGAACTAATGCTGATTTTGAAGACTGATTAATTAACTTTATTAATTTAATTTAACTAATCAATTAATTAACACTAATCCCTTGAATTAAAAAAAATGTCAAACTGGGCCCAGACCTTTTCCCATTGATCACTATTCTGGAAACTATTCATTATACTCCCTACACCTACTAGGTAGGAGAGTGGAGACTTCAGCAGGCAAAGTAGAATTACTCCTAGAATTTGAAATGTTATCTACATAGTAACCTCTGCCTCTTCCATTTCTAACATTCTCCTGGGCTAGGAGTGGGGAACCTGTGGCCTAGGGGCCACCATGTGGCCCCCCTAGGCCCTCAAGTGCGGCTCTTTGACTGAATCCAAACTTCACAGAACAAATCCCCTCTAGGTCCTCAAGTGTGGCCCTTTGATTGAATCCAATATTCACAGAACCAAGAACAAAGTCCTGCAGGTTCCCCACTCATCCCAGGTGATATGTCAGAGTGCTAATAAGTAGTCTCTATACAGGCTGAGAAATTTTACAGTAATGTTATCAAGCCAACTTGGGCCCTCATGACTTTGTTCTTTCTTTTTCTAGGTGGTATTGGGGAAGCTGTGTGTGCAGCTGTTTCTGGTATGCCTGACATCAGTGTTCATCAGCTGGCAGTGTCTGGGGTGCCTCGAAGTGGAAAACCTGCTGAGTTGCTTGATATGTTTGGCATTAGTGCCAAAAATATCGTAAATGCTGTGAAATCAATTGTGGCCAGCTAAAAAAAAAATCAGCATTGTCCGCTTTATCTTAAGAAGTTGACATATTTGTGGAGTTTTTGAAGTCACAGTTTCAAAGGTGTAGATTTTGTTGTTTTTATTTTTTTTTTTAAGAACCAGGGCAGGTAATGCCTTTCCTGTTTGTTCTTCAGCAGCTCTAGGTTCATTAAGTTCTTGTTAAAGTGTTCACTGTCCATCGAAATGCTATTACTTTTCATTACATCGTGTATAAGTGTTGATAAGAAGTCTAGAAGTAATGAGAGTTGGGGGGAGAGAGAGTAGAGAGAACCCAGTCTCTTAAGCAGATGTGTGTTCTTATTTTATTTGTAATTTCTAAAAGTGTGAATTTGTGTGTGAACACTGAACAGTGTAGATGGCAAAGAAATACTACTATTTTTTCCCCCCAGTTCAAACTTTCTCAAAACACTAGCATACCTGTAATTTTGTGAATTTACTTAGGGTTAACGAAGTTGCCTCTCACTTTTCATAAACGGTTTGCCTTCATTTCAGGTCTAATTTTCTTGGGCCACAAAACAGGAATGAGAGCTTTTATGGTGCATGGCTTCCCTTGCTGTGTCTCTTTTGCTATGTGCGTTCTGCAAGGAAATTATACAAAACAAACAAAACCAATCCATTAATTCTGGTCCCTCTCTGCCATCTTGTGGTTTTTATGTGTTGTGAGCTCTTCTGTTTCACTTTCTAAATGTCCAAACTAAGACTACTTACTTGATGATAGCAACACATTTGAGGACATGAATCAACAATAAAAAGGCATTAAACAAGTCATGTTACTTTATTGTTTTGGAATCTTTGCATTCTTGACTTAGGTCAACTTTCATTTTCATCCCAAGTGGATGTTTCTACCGAATAGTGGAAAAACTGAGTTTCTGCAATTGCTAATCAAGAATATTTTTTAAAGCCTGAACGAAAAATGAGTTTTTTAAATTTTTTCCAAAAAGTTAAACTGAATAATTGCTGTATATCTATAATGACCTTGAATGTCCTTCCATGTGTCTCTTTGAAAGTGGCATATACACAGAGAGAATCCATACTATTAAGCAATGTTTTCATTGAATATAGACAAAGGTGGGACCCATACCCAGGGCTATCAAACATGGCCACTCTACCCACCAAGCTCTGGCAGCCATGCTGCCTGTCCAGTTTAAAAAATGCTCTCCTGTTTTTTTTTCCCCCATGCCCTTTGATTCTTGTTAGTATTTTCACCTTGGGTCCTTGTCCCAAATCTTAAGTTGGTTAAGTTTTACCAAGGATACATGATAATTGGCTACTACCCTAAGTAGAACAAAACGTGCATATTATATCTATATCTATGTCTATGTCTATATCAGATGCAGCCATATAATTTTTGGGCAGCTAGGTGGTGCTGCAGTGGATAGAGTGGCAGGCCTGGAGTCAGGAAGACTCTTCTCTCTGAGTTCAAATCTGACTTCAGACACTTGCTAGCTGTGTGACCCTGGACAAGTCACTCCACCCTGTTTGCCTCAGTTTCCTCATCTGTAAAATGAGCTGGAGAAGGGAATGGCAAACCACTCCAGTGTCTTTGCCAAGAAAACCCCAAAAGAGTTCACGAAGAGTTGAACACAACTGAACAACAACAAAAAGCCATATATTTTAAGGTTTGTAAAGTTCTTGACACACTATTTCATTTGACACAACCCTTGTAAAGTAGGTGCTTTTTATTTTATAAAAGAGGAAATTGGAGCTGAGCTTACTGAGCTCATTTGTCCATCTTATTGACTCCAGGGCCAGCATAGGATCTTCTATGCTAGGATTCCTTTTTTCTAGCCCTTGGAGTAAAGCCATTTTTTCTCAAGTCCAGAGCTATTAAATGGTAATGGTTGTTATGAATAGCATTTTCAAGGAATTCACCAACAGTCTCAATGGTGGCATCTGTGGTTATGTTGTTTATTGGAAGCAAATACGACCCTCTTGTGTAAGCCTTGCACAACTTTACTTCAGCCATCTGTGGGAGGCCAGCTAAGGTGGAGATAAATTAACTGCTGTCTTGGAAGAAACAGGCTGCAGAATGGGTAACTCAACTGTGTACAACTCATGTTGGCTATACACCTTTGGCAGTAAGAGTGTCCTGTTTTAAATGTTATCGGGTCAGTGGGCTCTTTCACTCAAGAACCTCACTTGTTAACTTTGTAAGCAATGCTAATGGAAGACTGGGTTAAAGCCCACACTTGGCTTTCCATTTTATTCCTCCAGAGACTTTCTAGTTGGGAGGCAGGGTAGGTTTGAACCACCTCCCATCCACTATAAGGTTTTGGGAAATAAAAATGACCAAGGCTTTTGAAGGAAGAATGGGCATGAGCTATCAAATCTTATCTGTTCCTTAGGTATGGGGTGCAGCTTTCTCTTGTTTGGGCAAGATGCCCCCAGGCCTTGCTCTTTTCACCTCTAAACTGACTAAGGATTCAAGTACTTCTGTAGCTAATTAGCTGAAATCTCAAAAGATATTTTGGGGTTTAGAGGCTAGATTTCTTTCTTAAGGATGATGCCTTAAACTCAAATCATTCTGGCTCTCATTGATTAGCCAACAGTAGTTCCCAGGCCAAGCCCCACTTGGTCATTGTTTGGGCCCTGATTGGCTCAGAGTGAATGAAAATAGCAATTGTTTCTGTTTTGGCCGGAAACCATGAGTGTCTTCTCCCAGATTGATTTATTTTTTGGGGGGGACTAGGTCATAGGTTCCCAAAGTGGGCAATAGGGCTCCCTGAGGGGCACTAGAGGATGGGGGTGTGGTAGCAGACTTAGGTGCAATTGGGGGGTGTTGAATAAAAGGGGCAGTGGAAGTATAAGGAAAGAAGAGAATTTTGAAAAACCTTTCCTACATGTTTCATCTGCTAACAGAGTTAAAATCATACTGATTACATTATTTTCCAAATAAACACAAAATGCAAATTATAACAGATCAGTGGTCAAGTCCACTGACAAGTCTTAACAAGCAAGTGTTGGCAGGCAAGCCTGTCGTGCATTGTCCCTCTGTCCATGTGTCCCCCCC
>CM053628.1:46062602-46088012 GCA_028646595.1 Phalanger gymnotis
GAGTGAGGGAGAACTGTGCAAGGTCACCAGCCTCTCTTTCTCCACCAGAGCCATCTGCATCTGAGAAGCCCAGAGATGCCAGGGAACCAGCCCAAAGCTCACCTGAGGCTCAGGCTCCTGAGCATAGGAAACAAGGAGCCAGGAAAAGAAGCCCCAGGCCCCAGGGCTCTGGCCCATGGTTGGGAAACAGTCTTCAACCGGTCCCTCTGAAATCTGGCCTTCCTACCCTCTGGGTTCTGAGATGTTGCAGCCCCTTTGAGTTGGGGCAGGGCACTTCTGGTTCAGGAGGCAGGTCCAGAAAGAACCATGAGCTTTATTCCAATCTTTTGTGTTGGAATAAGGGCAGAACTTGAATAAGGAAAATATTGGTACTTATAAATATGAATAAAAAATGAATATGTGAATACTCATTTACATAAGAATAAAGAGAATGATTACTAATATTTATGAGAAGATAGAATGTATAAATCACGTAAATGATTTTATAGAAAAAATAAATGACTTCCTGTAAATAGGAATGAAGAGAAAGAACCTGAGTATGGACATATTTATTTATATATGCACATATATATATAATATATTCCCTGTCTTCATATATATAGGAGTCGTTATATATTCTCTATTCATTTAAATAAGTATGAAGTTGTAGTTCATAAGACAGAGACTCTGTAGTTTTATATATGAGTACACTTGTGTCAATAAGGTAAAATGGGCTCCTTAGCACTTAGTTTGGGGGGTGCCCTTGAGGAGTTTGGCTTTTGTTTACCTTGAGTGAAAGTACTTTCAGCTGTTAAGTGCTAAGCCCCAGGCCCAAAGCCCTATCAGGTGTGAAACCTGTGTGAGTGTAGATTGATGACTTAAGAGGGGCCAACTCGGGAACCAATTGGTCTCTGGTCGTTGAGGCGGGGCTTGAAAACACCAGAGGCTCAGCTTCGAGGAAAGGCGAGCCAAGAGGCAACTACAGCTGAAGCTGAAAAAAGCCGAAGCAGGAGATCTGTGTGAACCCAGGAGTGTGAGCAAGGACTTGAGGCCAGTGAATATGTGGTTTAATGTTATCATGCTTCTCTGTGGCCTCCTGGTTACTCTTGTGAAGTGGGCCTATTGGGCCTGGGGTCTTGTGATCACAATATTGGAATGGGGAGACTGGTTCGTGAATCTGTCACTGTGGGGCCTAAATAAATGTTCTGTTGCTTTCTACTTAGAGAATCTCTCATACCTCGTGATTTCGAACCATTCAAACATATACATGATTATATTTGAGATTATAAATTTAGCCTTCTTACTACAACACTTAAATGAATATAGAGAATATCTACAAATGAAATATCAGTTCTTTATATATGATGATATGATACTATATTATATACATATATATATGCATATATACATCTTTATTTGTGGGATTATAAGTAGGGTCATTCAGTGCTCACAAAGAAGAAGAGAGAGAATCCAAGATTACTCCCTTACATGAATATACAGAGGAAAACTTTGAATACATGGGCAAAGCCCCAGTGGTTTTGAAGAGGACAGAGGGCCATCTGGACAGAGAGTAGGGGGTCGCTGGGCATCAGTCCTGGTCCCTGAGGTCCTCTCCTTCTGTGCCCAGCTCCCACACAGTCTTGGACACAGTCAGAAAACCCCACTGGCAGGTTGCAATGGCCATGGGGGAGGGGAAAATAAGTCCAAGAGGGTATGGGGGGAGGGGACAATGGGCCAGAGAGGTTGTATGGAAGAGGTATACTGACTCCAGGGAGAGGGGTGGGTTGGATGTCTCCTGGGGGCCAGTGGAGGGAGGGGCAGTGTTGGGGTTAGAGGGACTCTTACTTCACCAAAGTTGGAGCTTATATCACCACTCATTGGTCTTCAGTGGAGGTCTACCTTGCCCAGATTCTGCTTGGCTTAGCTGGTGGCTCCCTGAGTGGATATCTAAGAGGGGAGAGAGGCCAGGGGATCAGCTCAAAGCCCATCTCAGGCTCTGCCTCATGGGAGACATGTGGGCAGGAAACATAAGCCCCAGATCCCAGGACTCCTTCCCATGATAAGGAAATGGTCCCTAACTGCTACCCAGGGGACCTTATCCTTCCACCGACTTGGGCTCTGAGGTCTGACAGTCTGTCAGATTGTGGGGAGGGCATCTCTGGTTCAGGAGGCATATACAGGAAGAAACATGAGTTTTATTTTAATCTTTATGGTTAGAGTAAGAGCAGAACTTGCTGACTGGGAGCTGCCCCAAGAGAAAGCAGTAGATTAGCAGGGTTTTCCCAGCCCAGAATTGGGTACTAGTTTGCTAGCATTGGGAGGGCAGGAGATTTGGATATGAGGGTACATTCTGTGGGCTTGTAGGTCTGGATAGGACAGAGGGCTACAAGAGACCTCAGAGCTCATCTGGTCCATCCTCCTCATTTGAGAAAAAGGGCTGAGGTCAAGAAGAGGGCAAGGACATGGCCAAGGTCACATAGCCAGTAAGGGGCATACCCAGGCCTTGAACTGCTTTCTCCTGCCTGCCAGGCTAGCTGGCTTCCATCTTGGCCTTTCCCTCCTCTGACAGCCAAGCTTCATGCGCCAAAGGTCCCTGAGAAGGCATTGTTCAGAAGCAGGTGAGCAGGTTCCCCATAGGGCTGGGGTTCTTGGAGTCTTCAGTTATGACTGTGGGCTTAAGGGAAGGGCAAACCAAGCCTCCCAAACCCCAGCTTTGAGCCAGCCTTGGATGCACAGCAGGGCCGGGGGGCCTTAGTAAAATCCATGCCTTTCCTGAATGGGTTTCCTCTGTTTGTGAAATAAGGTAATGACCCCTGACTTCTTCACTCAGAGGCTTACTTGAACATTTTCCTGAGTTTTGGAGCTGATAGCCTAGGCAAGGTGACTTCCCTACCCTCAGAACACTCTCAAGCCTAGTGAGGGAAAAGGTGTGCCTTGAACATGCCCAATGTGGCAGTGGTGGCAAAGCTTTGGACAAAGGAGGCAAGCCCTGGAGAGGCAGGGGTCAAGAACTACTTGGTGGAGGTGGGCTGGGGGGCACTTGGGCTTTCAGTGAGGGGAAGGAAGGTGCAGATTATCCACAGAGCAGAAGGATTTTTAGCTGTGTAAAGGGACCTGCTTGGGCTGCAGAAGGGGGCTCTGGGAATCAGGGTGGGAAAGGAAGCCCCAATAACCCCTGGGCTGAGCTCACGGGCCCCTTCCTTTCCCACTCTGAGAAGGTCAGTGGGGTTCTGCCCACCAGGGAAAGAGGCCTTCTTTCCCAACCTGCACAGATCAGCCTCCTGGACATCCATCACTAATATCATCTCCTGCTGCAAAACAGCCTGAAGAGGCCAGAAGCAGGAATGAAAGCAAATCCAATTGTTGGTCAAAATGACGCCAGACATATAGAAGACCAATTTCTCCAGTACTGCTATAAACACTTCCTCAACAGGCCCAAACTGATTGGAGCAAATACTATAGTTAATAGAAATCCAAAAGAAAACTCAACACAAAAAGATATGGCCTCCATGAAACATACTCCAGTCTGACCAATTCCATTGCACATGGGGTGGGATGGAGGTTAGGACGTAAGCACACACACAGACATAGAGGCACACACACAGACACAGAGATACACATGCTCCCACTCTTACATACATACACACACACATCAGTAATTAATCAGTGGATGGGATGTAAATTAGGACATACATACACAGAGACACAAAAACACACATGCTCCCACACACACATTGTTATACCAATGATGGGACAGAGGTTGGAATAGAAGTGAGGATACACACACACACACACACACACACACACACACACACACACACACACACCTGGCCCAAACATTTGGAAAAATATTTTAATCAATATCAATTAATAATCATGGAGAGGAGACAAAATGGTCTTGTTAACCAAAAAATATTATCACAAGTCCATGAGACATACATTGCAACTGGATAGATTACAAGATAAATAAATTTGTGTGTGGAACCCTAAGCAAGAGCAAAGAGTTCACAATCCAAACAGAAGCTTGCATACTTATGAGCTTCCAACTAAGGCAGGAGGAGAAAATAGAAATCTCCACCTAAATGGGAGAGGTATGCGGGGAAGAAAGGAGCAGTTGGGATGGGAAAAGGGCTAAACCTCTTCCAAGGGGAGGGCTGAGACAATGGCTCAAGCATCATTCTTTTCACTTGGGAAGATAGTAGGGTCTGCTTCTACACAAGGGTCCAAGCTGCAGAAGCAGTTTCCCAGTCTTCTACAGACTGACTGACACCTGTCTTGTGCTCCAAGAACATACAGGGAGTCCAGGTTAGGATGCAAACAACAAATTATATCCATTGACAACAAATTATATACCTGACAAGTTCAGGGTCTCTTGCACACTCTGGGTCCAGTGTTTCTGGAAAATATGGCAACTCAAAAGGACAAGTTTAGAGGACCCCTTAACATTCTCTTCCTTTTGGTCAAAGGTGACCCCTGTTTACGCTGATAACCACAGAGAGTGCATTTGGTAAAACATCATCATGAATCACACCCAGGAAGGGTCTGTAACGGCTAAGAGAAAGAAATACTTCACAATCATAAAGGTCAGCAGAAGGAAAGCTAACAAGGGACCTTGGGCACTTTCACCTCTGGGGGTGCTGCAGAATAGAATCAATTATAAAATGAGATTGGGATCATTAACCAAGCACAATCCAAGCCATAGTAAGAACGTTCAATCTCAGGGACTAATCCAGATGAGAAAAGTATACGACACCAAGAAAATCGACAGAACTTAGTGTACAAATGTAGAAAATAAAAGACTGACTTTGATGGACTTGGCACTTCTCAGCAAAACAAGGTTCTAAGACAGATCCAAAAGATTCGTGATCGAAAAAGCTATGCACATCCAGAGAAAGAATTACAGAGTCTGAAGGCAGATTGGGGCAGACTGTTGGCTCTCTCTTTTTTCCTTTTTTGTTTTGTTTCTTCTTTCTTATGATTCACTCCATTGGTTATAATTCTTCTTTACAACTTGACTATTATGTAAATAAGTTTAATGTGAAGGTATATGTAGAACCTATATCGGATTGCATGCTGTCTTGGGCGGGAGGAAGGAAGGGGGAGAAAATATGAAACTCAAAAACTTGTGGAACTGTGTGTTGTAAACCAAAAATAAAAAATAAACTAAAAATAAAAGAAACACATTTGAAGCAGAGAGATACACACAGAGTAAAGGTAAAAGGCTGAAGCAGAATATATTATACTTCAGCTTAAGTAAAAAGAAAGCACCCATTCCCATTAAAAGCACTAGAAAGCACAGGAATAAATGGAGTTTTCCTTAAAACAAGAGGCATCCATCTAAAACCATCAGCAAGCTTTATATGTAATGGAGATAAGCTTGAAGCACTCTCAGTAAGATTGGGGTGAAATAAGGATGTCCATAATCGCTACTGTTATTCAATACTGCATTTGAAATCTTCGCTTTAGCAATAAGACCTCCTTGGACTGCAGAAGGGGGGTCTGGGAATCAGGGAGGAAAGGAAGCCCCAATAACCCCTTCGCCAGAGCTCATGTGCCTTTTCTTTCCCACCCTAAAAAGGTCCATGGAATTCTGCCCACCAGGGAAGGAGGTCTTCTCCTCCAACCTGCACAGATCAGCCTCATGGACATCCATCACTTAGATTGTCCACTGCAGCAAACAGCCCGAGGAGACCAGAAGCAGGAGCCAAATCCTATTGTTTGTCAAAATTAGGCCAGAAATATGGGAGAGCACCTTCACCAGGAGTGCTATAAACACTTCCTCAAAAGGCCCAAACTGATTGGAGCAAATGCTGTACTTAATAGAAATCCAAAGGAAAGCCCAAGACAGAAAAAAAGATGTGACCTCCGTGAAACCCACTCCAGTCTGACCTATTCCAATGTGTTAGCAATGATTAACAGGGGGTGGGATGGAATTTAGGACATACAGAGACACACACACTCCCACACTTACACACACATACACACGTGCGTAAATGATAGAACAGAGAATGGGAGTGAAGTTTCAACAAATACACAAACACACACTTCCACAGTTACACTAGTGAACCCCCAGTACAACCATGTGATAAAGAATTTTAATTGACATCAATTAGTGATCATGGTAAGGAGACAAAGAGGGTCTCAAAAGTGCTTCAGAAACATCTGCTTGACTTAGGACATAGAGAGATAGGGCAGCCAAAGGCCAAACAGGCTGAGAATCTTACCTGCTAAGGAAAATCTTATGAAAAAGGATGACGGAAGATTTTAAAATATTACCTTACAGATGAAGATCGCTATCTTCCATTTGTACACTGACATGTCTGGGTACTCACCTCTTCTCTTTATAGATCCATACATCTGAATATTACTATGTTTTCTTTATGGAGTAAATGAATGCTCTCCTATACTCCCTGGTTATTCATATTATAGAACTCATATATCCTCTCTCTATATAAATATGTATATACACATACATATATATACACATACATATATATACATGTACCCAGAGGGGTCCCGCATATTCTCTTTAGTCACGTATATATGAGCAATCATGTATTTAGTGTATATAAATATACTATGTTGTCTCTTGTGACTCGTATTTATGATTCTTCGTGTATTCTCTCTATATGTTTGTATATATGAGCCCTCATATAGTTTTTCTATATTTCTATACTAGTACTTCAATTATGTGTGCTCATTCACTCCTTATTCCTACATGTACAAGTGCCCTTGTTCTCTGTCTATATTCTTATAGAGGAGTCCTGAAATATTCTGGGTACTCACAGAGAGGAGTCTTCATGTATACTCTCCCAGGAAGAGAAGCAGAGGGTTGCTTTTAGGACTACAGAGGATATAAGTTTTATATGTGAAGAGAGAATATAGATGCTCATGTGGATGAATAGAGAGTGAATATATTAATACTCATTGATATAGTAACTGAGAGAATAATGACATGTTTACGAGGAGATAGAATTTATAAATCATACAAATTAATTTGTAGAAAGAATAAATGAGTCCTCTTACCTATGAAGAGAAAGAACGAGTGCTTTTATCTATATGAATATATTTTCTTATATGTGTGAGTTGTCATATATTCTTTATATATTCAGTTACATCAATACGAATTTTTACTTTATAGGAGGATGTAATGATATATATATATATATATGAATACACTTGGATGCATATGGAAAATATATAAATGAAATATCCTAATTCTTTCCTTTGGATAAATATATATCATTATAAAGAGAACTCATATACAGAAATAGAGAGGGAATGGATGATTCCTCCCTTACATGAATATACAGAGGAAATATGTGAGCCCTCCTGGATAAGAATATACAGAGCCCGGTGGGTTTGAAGAGGGGGACAGAGGGCCACATGGACAGACAGCAAGGGGTCACCGGGCATCAGTCCTGGTCCCTGGGGTCCTCTCCCTCCTTTCCCCTTCTCCCCCAATGGCTACAGTCAGGAAACTCCTGGCAGCTCAAGCCATATAGTGGCAGTGGGGGAGGGGGAAATGAGTCAGAAAAGGTCTTTGGGAGAAGGGAAAATTTGTGAGAGGGTGTGGAGGAGAGGGATACTGTCACCATGGAGGGAGGGGCTGCGTTGGTGGGAGGGGGACTCCTGCCTCACCAAGGCGGGTGATGATGTCATGGGTCATGGGTCATGGGCACTCAGCAGGGGGTCCCCTTGCCCAGGCTCAGCTCTGCTTGGCTGGCGGCTCCCTGAGGACCCCGAAGGCTGGGAGTGGATGTTGGAGAGGGTAGAGAGGCCAGGGGACTCACCCAAAGCCCACCTGAGTGAGGCCCAGGCTCCTGAGCATAGGAGAAGAGGAGCCAAGATGCATGAGCCCCAGGATGCAGGACTCCTGCCCATGGTAGGGAAACAGTCTCCAACTGGTCCCTATGGGTCCTTGGCCTTCCACCCCCCCCAAGCTCTGAGGCCTAACAGTCCCTGTGAGATGGAGGTGGGGGTGCTCTGGCTCCAGCCCTAAGACCATGTCTCTAGAAGCACCCCTAATCTCAGTAGGCCCCCGTGAAAAAAAATGCTGTCCTTGTTACAGGCACATGCAGCCTGACCCTGTAATTCCTCAGCTAAAAGCTATCTCAGGGGTGCCAGGCCCAAGGACTCCTTTGGTGGCACCAGATCCCCAAGGACCATGCTCTGGCAATCCTTCTACCTTGTCCCTTCACTAGCTCTATCTCTGTGATATCTCTCCCTGAATTTTCCCGTCCATTTCAGCAGCCCAGCACCCAGACTACTTGCCCATACTGACCATTCCCTAATCCTGCCCACATCAACTCACTAGCATACTTGGCCATGCTCTCCAGGTCCCTTTTCCATATAAGCTTTAGTATCACTCCTATCAGGTTGCAGGTTCCTTAGGAACTTCTCTCTCTTTTCTGAGCATTACAATAAACTTTGCCACTTGACTAAGGGATGTCTTGAGTGTGTGAATTCATTTCAGGCAAGTCTGCCATGTACCCTGACATTTTGGGGGTCCCAGCATCTTTAAACTGTGTTAGCACCCCTAAACTGCATCAGGGGGAGGGCACCTCTGGTTCAGGAGGCAGGTCCAGGAAGAACCATGGTTTTATTAGGGTTAGAATAAGGGCAGAACTTGCTGTTGGGGGACTCCTCCAAGAGAAAGCATTTGATTAGCAGGGTTTTCTCATGGGGAGAGGTGAGGGCTAGTTTGATGGGAGGGAAGCATATGGATATGGGGATGGATCTGAATGCCCTTGTTGGTTCGAATAGGATGGAGGGTTAAAAAAGGCCTCAGAGCTCATCTGGTCCAACCTCCTCCTTTGAGAAAAGGTTAACTGAGGCCAAAAGGAGAGTGGGGAGATGGCCAAGGCCCCAGAGCCAGTAAGGGGCAGACCCAGGCCTTGAGCAGGTCTGTCTTGCCCTCCAGGCAGCTGGCTTCTATCTTGGCCTCCCTTTCCTCTGACAGCCAAGCTTCATGGGCTGAAGGTCTCTGGGAAGACTCTCTCCAGAAACTGGCGGGCAAGTTCCTCATAGAACTAGGGGTTCTGGGAGTCTTCAGTTAGGACTGTAGGGTTAAATGAAGGGCAAGCTGAGCCCCCCCTGCCTCCACCAATTTGGGCCATCCTGATATGCATATATAGCAGGGGGAGCCTGAGCCAATCTCATACCTTCCTTGGATGAGTTTCTTCCATGTGTGAAATAAGGAAGATAAACCTTACCTGATGTTCCCTCAAAGCACTACTAGAATGTTTTCTTGGGGCTTGGAGGAATTAGCCTAGGCAAGGTCCCTGTTTCCTGCCCTCAGAGAACTCCCAGTATAGTGAGGGAAAAGGTGTACCTTGGACATGCCCAATGTGGTAATGGTGGCAAAGCCTTGGCCAAAAGAGGCAAGCCCTGGAGAGGCAGGGGTCAAGAACTGCTCGGTGGAGGTAGGCTGGGTCGTACTTCAGCTTCCAGTGATCGGGAAGGAAGGAGCATTTTAACAACAGAACAGAGCGGGGGATTTTCAGCTGTGCAAAGGGACCTTCTTGGGCTGCAGAAGGGGGCTCTGGGAATCAGGGTGGAAAAGGAAGCCCCAATAACCCCTGGGCTGAGCTCATGTGCCCTTTCTCTTCCCACCCTGGGCAGGTCAGTGGCGTTCTGCCCACCAGAGAAAGAGGCCTTCTCCCCCTACCTGCACAGATCAGTCTCATGGAAATCTGTCATCTACCAATATTGTTTCCCTGCTGCAAACAGCCTGAAGAGGCCAGAAGCAGGAGCTATAGTCAATTTTGTCAAAATGAGGCCAGAAATATAAGAGAACAAATTCACCAGAAAAGCTATCAACACTTCCTTAACAGGCCCAAACTGATTGGAGCAAACGCTGTAGTTAATAGAAATCTAAAGGAAAGCACAATAACAGAAAACTGTGGCCTCCATGAAACACACTTCAATCTGACCTATTCTAAAGTGTTAGCAATGATTACACAAGGCGGGGGATGGAGGTTAGGACATTAACACACACATACAGAGGAATACACAGAAATGCAAATGCTCCCACACTTATACACACACATACACACATATACATATATACTTGCAACCATAGTACAATCACATCAAAAACAATTTAACTGATGTCACTTAGTAATCATGGTGAGGAAACAAAAGAGTTTCTCAAAAGTGCTTTCAGAATATCTGTTTGATGTAGGAGGTGGAGAGGTCAGGCAGACAAAGGCAAAAGGAGCCAAGAAGTTACCTCCTAAAGGAAAATCTCATGGAAAAAGATGCTGGAAGATCTTTACATAACTCCTCACAGATGAACATTCCTATCTTCCTTGTGTATTCTGACGTATATGAGCACTCACCTCTTCTGTCACTAAATCCATATATCTGAGTACTGACATGTTCTCCTTACATATTCATATGTATGAACATTCCTCCATACTTCCTGGCTGTTCATATTTCAGCACTTGCATATCCTCTCTATACATTAGTCAACGTGTGTGAGTTCCCCTTTATTCTTCTACAGTCACATATATATGAACAATTATATATTTCGTTAGTATAAGGATACTGTGCTGTCTCTTGTAACTCGCACATATGATTAATCATGTATTCTCTTTATATGTTTACATATGTGAGCACTATTGTTTTTTTATATTCCTTTATGATACTTCATTTATCAGTACTCATTAACTCCCTATTTCTCTATGTACAAGTCCCCATATTCTCTGTCTATATTCCGATATATGAGTATTGATATACTCTCTGCGTACACAGGCAGAAATCTTCATTTATTCTCTCACAATGGAATACTTTTAGGAATATTGAGAGCACATAGGAGACTTAATATATGTGAACGGGGAGAGAGAATGTATATGAACGTATCTATTTATAAATAGAGAAAACATGGGTAACTCATAGATAGGAATAAAGAATAAATGTGTGAGTACTCATATATGTAGGTATAGAATGATTACAAATGTTTATGAGGATATGGAAAGTATAAATCATATAAATGAATTTATAGAAAAAAATAATGAGTATTCATACCTAGGAATGAAATGGGCACAAATTAAGGGGTCAGACTAAATGATCTCTAAAGGTCTTTTCTAGGTCTACATCTATAATAAGACACTGGGATGGGATGGGATGGGATGGGATGGGATGGGATGGGATGGGATGGGATGGGATGGGGGAAAGGTCTAGAACACAAATCTTTCAATTCTCAGGGAATCGTGAATGAATGAATGAATGAATGAATGAATGAGTGTGTGTACACAGGCAATATATGAATATATTCCCTATCTTCATTTGTATAGGTTGTCATATATTCTTGAGATATTCATTTACATAAGTATTATTTTATACTCTATAGGGGAGAGACCATCATATGTATGAATACTCACAGATGAATTTAGAAAATATATACGAAATATTCAAGTTATACATATACGATTTTTAAAAGAATCATTCAGTGCTCATAGACAGGAAAATGAGCCAGAGGTGGCATAGAGGAGAGAATATGTGAGTACTCATATATGTATTTGCAAGGCCAAGTTAATTTGAAAAACAATAAAAATGTATAATTTTAATATTAGATGCAATATGTATTTCATATAGCTTCTATCAGCACAGTGGTGAAGCTATGAACTAAATCAAGTCTTGAGCCACACAGGTAATGAACAAATGTGAAAATACATAGCCTTCTTTAAATATAGAAAAAACAAGGGAAAAACCAGCAAAATTAATTCAATGCAATAGCTTCATTGAGCAAGTCTGTGATTGATTACTAATACTGATAATAGATAAGGAGTATTTTTTGAAAAAGATAAGGTAGTACTTAGGATTTAAAAGGGAAACCTTTGAGATTTTATATCATTGCAATTTTAAGACATATGAGTAGCAAAATAAAATAAAAATAAAGAATGGGAAAAAAAAAACCTGGAAGGTCAGAGCAGGGAAAATAGAGAGAGACAGAGGCAGAGAAAATGAAGGGAGGAAGTATCACAAGGACAGGTGATACACACAGTGTAGATGGGGCACATCCAGGGGCAGCCCCAGGTTTGTATCATAGCATACTTTCCTAACCCTTAGGCTCTGCTTGAAGACCACCAAGGCAGGGGACTTCACCACCTCCTGAGGCCATCAATTCTACTTCAAGGCTGTTAGAACTAATTGTTAGACATGTCTTCCTGACATCAAGCCTAAATCGACATTCCATTACATCCTTCATAACTCTTCCTGAAGAGGAGCTCCCAAAGGGTCCTACTCCTGTTCCCCAATGAACTACCAGCTCCATCATTCCCATACCCCCAATCCCTATAGAAGATGAGCTCAGAAAACAGGGCAGTGTCAGAGATTCTGCATCTGATGCTTAGGACCTGATTGCCCCCAGAAAAATGACTTAACTTCCCTGGGCCTCAGTTTCTACATCTGCAAAATTAAGGAGTCAGACTAAATTATCTCTAAGGGCCTTTTCTAGGTCTACGTCTATAATAAGACGAGGGGATGGGATGGGATGGGATGGGATTGGGATGGGGGAAAGGTCTGGAATATAAAGCTTTCCATTCTCAGGGAATTATGAATGAATGAGTGTGTGTGTGTGTGTGTGTGTGTGTGTGTGTGTGTGTGTGTGTGTACACAGGCAAATTCACATTGTGAGAGGGGCAGCATTGTAAGTGTAAATCACAAGGAAAACTGATTCCCAGGGCCAGGGCACTGAAAGGGTAGCCTCTCTCTTTATTGGCATAAGCACAGACCTTGAACTAGTTTTCTGAGACTGTGGTTGGTTCAAATCCTGGCTCTACCACTCAAACAATGTGTGGCCTTAGACAATACACTTCCTCTCCTTGGATCTCAGTTTCTCCATCAGTAAAATGAAGTCATTGCCCTAGGCTTCATTCAAATGACATTTGTGAAGCTCCTGTTACCTACCTATGCTAATAGCAGAGGAAGGTGACAGGAAGATGAAATGATGGGACTATGGGGAGACAGGAGGTGAGACGTGACCACAAAGGCCTATCCTCTGATATGACCAAAGGTCTGAGATCTCATCGATGTGGAGATTCCCTCCAAGAATGCAGATATAACCACTCCCCCCACCCCTCCTCCTGCCCGTACATATAAGCAGATAGCAGAATGGATTGGAAACCAGAATTCAACAATATGTTGTTCACAAGAAACACACTTGAAACAGAGAAACACACACAGAGTAAAAATAAAGAGCTAGAGCAGTATCTATTATTCTTCAGATAAGTTTAAAAAAGGCAGGAACAACAATCATAATCTCAAACAAAGCAAAAATAAACCTAATTAAAACAGATAATAGAGGAAACTATATTTTGCTGAAAGAAAAATTATTTGCTTTGTAGAAAATGAAGTAATCTCAAAATGAAACATATCCACACCAAAATGGTATAGCATCCAAATTCTTAAAGGAAAAGTTAAATGAGTTATAGGAGGAAAAAGACAGTAAAATTATACCAGTGAAAGATTTCAATTTTCCCCTCTCAGAGCTAGATAAATCTAACCATAAAATAAATAAGAGGGAAGTTAAGAAGATGAATAGAATTTTAGAAAAGTTAGATATGATAGACCTCTGGAGAAAACAATATGAGTAGAAAGGAGTATACCTTTTTTGTCAATTGTACCTGGCACCTTCACAAAAATTGATCATGTATTAAGGCATTAAAACCTCACAACCAAATGCAGAAAAGCAGAAATATTAAATGCACCCTTTTCAGACCTAATTCAATAAAAAAGTTACATTCAGTAAAGACCATTGTAAGTGTACATTAAGAATTATTAGAAGATAAATTATCTAATCCTAAACAATGAGTGGATTAAAGAATAAATCATAGAAACAATCAATTATTTCATTAAAGACAATGACAACAATGAGAAAACATTCTGAAATTTGTGAGATGCAGCCAAAGCAGTTCTTAGAGGAAAATTTATATCTCTAAGTACATACATCAATAAAAGAGAAAGAGCAGATCAATGAATTGGACATGCAACTAAAAAAAAACTAGAAAAAGAACAAATTAAATATCCCCAATTAAATACCAAAATGGAAATCCTGAAAATCAAAGAAAAGATTAATAAAACTGAAAGTAAAAAAAAATGAACTAATATAAATAAAACTAGGAACTGGTTTTATGAAAAAAAGCAATAGAATAAATAAACCATCAGTTAACTTGATTTCTAAAAAAAGAAAGAAGACAAAATTATCATTTTCAAAAATGAAAAGGGTAAATGCACCACCAATAAAGATGAAATTGAAGCAATAATAAAGGAGCTATTTTGCCCAATTATATGCCAGCAAAACTGACAATCTAAATTAAATAGATGAATATTTACAAAATTATAAATTGCTCAGTTTAACAGAAAGGGGAATAAAATACTTAAATAGAACTATCTTAGAAAAAAATGAAACAAGCCACAAATGAGCTCCCTAAGAAAAAAAAATCCCCAGGTGGATTCACAAATGAATTCTACCAAACAGTTAAGGAACAAGTAATCCCAATACTATAGAAACTGTTTTTAAAAAAGAGGTAAAGAAGAAGTCCCACCAAATTCCTTCTATGATACAAATATGGTTTTCATACCTAAACCAGGGAGAACAAAAGTAGAGAAAGAAAACTATAGACCAATTTCCCTAATGGCTGTCAATGCAAAAATTTTAAATAAAATGGAAGCAAGGAAATTATAGAAATATTTCAGAAATATTTCCCTATGACCTGGTGGAATTTATACCAAGAATGCAGGGCTGGTTCAATATTAGGAAAACTATCAGCATAATTGACCAGATCGATAACATGATTCTGGTGATGTGTTTTTGCCCCTCTTGGTTGAGTGGAGGAGTCTACATGTGATCTTTCTCATTTCTGTTTTAATGGCTGCATTTTTTCAGCTTCCTTGGGTAATTGTGGGCTTACTTGAGCTCCTCTGAGTTTTCACCTGTCATCATCTTCCCATCAATCCCTCTTCAGACTACATGCTTCAGATAAGGCCCTGTCATTCCCTTTAGGGGCACTAAGTAATTGCATCTATACAGGTATTGCATCTAGTAGACTAGAGGGAGCACCCCAAATCTTTTGTGTATTTCATAGTTATTTTAAAAGAGCTTTCCCTCACTATTATTGCCTCTTGGGTTTTGTCGTCATTATATAGAAATGCAGCTGATTTTTGTGGGTTCACTTTGTAATCTGCAACTTTGTTCATACTATTATATTGTCTTAATTTCTTTGCGTTTCTCAGGGATTTTCTGAGTAAGCCTCCATGACATGAGCAAATAGAGATAGTTCTGTTTCCCCTTTGCCTTTCTTTATGCCTTGAATGTCTTTCTCACCGTATTGTTGTTACTACCATTTCTATCAACCAATCAATCACTCACCAAGTATTTATTAAGCTTCTACTGTATGCCAAGCACTCTGTTAGTTGCCAGGGATACAAAGAGTGAAACAATCTCTACCCTCAAGGGGCTTACATTCTAACAGGGAAGACAAGTACCTACATAAACATAAGTAAACAGAGAATAAATATGAGGAGAATAAATACAACTACATGGCATAGTTAAACCCAAGGTCATTTAGGAGGGAGGGCACTAGCTGTTTGGAAAATCAGGAAAGACTCCATGGTAGTTCCTGATTTGCATCTTGTAGAAAGATAGGGCTTCTATGACACAGACGTCAAGAGGGAGTGCATTTAGACATGGGAGAAGGGCTAGTGATGTGAGATGGAGGAAAAGAAAGATCAGTTTGGGTGGATCACAGTGCAAGAGAGGAAGATAATGTACAGTGAGGCTAGAAATATTAATTATTTTCCTAATTTTAAATCACCCTGAATTCCTGCTTCAAACCTTAAGGAATCAACATGAAGATTTGGTAGGGAGGGGCATATATTGGTTTATTAAATTAAATATTCACATTTTAATTGTTGTATCAATATTCTTTAATGCTGTATTTTTCTGGAACTAAAATCACAGCAGGGAGAGGGGGAGTCTTTGTTTTCCTTCTATACTTTTGGTAAAGCTCCTATAGAATCTGATCAAATATGATGCTTTCGTTTAATTTTAGACACATACTTTTTTATTTTATTTAAAAGGTCCTTCTATGCTTATACTTTATAGGGTTTTTTTTAGCAGAAGTAAGTGTTATACTTTCTCAATTTTGAAGAATAATTCATGTAGTATTTTTATTTATTGCTTTTTAAAAACTTGATAGGATTCTTCTACAAATCCATCAGGAATAGGAACTCCTCCCCCTTTTTGCTAGTTCCTTCACATTCAGTTCTATCTCCTTTTCTGAGATTGAATTATTCAAGATCTCTGGTGTTCTGTTAGTTTGAGGATATTATATAAGTATTTTCTCATCCAACAAGAAGCCTAAACTTTGTTGATAGAAACAGTACGAATTATAAATCAGATGGCATTTAGTCTCTGAAAACTGGAAAAATGTCCTCATCTTCAGATTATTATATCATTAAATTCATAATTACTTAGTAGTAGTAATAGTAGTAGTAGTCATAGATAGATAGATCACCAGGTCTCCAGTCTGGTGAAGATTCCATTCTCTGAACCTGCTTGGGGAATGAAATATTGCCCTCCTGCGGAGCTCAAGCAATGTTTACAGAGCAATACAGGAGTGTGTTAGTAAATTGGTGGGTAACAACTGGCTCTGTAAGGGCAAAATATATGCATATACTTTTAAGGTTATTTTGCATTATTAACACTATCTTAAGTCTAAACAACCAACAAAACTAAATCGAACTCTGATTTGTACCTACTTCCTATTTTTCAGAAGTCAGTTTATGATGGCTCCAGGGAACACAGATCCAAGATGGCTACAGAAAAAAGATTGAGAGTGAATGTGCCAGGCTCCTGCTGCAGTGGAAGCCAAGCAAAAGAATCTACATTTTGTAGTTTTGGACATATTCCTTATTTCTTTTTTGTTCTCAGTTTTCTTGGAAAATAACTGTGCATAGTGGGGTTCTGATAATTTTAATTTCGTTTATCATTTCTGAGGTCTTTTGGTTTTCCAATTTACCTTTTTTTCTCAAATCTTCCTCTTTTATGCTTATTTGGGGTTTGCATATTTGTTTCTAATTTTTTTAATTATTATTCAGTTCATTAATCTCCTTTTCTATTTTGCTAAGGTATGCTTTTAGGGATATAATTTTTCCCCTAAGGCTGCTTTACTTGTTCTTTCATCATTATCATTATCTTTCCACATAATTATTAATTATTTATCTGATTGGTTCCTTGACCCATTCATCTTCTAAGATTTCATTGTTAAATCTCAATTTGGATCTATGTCTTTTGGTTGTGCTCCCTGAACTATTTTTTATTGCATTGTGATCTGTAAGGGTTGTGTTTAGCATTTATTCTGTATTTTAATAATTTAATAAATTTATTATTAATAAAATAAATACAATATTATATTAAAATAATATATAAACATAATGATAAACTATATTATATAAATAAAAATAAAATTTAAACATAATTTAATTTAAAATGTATTTTTACATTTGTTTGTAATATCTCCATGACCTAATACATGGTTAGTTTTTATAAAAGTTCCATGTGGTAGCAAGAAATATGTATACTCCTTAGTGGCCCCATTTATAAGGTATTATGAATCTTTTAGCTCTGATTTTTCCAGTTTTTTCAATTCTATATTTTCCCTTTAAAAACAACTTTGTTTGAGTTGTGCAACTCTGAGAGAGGTACATTAAAGTTCCCTACTCTAATTGTGTTATCTTGCAATTAGGTTAATTTTTTTTTCCTTTATGACTTCAGATGCTATGCCATTTGGATAATATAGCTTTAATTATGGATATTGGTTTATTGCCTATATTAAGCAGAATGTGGTTTCCTTATTCTTGTTTGTATCACAGATTTTTTTGTTTTGCTTTTTCTGATAGCATGATTTTAACTCTTGCTTTTTTGGATTTGCCTGATACAAATTAAATTTTGTTCTAGCCTCTCATTTTTATTCTATGTATATCCTTGGTTTAAATATATTTCTTATAATCAACATTTGGGGCAGGGGGAGGGATTCTCCAATCCGTCACTCTCTTTCCATTATTTGATTGTTTAATCCATTCATATTTAAAGTTATGAGAATTAAGTTTATCAGTTTATCTTTTCCATATTTGTCTCTAGTATTGTTTTTTTTTTGTCTGAGTTAGGATTTGGGAGGCCTCCTTTCCTCTTTTAAGTCAGTACTTTGTACCCACAATTAGTTTTGCTTATTCTACTTTAAGGCAATCCTATTCCCACAAGTTCTCTCTCCCTCTCAGTTTTGTCAAGCTTTTTACAAATCTTTGAGTTTTGTTTAACTTTACTGATTTCTCTTTCTTTCTTCCTTTTATTAGTTATCTAATTCTTCTCCTTTTTCTCCCTTTCAGGTAAGAGGTTAATTCAAATATCTTCTCTTCCCCTCCAAAGTCTTTTGTTCTTTTTTTTCTTTTTACCTTTTTTCTAAAAAGTATTTTTATTTCATTTTCTTCATTAATTCTTTTCTCTATTCTAAACATTCATTCTTTGATTCATTTCTGTATACTTACTTATCCCTTATTTAGCCTTTTTATATTCCTCATGGAATTAAAAGCTTCTAAAAGACCAAGTTTGAGCTCCCTTTTCTCACCAGTTTCTATGTTATTGCGTTTGTAGATCATGCCCTCCTCATCTCTTTTTCCTAGACACTCCTTTTTCCTAAGTCACTCTTAGAACTATCAATTCAAAAGGATGTAATGAGGATAGAAGTACTCTCCCATGTTAAAACCGTGCCTGTGTCCCAAATCTAATTCTACTCCCTGACCTCCTCATGATTATTTTCTTTTCCATTGGCCATGCAATCTTCTTTCTGGGTCCATGTTCTTCCAACCTTCTGGATGCCAGTTGTCCTGAATAGCTCTGATTTCCCTTCTCCTGAGGCAGGATGTTCCATGGAGACTCAACACTCTCAGAA
Organism: Phalanger gymnotis; assembly: GCA_028646595.1. Taxonomy (NCBI): domain Eukaryota; kingdom Metazoa; phylum Chordata; class Mammalia; order Diprotodontia; family Phalangeridae; genus Phalanger; species Phalanger gymnotis. Next base: position 46,081,538 of record CM053628.1, read on the forward strand.
TAAGTTATGTCCTTGTACACCAATTCCCTACATACTGGATCCATGACAAGATCCCCATCTCCCATTATAGAATATAACTCTTCCCAATAGAAGTGCTCTTCAGTGGGACCCTCCCCCTTTCTTCTGCTCATACTTTCCACCTGTTTCAATTCCTTCCTTTGCCACTTCACACATTCTTGCTGTAACCCCTCTTGTTGCTGAAAGACTACAGAAGTTATCTTACTTTGCTGTTCATTCGTGGACTTGATTAGAGTGCATCACACATTCCCCTTTATCTTCTATGTCCCTCCTCCCTTTTTATGTACCCTCTCACTGTACAATTTAGTAACATGGGTCGTGGGATTTATTTTTTGTTATTTTAGGCTTACTCCTCTACTGTCACTTCTCCTATTTCTTTAAACTCTGCTAGGGTATTTATACTTTTATGTATTTTTTAGAATCTATTGATGGTCACTCTATTATTGTTGCTGTCCTTGTTTAACCCATTAGGTGTCTTTTTTTCCTAGTTTTTTTTCTCCTTATATATTCTTTAATATATTCATCATATTCTTTTAGTAATTAAATTTACTTACCTTAATGTATTTCAGATGTTTGGGGATGTTTGCAAGTCAAATAATCTGATTTAAGGCAATAAAAATACCAAAAATTATTAATAGATAGGCAACATATCTATTAAAATAACAAAACTGAAATTAAAAAGCACTACAGATTATTGCTCTTGAAAAACTACATGACAAATTCAAATATGCATAGTAAAAACACTATCGTCTACACAAGACATTTTCAAAGCAGTTGTATGGAAATTGTGATCCAATTTTATACGTGGCTCCTAATGTTCAACTGATGTTCATATTACTTGGGAGCAGAGTAAAGTGATGGGAATTTCTAAAAAAAAAAAAGCATGGTTATGAGAAGGAAAAAATATTAATTGATACATGTTTTGCATATTGCCTATCATAGTCCTAGATAATTAATATTCATAAAATATTTGATAAAATGTATTTTAGAAATTGTACTGAGAGTTCTATCAACCCCAAATTTTCATGACAATTCATTCTCCCTTGTCACATATGGATTCAGTTTTCTGTGCCTTAAGTTCCAACTTTCCTCTTCTTTTTAACACCTTTGCAACCAGCAATCAGCACTCTTTTGTTTTGGTTTGTTTTTCAGGAATTTCTGATGCCTTACTTTTTTGAACATCCATCTTTTTCATTGACTATTAGGTTAATGTCTGTGGGGTGTGTTATTTTGAAGTTGCACCTTGAGCTCTTTTGCTTTTCAGAATATATTATTCCATTCATGTCTGTTGTTTCTGGTGAGTGCTAAGTAGACTTGTGTAATTGGAATTTCTTTTACATTTAAAGGTCTTTCTCCTGGTGATTGTGGAATTTCTCATTAGAATTACTGAATTTAGCCACTATATGTCTTGGAATTTGAAACATAATGTGGACTTTATTGATTATTTCTTTTTCACCTGTATTCAGAAGGTCAGGGTGGTTTTCTTATTGTTTCTGGCATTGTGGGGTTTTTTTTTTTGACTTGTGTTCTTCCCGGAAGTCTAAGATCCTTAATTTTGCTTTATACATCCTGTCATTAAGATTAGTATATTTTGCTTTCATGAAGATCATATACTTTTTATTGCTATTGCTTTTTGCTTCTCTTCTTCCAGATAGTCCCTCTCCTACGTATTTGCATTCCTAGTCAGTTGTTCTCTCTTTTGTTTCTTTGCTGAGGTTTACCAACATAGACTCAAGTTTTTTTATTCTGCCAATACTTTCTGCTGTGCAGTCCTAAAATTTTGTTTTCATAATTCTTAGGTCTCTTTGGTTTTAATTTAATTTAATTTTTTGCTACATTTTAAGTTCCAAGCTGTCTTCCTCCCTCCCACACTAGAGAAGGCCACCATTTGACATATGTATGTATGTATGTATGTATGTATGTATGTATGTATGTATATAAAACTGTGCTATGCATACTTCTATTACTTCTTTCATTGGAAGTAGATAGCATCTTCCTTCATAGGTCCTTTGTGGTTGATTTGAATATTTATAATACTCAGAATAGTTTAGCTACTGACAGTTATTCTTTGAACAATTGAGATCGATGATTTTAATTAGACCCTTAACCCCTATTTTATTCCAATGAGTATTAATCAATTTAGTGGGATTCCACAGGAGTAGTGATTGTTAGTAATTATCATTATTATACTTGTCTATCAATATACATTTAGCTAACCAACTAATATTAGAATAGGAAAGTCCATATTAACACCTACTTTACATTCAGGGATAATTATGTAAGATAGGCTCTTTCTTATAACAGGCCCCAAATTTGAACTATAAGATTGTAAGTTCACTTGCTTATTATGAAGTTCACTTGCTCAATCATAAGAAGCTAACTAGAAGACTTCTACTGTTTCTTTCTGCTGAGTAGGAAACCAAGCCCAGTGTAGAAGAGATGGTTCAATGATGTGGAAAGTCTCCCAACTATTTTTGTTGCCCCTCCATCCCTCATCATTCCTCTATTGCCCAACAAGAGGAGATGGTCATGAGCACTTGTCCAATGAGTGACCACATTGGCCAACCTTTGGCCTGCCTGTCTACTGGCCCATCGACCCACATGGTTCTTTCAACATCTGTTTATCAGCCCAGCCCATGGGTCTGATCATTGGCTCAGCAGGATTTCCTTCAAGGTCAAGCTAGGTCTGTCAAGTTCTGCTCACTTCCTGGTTTGTCAACCAATGGGATTCTGCATTTTGTGTAAACCCTCCTGAAGGATCAAGATCGATATTTATCAATCAGCGAGGCTCTGTATTCTACTGTGCCTCTTCTATATCATCTGAATATTAAGCATTATAAAACTCAGGCCTTGGAGAAAGGGGGCATCTCAGGTCGTAAGGAAGATTTGAGGTCCACTTCATCAGAGGGGACCATGGGCCCTTTAATAAAATGCTATTGGCTCAGAGCTCTGCCTCAGTTTCCTTTGTTGTACATTGGATAATTTTGGATCCAAAACAATACAACATTGCTGTTACTTTGTCCTATATGCTCTTGGTTATACTCATTTCACGTTTCATTATTTCATGCAAGTCTTGTCATGCTTTTCTAAAAGTCAACCTGCTCATCATTTTTAACAGCACAGTAGTATTCCCTCACAATCATATACCACAACTTCCTTAGCCATTCCCCAGTTGATGGGGATCCTCTCAACTTCAAGTTCTTTGCTACCACAAAGAGAGCTGCTATAAAACATTTAGAACCTCTATGTTCTTTTCCTTTTTCCCTGATCACCTTGGGGAATAGACCCAATAGTGATATTGCTGGGTTCAAGAGTATACACAGTTTTATGACTCTTTGGGCATAATTACAGATTGTCCTCTGAAATGGTTGGATCAGTTCACAGTTCCACCAACAGCGTATTAGTGTCCAAATTTTTCCACATCCCCTCCAACATTTGTCATTTTTCCTCTTCTATCAATTTTAGCCAATCAGATAGGTGTGAGATGATATCTCAGAGTTGTTTTAATTTGTATTTCTCTAATAATGATTTAGAGGATTTTTTCATATGACTATATATAGCTTTGATTCTTCATCCCAAAATTGCTTGTTTGAAAAGTAAAATGACAAATGTTGAAGGGGATGTGGGGAAAATGAGACACTAATGCACTGTTGGTGGAATGTTTATCTTTCTTGAGTTTTTTGTTCATGTTTTCCTTCACAACATGACTATTACGAATGTTTTGCATGATTACACATATATAACCTATATTGAATTGCTTGTCTTCTCAATGGGGTGGAGGGAGTGGGGAGAGAGGAAGGGACAGAATTTGGAACTCGACATTTTAAAAACACACATCAAAAGTTGTTTTTAAATGTAACTCGGAAAAACAAAATACTAAATGATACCAAAAAAAAGTTTTAAAAAATCACATCCCTATTTTGCACAAGGATTCCCATTTACTCAGTAGGAACTCCACAACACAGATAATTCTTGCACAGAATTGATAAGAACTTTAGGTGAAACTTCCTCTTAAATGTAGAAAAAACTTAGAAGTTTATAATTTTCTTAAATTAGAGGACCTTAGGATATTACAGCACATGGTCAGCAGGGCTGACAGAATGTACTAATGGTTTCTTAACTCATTCATTCTCCTCCTTTTTTTTTCCTTTTTTACATACAATCCTTAATCTAACAACTAGATTATATGAGGAATTGCTTTTCCAACAACATGGTTGATACAATTGTTTACCAAATTACACAACATAAGAAATTTAGAAATTTAACAATACCCTAAACAATATTATGTATTTAAAACTTGAAACAAACCCATTATCAATTTAGGTGAATGCACTTCCTAATTACCTTGCATAGAAAATCATTCACCTCATTAATATGCTGAAGCTACATCTTTAAACCATCTTATATACTTTCATAATAGCCATATATAGGGGTGAGGGTAGGGGTGGAGGAGATACCTCTTGGGAGATCACATCTGGGGAGAATGAGCAAGGTCAGTCTCTGAGATCAGACCCCTTGACCCCCACCCCAATGTTTGGGAAAGGACATAATCATTTATTAGGGACATACTATGTGCCAGCCTCTGGGCTAAGCCCTTTACAAATATGATGTCATTGTGGGAGGTCATGCCTTTTATATCTGTGGATATAAGACAAAGTCAGGGTCAGTCTGTGAGAAGAGAGCCTCTTAGGAATCAGGCCAGGCTTGGGTAGAATGGTCAAGGTCGGTCTCAGAGTGGAGTTACCTCTTGGGAGTTCAGGGCCATGGAATATTCAGGGCCATGTGAATATATGTGTGTAGTAATAGATATATGTGTGTATGTGTGAATAAATATATGTGTTTATAAATATATATCTGTGTATGTGTGTATATAAAAATATATGGGTGTATGTGTATGTGTGTATATACATATGTGTATGAGTAAATATATGTGTATATATATCAGTGTATGTATAAATATATGTATAAATACATGTATGTGTGTATAAATATATGTGTGTCTGTATAAATAAATATATGTGTATAAATAGATACATGTGTACATACAAACATATGTGTATATGTGTGCATATAAATATATGTGTGTGTACATAAATAGATATTGTGTAGGTGTGTCTACAAATGTATATGTGTGTATATAAATATGTGTGTGTAAGTATAAATATATGCATATGTATGTATTGTGTTTAAATGTATGTGTGTAAAAATATAAATATGTGTATGTGTGTTTATAAATGTATATATGAGTGCATGTATGAATATATGTGTGTATAAATATATATCTGTGTATGTGTGTATATAAAAATATATGTGTGTATGTATAAGCATATGTATGTATTGTGTATATACATGTGTGTATGAATAAATACATATGTGCATATATCCGTGTGTATAAATATACATGTGTACGTACATGTATGTGTGTATACATATATGTGTTTGTATAAATAAATATATGTGTGTATAAATAGATATGTGTGTAGGTGTGTCTACAAATGTATCTGTGTGTATATAAATATATATGTGCACATAAGTATAAATATATATGTATACACGTATTGTGTGCAAATATGTGTGTGTAAAAATATAAATATGTATATAAATATAAATATGTGTGTATGGTGTGTATAAATACATTTATGAGTGTATGTATGAATATATGTGTGTATAAATATATATGTGTTTATATAAATATATGTGTATAAATGTGCATATGAGTTCATGTATGTGTGTATAAATACATGTATGTGTGGGTACATATATATGTGTGTGTAAATATGTATATATGTATAAATAAATAAATGTGTGTATGTGTGTTTAAATATATGTGTGTGTAAATGTATATGTGTGGGTATAAATATATGTGTGTGCATAAATATATATTCATGTGTATGTGTGTGCATAAATATATATGCGGGTGTGTAAATACATGTTTGTTTATAAATATATACATTTTAGAAGTTAGTATACTTTTTTCTTTGTTGGTATCATTGACACTTCATTTGAAATGTATATTTCTTTAAGTACTTTATTTTTTTAGCATAGATGTTATATATTTTGCTTGAGTTTTAGATTTAAAACATTTGACTTTTTTGGTCTCTTTTTCCTTGCTTTGACTTAATGTACATTTTGTTTCCAGGATGCATATTTTTTATTGTATAATAAATTTATTTTAAGCTAAAAAATGCTGGCGGTTAATAGACCTTGGGAAAATGAAGATTTTTGAATGATACCATTTGTAATTGTAAATCCAGATTTGATTTGATTGAGTTTGTCCTAAAATTAAATTATAATGTGATCTCATTTAAAGTGAGATGTGTTCTCCCATTAAGATAATTCTGATGTTTGACCCTGTGCCAGCAGTGGCATGAATACATGATGAAGTAATGGACCTAAAAAGACAAAGACATGGGGCTAGGCGAGTCGTATAGTCATGCCATAGACTGATTTTAATGGA
>CM053628.1:46093892-46136343 GCA_028646595.1 Phalanger gymnotis
TACAGTGCTGTATTGGAAAAATCTTGGATCTAAATTCAAATGTCAGCCCCGCCATTTCCTGGCTGTGTCTTGATCAAGTCTCTTCCCCCTTGTAGGCCTCAGTTTCCCCATCTATAAAATACAGGGCGTTTGGGCAACAATGTTCAAACTACGCCTGTGCTTGGGTTTAAGGAATTTAGAAGAGTCCCGGCATCTTGGGACTAAATAAATACCTCCCAGCAAGTGTGAGGAGACCTCACGCCGCCATGCACGAGATGGGCTGTGTGTCATGGCAGGAGGGCGGAGGGGGGCAGCGAGAGAGAGGGCTCCGTTATTCTGTAAAACATTTGTTTCCTTTTAGCCATTATATCATCAGTCTGTTCACCATTTCTGAAAAGGCACTTTTTAAACATATATGTTCCAGTCAATGAGTGTGCGAAATAGCCGACTTAGAGACATTATTTCACAACCATGATAGCTTTCCCTCCACGAAAAAACAGGTAGGATAATAAAGTTGTCTTTTCCTGATATAGTTGTGGTCCTGTTCAATGGTTGTTACTATTTATTTTGAGAAACAATACACACTGTATATTATGCTCAAATTTAGGCCTGGGATTATATACTCCAGCAAGTGTGGTGACATTGGTGTGTTTTGCCAAAGATTTCATGTATCTGGTCTGCTTTGGGTCTGCTCTGTCTTGTTTGTGCCCCTGAGTAATCATCGAGCACCCTGATTCTATCTGGCAAATGTGGGAAAAGGCCTGAATGGAAGGGAATCTGGCCAAATGGCCATTGCATTCTTCTTTGGATTAACCCCCTGAGTGACGGCCAATGGGATGCTCCACACTCAGTTCTCCTGTTCTATGATCCTGAGGGCCTCTTTGATCTTGGCAGATGGTTACACCTTCCATTTTTAGGCTCCATCAGAATATGATAGAACGTTGAGCTGAAATCAGAGGATTAGAGTCCATATGAAAGCTCTGCTACTTCCTAGCTGTGTGACTTGGGACAATTCCCCCTCCCCTCTCTAAGTCTCTTTTTCCTCCTTCATAAATGAGCAGTTTGCATTATATGACCTCCTGTGTCCCTTCCGGTTCTCAGCCCTATGGTCCTGTACACATGACACCAAGCTAGAAGGGAGAGCTAACCTTCAGGAAGACAAAGTCAGGATCCAAAAGGATGTAGACAGGCTAGAACCATGGCCTGAATCCAATAAGATGAAATAGAATAGTCTCGCTTAGTGGTAGAGGCAGCTGTTCGGCTGAGGTCCTAAGGTTATCTCTACCTCCCCCCACTCCTGGAATGTTGATCATTTTTACCTGTCATCATGGTTTGCCTAGGTTTGGCTCAAGGAAAGCCTGAACTCTCCTCAGGGGATTGGGTCACCCATTCTCACAACCATTGGTTCATCACCCCCACCCTCACCACCCCAGAGAAAATTCTATTTTTTCCTCTTGTCTAGGGTTTCTTCCCAAAAAAGGAAAGTCAAAGAAGGTACTTAATGTATAAATAAGGACCCGGAACAGGTGGTTTACTCTTAGAAAGCCCAAAAGAATCCTAGGACATATTACAGAATGACCAGAACAGAATTCTGCAGCTCACTCATTACTATTAGCAGGCCATCATCCAAGCATCATTGGAACATGGAACCATTTTTGCAAGGCAGTATTGGCCATTTCACATTTCACCTCTACTAAGCACAGTATGCTCTTCTCTCTGGTGATCTTTTTCCCATGCCCACTCTTCCTTTGATGCCCACCTGCTCCTACCACTACTTAGGTGTTCTGTTTCTCCCTTGCTGCTTATTTGCCAGAGAAGGGGGAGACATCGTCAGCTAAATCTCTCACAACCTTTCGATGATGATACTTTTAAAAATAACATTTGTGACTCCATTTTGTCTTTATCCACCATTTTGTGAAGCCAAGTTTCAGCTGCTTGTAAATCGCCTGATTTTGGAGAAACCACAAAATTACTCTCCCTCCCACCCTACTTAAGGAATGTCACAAAACTGCTCTCTATCTTACCTGAATGTCTTCCCATCATCTCCACCAATAAGAAGCCAGGTAGCTCAATTCCTACAATTCAGTTTTTCCTTTTTTTCACTCCCTCCAAATTGCATATTAACTGTCTAAAAACCAAGGTTCTGGGTCATTGGCTACTGAGAGACTTAGGCCTGGTTTGCAAAGGAATGTGTTGCTAAATAAATTGTCATCTGGATATAACTACTCGGTTTTCTTTATTCCACCATAACAGTGATCACAAGATCAATGGTAAAGGAAGGAAACACACAGTAGACAAAGGCACTGAGGGGCTCCTGTACAAGTTGGGCTAGTTGAGTCCATCATGCCTGTTGTTGTTTGGAAGACCAATGATATCACAAGGTGACGTATTTACTCACATGTAATGAGTTATGGACCCCCACCACCATAATTTCAATGTAGAGAAGATCTGTCCACCATGCCTAGACATGCACCTAAGACTCTCAATCAACAGACTCAAAGAAGAGGTGCTAAACACAGCCAGAAATTGGTCCTGTGACCCAAGCTTCAGTGTGATCACTAGAAATTGTAACTGAGAATGTTCCAAAGAAGGGGTGAGGGGAAGGGCACACACTACAACAGAAATAAATGTAATGTCTTACAGTAAGTTCCTAAAACTACCTTCGTAAGTTTAGAAGGGAGCTTCTTAGCCCCCTCCATTCCATTGTACTCAAGGAACCCTCTCAGGGGCCTCCTATAACTACATAGTAGTTGCTTGCCCCCCTCAATCACAACACCCCCCTATTCCAGCTACACCCAACAGCCTGAAACTCTGGGACAGCTCCACCTCAAGGCCAAACCCTTATCAACTATGCAAACCTACCTGAACTCATGCTTCAAAAATGAATATACTCATCTCCTCAAATCCTCTACATCCCAGTGATTCTGAAGCCCCAAGTTTCCCCTGTTCAAACCTCATTCTCTGTCCCCCACTGACTGATTTCTTGTTCCCATATCCCTCAATCCACCCTCCCAACCACTCCTTCTAAAGCTACCCATGTCTTCTGCTATAATCTCTGGAAGATCTGCTCCATAGGTAACAAACTTATTTTCATATTAAACCTTTTCCTTTCTCACTCCCTCCATCTAACTTCCTCTTGATGACACAACTTGCTCTTACTACTCAAGCATTACTAAATGAAGCTGGAGAAAATCATGAAACTGGGTCCACTACAAATTTCTGTGATATAACATTAACTGGGCCCTCACTGGAACAAGACAATCCTTTTGTGCCTTCCAGTCATATTCACAGTGGCTCTTCCACACCTTTTCATTCCTCTTCAAGGCCCCCATGACTCCACCACTCCCTACTCTCTCAGCTGAGAACCTGGCCTGAAATTTCTCTGAAAAAAAGAGACTATTCACCAAGAGCTCCCTCTTCCTCCCTCCTCAACTTGTATCACTCAGATGCTTTCTCCCACTATCTTTGTTTTCCCTTGTATCACATGATGAGGTGGCCCTTCTTGTCAAGGCTAACCCTTGTGGGATTTACAATCCCATTCCATCCCATCTTCTCTAGCACATTGCCTCCTATATCATTTCCTCTCTCAACTATTTTCAATCTCTCCCTCTCTCCTGGTTTCTTCCTTACTGCCCATAAACATACCCTTGTCTCCCCCATCTTCAAGAAGATCTGACCGTCTAACTTGATCTCACCATCCCTGCTAGCTATAATTCTATATCTCTCCTCTTTTGTGGGGCTAACCTCCTTGAGAAGGCCAGCTAAAATTGGTGCCTCCACTTCCTTTCCCCTCATTCTTATCTTTACTTTCTGCAGTCTGGTTTCTGACCTCATCATTCAACTGAAACTGTTCTCTCCAAAGTTATCAATGATTTCTTAATTGACAAATTTAATAGCCTTTTCTTAGATCTCATTTTTCTTGACATCTCTGTAGTTTGGCACTTTCAATCACCCTCTTCTTGATACTCACTTACCTCTGTATTTTCATGACACTGCGCTCTCCTGGTTCTCTTTCTATCTGCCTGATCTTCTTTCTCTTTTGCTGTTTTTAAGATCCACATCATTCCCACTAACAGAACCCCAAGACTTTGCCTTGGGCCCTCTTCTCTTCTACTTCTATACTATTTCACTTGTTGATCTCATCCATTCTCATGGTTTCAATTGTCATCCTTGGGCAGATGATTCCCAATCTACTTATCCAGTCCTAATCTCTCTCCCATCCTCCAATCTCTTACATCCCCAATTGCTTATTGGACACCTCGAACTGGATGTCCCATAGAAATAGTCAATTTATAACACTGGGCAATGATCAACTTTGATAAGACTTAGCTCTTCTCAGCAATACAGTGATCTAAGACAATTTCAAAAGACTTGTGATGGAAAATGCTATCTACATCCATAGAAAGAATTATGGAGTCTGAATGCAGGCCGAAGCATACCATTTTCTCTTTTTTTCTTTCTAGTGGTTTTTGCCTTTTGTTCTGATTCTTCTTTCATGACATGACTAATGTGTAAATGTGTTTAATATGAATGCATATTAGAGCCTATATCAGATTGCTTGCCATCTTAGGGAGAGGAGAGGGGATGGAGGGAAAAAAAAATTTTGGAACTCAAAATCTTATAAAAGTGAATGTTGAAAACTATCTTTACATGTAACTCTTCAGTTCAAGATGTCCAAAACTGAGCTTATTATCTTTTCCCACAAATCCTCTTTTACAGTGGAGGGGAAGAATGGAGGAGGGGAGGGGAACAGAGTTAGCAGACAATGCTTGAACCTTACTCTCATTGGAATAGGCTCAGAAAGGGAATAACACACATACTCAGTTTGGTATAGAAATCTATCTTGCCCTACAAGAAAGTAAGGGAAAAGGGGATGGGGGGGAGGAGTGGGGTGACAGAAGGGAGGGATGACTGGGGAACGGGGCAATCAGAATATATGACATCTTGGAGTGGGTGGGAGGGTAGAAATGGGGAGAAAATTTGTAGTTCAAAATCTTGTGGAAATCAATGCTGAAAACTAAAAATATTAAATAAATAATAAAATATAATTTTTAAAAGTTTAAATCACCATTCATTAATGATATTGGCCTATAGTTTTCTTTTTGTGCTCTGTCAATCCCTGGTTCACTTATTAAGGCTTCATTTGTCCTAATAGCCCACCACCAACAGTTCAGAGCTTTGCAATGTTGGTGCTTCCAGGTTGGTACTTTCAGGTTGCAGCCTTGGGTAGGCTTTTGCTCCTGAACAGCTTTCCACTGGCTATCAAGGCCTGAGGAAATTTCCACAGCCTGGACCTGGGGTCACTGCAGTACTGGAAATAAGGATCAGAGACTGCAGTCAGTGTAAGGGTGGATTTTGATGTTCTGCCCTTGAGTCTGCTAAGTGCAACTTCACTGCTGTTAGCACCAGAAGTAGGAGAGAAGTGCTGAGTGAGCTCAAGGTCCACAAGTGTCAGTTTTCTGGGGTTGGGGTTTTTCTTTTTTTTTTTTAAAAAAAAAACCCTTTCCTATTGTAGGTATCCTAGACCATGGAAATAGATGAAGTTACTTTATCTTTGGCCATAATTTCTGTTTTGGAGACGTTTGAGAGATCATGGCTATTAGAGAAAATGTCTAGTCCACCATCTTGCTGCTCACACAACATGGAAGGAATATGGGCATTTTCACTGGCTGTTCCCCATGCCTGGAAGGCTCTTCCTCTTCATCTTTACCTCCTGGCTTACCCTGTGTGAGAAATGGTGGAAGCAGTTTTGTTTCCACAGAGTTGAAAGTATCTCTCCCCACCCCAGCTTTAGCAGAACATAAATCGGGTGACTGATTAGAACCAGTTCTAATCAGAGCTGTGATCTAGCAGAGACCAGGCTTCTGATCCGAGTGAAAGGTTAGAGGCTTGTACGCATGCTTAAACGAACCATTTGAGGAGGGCATGACATAGGCAGTCATGGTATTACATCTGGCCAATGAAGAGCCAGGTGGGAGATTCGAATTAGGAGTCAATAAAAAGGACTGGTATTAGTTTGAGTCCTTGTACTCTCTCCTGTACTCCGTTCAGGGGATGTACCCATTTATTCAGAATGAATAAATGTAAAATATAATTAAAACCTTCCTGGCTTTCCAACGAGTATTGTTTATTCCTAGACTAAGTATGTTTACAACACCTGGATTCCTCTAAGTCCTAGCTAAAATTATACCTTCTACAAGAAGCCTTCTCTGATCTCTCTTTAACTCTGTTGCCTTTCCTCTGTTGATTTGTTCCCAATGTATCCTGTATATAGCTTGTTTACACGTTGTCTTCTCCATTAGATTGTAAACTCTTCGAGGACAGGAGCTGTCTTCCATCTTTCTTTGTATGCCTAGTGCCTGGCCTAGAGCAGGTGTTTAGTTAATGTTTATTGACCTACTTTTCAGGAACAGACTCAATTTACCTCATGCACAGGTCAGAAGGGCAGGTGGCTCTTTGATGCTCTTTCAAAAGTAGCTAGTTCCTTCCCCCACCCCATGGCTTAATCCTTCCCCCTTTCAACAAAATCCATCAACATCAGCTTTCTGTAACACTCAGACATCTATCCCCTGAAAGGTGGGAGTTTTTGTCTTTGTAGTGACAATCTTTTCAGATTATTTGAACCCCAATAATATCGAAAGCATCCGAAATGCTTTTGCTCTACTCTAAAAATGCCCTTTCTGTGTCACAAACTTCAAAGACCAGATAAGATTGACAAGGGGTATCTTTCCTGTTGGTGACAGGATGTCTGCAACCAGAACAGTGGGATTTCTCTTATCTTGATATTCGAGGGACATTTGCATCTTGGGATCATAATCTCTAAATGACACTACCTTGTCAATTGTCTTGTTCAACTAAGAAACTTCCTTAGGATATGGAGATCACAAAATTGAGTAACACAGACATGCTAAGTTGGGACTAAAAATGTATTTAACCCTTCTCATTCCTTTGTTCAGACAGTCAGAACTTATGCTCTGGCTCCTTGTACACACAAGTAAGCTAGCTTTGCTAGCTTTAAGGGAATAAACATTATGAATTTATATATCACCTAGCTTGTTTGCCTCTTTTAACCAAACTTTCAGGTTGACAGCAGGTAATACTGGGAAACAGGATTCCTAATTCTTCAGAGAGGACATCAGCCATGAAGACCAGAGCTCCTAAACTACAGATAGTACCTTCTAGGGAGGGCTTTGCATAGGTGTCAAAAAGCCCTGAGGTCACGTTATAGGAAAGGTAGTAAGCCAGTGCTGGTCTTTTGTAAAAAAAATTCAAGACTATGAACCAAGCAGGAGACCATCCTGGATAGTATCCTCCAGTAGTGCCGGGGCGGGGGGGGGGGGTGTCGAATGAGGCATCTGGTCTCATCCCGCTAGGCTGAAGAGTCTCTCTAAATAAGCCACAAGTGGAATCAACATTCATTGCAACCCAAAAGGCTGCTTGCATTTCCCAGTTGGATGGGGGTATGCCCAATATCAGACCTCTCCTCTAGTTACTTTTTGGTCCTAGTATTTGCTGTACTAGAATGTGGATTATTGTATGAAATGAGTCAGCAACCTCAAACATAAAGACATCAAGCTCAGAAGACCAGAAATGCAGACAACTAACACAATTTATTTATGAGTTTCATTCTTAACACAAAAGACTCTTCAACATGCATTATATTGAGGGGGGAGATTTGGAGAGTGTTACTTCATACACAGAGTACAATAGATATTTGAATATTTCCATTAAAAATATATGTATATATACTTTCATTCCATTTAAACTATTCTCTTATCTCTTGCCAGGCTGATCTAGTTAGAGAGAGCTTTCCATACCCCTTGTAGCCAGCTGGCAGTCTGGCAAGAACACATTCTGGTACTGAAAATACTCTAAGGCTCACAAAGTAATACTAAGCGTCTGGGGGTGTGTGGTTAACAGCACCACCCACCCTTCAAGTCACCAACTCTCCTGAGGTGTTCAGTCCATACCCAGCATGCGCTTTAAGAAGGAAAAGGAAGAGGAAAGGGTTTCCTCTTATTAAAGATGCTTTAAAAGTGGGTTACCAAAATAACATCCTCTGCAAGAATTCAATGTCCCATCATTTACCTTTTTTTCCCCCAAGAGAAGATACAGGCGAAATCTAAACAATCCCATTAAGAACAGTGGGTGGCTAATTCCCAACCTTAAGGGGCCAGACTGGAGGAGGAAAAAAACCAGAGACCTTTCCACAAAAAAAAACTATACAATTCTGAGTCTGCATAAAGCAGCCCCTTACCAGGGTTACTTGACTAATCCTTGAATTTAAGGATGTACCCTCTTTGGGCTTCAGATGGCTTTCACCTAGAAAGAGTCATGCATTTGGAACCTTCCGTTTCCAAGAAGGTGCCCTGTACCCAAGAATCTAAGCAAGTTCCAGCATTACCAAGCATCCCAAATACTTGTCACTTATTCAGGGGCCTTAGATGACAGCTCTTTGCCTGAATACCCCTAGAATAATCCATTCCATTTAGGATTTGCACAAATACATTTCTTAAAGTTTAAAACAGTACACAGTACACTCGTACACTGATAGAAACTACTTTTGCAGACAATTTCTAACACCGTACAAATAGCACCAAGTGTATGTCCAATTATACAGAAACTAACTTGTAAACATAAAACATGCAAGGTTTTGTGTCTTGCTTGAAATGGACTTGAAAGCCAACAGCAATTAGTCATAGGAGAGAAGCAACATCAAGGTTCGGTATTTTTTTTTAACATTTTCTGAAGAGACAGGCTCACACATGAACACGGGAACAGGGAATATGGTACTCTTCACAAAGGAGTCACAGGACAATACTACTCAAAACTAGCAATGCAGGCCCACTGATATCTCAGCAGAATGTAGCTCTTAAACACAACACAATCTCAAGCATCAATTTTAAATGGCCTGCATTTTCAAAACAATTATAGATTTTTTTTTACCGTAACTGAAATAACACATTGAATATCTTCCCAAAAGACATCAAACACTCTTGGACAACCATTTAAAGCTGGTAAGTTGGATGATCTCAATGTTAATGCCAGTCCTGTGCAGATCCGTTTGCTTGTCAACACTGTTGCTTCCCCTTTGCTGGAAAAAGGGGAGGTCTTCTTTATGCTATTCATTTTTCACTGGTAGAGATTGGAGGAAAAACAACATAAAAACACAGCAATGAAAATTGGGCAAGCAGCTGTGACTGAATATTTTCAATATCTTAGCATATAAAATTCCAACTCGTCTCATTTTGAGAAATGATAGGGAACTTCCTACTCTCAATCCAAAAACCTCACTGCAACATCATTCTATAGCTAGTGGAGAGATTTATTGGGACAACTACTATAAAGGTGACAAGGTTATATCACAATAAAAATAATTTCCCAGTAAGGTTACATGGTTCAGCAGCCAACTTAGAAAGCTCTTGAAAAGTCAATTATTTGGCTAAGTAAGATGATTAAAGAACTATGGAGCTGGAAGGTAAGAACACAGCATCAGCTTGATTAGGGATGAGTTGTTGAGTCAAAGACTGAAAACACTTATGAGAAGAATCTCATCAAGAGAGGCCTCTTAGAGATATAGGGATAAAAACTGGCCAGCTACACTCAGCCACAATCTTCACTGTGTGGAAGCACCCCACCCCCATATCTCTTAGCTCCGTACTTGAGCAAACATTTCATACCCAGTTACTTTTGAAAGGTCTCCCTTTAGGGTCAGAAACAAGCTTTGCCCGGCTGTTCAGCGGCACAGTGGACTGCGTTTCCAGTGCCTCCAAGCGCTGGGTCAGTGCCCGTTTCTGCTGAATCGCTAGGCTCAGCAAAGATTTCAATGTCTTCTTTTCATCTTCTGCAGCGGCAAGCTGTTGCTGTATTTCACCAAGCTGCAAAACATACTCATCACACCTGCAAAAGAAGAAAAAAAAGGCAATTCAGCACCTCCCACCAATCACTTTACCTAAGCATCTCTGTCTCCCTTCAGGCACCTCGGTCTCCCTTCACGTATGGGTCCCCAAGCAGGCAACCACACTCAACCTTTTTATCTTCAAGGACCAAATGGATCACTCAAGGGCTAGCAGCTGCCATGGTGCTTCCTTGTTCTTGTAAAGAACACAGTTCTGCCCCCCTTACAACCTCAATGTAGTTCTTCTCGATTCAGAGAGAAGTAAAGGGGGGATCAATCCTTCCATCAAAAAGGCTGAAGCTTCCCTCTTAAGGCAAACTTTCAGTCAATAAATAAATTAATAACAGCTCCTTTCTCTGTGGTGTTTTAAAGTTCACGAAGCTCTTTTCTCACAGCACTGAGCTGGCTAATGTCAAGGATTGTTGCCTCCATTTTTCAAATGAAGGAAGCCTCACAAAAGGGATGAGACTTATTTAAGATCCCGAATCTAGTAAGCATGAACCAGGGTGCAAACCTGGCTAAACCCTGGGTCCACTGCTCTTTGCTACATCCTTCTGACTGAAAATAATCAAAAAACTACTGCATGAGGTTACTCAGTCAAACACAGTCTTGGTTCTAAGAAAGCTCCTAGGCAAGGTCAATGATCACAGTTACCAGAGTCATTCTCTTGATAGATTCTCTTAGTGCTTTAGCATTAAGTCTTCATATGAATACACCTCCTACTGAAGGAAGCTTAGAAGGAAGGGGTCATGTGGCTCACTGCACTAAGAGGACAGTACAGTTAAGCAACACAAAGGGAAGCAAGCCAACTTATCTGTCCACTATCACACATAACATGACTAACAAAGTCAGAACCAAATTCCCACTTGGTGGCTAGTTCACAGTGTCTCGTGTTTAGACCAGTGATGGGAGGCATGGATAACATGGGTGGGAACGGCTATATGTAAGCATTGTCTTCTCTGGGAAGAAAAGGTACAAGGTCTCTTCTTCCTCCCCTCGTCACACATACACCAAGTGTGCACTGATAAGTTTGGGGGCACATGCCCACTTTAGGGCAACCAAGGACTGGAAATTTCTCCCTTGGCCCAAGCTCTGTGTTGCCTCACAACCAGGAAGTGAGTTCACCAGAGTGTTGGGGGGAGTTCTGGAAAGAGAGAAGAGGCAGAACTGAAACTTACCTGCTGGCAAACACCGCCCGAAGGGAGGAAAAAGTAGCAGCATCTTCTTTCAGAACTTTCAGCTCGTGCCTTAATTTACTCATGGTGTCTGACACCACAAGCTTCTCGTCTTCATATTTGCGTTTCATGTTGGAAAGGGCACCTTCAGCAGCCTAGGGAAGAAAGAAAAGAACACAGGTCTACTGGCAAGCAGCAATGGAGAATTTGCCAGGCCCTAACAGTTGGAGGAAGTTCAATTTGCTCCACCCCTTCCCCCTCAATATTAGTACTTTCCCTCTGATAGTTCAATTTACCTTTTGTCTATCTTGCATATACATAGTTGTTTGTATGTTGGCTATTCTGAGTATGTGAGTATCCAGAGGGCAAAGATCATATTTTTGCTTTTGTAAAAAAAAAATTTTTGTATCCCCAGAGCTTAGCACAGTGCCTGGCACACAATGAATGCTTAGTAAATGTTTACTGAATTGATTTTACCAACTAAGTGAACCAACAGCTCAACAAACCTTACATTATGGTAATTACCTACTGTTAACCCACTACAATTATCCCTTCCATATCAAGGGGGTTAGGAGCATGGCACTCCATGATCTGGAAAATCCATATAAAATTTTTTGGCCTTCCCTTTGTACCAGAGAAGAAGTCTGAATAATTATTGTATTAAAAGATAAAATATGTTGGTGTTATATAATATTATAGGTATAGTTTATGCATTTCTGGGTTTCTAAACATTTTCTATGTCACCTGCTGGCCTTCATGTATCATCTGCAGATTCCACAAAACTCCCTGTAATGTTAATGGGATATGAAGATCTTCCTGGCCCATTAATAGGCCTCACATGGAGCCCATTAAGAGAAGCTTGCTTAGGAGAGGCTTGCTTGTAGGAAGGCTTTCACACCTTTTGCTAATTTCTAATTAGGCACTGGGTCACAAGAGTTGTGATGCCTTCTGGCTCTGAGAAGTATATATATATACTCCGAGTTAGTATTTTGCTTTGGGGGCTGGCTTATGAGAAGGATCTTTTGATTCCCTAGTCCAGACTCTGAGTAGCTATATGTTCAGAGCTCCCTAGCTGCTCAGATACAAAGACTCTCTCTATCCAGTGGTGTATGTAAAATGTATAGCAATATTGCTTTGATTGAGGCAGTCAGAGCCCTGTCTGTTGGTCTAATGTCTCTGCTTGCATTTTCTCTACTTGTATTTTCTCTGACATTCAAAGGTCTGACTTTTCCCCTGAACTAGTGAATGTAATTAAAGAAGATTGTTGACCCCTTTAAAGCTGCTTTCCTTTAAAAGCAGATTAAAGAATCTGTGCTAGCAGGCCATTCTGGGTATGCTAGGGTGTTTGCTGCTACATTCCCCAAAAATTCCCATTAAATTCCTTATGCTGACCCTTGATATGGCAAAACAGCAATGGGAAAAGTGAAGATGTGGAAGAGATAACTACAGTCACTAATTTTAATTAAAACTGTAAGATTACCCTACCCAGGGGCCTAGTCCACAAATTAGCTAAATTCCCATCTCTATGGGCCTTGGGTATGATAAGTCATAACTTGCACACAGGCACTGACAAGTAATTTTGTACTTCGTGGGAGTAACAACACCTTAAAGCAGTAGAAACTGGAAAAAATCAACTATTCCTTATATCTTTCCAAGTTAAGATGTTGAATTATTTTAACTTCAAAAAGAAAAAGAAAAAAATGTTCTTTTGGATGCCTGGTTTTCCCAAACCTGACAAAAAGTCGTCTTTGAGTCCTTAAATCTGTTATTCACAACTCATCTCCTTCTACCTCTGCTCTACAGGCAAATGTGACATGTCTGTGTAGTGTCCAAAGTGCCCAGGATTATCACCAATAGCTTACCTGCTTGTTGGCCTTCAAGACAGTCCTCAGAGTTGCTATTTGCTCTCTTTGGGTGTTCAACAAAGACTTCAGTTTCATTATTTCATCAACAAGAGCGTTTTTATCCTTCAACTCTGTTGACATGGCTTCAAGGGACTTGTTGCGCAATGAGATCGCCAGGGCTGTCTGGAGTTGCTTCACCTGGCTTCCGATAATGGAAATTTGGTTGGAAAGACTCTCAGGTTCCTTGTCATACTCTTCTCCATCAGATTCACAAGGAGAATCACTAACAGACTGGTTGCTGCTGCCACTTTTCACGGTGCTTGTCTCAGGGCTAAACAAGACTTTCACAAAGAGATCATTAGACTGGCTTCGGCACATACGGACATTGGCCACAACATCATTGGCATGCCTTTTGCAGGTATGGACAGGGGCCCCTTGGCCATCTTTATAGCCATCCAACAGACCACGATCAGGTAAGAGGTTGTTGCAGACACAAACTCGGCGATACATGTTGGCCAGATCTTCAGCAATCACCTGCAGCTCCTCCTGGGCCAGACTCAGTTTGCTCTGAAATTCTGATGACCGTTTCCTCGAAGCCTGAAGCTCATTCTCTAGATTAGTAATGATCTCTTGCTTCTGCTTACCTGATTTGGCCCAGAATCTTATCTTCTCTGTTAGGTTTTGAGACTCCTCTTGCCAGGCCTCCGTATCCTGCTTGTACTTGGCTTCAAAATCCTGGTATTTCTGATTCAGCTCCTGAAGTTCCGTCTTCAGCCTGGCTACTTGGGAACAGTTTGATGCCGCACATCTATGTTCCAGGCCATGGAGTTCACTGCCACCGCTCTTCTCTCCATCTTTTCCAAAGAGCAAACCCAGTTCATTACTGCCATATCGTTTGTTTAAAGCCTGGATTTGCTCAAGAAGGTAGTTATTTTGAGCCTGCTGTTTGGACAGAGCATCCTTCGTACTATCAAGCTGTGTCTGCAACTCTTTTATACTACTTAAAAGCGATGACTTTTCATGATCAACCTGTAGGTACAAAGCAAAGAATTTCGAACGGGAATTAAATTTCCTTCTAATCTTGTCCTTGAACCGAATGACCACTTCTTTGACACTCTGTAGAGTGGATTCCTTCATGGATAAGAGGTTCAAAGGGTCTTAGGGGTCATCTAGTTCAACCTCTGAGATTCTAGAGTTTATTCTCATTGTATGTTTAGAAAAGGGCATCAAGGAGAGGGGGAAAGGGGAACACTCTGTTTGACTTGAGATCAAGACTTAATCCAGTGGGAGGGGAGAACACTTTTGTGGCCTTTACACCACAGTGTAAGGAAGTCAGTAAATATCCAGAGGGCAACCAGGATAGTGAAGGGACTGGAGTTCATGCTACATGAGGAATGGTTGAAGGAACCAAGGAGGAGAACAGACTTGCGTGAGGTAGGGCAAAAATGGCCATCTTCAGGCATTTGAAGAGCTGTGACATAGAAAAGGTCTCAGACTTGCTCTATTATTTGGCCTCACAAGAGCAAACTAGGAATAATAATAGGTAGAAGCTGTAAAGAGGCTCAATGTCAGGGAAATGCAGACAGTTGTCCCAAAGGATAATCAGCTGCCCTGAGAGGTGATTGGTTCCCTCCATGGAAGTCTTTAAGCAAAGGATGAAAGACCACTCATTGGGCATGCTGCATTAGGGATCCTTTGGGGGCTATGAATTGGACTAATTGGATTTGAGGTCTCTTTTGAGTTCAGAAATACTGTGATTCCATGGAGAGGAAAAAACCACCCATTCTTACTGACTTCACAGTTTCTGTCGGTGATAGCACCATTCACACACAGCCTCCCAGGTGTGTAATCTTGGGGTCAACTTTGGACTTTTCTGTCTTCATGACTTTTCCTAGCCAGTCAGTTACCAGGTCCTACTGATTCCACTTTCAAACATCTCCTGCATCTCTCTACTATGCTCTCCATTCCCCCAGTAATCTTCCTAATAATTCAGGGCCTCCTTATTAGCTACCCAGACTATTATAACAGCTTACTCGCACCTCTCTGCTCTGCAACTCAGGCCAAAAGAATCTTTCAAATGCATAGATCTGGTGATGTTACATCACGAAGAAAGGAAAGAAGGAAGGAAATAGAAAAGAAAAAAGGAGTAAAACAAAATAAAACAAAAATGAAAATAAAATCTTCCAGGGCACTGTGGGTACACAGATAAACATGAAAGGAGGCCCTATCCTCACAGACTTTGGATCTTGCTATATGCAACACATATCCTGATCATTAAGTTCCAGTAGATAGTAATGGGACTGAAGGACATTTCTTATGAACTGATCTAGGAAACTTTAAAAAGAGAACCTTATCCACTGGGGCAAATCAGGTCAATCTTCCCAGAACTGGGCCTAAGTGTTGAATGCAGGAACACCTGCTGGTACAGTCTAGCTGGGATATAGATGACAAGAAGGGGAATATTGTGAGATAAGGGTAGATCAGAGCCTTGTGGAGATGGGGAGAGCCTTAAATGCCAACCTACAAAGTTTGTCATTTATTCTCAAGGCAATAAGAGGCCCCTGTAGGTTTTGGATCAGGAGAGTAAAATGGTTAGATTTGTCTGTGACTTAAGAACATTATCTCAGCAGCTTCACAAAGGAGGATTGGAGAGAGGGAAGACTGAATAAAAAGGCCACTCTTCCAACTGTCATTCTTCAAGGCCCACCACGGCCTGCCACACACCCCTTTTCTGACCCACTCTGTTGGGACTTACAGCCAAAAACACTCTATGCTCCCATCAGATTACATGATTCAACCTCCTGGCCCTGATGTGCCTCCCTCCTGTTTGTCAAGGGATTCCTTTAATGTCCCAATGAAAAGCCTCCTTCTTCAGGAAGCCTTCCCTGTTCCCCTGGTTGGTAATGACCTTGTTGTACAAGTCTCATATAGCCCTGGGCTTTACAGGTCTTTGACACAGCCCCCATGTCACATAGTGTAGTACAGCTATTCATATAGGTGTCTTACCAACCATACTAGAATGTAAGAGTTCCTGACCTCAATGAGCTATCTTCTCTAATCTTCCCCAGTGCCTAGCAGGTGCTCTGCACATAATAGGAGAATAATCAAGATTTATTATAGAGTCTTCTAACAATTATATAGATTTCAAACCTCTACCTCTTGTAGGAATAAAAATATACTAGGTTGGCTTAGAAAATTCATTAACAATTACTTTGATCTGACTTAGACACAATACCAAACAAAAAGCAACTGTACTCATTTTGCTAGAAGCAAATTCCAAAGTTTCAGTCTACCAAAAGGAATGGAGGAAAAGCACAGAATGTGTTTTGTGGGGGTGAGCAATCCAGGCTTCATTAGTCTGTACTCTCAGCTAGTTCTCATTTAAATGGTGTCAGTCGTCCCTGAGCCCCAGGATGTGGCATTTGGAGGATATTTTTAGTCATTTCCTGATCTAAAAGTACAAAGTATTAAAAACAACTAACCGGTAAGTTGCTCAAGCATATTAAAATCCAGGGTCTCTCCCCCCTTCCCTTTGCTAATCTTCCCAGAACATGAGGTCCGAGGAGATGGACCTTTTCCTATGTTGGTATATGTATGTATGTATGTATGTAAGTATGTATGTATGATGTATATGTACACACATACGCACATGTATGTGTGCATGTGTGTATGTTTAGATGTACATATATGTGTATGTATATCTATAGTGCTGTATATGCTTAGATATGCATATATATGAGTGTGTGTATATGTATAGTGTATGTATATATGCATATGCATATATGCATAGTGCTGTATATGCTTAGATATGCATATATATGAGTGTGTATAGTGTGTGTATATATGTATGCATACATATATACACATATACACATATACATATATATATATTCCCTTTGTACAAACAACTCCAAGAGGTCATTTCTGAGGGCACTGCTACCTCCAGGTACTAAGAGTATGAATGACCCCAGCTGTGAAAACCAGTCCAGAGACAAAGAACTTCACACATGACAGTGAAGGAAAAGAAATGAATGCTTAAATGGAAGATTTTCTTGCCACAGCCTTTGAACCTTACTTAATAACAAAAGGAAATTAATTCCTAGACTCTGAGAGACTACACTTGTCTTCTGTGGTTAAAGAACAAAACACAGGCAGTTTATCCCTTTCTTAAGATGAATTTCCTGCCAAAGCACAGAAACCTTTGAAACACTCGAGTAGGTGACATAGCGGGCCGGGAGGATCAAGAAGAATCGCAAGCGACTTTTTTTTCCAAATCTGAAAGAAGGAAATGAGAAACAATGAAGTTCACAACTCACGATGGCCTCAGCGACAGAAGAAGTGTTCTCTCTTAAGAATCAGGGCCAGCCAGTAGGCAGCCATGTAGACAACGCCAGGGCAAACTTCCACCTGGGAAGTGCTCTCAGGACATAGATCCTTGGGCAGAACAGCTGTGACCAATCAAGTTTCTCAACTCATTCATATAACTGGTCAATGGGAAATCAATAAGATTTGCTGCTCCAGTGGGACACGTTGCATTTCCCAAAGTACCATGCCAGCAGCAATAAGAGGATCTGATCACAGTGTTGCCTTGCTCCATTACCTTGACTTCCCATTCCGACTTTTTCTTTGCTCTTCATAATGAATGATGTCTATAGGATTGCTTCCTGCCAGATAGCCTAAGCCTAAAGTAAATTGCTTGGGACTTCAATTGCTGTAAGAACCAACGGTCTACCACAGGTACAGAGCCCAGCTCCTAAGCCCCTGGCTCCATTCTTGCTCTGGGTGCCTGTTACTGGGAGCCCTTGCTTGAATGCAGACTGCTCCCTTTCCCCGCCTCAGCGCTTGGACTCATCAGGTGGGTCCATGATTCTTTTCTCTCCAGTCTTCTGACTTGTCTATTCCTGTAGCGTGAACCCTCAGAACCTGGCCTTTGTCCAGCCGCTAGGGAGGCTGCTTGAGCCTCCTTACTTCATCTGACTGCTCTGGTCCTGACCCCTGGCTCGCCTGACGCTTTCCTGGCTGGCTGGACTACTGGCTGTGGCCAGCTCTGTCTTGTCATCCAAGTCGCAATCTCCCTTTCCTCCACTGCCTTGCCAAGCAGGCCCTTCCCAGTCCATGCAGGCCCTCATCATCTCCTTGTAACTGCAATGGCCTCCTCATTGGTCTTTCCCTATGCTGTTCTCCCCAGTTCCAGAACCATGCTTCCCACCTGAGTCCCCTGGCTCTAACATATGAGCTGTAGCCTTACCTTTCCCGGAACCAAATCTCCATACTGCTTCTTGAACATCTCCAACCCATGCTGCTGTGAGCATACCTACCCCACACCCTTACCAGATTCCCTCTATGTCTTGTCTTCCCCCATTAGAGGGAATTCCTTCAGAGCTTATATTTGCATCCCCAACAGTTGGCACAGTGCCTGGCACATAGTAAATGCTTAAGAAATATTTGAGCCATCTATCCATCTTCTCCATTCTCCAGTCCCCTTTCCACACAGCTGTTAAATTGAGATTTCTGAAGCACAAGTCTGCCCATGTCATTCCCCTGCTCAGAAATCCCCTGTGACTCTCTGGTGCCTAAAGAATTAAATACAAACTTCTATGGCATTGAAAGTACTTCCCAGCCTAGTTCTAGCCCACCTTTCCAGGCTGATTACATAGCACCCCACCCCCAATGCCTCTAAGATTCAGCCATATTGGTTGTTCTTCAAACCATGATATTCTCTCTCTCACCTCTCTGTGTTTTTTCATATTTTTTATTTGTTTGGTTTTGGGCTTTCTCCCAGGCCTAAAACACTCCCTCTCCCCAGATTCCAAAAGTTGCCTCTTGGAACCTCTACTGGGATCTCTTCAAAGGTTCAGTTCACATGATACTTCCTTCAAAAGACCTTTCCTGGCCCCACTGGTTGTCAGGCATGCCCCCACCCCCAAATCACTTAGTTTGCATACATATCCTATATTTGTTTCTCTGTCCTGTGGAAGAGAAGTCCTTGAAGGCAGGGTGGCTCTCTCCCTTTTGTCTTTGGAATCCCAATGTCTAGCACACAGTAGGTTTGTACTTACTGTTTATTGACTTCGAAGTCTCAGTGATATCCCGCTACAGCAGAAGAAACATGTGGTTAAATGCAATTGTGCCAACTAGCATGGACCTGAGTCACATTGACCTTGGTTCCTCAGCTCTAAGAGGCCTGTCCACATGGGCCCTTCCCTGGTTGGCGCTAGAAGAGCACCTTCAGCCTCCATCGCAGGACTCCAGCTCCAAGAAGGGCTTGGTAGAGAGTCATTATCTGTGATGTAGAAGAACATTTTTTCTGCCACAAAAGTGGGAATGATTTAGAGTGGGGGAAGTAATTTTCCAGAGGCAAATATTCTCTTAAAAAATAATCCTCTTAAAAAGAAGAGCTGAGTCACTCACTATTAAATGAGGTGTCAGCGGCTGCAACAACACAGCGAGTTAGAAGCAAAGGCACATTGTGGTCCCATTATCATTAGCAAAAAGCCTTTCCCATCATGGGATGGTAGGGATACCATTTTCTGAGAAAGTGCTTTTTCAGATGCTTTTAAGACACTAGAGCCAGGCCAAGTCAAATGCTACCAGCAACAGACAAGAGATAGGAGGCCTGTTTTCTTAAAGGGACAGATTCAAAGGCTCCAAGATCTAGAGGCAGAAAGGACTCAGAGGTTATCAGGTCATAACTAGATTCTCTCTTACTGAGTCACACGAGTCGTAAATGTCAGAGGCAGGATTTGAACCCAGGCTCCAAGATCTAGAGGCAGAAAGGACTCAGAGGTTATCAGGTCATAACTAGATTCTCTCTTACTGAGTCACACGAGTCGTAAATGTCAGAGGCAGGATTTGAACCCAGGTCAACCAGGGGAGTCTCTGACTCCAGACACAGGGCTCTTTCTAGTGTACGATCCTGCCTCTTATAATGGATTCTTCTTTATCCAATCTATTTAACAGCCCAAGTTCTCGGCACTTTAATCTAACCCTTTTAGAGCCGGCAGGCTAAGGCGATCCTCTATCCTTTTGTGGCAATGTCTTCCCCCGTTGGAAAGTAAATTCCTGGAAGGCACAGGCTGTCTTGTTTTCTTGTATTTGTATCCCTAGAACTCAGTACAGTGTCTGGCACATAGTAGAGGCTTAATAAATGTTTGTTCTCTCATCTGTCTCTCTATCCAACTAGCTAGCTAGCTAGCTAATAATACAATTCATTTATTGTCATGGGCCACACCAGTTTCGGTTTGATTTAGAAAAAATGTTCAGCCCAGAATATTCCTAATGAGGCCAACTCAGTTCAACAAACATTTATTATTGCCGTGTCTGTGTCCTCAAGTGGAACAGATTCAGAGATAGGCAGTTCCCAATTCATCCTAAACCTTATTTCCTGGACCTGAAAAGCTGAACAATTGTTACCAATCACTAACTTCTCAAAAGCTATTTCAAAAATGAGTGAGAGGTCAAAATACCCATGGAAGCATGGGAAACAAGATGTTTCAGATAACTCTCTTTGAAGAAAATGTCTGAGTTGCCAAATGGCTAAGAATTTATCATATGATCTTCCATATGCCAGGAGAGCAAAATCGAGGGCATCTTGTTTCTGCAACAAGTCTCAGAGAGGTAAGGTTACAACTCCTCGACCACCTCGAAGGTGTTTTCTCATTGGCTTATTTTAAGACGTGCTCCAAATGTCTGCATTTTTTTTTCAGGAAAAGTCATTTGTGGAGAAAATGCCTTTTAACTTTCCACATCCTAATCCCCTTTGATCATATCTGCAGATCAGCACTGTGTCTCTGCCACTGCTGAGACCCACTAGCACTCCTCACCTATTCTCATCTTTGAAAGCCCTAGAGACAAAGGTACACTACGGCCACCGGGTTTGTTCCACTGAAGGAAGTCTAAACACAGCTCAGCAAAAGAAAGCCAGCCGAGGACTGATCAGAAGAATTTTGCCACCTTGGATTGGAGTGCTGAACTCTTCTAAGAGGCTCATTTACGTTTAGATCCTCATGCTGCCTAGCTGACAAACACACAGAAAAGAGCCCTCCTACCTGCAGAAGCTGCTGGTTCAGTTTCTGAATCTCTGATAAACTGAGCTCACTCAAAAGATCACACACTAAACCAGGCTGGGGCCTGGAGCTGTTGCTATTTTGAGGCATGGACATCATGTTTTCTCGGCGGTTCCTGAAGATTTGATTGTTGTAGCCGATGCCCAGGCCATCATCATTCCACTGATTCAGGTCATCGAAATTTGTCGGCAGAGTCCCTAAAGAATCATAGGTGTTGATGTACCCAGACAGCACCCTGCGCAGCTCATTTTTTTGTTCTCGTTCACTCTGGAGGGTTTCCAAGGCCTCCTCTAGATGATGGTCAGAGATCTCCTTCTGTCGAGTAACTTCAGCCAGACGACTGTTTCTAAGCTCAATTTCTTCATCTCTTCTCTGAACTTCACGTCTTAAGCCTTCATACTCCATCTGAAATGAGAGGAAAATGTCTTTTCTTAAACCAACTATTTACCCTGTGCAGTTCATGAGTTTTGAATTTACACTTCACCTTATTTATGCTAGAAACTGCCTTGTCCAGAGCCATTCCCCAATAGATAAGAACCAAAGGGTAGGAACAGGCAATTCTCAAAGGAAGAAATCCAAGCTATCAACAATGGTGTGACAAAATGCTCCAAATTACTAAAAATTTCAGAGATGTAAAGTAAAACAACCCGGAGGTTCCATCTCATACCCTTCAGATTGGCAAAGATGACAAAAAAGGAAAATTAAAATTGTTGCAGGAAAACAGGCACACTAATGCACTGTTGGTAGAGTTGTGTATTGGTCTGGCCATTTTAGAAAGCAATTTGGAACCATGTCCCCTGAGTCACTAAACTGTGACTACGACTCAGTGATACTGTTATCAGGCCTATAGCTCAAAGAGATTAAAGAATGAGGAAGACTCATATGTACAAATATATTTATAGTAGCTCTTTTTTATGGCAAAGAACTTGCCACAAAGGGACTCAAGTCCAGTTCTGTCAATGCCAACCGCTATGCCAAGCATTGGGGAGTCAAAGAGAAGGCAAAAAGCAAAAAATAAAAACTCCTAGCTCTCAAGGAACTCACAGTCTAATGTAAAGTCCATCATTTGGGGAAGAACTGAACAAATTATGGTATATGAATGCAATGTAATATTATAATTGCACTGTAAGAAATGATGAAAAAGAAACCTTAGGAAGACTTGTATGAACTGATGCAGCAGTGAGGGAATCAGCCAGAATAATTATATATAAGGTGCAAAATTAAATATGCACATTTTTGGAGGTGGCCAATGTGAGAATTTGTTTTGCTTGACTGAATACTTGTTATGAGAGTTCTGTTTTTATTTTCCTCTGTGTGTGTTGTGTGTGTGTGTGTGTGTGTGTGTGTGTGTGTGTGTGTGTGTGTGTGTGTTGGAGGAGGGGGGTAATTGGAGGAGACAGGGAGGGTTTTTAGAAAGAACAAAAGAGAGAGCCATTGAAGTATTTTTTAAAATGCACAGAAGAGAACAGAAGGAAGACCAGAAGGAAAAGCACACAAGTAAGATAGCTTTGAAAGTTACAAGATGAATTTATCTTATACTTAAAAGGAAAGTGAAACTGTAAGTAATAGCTGCAATGTTATGTTCTATGTACAATCTTCTTTTTTTATTCTACTTTGTATGTGGAAATGCATCAGTGTTTAGGGTCAACATTTTAAAAAGAATTTAAAGAAAAAAAATTACCTTGTAATTTTTTAATTGCAATTCAGAACCCTCCTTGCTCCGACTTCTTGCCTGGGTCTCCTATTCCTGAGTCTCTTAACCTGTCTATTCCTGAAGTCTGCTACTTGACTTCACCTACCTAGATGTACATCCAAGAGCTGCATGGTTCTCTGTTCTAGATGACAGCTCTGGCCCACCTGACTTCTACCATTCTGGTTAGCCAAACATTTACTCCTGGTCAGCCTTGTCCTGTTGTCACCTATGATCTAGTGTAATAGTCTGAGAAAACTGCTCTAAGGGAACATTTAGTCAAGTACAATGAGCAGCACTGTAGAACTCAATAGGTCCAATTCAATAAGCACTCACTCATGAAGTGCATGATCTCTGTGGGTCAAGTACTGTGCTAGGCTCTGGGGACATAAAACCAAAAAGTGTACTCACAGAGCATAGCAAATATACGGCACTAGCAGAAAAGATTAGAATCCTATCTCTAGACTCAATATCAGGACTCCAGATCATCAACAAAAGCTCAGAGAAGAATCTGGTCATTCTTTTCTGTCCTTAGAGTATTACAGCCCCTACCATGATGCCTTGCACATAACGAGCACTGAATTCAATTAAGGCAGGAAAGGATTTTAATAAGAATTCCAGTATCTTGGGTGATACATAAAAAAATATCCATGACTTGTTGACCATGATGGGTTGGAAGAGACCATAGAGAAGGGGAGACTGTCTGGAAATTGTTGAAAGAAAGGCAGGCATCAATACGACTTTAATTTAAAAACTTTAAAAATAAGGACTAAAGAGATCACTGGCTCTATGAGGGTCTCATGTGATCACACACACACACACACACACACACACACACACCCCCTCCCTCCAAAAAAACCCAAAACCCAAAAATCATTACACCTGCTACAAAGCCTGCCAAACACTCAGACTTTGCACCTTATCTTCACAGGGTACTTGGAGAGTTCTCCAGTGAATGAGCTATCATTTTAAATGGCCCTCCCAAAACACTGGGCATTTCTTTTTAAAAACTATATGGACTATTTCAGAGCCAGATAGCTTTAAAAAAGACAATCCATCCACTAACTTATCAAGAAGTAACACCCACCCAAGGGTTTCTTGGGGAAGCCACTACCTCTGCCTCAGCCTTGGGGCTCAAAAGACCACTGAGCAAGGCCACGACCAGAAGCCCATGCCAGCCCAGTGATCTCGAGCTTCAGAAGCACCTTACTACCAAGAGGCCGGATGCCTCCACTATCAAAGATCTTAAAGTCCAAATCCTTTCTCAACAAATCATTTCTAAGACATACTTCAAGTCAGAAGGCTGTTCTACAGTAGAGCCCACTTCGTGGGGGTGAGGTGTCTAGGGCAGGTAAACAGTAGGCAACAATGAGGGATCCTCTTCCAAAACCATCTTCCATGGCAAAGAGGGATTTATATTTCTGCTGTTAAACCATGTTTTTCCTTGGTGCCTCTAAGTGTTTGGGGGAGAGCAATCTCCAATGGCACAATTTTCAACCCTTGCAAGAGACATATAAATGCCTAGCTCCAGCTCTGCTCTAGTGACATAATGACTGGTCACTGATCTCCTGATGGGTGAGTCCCTGGCCCAGATGTCCATTGCTTGATGGGAGCCAGCCATGTTCACTTTACTTCAGGCTCAACTCACTCTGTGGAATGCTCCACTGCCTCAGCAATTCTGTCCTCTCCCAACCCCTTCCATTGCTGTTGTTCAGTCATTTCAGTCGCATGAGACTCTTTGTGAACCCATTGGTCTTGGCAAAGATACTGGAGTGGTTTTCCATTTGCTCCTCCAGCTCATTTTACAGATGAGGAAACTGAGGCAAACAGGGTTAAGTGACTTGCCCAGGGTCACGCAGCTAGTAAATGTCTGAAGCCACATCTGAACTGAGGTCTTTCTGACTCCAGGCCCTGAGGCTCTATCCACTGTGCTCCTTAACTGCCCCCAGCCCCCTTATACCTCCCCTTTGTTTTCTCTTCTCCAATTAGAATGTAAGCGACTGTCTTCTTTTCCTGTATTTGTGTCCCTGGTGCTTAGCATAGTGCTTGGTACATAGTAGACACTTATTAAATGCTTTATCTTTCTATCTGCCAGGGGTTTCAGGAAAAAAACAAGATGACCAAAGTCCATTTGGAGCCACCAGCAACTACAGCGGATGGAATCCAAGACCCACTTACCTGGGTCTCCTTCAAACAGGAAATTTGCTTCTGTAAGGAGAGATTTTCTTCTTTCAATTCTGCAGTGTCTTGCAGCTGACGCAATTCTTTCATCTTATATTGTTTGACCTCATCTTTCAATAGGGCTTTTTCAGTTTCTATACATTTGCACTCCTGGGGGAAAAAAAACTTTATCACGAAAAAGATAAAGCTGATTTAACATTTCTCTTCTTCCATCTTCAGGAGAGCTTTGAGATGCTTCCAAAGGTATTAGATCTAAAAGCACAAAAGGCAGAAACTTATCTATTAAAAAAATGCTTAATCTTTCTCGCGACCATAGCAGAAGGTGATAAACATTATTCATTCACCAAACATTTCTTAAGGCTCTGTTTTAACACAAGGTATAACTTGGGTCTTTAATCACCTTTTAAAGGAGGCATTTCCCAGTTCTCCTTCAGGTGCTAGACCCTTCCCTTCTAAGGTTACCTTCTATCTACTCTGTTTGGATCTTGTATGTACCTATTTATTTATATGATTTCTCCCTGATAAGAATGTAAGCTCCTTTTGAGCAGGGACTGTTTTTGCCTTTCTTCATATCTCCACAAGCACAGGGCTCATCACATCATAAGCAATTAATAAGCACCTGTCAACTGATTATCAGAACCATTTGAGTTTACAGGGGTCTCATTTTCATTTTTGCCTTCTGACTTCTTAGGTCATTAAAATTCACAGTGCTTCTGCATGGACATTTAGGCTCAAGTAGAATAGCTTGGGCTTAGCTATTTCTTCTGCTTCAGGCAGAGAATCCATTAGTAACAAGAAAAAGCAAATTCTTTTGTCACTGAATTTCAATTTACAAAACTGTGTAAAAACATTCACTTTTTTTTAATTTTGAGTTCTAAATTCTCGATTTCTCCTGCCCTTCTCCCACCCATTCAGATATCAATAGAATATCAATTATACAAGCAAAGTGATGCAAATGTATTTCCATATGAGCCATGTTGCCAAAAAATGAAAGAAAAATAAAGAAAAAAGGAAAGTAAAAAAAGTAAGCTTCAATCTGCATTCTGAATTCATCAGTTCTCTCTCTCTCAAGGTGAACAGCATTTTTCATCATGGGTCCTTTGGAGCAATCAGAGTAACTAAGGCTTTCACAGCTGATCATCATTACAACATTTTTAAAAAGACAAGTGGCTAGTTTAGCTTGGCAGCTCAAGCAAGAAGGTCTCTGAAAAAAATGATAGACTTTTGGCAAAGACAGCTGCCTGAACAGAGGCAGAAAGCCCAGGTGTACCACATCCATTCCAGCAAATACATAAAAGTTTAAAACAATGATCAATAAATCCATTGAGAAAACTACAGTAAGCAACTTCATCCACCCCAGAATTACACAAAAAGTCAGCCAGAAGCCCACAGCAGTAACAGGGCCCCACTAGCAAAGCAAGAGCCAACACAGGAAATCAAAGCAGCAATCTTCCAGCTTAACCAGATTTTGTAGCCTGCAGTGGTCTGTAGCATCCTGAAGCATCAAAAGTGGAAGGCTCCTTAGAAACAACCAGGAGAGGCAAAAAACAGTGGTCAGAGCAGCAAGTACTCAGACAAGGACACCCAGAATCATGGGGCTCTGCAGTCTCTAGCCATCTGCCTTGAGATGTCATACAGAGCCCCAAAGATTCACTCTGAACCTCAAAGATCCAAGTGGCCTAACCCTGGGGATCAGCACAGGAAGGCAAATGATCCAGGTCAAGATAGAGTAGGGTTAACCACCCCACGAAAAAGGACAGTAGGAGTCAAAGCCTAGCTCTAGCACAAAGCCAGAGCCATCGCCAGTCCTCTCGATTTATGTCTTGCCTCTGGACTCCCAATGACTCTGGAGGAGAGAGTGAGGCTGATGACTTTGCACAGTTCTGCCTCACTTAAATCCAATCCACTTGCAAGTCAAGATATCACTCTCTTGATGTCATTGGTCCTCTTCAAGAATGAAGGACAAACAACAATCTGTGAGTAGTAGCATCTGCCCCCTTGGGACCCAGCCAGCCACTTCGAGTTGGGCAATGTTGCTATTATCATTCTTCTTCTCCTTTTTATCCTTCTCCCCCTTCTCCCTTCTCCTTCCTTCTCCTCTTCTTCCTCCTTCTGTCCCTCTGTCCACATGGGGAATCGTACCCTTACATTTGGGTGCTCTGTCCAAAGGAATATAATTTTTTAATCGCTTATACTTCACAAGGTATCTTGCAAATCTTCTCTTGGGATTTGAGGGTTAGAGTTTTTCTTCTATATTTATGCATTCTATCACTATTTTTTTTTCAAAAAGCTGGGACAATAAACTCTTTTGTCTGGTGTAGTTTATGATTTCTTGAAATATACCTCTGAAAAAGCCCATTGTGATTCAAATGGAGCTCCTTGACTATGCCTTTAAACTCAAATCACTCTGGCTTTCACTGATTGGCCAATAATAGGTCCCAGCCCAAGCCTCACTTGCTCATTGTTTGAGTTTTGATGGCTCAAAGTGAGTGCAAAATAGCAAAGCGTTTTCTGTTCTGGTCAGAAACCAAGGGTCTTCCCCTCCCTGATTGATTCCTTTAGGAAGACAAACTAGGCCATCTTTTATCTCAATTCCAACCTAACCTTTAATCTCTGACTGGGCATTGCCTCAGACAAACTGAGACCTGAGAAAGACCTTAGCTTAAATGGGTCAAGGTCTCCCCTTGCATCCATGGTCATTGCCAATCATCTTGACTTATGTCTTGCCAGTGGGCTCCCTAATAACCCTGGAGGAGAGAGTGAGGCTAATGACTTTGCATTGCTATGCCTCACTTAAATCCAATTCACGTGGAGGTCAAGACATCACTCTCCTGATGTCATTGTTCCCCTTTGAGAATGAGGGACAAACATTAACAGTACAAAGTCCCAATTCAAGAACTAAAGCTGGAGAGATGAATAAACCAAAGAAGATATGGACAACTATATAAAATTATAACACACCCAGAGATACCCAAAAATCCATGTGGAGAGCATCTCCATAACTACAAGCCAAGACTTAAAGGAAAAAATGGACTTTCCACAAGGACTACATGAATACCTGGAAAAAAATGAAGCAAGATAGAAAATGAAATAAAAACTCTGGAGGAAAGAATTGAAAGGAAAACAAATGAGTTTGGGGGACAATGGCGTGGCTTTTAATGAACTACTAGATTCCCTGAAAATTGGAATGGACAAAATAGAAATCAACAAATCTCTCTCATACCAAAAGCAACTGATTTGGAAAGCAAGTCAAGGTAGACATCACTTAAGATCATTGGACTCTCTGAAAATTATGATTTAAAATTAAAAAGGCCTGGAAACTACAATCCAAGAAATAATAAATGAAAATGTCCCATATTTATTAGAACCAAAGGGTAAAGTGAAGATAAGTAGACTCCATCAATCACCTCCTGAAAGAAATCTCAAAAAGAAAAGTCCAAAGAATGTCATAGCCAAAAGCAAAGAAAAATTATTGCAATAAGCCAGAAAAGAGTTCAAGTATCGAGAAGCCAATCAGGATCACACAAGATCTGACTGCTTATACCACAAATGAGAAGATCTTGGAATACAATATTCCAAAAAGCAAAAAATATAGGCTTATGACAAAGGATTACTTACATTGCAAAGTTGAGCAAAACCATACAGGAAAAAATGGACCTTTAATGGAATAGAAGACTTTCAAGTATTCCTGATGAAAAGATCAGAGCTGAGTAGGAACTTTGAAATGCAAACACAAGAGTTCAGAGAAACCAAGAAAGGTAAATTTGTTTGAGCTATTGGGCTATGTGATGACATTGTGTTAACATTCTAATAAGGAGAGAAAAACTATATGTCCCTTTAGAATCTTAATGTTTTTAATGGTAATAAGAAAAACTGAAGACATCCAAGGGTGGACTTATTCTGAGAAGGGAGTTATAAAAGGGAGTGTTCAAGAAAAGAATACAAACAAGGAGAAGAGTGCTGGGGAGGAGGGCAGAGAGAGGAAAACATGCAACAGATGAGACACACAAACATATACAGAGTTATGGTGTAAACATATATCAAGCACAACAGGAAAACAGTCTAGGACAAGGAAAGAAAGGATTAAGAGGGAAGAAAATACCAGTGAAGGAATAGTCACAAAGAAAACAAACTTCCTGATCCTAAAGAAGGGAAAGGAAAGCAAAGAACTCATGCCTATTTGTTGGGGAATGGCTCAACAAACTGATACATTAATTAATGGAACATCATTCCAGGTTCACACTATTCATATCTGTTGCTGTTCAGTCATTTTAGTCATATACAACTCTTCATGACCCCATTTGGAGTTTTCTTGGCAAGGATACTGGAGTAGTTTTCCATTTCCTTCCCTGGCTCATGTTACTAGTAAGGAAACTGAGGTAAATAGGGTTAAGTGACTTGCCTAGAATCACACACCTAGTAAGTGTCTATGGCCAAATTTGAACTCATATCTTCCTGACTCTAGGCCTGGCACTCTATCCATTGAACCACCTAGCTGCCCCAAAGATACTGGAGTGGTTTGCCATTTCCTTCTCCAGCTGATTTTAGGGTGGCTAGGTGGTGCAGTGGATAGAGTACCAGGCCTGGAATCAGAAAGACTCATCTCTCTAAGCTCAAATCTGGCCTCAAACATTTATTAGCTGTGTGACTCTGGGCAAATCATTTAACCCTGTTTGCCTCAGTTTCCCCATCCATAAAATTATTGTCTATCACCCAATCAAAATCCTGGTAGCTGTTGACTACAGATCCCCAGGTCACTCCCCTTCCTTTCTCAATGAGTTTGGTACCTGGCTCAAATTTTTTTTCTCTTCCACAACTTATGCCCTAATTAATACTAGGGGACTCCAACATACATACTGATTCTCCCTGAAACATCCCAGCTGCCCAGTTCCTCAACCTACTCAACTGCCATGAGCTACTGCTCCACCCCACCTCAGCCACACATAAAGATGACCATACCTTTGATCTTGCCATTATCCACACATGTACCACCTCCATGTTCAAGAATTCTGAAATCCCTTTATCTGACTATAATCTATTGGCTTACCACCTCTCTCTGCCTTCCCTTACCAAACCCTACTCTTCATCAGCACTGTGACCTCCAATCCCTTGACACCTCAATCCTCTCCCAGGCCATCTCCCCTGCACCAACCACTCTCCTTTTCTCCCCATCTTGACCCCTTGGTGAACCAATTCAACTCTGTCCAACTCAGCAGTATCTTCTTCTCTTGAATCCCTAGGTCCCTTATCTTATCCCCAATTATACCCAACCAAGTCTTGGCTTTGGATCACTCCTGCCATTAGCTGTCTTTGTACCTACACATATGCTGCTAAAAACAAAGGTGGAGAGAATCATGAAAGTGTTCCGACTGGATCCACTACCAATTTATGTTGCATAGCTTTAAGTGGGCCCTCACTGCTGCTAGGCAATCCTACTATGCCTCCCTTAACAACTCACTCTCTCACTCTCCCACAGAGGCTCTTCCAAAACTTTTCACCCCCCTTCAAACCTCCCATGGCTCCCCTTTCCCCTGCCCTCTCAGCTGAGAACCTTGCCTCATATTTTACAGAAAAAAATTGAGGCCATTCGCCATGACCTCTCTCTTCTCCCCTCTTCTTCATCTCCTATCACGCAAATGCCCTGACACTCCTCCTTCACCCCAGTGTCACATGAAGTGTGGCATTACTCTTTACCAAGGTTTACCTCTCTATCTACTCTACCTCCGACAGATTGTCCCCTCTGTCATTCCCACTCTTTTTCTCTTTATTTTCAATCTGTCCCTCTCTCTGGCTCCCTGCCTACTGCCTACAAACAAGCCCATATCTCACCCATCCTGAAAAAACCTTCAATTGATCCTTCCATCCTTACTATCATCCTATATCTTTTTTGCCCTTTGTAGCTAAACTCAAAAAAGCTGCCTACACTAGATGCCTCCACTTTCTCTCCTCTCAACTCTCTTCTAAACCCCTTACAATCTGGCTTCCAAATTTACAATTCCACCAAAACTGCTCTCTCCAAAGTTACTAATGATCTCTTAGTCTCAAAATCCAATGGCTTTTTGTCAGTTCTAATTCTCCTTCACCTGTCTGCAGCCTTTGACACTGTTGATGACTCTCACCTCCTTGATATTCCCTTCTCTAGGTTTTCAGGACACCACTTTCTCCTGATTCTCCTGCTACCTGATTACTACTTTTCTATCTGGATCTTTTTCCAGACCACTCCCTCTAATCACAGGTATCCCTCAAGATTCTGTCCTGGGCGCTCTTCTCTTCTTCCTCTACGCTACTTCACTTGGTGATTTATTTCATCAGCTCCCATGAATTTAGTGACAATCTCTATGTTAATGATTTTCACATCTACCTTTCCTGCCCTAAATTCTCTGCTGACCTCCAGCTGCACATCTCCAACTGCCTTTCAGACATCTCAAACTGGATGTCCAGTAGACATCTTAAATTCAGTGTGTCCAAAATGGAACTCATTACCTTTCCCCATAAACTGTCCCCCTTCCTACTTTCCCTATTACTGTAGAAAGCAACACCATCCTCCCAGTCCCTGAGGCTCACAGCCTAGTAATCCTCCTGGATTCCTTACTATCTCCCCCCTCCCCAAATCCAAGGTATGGCCAAACCTGTCCATTTTACCTTTGCAACATCTTTCAAATATGCCCCCTTCTCTACTCTGACACTGTCTCCACCCTGATATAGGCCCTCATCTCCTCATGCCTGGACTACTGCAATAACCTACGGGTGGGTCTGCCTGCTTCAAACACTCCCTATTCCAGTCCATCCTCCATTAAGCTACTAAAGGGATTTTCTTAAAGTTTTAGGTCAAACCATGTCACCTCCTCCCCCACTCAACCCCAGTGGCTCCCCATCACCTCCAGGATCAAACAAATACAATTCTGTTTGGCATTCAAAGCTCTTTATAACCTAGCCCTCTCCTACTTTTCCAGTCTTCTTACACATTACTCCTCAACACATACTCTTCGATTCAGTGACACTGGCCTCCTGGCTATTTCAAGAACAATACATTTCATCTCTCAGCTCCAGACATTTTCTCCAACTGTTCTTCATGCCTGGAATGCCGCCCCGCCCCTATATCTCTGCCCACTGGCTTCCTTTGTGTCCTTTAAGTCCCAACTAAAATCCCACCTTCTACAAGAAGCCTTTTTCAACTCCTTAATTCTAGTACCTTCCCTCTGTTATTTCCTATTTATGCTGTATATAACTTGCTTTGTTTGCAAGTTTGCTCGTTGTCTCCCCCATTAGATTGTAAGCTCCTTGAGGGCAAGGATTGTCTTTTTCCTTTTTTGTATCCCCAGGGCTTAGCACAATACCTGGCACATAGTAGGTGCCTAATTTTGTATTGTACCATATTGTATCATAAGATATTATGAGATAATTGTATCATATTGTACTTGTCCAGAAGGAATTATGAGATAATTTCACAGAATCCTAGAAAGTAGGAACCAATGCAGAATGAAGTGTGGGGAGCCAGGA
Organism: Phalanger gymnotis; assembly: GCA_028646595.1. NCBI lineage: Eukaryota > Metazoa > Chordata > Mammalia > Diprotodontia > Phalangeridae > Phalanger > Phalanger gymnotis. Next base: position 46,126,226 of record CM053628.1, read on the forward strand.
AAACAATTTTATACAAAGACAACAACACTGTAAAGAAAAACAACTATAAAAGATTTGAGAAGATGAACAATTTCTCTAGAGGACCTATGATGCATGTTACCCACCTCCTGACAGAGACTGGCATGTTGGACACGACCACTGTATAGATGTGTTTTACTTGACTATCCTTATTTGTTATAAGGGTTTTTTTCCCCATTCTTAATTGGGAGGGTATTGGGAGGAAGGGGGATGGAATTAGGAATAGTAAGGCCAAAAATATAACAATCAGAGTGCCACTGAAACATTTAAAAAGTGCAGAGAACAGAAGGAAGTGCAGAAGGAAGCACAGACAAGCAGGGCAGTTTTGAAAGTAACATTTTTCCGTTCAGTTGTTTTCAGTCATGTCCAATTCTCTGTGACTGCCATTTGGGGTTTTCTTGGCAAAGATACTGGGGTGGTTTGCTATTTCCTTCTCTAGCTCATGTTACAAACGAGGAAATGAGGCAAACAGAGTGAAGTGACTTGCCCAGGGTCACATAGCTGGTGAGTGCCTGAGGCTACATTTGAACTCACAAAGATAAGTCTTCCTCATTCCAAGCCTGGCACTCTATCCACTGCAGCACCACCTAGCTGCCTGAATTTTATTTATTTATATCTACCTATACATACATACACACACCTATATATATACCACATACATATATATGTACCACCTGACCAAATCTTTATATGTATATGTGTATGTGTGTATATATACAATATATACACACACACATATCAAGCAGTATGAAATTGAGACCCATAATTTCATATGCAATCTACTTTGTGCTCTATGTACATGGAAATCCTTTTTTAGTGATCAAATTTAAATTTTTAAAATATTTTTAAAAGGTTATGAACCTAAAAATTAGTAGTGATAAGCATTAAGGTAGGGAACAAAGCCCATCCAAGCTAAACACATGATCTGATCACCTGGATAAAGTAAAAGCAATCTTTCTAAAGGATATAAACCCTCAGAAGTATAACACCATCCATCATTCCCAGATGAGGAAGTCATGTGATAGACTTGCTGGAAGAAAAGGCTAGAAAGAGTTCAGTTACAACTCTCCCATTCCCAGTATCCTAATCAAAAAATATTTTATAATATATCGTAATGTATCCAGCAATCTTGAAAGTTCCTGAAGCATAGCCTCTTCTCTAGAGAATTTACTTAAGTATCCAAACCTATTATTTTCTTCATTTTTATCTTATTTTTTAGAGCTAGAAAGGGCCTTAAAAATCCAATCTGATACCATTTTATTCTGTTTTACCTTTTTTATTCTGAACTTTACAACCATCAAATAAAAGGAGCATTCCCATATACATTACAGAATAATATTATATATGAACCAGAATCTCTGAACTAATTTTTCTAAGTATATAATGAATTCAACACATGGCCTTCAAAGTAGTGTTATTTGTTTATGATTTTTTCAAAACTTCCTTCTGTTCACTTTTTTGGGGGAGGGAGAGAGAAGAAAGAGCCCCATCCCTACCCTCCTCTCACCACCACCCCCCAAAAAAAACCAAAACCCTGAAAAAAAACCTTGCAACAAATATTCAGAGTCAACCAAAACCAATTCCCACACTGGCCATGTCCAAAACTCTATATTTCATTTTGCATCTTGGGTCCACCACCTCTGTCAGAGAGTAAGTAGTATGCTTCATCTCCAAAATCGGTTGATCATTTAATTGTTCAAAATTCTTAAGTCTTTCAAAATTGTCTTTATAATGTCGTTAAATATAGAAATTGTTTTCCTAGATCTGTTCACTTCACTCTGCGTGCTACCATTACTTGGTTTCTCCAAAACCACCCCATTTGGCATTTCTTATAACCCAGTATTTCCTTAAATGAATATACCACAATTTATTCATCCATTCCTCAAGTAATGAGCATTCACTTTTGTTCTTTGTCAACAAAAGGAGGCACTATAAATACTTTTGTCCTTTTGGGTTCTTCTACTCTTTCTTTGATCTCTTTGGATGTATAGGCCATCTCTCAGGTATGGTACTGAAGAAGTAAATTAAGTAGTATTATCACTCTTATTATATTGGCATGACATAAGCATGAGCATTTCTCTAGTTACTTACATCTATTTCTATCAAGAATATTTATAGTTGTATTCATAAAGTTCCTATGTATGTCTTGTTAGACTCCCAAATGTTTGATATACTGTATAATTATTCAGAATAGAATTTCTCTATCTCATCCCATGGATTTTGTTGATAATATACAAAAATGTTGATAAATTTTATGGATTTTGCATACTGCAAATTTCCTGAGTTACTGTTTCAATTAATTTTAGTTGACTCAAGTTGATCCTAAATACACCGTATCATCTGCAAAAAGCAAATCATTTTGTCTCCTCTCTGCCTATGTTTATTCCTTCAATTTACTTTCTTGTCTTATTACTATAGCTAGTATTTCTAGTACTATATCAATTAGTAGTGCTGATAATGGACATCCTTGCTTTACCTCTGATCTTACATAAAAGGTCTCTAGTTTATCCCCATTACATATAATGCTGGCTCTTGGTTTTAGGTACATAACATTTATCATATAAGGGAAAGATCCATTCATTTCTGTGCTTGTTAGTGGCTTTCTTTTAACAAAAACGTGTTATATTTTGTCAAAAGCTTTTTTATGCATCCTGTAATTTTTAGCATTCTTTTTCCTAATATTGAACCAACCCTTGCATTCTTGGCATAAATCCAACATGGTCATAGTGTATAATCTTTTTGATATGTTGCTGTAGCCTCTGCTAATATTTTAATTAAAATTTGAGTCAATACTCACTAGGGATATTGGTCTATAGTTGTCTCTTTTCTCTTTTGATTCTCCATAATTTAGGTATTAAGATATTTGTATTCTAGAAGAAATTTGGTAGGATTGTTACTTTTTTGCAAACAATTTATATAATATCAGAACTAATTGTTCTTTTAATGTTTGATAGAATTCACTTGTACATCCATGCAGTCCTGGTATTTTTCTTCAGGGGTTCAATTATTTCTTGTTCAACTTCTTTTTCGGGGATTGGGTTACTTAAGTTTTATTTCTCATTCTGTTAAGCTGAATGTTTTATATTTTTGTAAGTATTTGTCCTCTTCATTTAAGCTATTGGTTTCATTATCAGTTAAACAGTTCCTAATATTTCTTCTGAATTCTTTTATATTTTTGATGTTGGTAATCTAGTTTTAATCTTTTTTTCAATTACCTAGTGGTTTATCTTGTTTTTCCCCAAAACAAAACAAACCCAGCTCCATCGATGGGATTTTTGGTCTTTTGTTTGGCTCTCAGCTTTATAAATTTCTGATTTTCAGAAATCCGATTTTGACATTTAATTAGGATTTTCCAGTTTTGATCTGTTCTGTTGATGAAATATGAGTTTAGAGAGATTAATTTTCCACTGAAGACTGCTTTGACTACATCACAAATGTTGTTTCATTGTTGTCATTTTCTTTAAAGAAATTATCCCCAACTATTATAGTTTTGCTATTTCTCTCTGTAACTTTTTTCTTTGAAGCATATAGATGCTATATCATCTGGTGCATATGTTAAATGCTGATATGTATTCATCACCAATGTACCTTGAGCATAAGATTGTTTCCAATTTTAACCATGTCTATTTTTGCTGTTGCCTTGTCTAAGACTATGATTGTTACACCTGATTTTTGTTTGTTAAGCTGGAGCATAGCAGGTTTTACTCCAGCCTCTTATCTTAACTCTGCGTGAATCAATGCTTCAAGTACAGATTTTGCTTTCTAATCCATTCTGCTACTCTTTTCTGTTTTAAAGATGAGTTTATCCTGTTCAGTTATGATCATTAATTGTATATTTCCCTCCATCCTGTTCTCTACTTTTTTTCTTTCCTTGGCCCTGCCTTAACTTTTTTCTTTTTAAATTTCTTTTGATACATTTTGAGTTCTGAGTTGTCTCCCTCTCTCCCTCTCAACCCCACATTAGAGAAGACCAACATTTGAGAGAGACAGACAGAGAGATATAGACAGACAGGCAGAGCAATAGATAAATCTATAGATGGATGTAGAACCATACAATACATACTTCCATATATCAGTTCTTTCTCTGGAGATGGATAGCTTTTTCCTTCTTAAGTCCTTCGTAGTTGATTTGCATGATCATATTACTCAGAATAGCTTAGTCATTCAGTTACTCTTCGAACAATATTGCTCTTACTGTATATAACGTTCTCTTGGTTCTGCTCATTTCACTTTTCGTTATTTCATGCGAGTCTTTTCATGTTTTTCTAACACCAACCTGCTCATCACTTCTTACAGCACGGCCGTATTCCATCACCATCATATGCCACAACTTATTCAGCCATTCCCCAATTCATGGGAATTCCCCCGATTTCCAATTCTTCCACCAAAAAGAAAGTTGCTATAAATATTTTTGAACATATAGATTCTTTTCCTTTTCCCCTGGTCATCTTGGGAAACAGACCTAATGGTAGTATTGCTAGGTAAAAGAGCATACAGTTTTATAACTCTTTGGGCATAATTCCCAATTGCTCTCCAAAATGGTTAGGTCAGTTCACAATTCCACCAACACAATGTGTGTCCCAATTTTTCCACATCCCCTCTAACATGTTATTTTCCCCTACTGTCGTTTTAGCCAACCTGATAGGTGTAAGATGATACCTCGTAGTTTTAATTTGCATTTCTCCAATCAATAATGATTTAGAGCATTTTTTCATGACTATATATAACTTTGATTTCATCTTCCAAAAACTTTTTCATATCATTTGACCACTTATTAAATGGGGAATGACTCATATTCTTATAAATTTGACTCAGTTCTCTATATATTTGAGATGAGGCCTTTATCCGAAAAAAGTTATAAAAACGTTTTCACGATTTTCTGTTTTCCTTCTAATCTTGGTTACATCGGTTTTATTTGTGCAACCCCTTTTTAATTTAATGTAATCAAAATTATCCATTTTATATCCCATAATGTTCTCTCTTTATTCATAAATTCTTCTCTTATCCATAAATCTGATAGGTAAAATGTTCCTTGCTCTTCTAATTTACTTATATCTCACTTTATGTCTATGTCACGTGTTCACTTTACCTTATCTTGGTAAATGGTATATTAGTCTATACCTAGTTCTGCCAAACTGCCTTTCCAGCTTTCTCAGCAATTTTTACCAAATAGTGAATTCTTATCTCAAAAGCTTAGACCATTGTGTTTATCAAACACAAGGTTATTATAATCGTTTATTACTATGTAACAATTACTCTACTCCACTGATCATTTTATTTCTTAACCAGTGCCAGATAGTTTTGATTATTTTTATTTGATTTTTGATTTGATTATACTTGACTATTGATAATTACCACCTTATAATAGTTTAAGATCTGGTACTGCTGGACCTCTGTTTACATTTTTCCATTAATTACTTTGATATTCTTGCCCTTTCGTTCTTCCAAATGAATTTTATCATTTTTCTAGCTTACTATAATAATTTTTGGTAGTTTAATTGGGATGGACCTAAGTAGATTAGTTTAGGTAGAATTATAATTTTTATTATGTTGGCTCAGCCTCCCCACGCTGCTTTACTCTTTATAAAGAAGGTGGTGAGAGAGAAGGCACACTCAGGATTAGTGACCTTTGCTTGATGCAATCTGCTCCCCCTTATCTATATACTATCACAAGTTTTTATATTTTCTTTCCTTTTGCCTTTTGATATCTTCCCCTCCCAACAATACTCTCTGAGTTTGAAGTTTGTTTTCCTTATGACTAATTCATATTTCTCATTCCCACCCCGACTCTACTCCCACTTATTCTCTATTTGCTTATTAAGTTAAATGTTTGTATGTTGTTTGAGAATAGGTCTCCCTATCTCACCCAGGCTGGAAATACAGCAGCCACTCACAGGCCCAATCCCGCTACTGATTGGCATAGGAGTTTTGTGCTGGTTCACCCCTCTTTAGGCAGCCCAGTAGCGCTCCAGTCCCTGGGACTCACCATGCTGGTGTTGAACTTATTGCAGACATCAGATGGGCTTTAGCTCCACCACAGCTCAAAATTCTCGAGCTCAAGCGATCCACTAGCTTCAGCCTCCCTGATTAGCAGGGATTACAGGAGTGGTCCATCACACTCAGTCTTAAATGTACTTCTATACCAAATTCCGTGTGTGTGTGTGTTTTGATTCTACCATCCTCAGATTGGTTCAGTTGAAAATGAAATTTAAGTAATATTCCCTCCCTCCACCCCCTTCCTCATTTTTATAGTCATATGCACCTTGACGATGTGAGGTAGTAAATTCTCCTACCCTTCCTCCTTAGTATACTCCTTTTCCCCTCCATTTTCTTTCTTCAAGATCATCAATTTAAAAAGAAAAAGAAAAAGAAAATTGTCATAAAGAAATATGCGTAGTCCAGCAAAACAAGTTCCCACACTGGTTATGTCTAAAAATGTCTCATTCAGCACTTTAACTCCATCACCTCCTTGGCATGATTTACCTTCAGGCTTCTGGACCCATGGCTTATCTTTGTAGTGATCAGAAGTCTAGTCTTTCGAAGTTGTTTTATTTTTTATAATGTTGTTGTCAATGCATAAATTATTCTCCTAGTTCTGCTGATTTCACCCTGCATCAGTTCAGAGGTCTTCTCAGTTTCCTCTGAAATGTCCACTTTATCATTTCTCATGGCACAGTAATATTCCATTACATTGATTTATTATAATTTATTTAACCATGTCCCAATAAGATACCCACTTAGATTCCAATTTTTGGCTACTTTGAAATGAGCTTTCCTAAGTTGTTTTTTTTTTGTTTTGTTTTGTTTTTACATATGAATCCTTTTCCTCTTTTTTGATATCTTTGGGGTATAAATTGTATAATTGGGTCAAAAAGTAAGCATCGTTTAGAGTGACTTTTGGGACAGCTTCAAATTGCTTTCCAGAACGGCTGGAGCACTTGGGAATCTTACCAACAGTGCACAAGTGTACCTGTTTTCCCTCAGTCCTTCCAACATTTGTCCTTTACCTTTTTGCCTTACCTTACCATCTTTGCCAATCTGATGAGTGTGAAGTAGAACCTCAGATGTGCTTTAATTTGCACTTCTCTAATTATTAGTGATTTGAAGCATTTTTTCATAAAGTTGGTGATAGCTTGGATTTCTTCCTCTGAAAATTGTTTGCTCCTATTCTTTGACCATTTACCTATATTATTTCATTTTTACCAGTTATTTGGTTTCTCCCACTTATTGAAAAAATCAGATTATTTTATTAGATTTTAAAAAACAGCTCCAAGTTTATTAACTAATTCAATGGTCTTTTTGCTTTCAATTTTATTAATCTATTCTTTAACTTTCAAAATTTCTACTTTGTTGCTTAGTTGGGGGCCAATGTGAGGCTTTGGCTTACATATGTTGTGGTGTTCTTCTCTTGTTGTGAGCTGGTGTCTTGGGTGGCTCTGGCTCCATGACAGCTCTTTATAAGTGAGAGTTTTTGTTTGTTTACTCATTCCAGCCTTATTTCCCAAATTGGGACTTTGTGTAAGGGCCAGGCTCTACACAGTTCTGGAGGGAGGATTAGGCCCTTGGTTGGACCCAAGTTGTATTCTCTGGGGTCCTGACACTGCATCTCCAGGTACTGAATACTGTATTTTTCAAGGATGCTGAAAGCAGCTCAGACCAGGGAATTGCCAACTTTCAGTTCTCCCCACATGTTCTCCTCTGAGCAACACAACTGCAGGCTTGCCTCTGGTTGAAGCTCCAGTAGACAGCTGCTAGCCCCAGTCCGTCAGCTAGCTGGAAGAACGTGTAGATTCTGAGCAATAAAACTGCAGGCTTGTCCCTGGTCTCTGTTCACCATTTTGATTACTCAGCTGGAGGCCTATGAACTAAATCACAATCTTGCTCCAGGGTCAGAGAAACAGAGCTAGAGGCTCCCCTCTGGTCCACACTCCCTGCTTTGTTACAGATTCAGGGCCTAGTCTCTACCTTTCCTCAACACTGCTCTGTGGTCATCCTGATACAGCTTCAGGTCCCAACCTCATTCCATCTGAAAGAAAGCTCTGTACGGACCTTGCTGACCAGACTTCCTCTCCAGTGCTCACAGGCATCTGACTATCTCTATGTGCTGAAAAAAAATGGCTTTCTGCAGCCTGGTGTTAAGAGCACTTCCTTGACCTTTGTTGGAGCAATTGTGGGAGAGTGCTGGGCTATATGTTTCTCCTTATGCTGTCATCTTTGCTAGTCTATTTTCATCATTTTGATGAAAAGCTAAAACTTAATTCTAAAACTAAGCCAGCAGAGGATTTGTGTGCAAACAGAAGATTTCAAACAGAATTGAACTTTTTCTTAAGAAGAAAGTCTTTTGTATGGTATTTGATAAATATCTATGGACTGTCTTCATGACGCCCCTATGAGGAGCCACTGTTACCCCTATTTAACAAGTTCAGGAACTGAGGTATAGAGGACCTTAAGTAACTTGGCCAGAGTCACAGAGTTCAAAGATGGTAGAGCCAGAATCTGAGCCCAGGTCTCTCCTGACTTCCAAGGCCATTGTTCTTTTTCTTAAGCACCAATTATCATTCCAGGCTTGTGATGCAGGATACACTCAAAGACCATTGTGGTATATAGGGTCATTTGCTTCTTGATTAAAGGGGGCTTTTGGAGGGACCTTTTTTATGTTGTGTCTTTTGGTGTGTTTATTTTTCTGTCTCTTCCCTGCTCTTAAAAAGCTACTAGAATTTTATTTAAAATTACCATTACTAGGTTTTCCATGAATGCCTCTTCATATATATAAAGTACACGTGTTTTAGGACATGACTTAAATGACATCTATTTTGGTTGTTCTGTACTTTCTTTCCTTTTCTCGGTTAGGATCTGGGGAGGCAAAGGTTATTGACTAAGCAAGCAAGGTATTTCATAATGGGAACCCTCAATGGAAACGTGTTGGAAATGTATAATCTATCCCCCACACAAGCTTGGAGTGGGGCCCATACACCCAGGGAAGCAAGAGACATACGGACACACACCTTTCTCAGCTCCTGGATTATGGAAGAAAGGCGATCATTTTCTGCAGATGTATTAGTCACAAGAAATCTCATTTGTTTAATGTCGTTCTGCAACTCTTCAATTCTCTCCATCAGCTTTGCCTCCTTGGAAGCTGTTTCTAGCAGTAAGCATTCTTCTCTGTTCTCTCCATCAAATGTGGCCCGCTTATGGTTGCTATGACATTCTGCTAATGCCTAGAATGGACAAAGAAGACAGCAATTTTGAAGGCAGAAAAGTTATGGGATTTACAACTAAGATACTGTAGCATAAGACATAGGAATATTAAATCGTAAGCCAGAGGGATGACTTTTTCCAACGACTGAAATACTTTTGCTGGACAAGTCAGCAAGTAGTTAGTGAAACACCCATGATGCGTCTTATACTAGAAGAAGAGACAAAACCCAGCACGATTTTATGGAATTCTAAGGGATTGTCTCTGCCCTTAAGGAACTTACAGTTTAGTTGATTAAATAAAAACCTTAACCCCTCCCTCCCTCGAAAAACATCTCTACATATAACTTAAACATATTTAAAGCATTCAACAAAGAGAATTAATCAAAGTGGTTAAAGAAAGTTGTTGGGATTTTTTTTTTGGGGGGGGGGGAGTTGTCTGTTTTTCATTTTTTTTCCAAAAAAGAAAGACCCAGAAAAGGAGCACAGACAGAGCTAGCCTTGTCAGCTCTCAGTAAGGCACCTCCCCGGGGGCCAGTGATGGCTCTGAGTCCCTGTTAACATCCTGTTTACCTCTTTCAGTTGATGCAGTTCCAGCCTATGGGACTCTAGCTCCGTTTCCAAGTCCCCATATTTCTGTTTCAAGTCGGCATTTTCCTCAAGCACTGCCAGGCCGTATGTTGCGGCCTGGACTTTCTCCTGGGTTGTCTCCTGCAGCTCGCTGGATAACCTTTCCACTTCTGCTCTTAGAAGTGCCAAGACCCTTTCCTGTTCCATCGGGGATAAGGGGGGCCCCTGCCTGCCAAGCACAAGCCAAGAATCAGTTCATCGTCACAGGAAAAGCCCTTAAGGAAAGGGAAGATTTACTGAGTACACTGTTAAACAAACACAAGATTCATATGGAA
>CM053628.1:46144416-46169521 GCA_028646595.1 Phalanger gymnotis
ATCCCCTGTGTGTGTTTATATTCTAACTTCCATCCCACCCCCTGTTGGATCTTTACTAACACATTGGAATAGGTCAGACTGGAGTGTGTTTCATCGAGGCCACATTTTTGTGTCTTCTGCTTTCCTTTGGGTTTCTATTACCTAGAGTATTTGCTCCAATCACTTTGGACTTCTTGAGGAAGTGTTTACAGCTCTCTTGATGAAGGTGCTCTCTTATAATTCTGGCCCCATTTTGACAAACAGTTGGATTTGGTTCCTGCTTCTGGCCTCTTCAGGCTGTTCGCAGGAAGGGACAATCTAAGTGATGCAGGTCAATGAGGCAGATCTCTGTAGGTTGGAGGAGAGGCCCTCTTTCTCCAGTGGGCAGAATCCCACTGCCCTGCCCAGGGTGGGAAGGGAAAGGGCAAATGAGCTCTGCTCAGGGGTTTATTCCAGTTTCCTTTCCCATACTGATTCCCAGAGCCCCCTTCTCTAGTCCAAGCAAGTCCCTTTACACTGCTGAAAAATCCCCCTCTGTTCTTTTTTTAATCTGCTCCTTCCTTCCCATCAAGGAAAGCCCAACTGCCACCCAGCCCACCTCCATCAAACTGTTCTTGACTCCTGCCTCTCCAAGGCTTGCCTCCTTTGGCCAAGGCTTTGCCACTATCACATGGGGCATGTCCAAGGCACACCTTTTCCCTCACTAGACTGGGAGTTCTCTGAAGGCAGGAAACAGCCCCAGGAAAATGTTAAAGGAGGGCTATGAAGGGTCATTTGGCTTAATTCCTAAATGCATTCTCATTCGGGAAAGTCTCACTGTGCTAAGTGTGTATCGCAGGCTGGCCGAAAGCTTAGGAGTGAGGATTTTGGTTTACTTTTTACTTAACCCCACAGGCTGAAATGAAGACTCTCAGAACCCCTAGTTCTATAGGGAACCTGCTTTACTCCTTCTGAGGAGTGCCTTAGCTGGGACCTTTAGCCCATTAAGTGTGGCTGTCAGAGAGGGGCCAAGATGGATGTCAGGTAGTCTGCCTCACAAGAAATTAGGGCAGGGGGTCTGGGTCTGCCCTTTACTCCCTCTGAGACCTTAGCTATGTCCCTGCCCTCCTCCTGGCCTCAGCTACCCTTTTCCTCAAATGAGGAGGATGGACAAGATCAGCTCTGAGATCTCTTTCAACCCTCCATCCTATCCAAACCTACAAGCCCATTCAGACCCTGCCCCCATATCTATACTCCAGCCAAAGTTAGCAAAGTAGCCCTCCAACCCCAAAGCTGAAAATCTCTTCTAGTCAAATGCTTTCCCTTGGGGCAGCCCCTCTCAGTAAGTCCTGCCCTTACTCTAAGTCTTAAATATTTGAATAAACCCCCTGATTTTTCCTGGATCTGCCACCTGAACCAGAGCTGCCCTCCCCTACCACCTCCTCTCAGAGGGGCTGTCAAACTGAGACTTCCAGGGTGGGGTTGGAATGGTTTAGTAGGGACACGTTATGGATTGTTTCCCTAGGATGGGCAAGATTCCTGCGGTTCTGAGGCTCATGTTTCCTGAACACTTTTTTCCAATGCCCAGAAGCCTGGCCCTCGTGTGGGCTTTGGACTGGTCCCTTGGCTCTCTCCCTTCTCAGATATTCACTCCCGGCTCTCGGTGTCCGCGGGGAGCCCCAAGCAAAAGAGAGCTGAACTTGCTCGAGGTGAACCACCCCCCTGACCGCCAGTAACCGGTGACATCACCACCCTCCTTGGCCAGTCATGAGTAGCCCTACCTCCGACACAGTCCTTCCCTCCACCGGTTACCACCAGGCATCCCACTCACCTTCTTTCCTGCAGTCACTATACCTCTTCCCTCCCCACTCTCTCTAAGGCTCATTCCTCCCCTTCCCAAAGATCTTCTCCGGTCCATTTCCTGGTCCTCCATCGAGCAGCCCTTGGAGTCCTTAGGAAGCCTCCAGCCAAAGGGCGCTGGGTGCGGCCAAGGTGGACTCCAAAACGAGCGCCGAGCGCCAATGGCCAGTCACGTCAGCACTGTGGTCCCGCAGGAGACCTCTCTAGTCAAACCTGTCCCTCCCTCCATTGCCCCCCACCCGGCATTCTACTCACCTTTCTCTCTGCAGTCAGGCAGTACTCCTCCCCTACAAGTCCCCTCTAGCCCAGGTTTTCCTTCTCCGTGAGCCTTCCCGGCCTCATTTTGCCCCTATTTCCCCGTACCCCTATCATGTTCATTTTGGGGATAATTTTCCTCTCCCCCACCGCAGCTAAAGTGTCCCGAGCTGCCAGCGGAGTGTCCTGTCTGTGGCCATTCCGGGAGCCAGGCAGGGAGGGAGAGGAACCCAGAGAGCAGGACTGATGTCCAGCGACCCACTGCTGCCTGTCCATGCGGCCCTCTGTCCCCCTCTTCACAACCTCTGATCTTTATATATTCTTATTCCTTATCCTGCTCAGATTTTTCCTCTGTATGTACATTTCTTGTGTATCATCGATTTTCTCTCTCTATTCCTCTTTTTGAGCACTGGATGACTCTCCTTATAATCCCTTCTCTATAGGATTATATCTATATGATTATATCATCCTGTATAATGGAAAGAACTCATGTATTTCATTTACAGATTTTCTCTGTCTTCATCTATGCTTACATATAAGAATAGAGTTTCTCTTATATAATGTAACTTCATACTTATGTAAATAGAGAATATATGACAACTCATATATATGAAAACAGAGAATATGTAATTTATGTATGTATGTATGTATGTATGTATATATGTAGCTATATCTACCTCTCTATATGTACATAAGTACTCATATTCTTTCTCTTCATTCCAAAGTAGGGGATGTCTTTTATTCTTTCTATAAATTCATTTCTATGATTTATATATTCTATCTCCTCATAAACTTTAGTAATCATTATCCCAATTACTACACATAAGTATTAACATATTCACTCTCTAGTCATATCTGTGAGTACTCATATTTTCTCTATTTTTATATATTTCTCTATATTCATTCTCTCTGTCCATGAATAAGACTACTCCTCTACTCTCGGTATATGCTTACAAATATTCAACTGCTTCTCTTCCTATGAGAGACTATATGAAGAGTCTTGCCTATATGCACAGAAAGTATATCTAAACTCCTATATAGAAATATGGAAAGACCCCATATACCTGGAGAATATAGGAATAATCATATGTATCTGTCAGAAGAGAAAATATATTATATTTATATCCACTGATTACACGATTGCTCATACATGTGTGAATATAGAGAATATGAGGAAATGGGGAATACATATACTGATTAATATAAAGAAATGATATTTGAGTAATGAAATACATATAATAAGAGAGTATAGCAGGGCATTTTCACATTGAGCCCATAAGGAGAATATATTAACACTCAGAGGTATGGCTATATAGAGAGAAAGGGTGAGTACCCTTACATGTCAAAATATAAGTGGAAGATATCAGTCCTCATCTATGAGGGAATATTTTTAAATGTTCCATCCTCCTTTTCCACAAGATTTTCCATAGCAGGTAAGGTTCTCAGCCTGTTTGGCATTGCGCTGCCCTATCTCTTCATGTCCTAAGTCAGTGAGATATTTCTGAAAGCACTTTTGAGATGCTCTTTTGTCTGCTCACCATTATTACTAATTGATATCGATTAAAATTCTTTATCAAATGTTTGTACTGGGCATCGAGTGTGTGTTTCTGTGTGGGCATATGTCCTAACTTTCATCCCATGCACTGTTTGGAGTATGTGAATTTCTCTGTTTCTCTCTGTCTTTTTCTTTTTCTGTCTGCCTGTCTCTGTCTCTGTCTCTGTCTCTGTCTCTGTCTCTGTCTCTGTCTCTGTCTCTGTCTCTGTCTCTGTCTCTGTCTCTGTTTCTCTCTCTCTCTCTCTCTCTCTCTCTCTCTCTCTCTCTCTCTCTCTCTCTCTCTCTGCCTTTCTTTCTCTTTCTTCCCTAACTTTCATCCTACCCCCGTGCAATCATTCATAACACTTTGGAATACATCAGACTGATTTGTATTTCTTGGAGGCCATGTGGAGGAGACTGTGGCTCCTGTTTCTGGCCTCTTCAGGCTGTTTGCAGCTGTGAGACAGCACAAGTCTGAGATGTCCAAGAAGCTAGTATCTGCAGGTTGGTGGAGAAGCCCTATTTTTCCTGGTGAGCATCATTACTTTGCCCTTCCCTGGATGAGAAAGGAAAGGGCACATAAGCTCTGCCCAGGGCTTATTCTGACTCCCTTTCCCACCCCGTTCCCAGGGGCCCCTTCTGCAGCCTCGCAGGTCCCTTAGTACAGCTGAAAATTCTGCAGGTGGGGGTGGGCCCATTCTGTTGATAACTTGATCCTTCCTTTCCATCCAGGAAAGCCCAACTGCCACCAAGAAGTTCACCTCCACCAAGAAGTTCTTGATCCCTTTCTCTCCAAAACTTGCCTCTTTTTGCCAAGGCTTTGCCACCACTACCACGCTGGGCATATCCAAGGCACAGGATTTCCCTGGTTAGACTGGAATTTCTCTGAGGGCAGGAAACCTGGACCCTGCTGGGCCAACACCTCCAAGGCCTATGAAAATGTTTAAGGAGAGCTCTGAGTGAAGCAGGTGGGGGTCATCTTCCTTATTTTACAAATGGAACAAACTCACTCAGGGAAGGCAAGGGCAAAGGCTCAGGCTCACTCTGCTAAGGGTGTACCCCAAGCCGACCCAAAGTTGGAGGGTGGGGAGTTTGTTTTACTTTTTACTTAACCCCACAGTCCTAATTGAAGACTCCCAGAACCCCAGCTGAATGGAGAACCTGACAACAGGCTTCTGGGTAGTGCCCATGAAGCTTGGCTATTAGAGGAGGAAAGGTCCACAATGGAAGCCAGCTAGCCTGGCAGGCAGGAGAGACAGAACTGTCCTCAAGGTCTAAGTCTGCCCTTCCCTGGCTCTGGGACCTTGGCCACGTCTCTGCCCTTCTCTTGAATTCAGTTACCGGTTTTCTCAAATGAGGAGGTAGGTCCAGATGAAGTCTGAGCTCTCTCTTAGCCCTCTATCCTATCCAAACCTACAAGCCTACTCAGATCCTACCCCCATATCTATACCCCTGCCAATCTTAGCAAATTAGCCCCCAACCCCTGCAGCTGAGAAAACCCTAGTGGAATGCTTTGGAATGCTAGTGGAATGCTTTCCCTTGGGTTAGCTCCTAGCCAGCCATTTCTGCCCTTAATCTAAACCTAAAGATTGGAATAAACCTCCTGCTTCTTCCTGAGCCTGTCTCCTGAACCAGAGGTGCCCTGTCCCACCATCGTTCCAGATCTTTGGTGGGGGGTGCTGTCAGACCTCAGATTTTGGGGGTGGTGGTGGAAAGCAAAGGTTTATTATGGACAGTTAGAGACTGGTTCCCTAGTATGGGCAAAGATTCCAGCAGTTCTGGGGCTTATGTTTCCTGAACCCTTTTCTCCCATGCTCAGGAGGCTGAGCCTCAGGTGGGCTTGGAGCTGGTCCCCTGTCATCTCTCCCCTTTCTAATATTCACTCCAAGCCCTCAGGGACCCACTGGACAAAGGGAAGTGAGCCTGGGCACCGTGCCAGTAGCCGGTGACATCACCTCCTACTTGGGTGAAGCACGAGTAGGCCCTCCCTACAGTGGTCCCCACCAGGCACCTGACCCACTTGCCTCCCTTCAGTCACCATCCCTCCCCCCTGCCCCACACTCTCTAAGGCTCATTCCCTCCCCGCCCCAATCTTCTCTGGTCCATTTCCCACTCCTCCATCGTGCAGTCCTCGGGCTCCTTAGGGAGCCACCAGCCACCTGGAACCGAGTCTTGCCAAGGTGGGCCCCAAAATGAGCACCGAGTGCCAATAGCCTGTGACGTCAGCACCCACCATGGTCCCACAGGAGACCCCTCTCGCCAAATCCGCCCATCCCTCCACTTTCCCCAACCTGACATCCCACACGCCTTTGTCTCTGCAGTCAGTATCCCTCTCCCAAAAGTCCCTTCCCACCCAGGTTTTCCTAGCCTAGTAGTCTTTTCCACCTCATTTCCTCCTCTTCCACCGCCCCCACGGTGTTCAGTTTCTGGCTACTTTTGACCTCCCACACCTCAGCTACAACTGTCCGGAGCTGCCAGACGGTTGTCCTAACTATGGCCATTCTGGGAGCCGGCACGGAAGAAGAGGACACCAGGGCTCAAGACTGATGCCCAGAGACCCGCTGCTGTCTGTGCAGACTGCTCTCTGTCCCCCCTCTTCAAAACCACTGGTCTTTGTATATTCTTAGCCATAAGTGCTCAAATTTTTCCTCTGTAATTTCTTTTGTATCATCCATTTTCTCTCTCTTTTCCTCTTTATGAGTAATGAATTACTCTCCTTATAAACCTTTCATTATAGTATTATATCTATATGATTATATCATCCTATATAAAGGAAAAAAAAAACTTGTGTATTTCATTTATATTCTCTACCTTCATTTATGCTTACTCATATATATGATTATAGAGTTTCTCCTATAGAATGTAACTTCATATTTATGTAAATAAATACATACAGAGAATATGTAATGTATGTATGTATTTCTCTCTATATGTATATATGTACTCATGTTCTTTCTCTTCATTCCAATGTAGAGGAAGTCTTTTTATTATTTCTATAAATTCATTTATATGATTTATATATTGTGTCCTCATAAACATTGTTAATCTAATCTCTCTAGTCTCTAGATGAGTACTCACATATTCATTCTCTATTCATCTATATGAGTACCCATTTTTTCCATTTTCTATGTGTGTGTGTGTGTGTGTGTGTGTGTGTGTGTATGTACGTCCTAACTTCCATCCCACCCCATCAGTCATTGCTAATACAGTGTAATTGGCCAGACTGGAGTGGGTTTCCTGGAGGCCACATCTTTCTGTGTTGGGCTTCCTTTAGATTTCTATTAATTACAGCATTTGCTCCAATCAGTTTGGGCCTGTTCATGCAGTGTTTCTACCTTTCCTGGTGAAGTTGCTATCCTATATTTCTGGCCTCATTCTCACAAAGAATTGACTATGGCTCCTGTTTCTGGCCTCTTCAGGCTGTTTGCAGCTGTGAGACATTAGTCACCTTCATGAAGCTGATGTCTGAAGGTTGGGGGAGAAGCCTCTTTTCCGGATGGGCAGGACCCCACTGATCTGCCCAAGGTAGGAAAGGAAGGGGCACAGGAGCTCAGCCCAGGGGTTATTGGGGCTTCCTTTCTCACCCTTCTGCCCCCTTTTGCAGCCCAAGCAGGTATCTTTGCACAGCTGAAAATCTCCCCCTATGTTATATTCATAATCTGCTCCTTCCCATCATGGTGGAAGGCAAAGTTTTAGTAAGGACCCCTTAAGGACTGCTTCCCTAGCATAGGTAAAGATTCCTGTGGTTCTGGGGCTTATGTTTCCTTGCCCCTTGTTTCCACTGCTCAGGAGGTGAGCCTCAGGTGGACATTAGGCTGCTCCTGGCCTCTCCTCCTTCTAACATATCCACTCCCTGCCCTCGGGGTCTTTAGCAAGCCACCAGCCAAAGGGAGCTGAGCCTGAAAAAGGTGGACCCCCACTGAGCACCAGTGACCGGTGACGTCAGCGCCAACCTTGGTGAGGCAGAAGCCGCCCTACCTCAGACACTGCCCTTCCCTCCACTGGTCCCCACCAGGCATCCCATTCACCCCTCTCCCTATATTCACCATCTCTCCACCCCATGGGCTCGACGGCTCATTTCCCCCTCTCCCAAAGATCTTTTCCAGTCCATTTCCCTCTCCTGCCCTCGGGGTCCTTAGGGAGCCGCCAGCCAACCGGAACTGAGTGTGGCCAAGGTGGACCCCAAAATGAACGCGGATCACCAATGGCCAATGAAGTCAGCGCTCACCGTGGTCGGGCAGGAGACTCCTCTCGCCAAACCCGCCCCTCCCTCCAATGCCCTCCACCAGCCATAACACTCACCTTTCTCTCTGCAGTCAGCATCCCTCCCCTACAAGTACTCTCCAGCCCAGGTTTTCCTCCCCCAGTAGCCTTCTCGGACTCATTTCTGCCTCTTTCCCCACCCCCACCGGGTTCATTTTCAGGCTAATTTTCCTCTCCTTCTCAGCCTACACGCATCTATCTGGAGCTACCAGCGGGGTTTCCTGACTGTGGTCATTTGGGGAGCCGGGAATGGAGGGAGAGGATCCCAGAGACCTCTGCTGTCTGTCCAGACTACCTCTGTCCCCCTTTTCAAAACCACAGGGCTTTATATAATCTTATTCATAAGTGCTTAATTTTTCCTCTGTATATACATTTCTTGTGGACTGGACTGAGGCCCAGAGACCCCCTGCTGTCTGTCCAGACTACCTCTGTCCCCCTTTTCAAAACCACAGGGCTTTATATAATCTTATTCATAAGTGCTTAATTTTTCCTCTGTATATACATTTCTTGTGTATCATCCTGTGTATCATCTCTTTATCTTTATCTCTTTATATGATTTTCCTTATAATTCTCCCAATATAGGATTTTATATATAATATATATGATTATATCCTAAAGAAAGGAAAGAACTTTTATATTTAATTTATATATATTCTCTATCTTCATCTATGCTTACTCATATATGACTACAGAGTTTCTTCTATAGAGTACAGCTTCATACTTATGTAAATAATTATATAGAGAATATATGAGGACTCATATATATCAAGACGAGAATTTGTAATGTATCTATGTATCTATGTGTGTATATATGTATAGATACACATAGAGAGATAGATAGATACACATTATATATACATACACATACATATGTGTATATATACATATACACATATATGTGCATATGTGTGTGTGTATACAGACATACATATATATGTTCTTTCTCTTCATTCCAATGTAGAGGATGTCATTTATTCTTTCTATACATTCATTTCTATGATTTATGTATTCTGTTTCCTCATAAACATTAGTAATCATTGTTTCGATTACAACATAAAAAGTATTAACATATTCACTCTCTAGTCATATCTGTGAGTACTCATATTTTCTCTATTTTTCTCTATTTTTATGTATTCATTCTCTCTATTCACGAATAAGAGTACTCCTCTACTCTGTCTATATTCTTACAATTGTTCCACTGATTCTCTCCCTGTGAGAGAATACATGAAGACTTTTGAAGACTCCTGTCTATGTGCACACAAAGTTTATCAAGACATACATAGGAATATAGAAAGGCTCCACATGTGTGTTAAGCAAAATTGTCTCGTTAGCATGGCTTTTGTTTCTTTTGAGTGGAAGTACTTTCAGCTGTTAAGTGCTAAGCCCCAGGCCCAGCGCCCTGTCAGGTGTGAAACCTGTGTGGGTGTGGATTGGTGACTTAGGTGGGGCCAGCTCGGGAACCAATGGTCTCTGGTCATTGAGGCGGGGCTTGAGAACGCCGGAAGCTCGGCTTCGGGGAGGGGTGAGCTGGGAGACAACTTAGGTGGCGGCGGAAGGTGTGGAAACCAGAAGCTGCAGAAGCAGAAAGCTGCGGAAGCAGGGCTTACCCGAGTGCGAGCAGGAACGTGAGGCCAGTGAACATGATTTGGCTAAATACTATCTTGTTTTCTGTGGCCTCCTGGTTGCCCTTGTGAGATGGGCTTTCTGGGCCTGGAGTCTTTTTGTCAAGATGTTGGAATGGGGAGGCCGGTTCAAGGTTCTGCTGCAGTGGGGCCTAAATAAATTTCTTGTTGTTTTCTCCTTAGAGAATCTCTCATACCTTGCGATTTCAGACCATTCAAACATATACATGATTATATTTGAGATCATAAATTCGGCCTTCCTACTACAACATGCCAAAACACAGAGAGGATATATATGAATAATCCTATATATAATTCACAAGAGGAAATATGGCATATTTATATCCACTGACTACATGATTGTTCATACATACGTGAATATAGAGTATAGGGAGCAGATGGGGAACACATATAAATACTGATTAATATAAAAAAAGATATGAGTATTGAAATATGCATAATAAGGGTACACAGGAAAGTATTTATACATTGAGCCCATAAGGAGAATATATTAACACTGAAATGTATGGCTGTATAAAGAGAAAGGGTGAGTACCTTGCATGTCAAAATACTTACATGTCAAAATATAAATGGAAGATATAGACCCTCATCTGTGAGGGGATATGTCTAAATCTTCCATCATCCTTTTCCATAAGATTTTTCTTAGGAGGTAAGGTCTTCAGCCTGGTTTGCCTTTTACTGTCCTATCTCTACATGTCTTGAGTAAAAAATAAGTCAAAACCTTGCTATTCTAATTCTACCCCTTGACAAGGCCCTCAATCAGCAATTCCTGTCCTTATTCTGACCCTAAGAGAATGGAATAAAACTCAGGGTTCTCCCTGGACCTTCCTCCTGAACCAGAGGTGCCTCGCCCTACCCCACCCCCAAAGCACAGCGACTGTCAGACCTCAGTGCCCAGAGGGCTGGAAGGCCAAGATCCCAATGTGACCAGTTGGGGACTGTTTCCCTATCATGGGCAGAAGTCCTGAGATCTACAGCTTATGTTTCCTGACCCCTTGTCTCCCATGCTCAGAAGCCTCAGCCTCAGGTGGGGTTTGGGCTGTTCCCCTGCAATCTCTTGTCCTCACATCAGCTCCCTGCCTTAGAGGTTCTGTGGGGAAGGTGGAAGATGATAGCCGGTGACGTCAACATCCTCCTTGGAGGGGCAGAAGTCCCCGTCCCGCCAACCCCGCCCCTCCCTCCGTTGACTGCCACTAGACATCCAGTCTCTCTGCAGGCAGCATTCCTCCCTCACACACTCTCTCGGGCTCGTTTTTTCTTGCCCCATATTCTTTCTCAGGTACATTTCCCCCTACCTCCCTCAGCCCTCTGTGGCTCGTTTTCCCCTCCTCCACACCGTGTCTCTAGTGCTCATTTTCCCCTCCCTTAAAGACCTCGGGATCATTTCCCCCTCCTCCACCACCGTTACAAGTGTCTCGAGCTGCCAGCGGGGTTACCTGACTGCTGCTATTCCAGGAGCTGGGCAGGGAGGGAGAGAACCCCAGGGAGCAGGACTGATGCCCAGCGACTCCCTGCTGTCTGTCTAGACGGCCCTCTGTCCCCCTCTTCCAAACCACTGGGCTTTATGTATTCTTATCCAGGAGAGCTCAAGTATTTCCTCTGTATATTCATGCAAGAGAATAATCATGGATTCTGTCTCTCCATTCCTCTTTATGAGTCTTGAATGACTCTATTTATAATGCTAAATATATAGGATTATATATTAAATCATATTATCCTATATATGAAAAAATCTTGTATATTTCATTTATAGATATTCTCTATATTCATTTATACATATTCATATATAAGACTACAGTGTCTCTCTTAGGCAGTATAACTTCTTACTTATGTAAATGAATATATTGATAAGATATGACAAATCATATATATATGAAGACAGAGAATATATCTCTACATATAAGTACTCAAGTTCTCTCTCTTTATTACTACAGACTTGAACACATTTGTTCTTTCTATAAATTTATTTATGTGACTTATACATCCTATCTCTTCATGAATATTAATAATTATTCTCTCTATTCTACATATATGAGTGCTCACATATTCACTCTCAGTTCATATCTGTGAGTACCCATATTTTCTCTATTCATTTATATATACACATATGTATACATTCTTTCTCTATTCACCTCTAAGTGTTCTCCTATAAGCTCTCTCTATTCCTATAATTATTCCACTGCTTCTCTCCCTGTGAGAGAATAGATGAACACTCCAGTCTATGTAGACCAGTTTCAGTACTTATATATAGGAATATAGACAGAGAATAAGGGTACTCGTACATAAAGTGTAATTGAGTGAATGAGTATTCACAAATGAGGTACTCAGGAATATAGGAAGGCTCTATGAATGTTGATATAGGCCCACATATAGAGAGCATATATGAATAACCAAATATATGAGTCACTAGAGACAATATAGTATATATGTATATGAATATACTGAATTCTTGATTTCTCATATATACTTGTCTATGTGACTATATAAAGTAGGTGGTGGAGCCCATATTTTTGATTCATCATAGAGAGGATATAAAAGTACTAAATTATGAACAGCAAAGGAGTATGTAGGAGCATCCATAAATATGACCATGTAAAGAGATTCTATCTGTACAAATCTGTATGGATATATTGAAGGAGTCACACAAGTCTTTTCCCTCAATGAAAGCCCAACTGCCACCCAGTCTGTCTTCACCAAGCAGTTTTGATCCCTGACTCTCCAGGGCTTGCCTCCTTTGGCCAAGGCTTTGGCATTGCTACCATTTCTGGCATGCCCAAGTCATTTCTTTTCCCTCACAAGACTGGGAGTTCTCTGAGGGCAGGAAAAAGGGAGCTTTGCCCAGGTTATCACTTCCAAGTCTGAGGAAAATGTTCAAGTAGGGCTATGAGTGAAGCAGGTTGGGTTCATCACCCTTATTTCTATTTCACAAATGGAAGAAACCCATTCAGTGAAGGCATAGGATTTGCTAAGTGTCACTGTGCTAATTGTGTATCCCAGGCTGGCACAAAGCTGGGGGTAGGGTGTGTGTGCAGATGGTTTGTTTTGTTTTTTACTTAACCGCACAACCATAACTGAAGACTCCCAGAACCTCTAGCTCTATGGGGAACCTGCCCACAAGCTTCTGGGGACTGCTTTCCCAGGGATCTTCAGCCCATGAATCTTGGCTGTGAGAAGAGGCAGAGGCCAGGATGGAAGACAGCTAGCTTGGAAGGCAAGGCAGACCCAGGCTCAAAGTCTGGGTCTGCTCCTTACTGACTCTGTGCCCTTGAGCATATCCCTACCCTCCTCTGGACCTCAGTAACCCTTTCTCTGAAGTGAGGAGGTGGGACCAGAAGACCTAGTTTTTCTTTTAGGCCTCCACCCTATCCAAACAGGGCAGATTGGAGAGTGTTTTAATGGAGGCCACATCATTCTATGTTTCCCTTTCCTTTGGATGTGTCCAATCAGTTTGGGCCTGTTGAGGAATTGTTTATATTACTCCTGGTGAAATTGCTCTCCTGTATTTCTGGCCTGATTTTGACAAACAATTGGGTTTGACTTCTGCTTCTGTCCTCTTCATGCTATTTGCAGAAAAGGCAATCTTAGTGATAGTTGACCATGAGGCTGATCTGTGCAGGTTAGGGGAGAAGCCCTCTTTCTCTAGTGGGCAGAATCCCACTGGCCTGCCCAGGGAAGGAAAGGAAAGGGCACATGAGCTCTGGTCAAGGGGTTATTCGGGCTTCCTTTCCCTGCCCTGATTCCCAGAGCCCCCTTCTGCAGCCTTTCTGTTCTGTTGATCATCTACACCTTCCTTCCCATGAATGAAAGCCCAAGTGCCACAAAGCCCACCTCCACCAAGCAGTTCTCGATCCCTGCCTCTCTACAGCTTGTCTCCTCTGGCCAAGACTTTGGTATTCCTACCATATCCAACATGTCTAAGTCACTCCTTTTCCCTCACCAAATCAGGAGTTCTCTGAAGGCAGGAAACAATGATTTTACCCAGGCTACCACCTCTAAGCCCCAAGAAAATGTTGAAGTAGAGCTCTGAGTAAAGCCACTAGGAATCATCCTCCTTATTTCACAAATGGAAGAAACCCATTCAAGGAAGGCATGGGATTTGTTTGGGCTCACTGTGCTTAATGTGCATCCCGGATTACCCCAAAGTTGGTGTGGCTTTGTGTGGCTCTGTTTGACCTTCACTTAACCCCATAGTCCTAACCGAAGACTTCCAGGATCCCTAGCTCTATGGGGAACCTGCCCACCATCTTGTGGGAAATGCCTTACCAGGGACCTTCAGCCCAGGAAGTCTGGCTGTCAGAGGAGGGAGAGGCCAAGATGGAAGCCAGCTGGTCTGGCAGGCAAGAGAGACCTGGGCTCTAGGTCTGGGGCTGCCCCTTACAGGGTTTGTGTCCTTAGTCATGTCCCTGCCCCTCTCTTGGCCTGTTACCCTATTCTCAAATGGGAGGTGGGACCACATGAGCTCTGAGGTTTCTTGTAGCCCTCCATCCTATCTAGACCTACAAGGACATTCAGACTCTTCACAGGTATCCATAAATTCCTCCACCATACTAGCAAACTAGTGCTGTACCCCCCCCCCCACTCCCAGCTGGGAAAACCCTCTTGGTCTAATGCTTTCCTTTGGTCAGCCCCCAACCAGCAACATCTACCCTATTCACACCCTAAAGATTGGAATAAATTCCATGGTTCCTCCTGGACCTGGTTCCTGAACCAAAGGTGCCTCTCCCCCATCTCACAGGATCTGTCAGACCTACTATTTCAGGGGAGTGGAAGACCAAGGTCCCGCAGGGCCCCACTGGGGACTGTTTCCCTAGGATGGGCAGGAGTCTTGGAGTCTGGGGCTTAATGTTTCCTGGCCCCTTGTCTCACATGCTCAGGAGCCTGAGCCTCAAGTGGGCTTTAGGGTCCCCTGGCTTCTCTCTCCTCTCACGTATCTTTTCCGGGGTCCTCAGGGAGCCAGCAGCCAAGCGGAGCTGAGGTTCTCCAAGCTGGACTCCCTCTCCCGCCCCGCCCCCATCTGCGCTGAAGGCCGATGACGTCAGTGCACACCTTGGTCTGGCAGGAGTAGCCTTACCTCCAGCGCCCCCTACTTGGACTCGCCCTCACCAGGCATCCCACTCACCCGTCTCCCTGAAGTCAGCATCCCTCCCCCAAACGTCCTCTCGAGCTCATTTTTTCCTTCCCACACGTTTTCTCCGCCTCATTTCCCCCTGTCCCCGCCTCTTATGCTCATTTTCCCTCCCCGCAAAGGCCTTTTCGGGCTCATTTCCCTTCCCCCACTGCCACTACAAGCGTCTCAAGCTCCCAACGGGGTTTCCTGACTGTGGCCATTCAGGGAGCCAAGCACCGAGGGAGAGGACCCCAGGGACGAGGATTGATGCCCAGAGACCCCCTGCTGTCTGTCCATGCGGCTCTCTGGCCCCATCTTCCAAACCTCGGGGCTTTGTGTATTCTTATTCAGCAGGGCTCAAATATTTTCTCTGTGTATTCATGTGAAGAAGGAATCTTCCATTCTCTTTCTATTCCTCTTTATGAGTACAGAATGACTCTCTTTATAAAGGTATACACACACACCTATATAAAGGAAAGAACTCATATATTGCATTTATATATTTTTTCTATGCTCATCCACGTGTATCTGTATATCACTACAGTCTCTCTCCAATAATTTCATATTTATGTCAAAGAATATATAGAAAATATATGGCAACTCATGTGAAGACAGTATGTATTCATATTCATATATGTATATATATGTATATATGTGTATATATATGTATATAATCACTCACGTTCTTTCTCTTCATTCCTAGGGTTGAGTTCTCCTTTGTTCTTTCCATCAATTAATTTATATTGTTTATAACTTCTATCTCCTCTTCAACATTAGTTATCATTCTCTCTGTTCCTACTTACATGTGTCCTTACATATACACTCTACCCATCTATAGGAGCAGCTATATTCTCTCAATTTACAAATATATGTACAAATTCTTTCCTATATCCTCTCTATATTCCTAAAAGTATTACGTGTTTCTCTCCCTGTGAGAGAATGTATGAAGACTCCTGTCTGTGAGAACACAGAGTATATCAGGACTCATATATAGGAATATAGACAGAGAATAAGGGTACCTGTACATAGAAGAATGTGGAGTGTCTGCAGAACTAATATAGCAATGTAGAAACTATATGAGTGTTCATACATGTGAACATATAGAATACACGAATAATCATAAATATGAGTCGCAAGAGACAACATAGTATATTTTAAACACTGAATACATGATTGCTCATATATGAGACTAAAGAGAGTATATCGGGGAACCCACATATGTTGATTCATTTATAGAGAGGACATTTGCGTATTGCAATATGAATAATCAGGGACTATAGGAGAGTATTCATACATTCAATCCATAAACAGCATAGTAATGCTCAGATGGAAGGATCTATAGAGAGAAGGAGCTATATGGAAGATAGGCATCCTCATCTATGAGGGAATATATCTTAATCTCTCATCATCTTTTTCCATGAGATTTTCCTTAGCGGGTAAGGTTCTCAGCCTGATTTGCCTTTGGCCACCCTGTCTCTTCATGTACTAAGTCAATCAGTTATTTCTGAAGGCACTCTGAGATGCTCTTTTGCATCCTGACAGTGATTGCTAATAGACAGATATCTTAAAATTGTTTATCAAAAGATTGGATTGAGGGTTCATGAATGTGTGTTTCTCCAAACTTCAGTCCTATTCATGTTCCATCACTGGTCCAACAGTGTGTACGTACGTGTGTGTGTGTGTGTGTGTGTGTAAGTGCAGAAGACTTTCTCTCTGTATGCATATGTATTAAATTATATCCCATGTACTGTTTGTTCATTGATTCACCTGTATTTGTATGTCAGTGTGTAAGCTTGCACACACCCATATATTTCTCTCTGTGTGTGTATATGTGTTTATGTCCAAACTTCCATCCCACCCCCTGTCAATCATTGCTAACACTATAGAATAGGTCAGACTGGAGTGTTTAATGTAGGCCACATCTTTCGGTCTTGGGCTTTCCGTTAGATTTCTGTTAACTACAGTATTTGTTCCAATCATTTTGGGCCGGTTGAGGAAGTGTTTATTGCACTCCTGGTGAAGGTGCTCTCCTGTATTTCTGGTCTCACTTTGATAATTGGATTTGGCTCCAGTTTCTGGCCTCTTCAGGCTGTGTGCAGCTGTGAGACAACATTAGTCCCAGATGTCCTTGAGGCTGATCTGTGCAGGTTGGGAGAGAAGACCTCTTTCCCTGGTGGGCAGAACCCACTGACCTGCCCAGGGAGGGAAAGGAAAGGGCACATGAATTCTGGTGAAAAGATTATTCCAACTTCCTTTCCCATCCTGATTCCCAGACCCCCTTCTTCATTACACAGCTGAAAATCCCCCCCTTCTGTTGATAATCTGCTCTCTCCTTCCTATCAAGGAAGGCCCAAGTGCCACCCAGCCTCCCTCCACCAAGAAGCTCTTGATCCCTGCCACCACTAACATGTGAGGCATGTCCAAAGTGCACCTTTTCCCTCACTAGACTGGGAGTTCTCTGCGGGCAGGAAACTTCCTAGGCTAACACCACCAAGCCCTAGGAAAGTGTTCAAGCAGGGCTCTGAATGAAGCAGTTGGGGGTCATTTGGCTTAATTCCTAAATGGATTCTCATTCAGGGAAGGCTCACTGTGCTAAATGTGTATCCCAGGCTGGCCCAAAGCTTGGGGGTAGGAGTTTTGGTTTACTTTTTACTTAACCCCACAGTCCTAACTGAAGACTCCCAACCCCCCTAGCTCTATGGGGATCCTGCCCACAGGCTTCTGGAGAGTGCATTCCCAGGGACCTTCAGCCCATGAAGCTTGGCTGTCAGAGGAGGGAGAGGCCAAGATGGAAGCCAGCTAGCCTGACAGAAGGGAGAGACATACCTGGCCTCAAGGCCTGGGTCTGCTCCTTACTGGTTCTGTGACCTTGGCCATGTCTCTGCCCTCCTCTTGGTCTCAGTTACCTTTATCCTCAAATGAGGAAGTTGGATCAGATGAGCTCTGAGGTCTCTTTTAACCTCCATCCTACCCAAACCTACAAGCCCACTCAGATCCTACCTCAATATCTATACCCCTGCCAATGGTAGCAAAATATCACCCCCTCTGGCACCTCCTTGGGGTCCCTTGGGGCAGCCTCCAGTCAGCAAGTTATGTCCTTATTCTAACTCTAAAAATTGGAATAAATCCCCTGGTCCTTCCTGGACCTGCTTCCTGAACCAGAAGTGCCCTACCCCCTCCTCCACTCCCTCATCTCACAGGGGCTGCCAGAGATTTCAGAGGGTTGGAAATCAAAGATTTAGTAGGGACACGTTAAGGATTGTTTCTCTAGCAAGATTCCTGTGGTTCTGGGGTTTATGTTTCCTGGCCCCTTATCTCCCATGCTCAGGAGCCTGAGCCTCAGGTGGGCTTTGGGCTGGTTCCCTGGCCTCTCCCTTCTCAGATATCCGCTCCCTGCCCTCGGGGTCCTCAGGGAGCCACCAGAAAAGGGGAGTTGAGCCCGAGGAACGTGGACCCCGGCTCTGAGCGCCAGTAGCCGGTGACGTCACTACCTACTTTGGTGAGGCACCAAGTCCCTCCCTCCACTGGTGTCACCACCAGGCATTCCACTCACTCGCCTCCCTGCGGTCATGATCATCCCTCCGCCCACCCCCTACACTGTCTAAGGCTCATTCCCCCGTCTCCCAAAGATCTTTTCCGGTGCGTTTTCCGCTCCTCCATCGCGCAGTCCTCGGGGTGCTTAGGAAGCCACCAGCCAACTGGAGCTGAGTGTGGCCAAGGTGGACCCCAAAATGAGCACCAAGCGCCAATGGTCTGTGACGTCAGCACCCACCGCGGTGCCGCAGGAGACCCCTCTCGCCAAACCCGTCCCTCCCTCCGCTGCCTCGCAACCGACGTTCTACACATCTTTCTCTCTAGAGTCACATCCGTCCCCCACAGGAATCTTCCAGCTCAGTTTTTCTTTCCCCAGGAGCCTTCCCGGCCTCATTTTCCCCCCTCCCCCAACACCCCCACCCATGTTCATTTTCCCTTCCCCCAAAGACATTTTCGGGCTCATTTCCCCCTCTCCCACTGCATCTACAAGTGTCTTCAGCTCCCAGCGTGGTTTCCTGACTGTGGACGTTCGGGGATCCTCGGAGGGAAGGAGAGGATTCCAGGCCCCAGGACTGATGCCCAGGGACCCCCTGCTGTCTATCCATGCAGCCCTCTATCCCCCTCTTCAAAACCATGGTGCTTTGTATATTCTTATTCACGAATGCTCAAATTTTTCCTCTCTATAAACATTTCTTCTGTATCATCCATTTTCTCTCTCTATTCCTCTTTATGAGTACTGCATGCCTCTCCTGATAATCCTTTCTATGCAGGTTTTTATATACACACAGGTTTTTATATACATATATATATCATCCAATATAAAGGAAAGAACTTGTATATTTCATTCATAGATAGTCTCTTCATCTATGCATACTTATACATGACTACAGAGTTTCTCATATAGAATATAATTTCATTCTAATATAAATAAATATATAGAGAATGTATGACAATTCCTGTATATGAAAACAGAGAATATATCATTTATGCATGTATATATGTATGTATGTATCTATATGTATGTACGTCCTCAGGTTCTTTCTCTGTATTCCAATGTAAAGGACGTCATTTATTTTTTCTATAAATTCATTTCTATGATTTATACATTCTATCTCCTCATAAACATTAGCAATCATTCCCTGAATTACTACACAAAAAATATTAACATATTCATTCTAGTCATATCTGTGAGTACTCATATCTTTTCTATTTTTATATATTTTATGAATAAGTTTTCTCTATTCACCAATAAGAGTACTGTATTTCTCATTGTTCTTACAAATATTCCACTGCTTCTCTCCCCGTGACAGAATATATGAAGACTCCTGTCTGTGTGCACACAAAGTTTATGGAGACTCATATATAGGAATATAGATGGAGAATAAGGGTATCTGTAAGTAGAGGAATAGGGAGTAAATGAGTACTGATAAATGAAGTACTCATAAAGGAACATAGAAAGGCTCTATATGCCAAGAGATAGAGAGAATATAGGAATAATCTTATATATGAGTCACAAGAGGCTATAGAGTATATTTATATAGACTGATTACATGATTGCTCATGTATATGTGAATATATAGAGGACACGGGGACACATACAAATATGATTAATATAAAGATATGATATATGAGTACTGAAATAAGAATAATAAGGGAGTAAAGGAGAGTAGTTGCACATTGAGCTCCTGTGGGAAACATATAAATGCTCAGATGTATGGCTATATATATGGAGAGAGAGAGAGAAAGAGTGAGTACCTACACATGCCAAAACATAACTGGAAGATTTAAATCCTCATTTGTGAGGTTACATGTTTGAATCTTTGTTTGCCTTGTTTGTTTGTCAGCCTTTTCCACGAAACTTTCCTTAGCAGTTAAGGTTCGAAGTCTGTTTGGCCTTTGGCTGCCCTATCTCTCCATGCCCTAAGTCAAGCAGATATTTCTGAAGGCACTTTTGAGATCCTCTTTTGTCTCCTTACCACGATTACTAATTGATGTGGATTAAAATTCTTTATCATATGGTTGTACTGGGGATTCACCAGTGTGTTTGTATGAGGGTGGGAGCATATGTGGTTCAGTGTTTCATCGGGGCACATATATGTCCTAACTTTAACTCTATCTCCTATTGGATCATTGGTGTAGCAATGTGTGTGAGTTTTGGAGCATGTGTGCTTCTGTGTCTCTATCTATGTGTGTATTTATGTTCGAACCTCCATCCTACACCCTGTTCCATCGTTGTTAACACACCGGAATAGGTCAGGGCCATGTCCCTGCCTTGCTCATAGCCTCAGTTATGCTTTTTCTCAAATGAGGAGGTAGGTCCAGACGAGCTCTGAGGTCTCTCTTAGTCCTCCATCCTATCCAAA
Organism: Phalanger gymnotis; assembly: GCA_028646595.1. Lineage (NCBI taxonomy): Eukaryota > Metazoa > Chordata > Mammalia > Diprotodontia > Phalangeridae > Phalanger > Phalanger gymnotis. Next base: position 46,164,934 of record CM053628.1, read on the forward strand.
CCTACAAACCCATTCAAACCCTTACCCCCAAGTCTACACCCCTGCCAATGTTAGCAAAGTAGCTCCCAACCCCATGTAGCTGAGAAAACACTGCTAGTCTCATCCTTTCACTTGGGGAAGCCCCCACTCAGCAAGTTCTGCCCTTACTCTCACCCTGATGATGAGAAGAAAAATCACCATGGTTCTTCCAGGACTTGCCTCCTGAATCAAAGGTGCCCTCCTCTTCCCATCACTCCCCCCATCTCACATGGGCTGTCAGCTGAGATTTCAGGTGGACGGGGAAGGCAAAAGTTCAGTAGGTACACGTTAAAGACTTTCCCTAGCATGGGCAAGATTCCTGCGGTTCTGGGTCTTATGTTTCCTGAACCCTTTTCTCCCATGCTCAGGAGGCTTAGCCTCAGGGGGGCTTTGTGCTGGTCCCCTGGGCTCTCTCCCCGCTAAGATATCCGTTCCCAGACTTCTGGGTCCTCGGAGAGCCACGAGACAAGGGGAGCTGAGCCCGTGGGACAAGGATCCCCCGCTGAGCGCCAGTAGCCGGTGACATCACCGCCCAACTTGCTGAGGCAGGAGTAGCCCTCCCTCCACTGGTCCCTACCAGGCATCCCACTCACCTATACCCTTACAGTCAGCATCACTCCACCCCACAACCTCGAAGGCTCATTTCCCCTTCCCCAAAGGTTTTATCCGGAACATTTTCTGCTGCTCCATCGCGCAGTCCTCCGGGTCCTTAGGGAGCCTCTAGCCAACCGACGTTGAGTGTGGCCAAGGTGGACACCAAAATGAGCGCCGCTTACCAATAGTCCGATACCACCGTGGTCCCGCAGAAGACCCCTCTGGCCAACCCCGCTCCTCCCTCCACTGCCCCCCAACCGAGATTCCACTCACCTTTCTCTCTGCAGACAGCATCCCACCCATCCTCAAGTTCCCTCCCGACCAGGTTTTCCTTCCCCAGTAGCCTTCAGGTATCATTTTCCCCACTCCCCCAAACCCCGAGGTGTACATTTTGGGCCTAATTTTGCACTCCCCTACCGCAACTAAAGTGTTCCGAGCTGCCGGGGGGTGTCCCGACTGTGGCCATTCCCCGAATCTGGCAGGGAGAGAGAGAACCCAAGGGCCCAGAAATAATGTCCAGAGATCCCCTGCTGACTGTCCAGACTGCCCTCTGTCCCCTCTTCAAAACCACTGGGCTTTGAATATTCTTATTTATAAGTGCTCAGATTTTTCCTCTGTATATACATTACTTGTTTATCATGCATTTTCTCTCTCTATTCCTCTTTATGAGCTCGGCATGACTCTTATAATCCTCTCTATATAGGATTATATCTATAAGATTATATCGTATATAAAGGAAAGAACTTGTATATTTCACTTATAGATATTCTCTAGCTTCACCTATCCTTACTCACATACAAAACAAGAGTTTCTCCTATAGAATTCAAGGTTATACTTATGTAAATAAATATTCAGGGAATATATGAAAACTCATATATGTGAAGCCTGAGAATAGATGATGTATGTATGTATTTCTCTCTATATGTATATATGGACTCAGGTTCTTTCTCTTCATTCCAATGTAGGGAACATCTTTTATTCTTTCTATAAATTCATTTCTATGACTTATACATTGTCTCCTCATACACATTCTGTCAATTACCATATACAAAGTATTAAAAAATTCACTCAGTCATATCTATGAGTACTCATATTTTCTCTACTTTTATATATTTATATATATATTTATATATATAAATTCTCCCTATTCATGAATAAGAGTACTCCTCTATTCTCTCTATATTCTTACAAATACTCCAATGCTTCTGTCCCTGAGAGAATATAGGAAGGATCCTACGTGCACACAAAGTATATCAAGACATATATACATACATATATATACATATATATATATAGAAAGGCTCCATAGGCCAAAGAATATATGAATATTCATATATAAGACTCACAAGAGAAAATATAGTATATTTATATACACCGATTACATGATTGCTCATGTATACATGAACATAGAAAGAATATATATGGGGAGAATATTGGGAGCACATATGAATACTGATTAATATAATGAAATGATATATGCTTACTGAAATATGTGTCATAAGGGAGTATAGGAGAACATTTCTACATTGAGCCCATAAAGAAAATATGTTACCACTCAAGTGTATGACTATATATAGAGAAAAGGTGAGTCTCCCCACAATTCAAACTATAAATGGAAGATATCAATTCTCATCTATGAGGGGATATGTCTAAATCTTTCATCATTCTTTTCCATGAGATTTTCTTTAGCAGGTAAGGTTCTCAGCCTGTTTTTCCTTTGGCTGCCCTATCTCTCCATGTCATATGTCAAAGAGATAGTTCAGAAGGAGCTTTTGAGATGTTCTTTTGGCTGTTCACCATTATTACTAATTGATATAGATGAAAATTCTTTATCAAATATTTGTACTGGGTATCATGAGTGTGTGTTTCTGTGTATGAATCCTAACTTCCATCCAAAACAGTGTTTGATCATTGATGTACCACTTCGTTTGTGTGTGTAAGTGTGAGAGTATGTGTTTCCCTTTCTATCTCTCTGTTTCTCTGTCTCTCTGTCTCTGTCTCTGTCTCACTATCTCTGTGTGTCTGCATGTCTGTGTGTATGTATGTCCTAACTTCGATCTCGCCCCCTGTGAAATCATCAACAACACTTTGGAATAGGTCAGACCGAAGTGTATTTCCTGGAGGCTATGTGGATGACAGTGGCTCCAGTTTCTGGCCTCTTCAGGCTGTATGCAGCTGTGAGACAACATTAATCCTAGATGTCCATGAACCTGATCTAGGCAGGTTGGGGCAAAAGCCTTGTTTCTGGGGTGGGCAGAGCCCAAGTTGGGAAAGGAAAGGACACCTGAACTCCTCTCAGGGGTTAATTGGGCATCCTTTCCCGCCCAGTTTCCAGAGGCCCCTTCTACAGGCCAAGGAGGTCCTTTGGCACACCTGAAAATCCCCAATTCTGTTGATTGTCTGCTCCCTCCTTCCCATCAAGGAAAGCACAAGTGTCATCAAGCCCACCTCTGCCAAGCCATTCTTCATCCCTGCTTCTCCAACCCTTGCATCTTTTGTCCAAGGCTTTGCCCCTATTCTCACATGGGGCATGTCCTAGGCAAACCTTGTCCCTCACTAGACTGGGAGTTCTCTGTGGGCAGGAAACAGGAACTTTGCTAGACTAACTCCTCCAAGCCCCTGGAAAATATTCAAAGAGGGCTCTGAGTGAAGCAGGTGGGGTCATATAGCTTAATACTAAAACGGAATTCTCATTCGGGGAATGCATGGGATTGGCTCAAGGTCCCTCTGCTAAGGGTGTATTCCAGGCCAGCCAAAAGTTTGGGGTTTGTGGGGCAGGTGGTTTACTTTTAATTTAAGGCCACTGGCCTAATGGAAGACTCCCAGAACCCCTAGTTCTGTAGGGAAGCTGCCTTACTCCTTCCGGGTTGTGCCTTCCCAGGGACCTTCCACCGCTGAAACCTGCATGTCAGAGGAGAGAGAGGCCAAGAGAGAAGTCAGGGAGTCTAGGCAGGCAAGAAACTAGAGCTGAGAGTCTTTGTCTGCCCTTTCCTGGCTCTGGGACCTTGGCCATGTCCCTGCCCCCTTCTTGGCTTCAGTTATCCTTTGTCTCAAATGAAGAGGTGGGACCAGAAGAGCTCTGAGGTCTCTTAAAACTCTCCATCCTCTCCAAATTTAGTAGCTCCGAAACCCTGCAGTTGAAAAAAGCCTGATATCCCAATGCTTACCCTTGGGGCAGCCCCCACGATCAAGTTTGGCCGTTGTTCTAACCCTAAAGATTGGAATAAATCCCCTAGTTCTTCCTAGGCCTCTCTCCTGAACCAGAGGTGCCCTGTTCCATCACCATCACTCCCATCTCACTAGGGCTGTTAGACATGAGATTTCGCGGGATGGGTGGGGGGAGGGAGCTGAAGCGGGAAGCAACGTTTTATTAAGGACCAGTATGGGAAGGTTTCCATAGGATGGGCAAAGATTCGCTTTTTTCCTATGCTCATGAGGCTGACGCTCAGGTGGGCTTTGAGCTAGTCGTCTCGCTTTTGTTCTCTCTCAGATAGCCCCTTCCTGCTCTCCGGGTCCTCAGCGATCCCCTATACAAGGGGATCTGAGCCCGGGCAATATGGACCCCCGCTGAGCCCTGGTAGCCGTTGATGTCACTGCCTACCTTGGGGAGGAACCAAATAGCCTCTCATTCCACTGGACCCCACCAAGCAGTGCACCGACTTGCCTCCCTGCAGTCACCATCGCCCCTCCCCATCACTCTCTAATATTCATTCCCCCCTCTCCCAAAGGTCTTCTCAGGTCCATTTTCCGCTTCTCTATCGCGCAGTGCTCGGGGTTCTTAGGCAGTCACCAGCCAATCTGAGCTGAGTCTGGCCAAGGTGGATCCCCAAATGAGTGCCCTGCGCCAATGCTCCGAGACCTCAGAACATAATGTGGTCCGGCAGGAGACCCCTTCCTCCCAAACCGACATTCCAATCACCTTTCTCTCTGCGGTACTCATCCCACTCTCACGTCCCCTACCGCCAAGGTTCTCCCC
>CM053628.1:46185572-46203411 GCA_028646595.1 Phalanger gymnotis
CATAACTGCTAGGTTTTGTATATTCTTGTGCTCAAATTTTTCCTCTGTATATTGTGTATTTTCTTTCTGTATTCCTCTCTGTGACTACTGTATAACTCTGCTTATAATCCTCTTCATAAGGCATTATATATGTATATATATATATGATTATATCATCCAATATAAAGGAAACAACTTGTATATCTCATTTATAGATATTCTCTACCTTCATCTTCATCTATGTTTACTCCTATATACGATTACAGAGTTTCTCCTATGGAATGTAAATTCATATTTATGTAAATAAATATATAGAGAATATGTGACAACGCATACGTAAGAAGATAGAGAATACGTAATGTATCTACATATCTGTCTATCTCTATATATGTATATATGTCCTCAGGTTCTTTCTCTTCATTCCAATGTAGAGAAAGTATTTTATTCTTTCTATAAATTCATTTCTGCGATTTATACATTGTGTCTCCTCATAAATATTAGTAATCGTTCTCTTAATTACTATGTAAATGAGCATTAACTCATTATTCATATCTGTCAATACTCAACTATTCTCTATTGTGTATTCTATGAACATGTTATTTCTATTCACGAATAAGAGTACTCCTCTATTCTTTCTATATTCTTACAAATATGTTCCAGTGCTTCCCTTCCTGTGAGAATACATGAAGTCTTCTATGAGCACACAAAGTATATTAAGTGATATATAAGAATATATAAAGATAATAAGGGTATCTAGAAGTAGAGGAATACGGAGTAAATGAGTACTGATAAATGAAGTACTCAGACAGGAATGTAGAAAGGCTCCATATGCCAAGATATAGAGAGAATATAGGAATAATCATATGTATGAGTCACAAAAAGCTATATAGTGTATTTACATACACTGATTAATCAATTGCTCCCATATATGGGAATACAGAGTGAATATGGGTTATACATATAAATCCTGATTTATATAAAGAAATGATATATGAGCACTGAAATATGAGTAATAAGGGAGTGTAGAAGAGTATTTATACATTGAAGCTATAAGGAGAGCTTATTAACACTCAGATGTATGGATATAGAGAGAAAGGGTGAGTACCCATACAGGCCAAAATATAAATGGAAGATATCGATCCTCATCTGTGAGGGGATATGTACCCTAGAGATCTGAATAAAGCCCATGGCTCTCCCTGGACCTGCCTCCTGAACCAGAGTTGCCTCCTCCCACCTCCACCCCCATGTCATAAGAACTGTTACACCTCAGAGCCCAGAGGGTTGGAAGACCAAGGTCCCATAGTGACTAGTTGGGGACCATTTCTCTACCATAGGCAGAAGTCCTGAGATCCGGGGCTGATGTTTTCTGACCCCTTGTCTCCCATGCTCAGATATCTGTGCCTCAGGTGAGCTTTGGGCTATTCCCGTTATTTTGGATCCCTCAGGTATCCACTCCCAGTCCTACAGGTCCTTACGGTGAGGTGGACCATCCGATGAGTGGTGATGGCTGGTGACTTCAGCATCCTCCCTGGAGAGGCCAGTGTCCCCTCCCACCAACCAGGCCCCTCCCTGCACTGACTCCTACTACATGTCCCACTCACCAGTTTCTCTGCAGGCAGCATCCCTCCTTCAAACGCTCTTTCTGCTCATTTTTTCCTGCTCCATGTTCCTTCTCAGGTTCATTTTCCTCTACCCCCCTCCACCTTCTATGGCTCAATTTTTCCCTCTCCCACACTCATGTTCATTTTCCCTCCTCCCAGAGATCTTCTCCGGGTCATTTTCCCCTCCCCACTGCTGTTACAAGTGTCTTGAGCTGCCAGTGGTTTCCTGACTGTGGCCATTCCAGGAGCCAGGCAGAGAGGGACAGGACCTCAAAGACCAGTCCTGATTCCCAGTGATGCCCTGCTGTCTGTCCATGCAGCCCTCTGTTCTCCTCTTCAAAACCAGTGAGCTTTGTGTTCTTATCCAGGAGGGCTCAAATATTTCCTCTGTATATTAATGTAAGGGAGGAATCTTCCATTCCCTCTCTCTCTTCTTTATGAGTATTGAATGACTCTCTTTATAATACTAAATATATAGGATGATATATGAAATTATATCATCCTATATATGAAAAAATCTTGTATATTTCATTTATAGATATTCTCTATATTCATCTATACATATTCATATATGACTAAAATGTTTCTCCTAGGCAGTATAACTTCCTACTTATGTAAATGAATATATTGGCAACATAGGACAACTTGTACATATTCTCCATTACTATGTATGTAAAGACACTTGTTCTTTCTATAAATTCATTTATATGACATGTAGTCTATCTTCTCATGAAATTAATAAGTATTCTATCTTCCTACATACATGAGTGCTCACAAATTCACTCTCAATTCGTATTTATAAGTACCCATATTTTCTCTCTATATTTTCATACATATATATACATACACACATATATACACACACACACACATATGTATACATTCTCTATTCACCTCTAAGGGTTCTTTCATATGTTCCCTACATTCCTAAAATTATTCCACTGCTTCTCTCCCTGTGAGGGAATAGATGAACACTTCAGTCTATGTAGACCAATTTCAGTACTTATATATAGGAATATAGACAGAGAATAAGGGTACTTGTACATAAAATATAATTGAGTGAATGAGTATTCACAAATGGGGTACTCAGATATATAGAAAGGCTCTCTGAATGTTGATATAGGCCCACATATATAGAGAATATATGAATTATCAAATATATGAATCACAAGAGAAAATATAGTATATATCTATAATAAATACCTGATTTGTCCTATATATGTGTGTCAATGTGACTATATAGAGTAGATGGTGGAACCCATATTTTTAATTCATTATAGAGAGGATATATGAGTATTAAACTATGAACAGCAAGGGAGTATGGAGGAATATTCATATATATGACTATATAAAGAGAATATATCAGTATGTAGATCTATGGATATAATGAACAAAGAAGTTAGTAATCACACATGTCAAAATACACATGGAAGATAGGAATGCTCACCTATGAGGAGTTATGTCCAAATATTCCACCATCTTTTCCCATGAGATTTCCCTGAGGAGTTAAGGTTCTCAGCCTGTTTTACCTTTGTCTGCCTGACCTCTCCACTTCTCAAGTCAATCAGATATTTCTGAAGGTGCTCTGGAGACCCCCTTTTGTGTTCTCACCATGATTACTAATTTATAGAGATTAAAATTTTTTAAATGAAATTATTGTACCAAAGGTGCATAAGTGTGGTGTGTGTGTGTGTGTGTATGTGTGTGTGTGTGTGTGTGTGTGTGTGTGTGTGTGTGTGTGTAAGTCTGGGAGCCAATGTGTTTCTGTGTTTCTGGGTATGTACTACTATATCCACCTTTTCCCTAACTATACCAGAAATTCTCTGAGGACAGGAAACATGGAACTTGCCTAGGTTGCCCTACCTTTAGGCCCCAAGAAAACATTCAAATAGGGCTCTGGATGAAGCAGGTGGGGGGTCATCCTCCTTATTCCACAAATGGAAGAAACCCATTCAATAAAGGTATGGAATTTGCTCAGGCTCATCCTGCTTAATGGGCATCTCAGGCTGGCCTAAAGTTGGTGGAGGTGGGGAGGGGAACCACAGTTTGCCCTTCATTTAACCATACAATCAGAACTTAAGACTCCTAGAACCCCTAGCTCTATGGGGATCTTTCCCACTGGCTTCTGGGGAGTGTCTTCCTAGGGATTTTCAACCCATGAAGCTTGGCTGTCAGAGGAGGGAGAGGCCAATATGGAAGCCAGCTGGCCTGGCAGGCAGAAGAGACCTGGGCTCAGGGTTTTTGACTGCCCCTTACTGGCTGTGTGACCTTGGCCATGTCTTTGTCTATCTCTTGGCCTCAGTTACCCTTTTCTCAACTGAGGAGGTTGAACCAGATGATCTCTGAGGTCTCTTTTAGGCCGCTGTCCTATCCAAACCCACAAGAGAAATCAGACTCTTGTCCCACATCCATACCACCCAGCTGAGAAAACCTTGCTAGTTTCAACCTTTCCCTTGAGGCAGCCTCCATTCAGCATGTTCTGCCCTTATTATAACCCTAAATATTGGAATAAAACCCATGGTTCTTCCTGGATCTACCTTTTGAATCAAAGGTGCTCCCTCCACCATCTCACAGGGACTGCGGGAGAGGGGGGGGCTGGTGGAAGAACAAAGTCCCATAGGGGCCATTTGGGACCCTTTGCCCTACCATAGGCAGGAGTCCTGGGGTCTGGGGCTTATATTTCCTGGTCCCTTGTGTCCCATGCTCAAGAACCTGCTCCTCAGGTGGGCTTTGGGTGGGTCCCTTGGCCTCTCTCCCCTCTCAGATATCCACTCCTAACACTCGGGGTCCTCAGGAAGCCACCAGCCAAGGGAAACTGAGCCTGGGCAAAGTGGACCCCCCACCCCACTAAGCGCCGATGGCCGATGAGGTCAGTGCACACCTTGGTGAGGCAGGAGTCCTCCTCCCTCCAACGCCGCCCCTCCTTCTGCTGGCCCTGATCAGGCATCCCACTCACCCGTCTCCATGGAGACAGCATCCCTCTACCACACACCACCTCGGACTCACTTTCCTTGCCCTGCAGGCCCTCTTCGGCACATTTTCCCCTCCCCCGCAGCTCTCTCAGGCTCATTTCTCAACCTCCTAAGACCTTTTTCGGGCTCATTTTCCTTTCCCCCACTGCCGCTACAAGTGGCTGCAGCTCCTACCAGGGTTACCTGACTGACTGTTGCCATTCCGGGAGCGGGGGAAGGGAGGGAGAAAACCTCAGGGACCAGGATTGATGCCCAGCGACCCCCCTACTGTCTCTCCATTCGGCCCTCTGTCCCCTGCTTCCAAACCACTTTGTGTATTCTTATCCAGGAAGGCTCAAATATTTTCTCTGTATATCTCTGTAAGGGAGGAATATTCCATTCTCTCTCTCTCTAAGAATTGAATGACTCTCCTTGTAATCCTATATATATATATATATATATATATATATATATATATACATATATATATATATATATATATAATTATAAAGAGTCATTCAGTATATACATTATATAAGTATAATTATATTATTGCATATTTTAATATATTATATATCATTATATGTTTATATAAGGTTATATCATCATATATATGGGGAAAATTCATATATTTCACTTATATATATTCTCTCTCTTCACCCATGCATACTCATATATAAGACTGCAGTCTCTCCTCTACAAATTATAACTTCATACTTATCTAAATGAATATATAGAGAATATATGACTACTCATGTATATGAAGACAGAGATTATATAAATATATATGCACTCATGTTCTTTCTCTTCATTCCTATGTACAGGAAGTAATTAGTTCTTTCTATAAATTCATTTACATGATTTATGTCCTTATAAACATTAGTAATCATGCTCTCTATTCCTATATATAAAAGTACTCACATATTCACTCTCTATTCATGTCTATGAGTACTCATATTTTCTTTCTTCCTAGATAGATAGATAGATAGCTATGTAGGTAGGTAGATATTCTTTCTACAGGGATAAGAGTATTCCCCTAGCCTCTCTATATTTCTAAAAGTATTTCACTGCTTCTCTCCCTGTTAAAGAATATATGAAGACTCCTCTCTATGAGCACACAGAGTATAACGGTTTCATATAACAGATCATAAGGGTATCTATGTAAAGGGACAGGGAGTGAATGAGTACTCACAAATGAAGTACTCATATAGTAATGTAGAAGGGCTCTATCAATGCTGATATATGCCAACATATAGGGAAAATACACGAATAATCATATAAATGAATTACAAGAAACAATATAGTTTCTTTATATGCAGTGAATACATGATTGCTCATATATGAATATAGAAAGAATATGGGAGAACCCATGTACATATTGATTCATATATAGAGAGGATCTATAAGTACTGACACATGAATAGCAGGGGAGTATATGAGAGAATTCACACCATAAAAGAGCATAGTAATACTCAGATGTATGGATATATAGAGAAAAGAGCGGAATACTTGGACATATCTATATATAAATGGAAGACAGGAATTCTCATCTGTGAGGGAGTATATCTAAATCTTCTATCAGTGTTTTCCACTAGATTTTCCTTAGCAGGTAAGGCTCTGAGCCTGTTTGGCCTTTGGCTGCCTTATCGCTCCATGTCCTAAGTCAAGTAGATAATTCTGAAGGCACTTTTGAGATCCTCTTTTGTCTCTTCACCATGATCACTAACCAATATAGATTAAAATTCTTTATCAAATTATTTATCGGGGGGGTCACAAGTGTGGGTGTGTAAGAGCAGGAGTGAATGTTTCTATGCCTGAATGTATGTGTTTGTCCAAAATTCCATCTTAGTGTTCCATCATTGGTGCACCAGCATGTATAAAGCGTAGGAGCATGTTTTTCTGTGTCTGTGTATGTCCTAACTTATATCCAATCAACTGTTTAACCACTGATGCACAATTGTGTGTGTATGTGTATAAGTGTTGGAACCTGTGTGTTTCTGTGTGTCTCTCTGTATGTCCTAACTTCCATCCCACCCCCTGTTCCATCATTGCTGACACATGGGATTGGTCAGCCAAAGTGTGTTTCATGGAGGCCACATCTTTCTATGTTGTGTCTTCCTTTAAATTTATGTTAACTGCAGTATTTGCTCCAAGCAGTTTGGGCCTGTTGAGGAAGTCTTTATAGCACTCCTGGTGAAGGTGCTCTCCTATATTTCTGGCCTTATTTTGACAAACAATTGGATTTGGCTCTTGCTTCTGGCCTCTTCAGGCTGTTTGCAGGAGGAGACAATCTTAGTGATGGATGTCCATGAGGCTGATCTGTACAGGTTGGGGGAGAAGCCCTTTTTCCCTGGTGGGCAGAATCCCACTGACCTGCCCAGGGTGGGAAAGGGAAGGGCACATGAGCTCTGGCCAAGAGGTTATTCGGACTTCCTTTCCCACCCTGATTCTCAGAGCCCCCTTCTGCAGCCCAAGGAGGTCCTTTTGCACAGCTGAAAATGCCCACCTCTGTTCTGTGGATAACCTGTACATTCCTTCCCATCCCTGAAAGCCCAGCTGCCCCTCAGCCCACCTCCACCAAGCACTTCATCTCTGCCTCTCCAAAGTTTGCATCCTCTGGCTAAGACTTTAGTATTGCTACCATATCCAACATGTCCAGTGCGCTCCTTTGCTTTCACCAAATCAGTTCTCTGAGGGCAGGAAATAATGACTTTGTTCAGGCTACTACCTCTAAAGCTCAAGAAAATGTTCAAGTAAGGCTGCGCGAAGCAGGTGGAGGTCATGTCCCTTATTTCACAAATGGAAGAAACCCATTCAAGGAAAGTATGGAATTTGTTCAGACTCACCCTGCTTAATATGTATCTAGGTTGCCCAAAATTCGATGGGGGTTGGGTGTGTGGCTCTCTTTGCCCTTCACTTAACCCACAATCCTAAGTAGACCCCTAGCTCTACGTAGAACCTGCCCACCAGCTTATGAGAAGTGCCTTACCAGGGACCTTCAGCCCTTGAAGTTTGGCTGTCAGAGGAAGGAGAGGCCAAGATGGAAGCCAGCTGGCCTGGCAGGCAAGAGAGACCCAGGCTCCAGGTCTGGGTCTGCTCCTTACTGGATCTGTGCCCTTGGTCATGTCCCTGCCCCTCTCTTGGCCTCAGTTACCCTTTTCTCAAATGAGGAGGTTGGATCAGATGAGCTCTGAGGTCTTTTAGCCCTCCATCCTATCTAGACCTACAAGGGCATTCAGACAGTATCCACATATCCATAAATTCCTCCCACATGCTAGCAAATTAGCCCCCACACCCCCAGCTGGGAAAAGCCTCTTGGTCTAATCCTTTCCCTTGGTCAGCCCCCAGCCAGCACATCTACCCTATTCACACCCTCAAGATTGGCTCCTGAACCAGAGGTGCTCAACCCCTATCTCACAGGGTCTGTCAGACCAAAGATTTCGGGGAGGGGGAAGGCCAAGGTCCCGCAGGGACCCGTTGGGGGCCGTTTCCCTACCATGAACAGCAGTCCGGTGTCTGGGGTTCAGGTTTCCTGACCCCTGCTCAAGAGTCGCCCTGAGCCTCAGGTGGACTTTGGGCGGATCCCCTGGCATCTCATGTCTCTCAAATATCCACTCCCAGCTCTAGGGGTCCTCAGGGAGCCGGCAGCCAAGGGGAGCTGAGTCTGGGCAAGGTGGACCCCCGCCTTTCCCTCACCCTCCCCGAACAGGATCGAAGGCCAGTGACATCAGCCCTCACCTTGGTCTGGCAGGAGTCGCCCTCCCGCCCACGCGGCTGCCCCCACCTGAGTTCCCACTCACCTGTCTCTCTGCAGTCTGCATCCCTCCGCCACATGTCCCGTCCGGCTCGTTTTTTTCTTCCTCACACGTTTTCTCCGCCTCATTTCCCCCTCCGCCCCCTACCCCTTTGTACTCATTTTCCCCTCCCCCACCGCCGCTACAAGTGTCTCGAGCTGCCAGCGGTTTCCTGACTGTGGCCACTGGGGGAGCAGGGGAGGGGAGGGAGAGGACCCCAGGGACCAAGACTGATGCCCGGCGACCCACTACTGTCTGTCCACGCGGCCCTCTGTCCCCTTCTTCAAAACCACGGGGCTTTCTATAGTCTTACCCAAGAGGGCTGAAATATTTCCTCCGTATGTTCATGTGAGGGAGGAAACTTCCATTGTCTCTATTACTCTTTATGAGTATGAAATGACTGTCTTTGTAATCCTAAATATATAGAATGGTAAATATATATCTCATCTTCTCTCTCTCTCTCTCTCTCTCTCTCTCTCTCTCTCTCTCTCTCTCTCCATATGTATATATATACATATGTATATATATATATACACATATGTATATACATATATATATAAAACTCGTGTATTTCATTTACATACATTCTCTTTCTTCATCTATACCTACTCATATAAGACTACAGTGTGTCTCTCCTATAGAATAATTCCCTACTTATTTAAATGAACATATTACAGACAATATATGACAATTCATATATGAAGAGAAAGAATATATTCATGTATATAAGTATTCAGGCTCTTTCTCTTCATTATTATGTACTTGGAGCCATTTATTTTTTTCCTCAGTTTTTTATCAATTTTTTTCTATTAATTCATTTATATGACATACATTTTATCTTCTCAAGAACATTAGTAATCACTCTCTCTTCTATGCATACGAGTACTCATATATTCACTCTCTATTCATATCTGAGTACCCATGTTTTCTCTATTCATTTATTTATATATGCATACATAAGCATGTGTACATTCTGTCTCTCTACTCACATATGTTAATTCTGCTATATCCTTTCTATAATCCTAAAATTATTCAGCTGCTTCTTTCTCTTTGAGACACACAGAATAGATCAGTAATCATATAAAGGAACATAGACAATAAGGGTACCTGTAAGTAAAGAAATACGGAGTGAATGAGTACTCACAAATGAAGTACTCATATAGGAATATTGAAAGGCTTTATGAATGCCAATATATACTAACATATAGAGAGAATATAAGAATAATCTTATACATGAGTCACAAGAGACAACATAGTATATTTATATACATTGAATATATGTTTGCTCATGTATGTATACATGTTTGTGTTTATATATGTATGAGTATCTAGAGTACATGGGAGAACCTTTATATACTGATTCATTTATAGAGGATATATGAATACTAAAATGCGAACACCAAGAGAGTATGAAGGAATAGTCTTACATAAAGGGGACAAATCTGTAATCAGATGTATGGATATAGTGGGAGAAGAGGTGAGTACTTGTACCTGTCAAAATACACCTAGAAGATAGGAATGCTCACCTATGAGAAGATATGTCCAAATATTCCACCATCTTTTTCCATGAGTTTTTCCTTAGGAGATAAGGTTCTCAGCCTGTTTTGCCTTTGTCTGCCCGACCTCTCCACTCCCCAAGTGAATCAATCAGTTTGCAGTCTGCAGATACCCTTTTGTGTCCTCACCATGATTACTAATTGATAGGGATTAATTTTTTTAAATGATTGTATCAGGTGTGCATAAGTATGTGTGTGTGTGTGTCTCTGTGTGTGAATGTGAAAATGTGTGTTTTTCTGTATGTTTCTCTGTGTGTTTACGTCCTAACTTCCATCCCACCTCCTGTTAAATCATTGCTAATGCACCGGAATAGGTTCATCCCATACAAATCTAAGATCACATTCAGACTCTATCCCTACATCCATTCAGCTCTCCCCACAATGCTAGCAAACTACTCCCCTGCCCCCTTAGCTGAGAAATCCATCCTAGTTGAATGCTTTTCCTTGGGGCAGTCCCCAATCAGCAAGTTCTAACCTTAAGTGTATAAAAACCATGCTTCTTCTTGGACCTGCCTCCTGAATCAGAGGTGTCCTCCACTCATCCCCATGTCACAGGGACTGTCACATCTCAGATCCCTGGGGTGGGGGAGTGGAAGGCTAAGGTCCCCTAGGGACCAGTTGGAGACCGTTTCCCTACCATGGACAAAAGTCCTGTGCTCCAGGACTTACATTTCCTGGACACTTGTCTCCCATGATCAGGAGCCTGGGCTTCAGGTGGCTTTGGGCAGGTCCCCTGGCATCTCTAGCCTCTCAGATATCCATTTCCAACCCTTGGAGTTCTCAGAGGGCCACCAGCCAAGTCAAGCTGAATCTGGGCAAAATGGACCACCCCAGCCCCAATGATTGGTGATTTCAGCTCCCACCTTCATGAGGCAGAATTCCTCCTCTTGCCAACACTGCACCCCCCTCCACTGACCCTCACCATTCATCCCACTCCCTCGCCTCTCTGTGTAGTCAGTAAAGCTCCCACCCATACTATCTCTGGCTGATTTTCCCCTCCTCCACCACCACTACTCGATCTGCTAGCAGTGTTTCCTGACTGTTGCCATCTTGAGAGCTGGGCAGGAAAGGAGAGGACTACAAGGACCAGGACTGATGCCCAGCTAACCCCTGCTGTTTGTCCAGATGCCCCCCGTCCCCTCCCTCTTCAAAACCACTGGGCTTTGTATAGTCTTATCCATGAGGACTTAAATACTTTCTCTGTATATTCATGTAAGGGAGTAATCTTTCATTCTTTCTTTTCTTCTTCATGACTACTTAATGATTCTCTTTATAATGGTATACATAGGATTATATAATCCTATGTAAAGGAAAGAATTTGTATATTTCATTTATATGTTTGCTACATTCATCCTAGGGTATTCATATGCCACTACATTCTCTCTCCTATAAAGTATAAATTCATATTTATGTAACTGAATATGTGAAGAACATATGAACTCATATATATGAAGACAGTATATTCATACTGTCTTCACACACACACACGCACACACACACATATATATAAGCACTCACGTCCTTTCTCTTCATTCCTAGGTTTGAATGCTCATTTATTCTTTCTACAGATTAATTTGTATGATTTATAAGTCTTATCTCCTCAGAAACATTTGTAATCATTCTTTCTTTTCCTATGTATATGAGTACTCACATATCCACTCTATTCGTCTATGAGGACCCATATTCTCTCTATTCATAAATATATTATGTATAAATTATCTCTATTCACTTAGAAGTGTTTTCCTGTATCCTCTCTATATTCTTAAAAGTTTTCCATGTTTCTCTCCCTGTGAGAGAATATATGATGACTCCTGTCTAGGTACACAGAGGATATTGATGCTCAAATATAAGAATATAGACAGAGAATAAGCATGTGAAATAATTCATTTGGACCCCTACTCTATTCCAGTCAGTATTACCAGTTTGATATTTTACGCAAATCATACAGCGGTGATTAGATAAGATAGGTTCTTATGGTAGGTCTTTATAACAGGCCTCAAACTTTAATGGAATATTCACTATTTGTTCGCCAGTTATGAAGCTCACTTGCATAACCACAAAAATGCTGACAAAGATATTTCCATCCTGTTTTACTCAAATTCTATGCTCAAACCTAGCATGGGTGGGATACCTTGATTCTTTGGAAAGTCCCCTAACTTATTGTTATAACTCTGGACCACTCTCTCTTGACCACTTGGTCCCTGGAGATGACTCTTGTCTTGACCATCTTAATTTTTGGCTCTCAAGGGCAAGGTCTATCAACCAATGAGATTCTGTATTTTACCATGCCTCTTTTGCATATTTGGGTATCAAATCCTATAAAAGTAAGGTCCTGGGGACCAGGGGAATGTAAGATCATGAGGAAGATCTGAGGTCCATTTCATTAGAGGGGACCATGGACTCTTTAATAGAGTGTCATTGGCTCAGAGCTCTGCCTCAGTTTCTTTTATTATAGGTTGGACAATTTTGAATTCCACATTACTGTTGACAGTAAATGGGACAGATTCGTGGACTTCAAACTCTTTAGCCAGGCTCCTGCAAGGGACCCAAAAAGCAAGTGCACACCAGGATGAATTTTCACCGGTGGCTCACTCATTGAGAGGGGCTCTGGGAGGTTGGACTTCCTTGCTGTCTGCACCCAAACTCTCTGAGCCTGAGGTAAGTCTCTTCAAGACGGGTGAACCTGCCTTTGTTTACCCTATAAAGTTCTTTCCCTTGAAGGAGGGTCCCCAGTTGAGCTAAGAGGGATTTGGATTTATAAACTCAGGAGCAGCCAAATGAATTCTATTTTTGTAAAAAAAAGTATGTGACCATAATTTGAACTTTTTAAACATTGGCTACTGATTTTTTTCTTTCTTTTTTCTCTGCTTACTTTCATTTTGTTAGATTCAACAGTGGAATTGCTAGTTCCTCAGTCAGCTAGCCACCTTGCTAATTATAAAACTTCCTGTTGGCAGGGTTAAAATAGATTTTTTTGCCTTTAAATTCTTTTAACAAGGAGTAACCACACTGTTTTTGTTGTAAGTAGAGCAATCTCTCAAACTGATTGAGGGAGTAAGCTGTCAAGGCATGTGACTGGCTTTGAGGCAATCCTACCCTCTTCTGACCTGAGAAGAAGGCTCATTTTAGTTTTACAGATAGGAAAAAGGAAAAGGCCCCCCCTTTCATTTGTAAGGTTATTTTGATTTATATTTGCTTAAGATTAAGTCAGTTATTAATAATAAGAATTAAATATCTTAGGAAGTTTTAAATGAAAGCTGGTACAAATTTTGCTGAATATTCACTTATAAAGGACCTTCGGGTCCTAGGTAACTGGCCTTAGGACTCTAGAGGTTAAATCCAGAAATTAAGACTTGGAAGTATTGCAGAATTTGCCAAAACAAATCCCTGAATATTAGAGTGTTAGCTGTAGAAAAGGACTCCCATAAGAACAGAACTAAGATGGTCAGAGGACTGCCCCCTCAAAAATCTAGGTGGACCATCTCCAGCGTTCTCAGTTGGAATAAGCCAAAAGGCAGATATCTCGGGAATCTAGTCCAAGTTTACAGAAGAAGTTTCTCTGAGGAATGCTACTCCTGGTTGGAGACACTCCCAGGAGAAAGGGGGTCAGGCATAAGAGGAGAAATGTATCCTACAGGATCCCCATTGGGACAATGGTGGACTCCCTGTCTGGGGATGACTAAACGAAGAACTATTAAGGTGTGTAAAGTTTGGTTTGAGAATATGAAGTGTTTAGAGGACTGTTTTGGCCAAAGTATAGAACTTTTGATTACCCTTAGAAAGTTACAAGCAATCTCCCAAAACTAGGCAAACTTGGTTTTTTAACTAATCCTCCTATCTTCATAGTACTTGAAATTTTTTCATTTTACTCAGCCTCAGTTTTCCTTCCTGTGAGTATGCTTTGGCAAAAAATTTAGAGGAATGGAGCTTTACCCAGCTCTTCTATCTATTAGGAACTTACTCTAATTACAAAGTAAACTTTAAATGGGTGAACCCAATTGGCAAGTTAGACTAAAGCAATTTTATATTGTTACTAAATTACATTTTTATTGATACGATTCTAACTAAAAGCATTAACATAGTTAGGAAATAGAAGAATTATCTTAGGCGGACAGCAAGACCCCGGCCACAAAATGGTCATAAGTTCTATACTTAGGCCTGACTTAATGTTGTGTCTCATATGGTAGGTGCGTGTATTTTGTAAATGATGAAAATAAGTTTAGTAATAGTGGGTTCCTTACTTCGGATAGAAAGGGGCCTTATACAATTAGGAAAATCTTTAAGAGAATGGAAAATGTGTCTCTTTTGTCTGTGCCATGCTAGTCATATTGCGTGCGAGCCCGCAGCCAACAGGTGTTTTACCTGTGCCTTTTCCTTTGGTTGATCATGGCAAAAGAAACAGGCTGTAAAAAGACAAACTTTCAAAAGGGCCTTAAAAAGAGGATAAATCCCTCTTTTTTCTGTTTCCAACAGCGGCCATGTTGGAGATTGCTGAGATGAAAGACAGATGCAGCAATTAATTGAAAATTAACATACAAAAATGATTGGAAGTCAAACTTGTGAAAAAGGAATAATCACATTTCATTCATTTCTAAATTATCATATGGATGTCTTTATAAAGTATTTTGAAGAGCTTATGGGATACTAGCAAACTCTGTAGAATTTAAATTTAAAAAATCACAGGTCAGTTATTCCTTAAAGGGTCATTAAAAGTGACTACGAATTGATTTACAGTTATAGTGTGAATTCTAGGAAATGTTTTATTAATCAGGAGAGATTAAATGAAATAGGAATTCCAGGAAGTATTAAAAAAAGAAAAGCTTAGGAAATAGTATAGACAAAACTAGAATAAATCTCTTGTCAGCTTAAAGAATTCCACAATTCAGAATTTTAAAAGATATACATTTGCTAAGCCTGAAGAAGTTTCAGTTAGCCAGCCTCTAAGTCTGGAGTTTTGAGGTATCCATCTGTGAAACCGGTTTTAATTTTAGTGTAGAATAAAGGTATACTTAAAAACTGTACTTAAAGTTAAGATAAGTTTATTGCAGGAAGGAATTTTTATTATTAGAAGGCAGAATAAGGAAATTTTAGACCATCTTAAGAAGAGAATAAAAGTGGACAGAATTAAAGTTCATTTACCCTTCTATGGTTTGCTACTTTTAAACAACCACCCTGAGAGTGCCAAGCAAATCTTGATTGGGACTTCTGATTGAAGGTGAATCCCAAAGTGCTCCCAGAAAAAGAACATTTGTTTTGAAATCAGAAAGCAATTGAAGGTAAGTGAAATTTAATGATACTACTTAAGTTTAAATGAATTGTTTAGGTAAATTAGAACTCTGTAAAACTTGTGTTGACAAAATAAGTTCAAATTGTATAAATAAGGC
This sequence comes from Phalanger gymnotis, assembly GCA_028646595.1. Classification (NCBI taxonomy): domain Eukaryota; kingdom Metazoa; phylum Chordata; class Mammalia; order Diprotodontia; family Phalangeridae; genus Phalanger; species Phalanger gymnotis. The sequence continues at coordinate 46,200,838 of CM053628.1, forward strand.
TATGTAATAAGTTAGGGAAAGAATTATTGAAAACAGAATTAAGCAAGAACATAAAAAAGATAAAGGAATAAATTATGTGCATGCACACCTAATAGAGGGTGCTAACATCACAAAAGATCAAATTAAAATGAGGATATGGCTTGTAAAAGTATGAAATGCTGAAATTTTGAGAGGGAAAAGCAGAACTTCCAAATTATTTCAGAACAAAAACATTTTATAGAATGAAATAATGAAAGTTACAATATAAAATCAATTTTTGTCAGTTGGAAGCCGGTGAAGTCATAAAACAAACCATAGTACTTTGGAATCTCTACTAAATGATATTACAATAGTTTAGGCTAAGAAAAAAAACAAAAAATGGACTTAATTTTGGGGTGATTTGAAAAGAAATAGAGAAAAAGCTATATCCTGAGCCCTTCAGGAAAGTACAATCTCCATCAGATAGTTTTCCAATAGTGCAATTCCTGTTAGTACTATGTGTAGTCAAAACTGTATTTTAATAAAAATCAAAGCTTTAAATCAAGAAATTTTTATACTACAAATAAAAGGAACTTTCTAATTCAAATCATTGTCATATACATTAAAGTATGAGTGTATTCATGATATTGGGCCCTGAAATTTGAAATCTTGGCAGTTAATGGCCTTTGTGGAAGTTGTGTTTTTAAAATTATTGAACTATGTTTTATTTAGGTGAATTCAAAGTTAAATTAGTTTAATAAGGATTTCTGTTCATTTATAACCATTAGGAATTTAGCTCCTCTTTTGATGAGAGGCAAACATAAAATGGCTAGCAGGGAAACTACAGTTTTGGAAACTATCGAAACTTTGTAAAAGATGATTCACAGTCAACAAGAACCAAAATGGAAGTGCCTTTGAGAAAACTGTTCAGTGTTTCACTTAGACTGAATAGCAAAGAAGAGAGTAAAAATAACTTGCTGTAGTAAGAATAGCAGAGACTCTTTAAAGCAGCAATATCTGTGTCATTCCTGTGCCATAGCTGGGCTCTGGCCGATCCCTTGGTCATTGCCAAGTGAATTCCTTTTTGAAACAGCTGGATAAATGCTTTTCCAGCATAAAAGGGGTTACTTTTGAGAAGGAGACAAACTATTTCTTCTCCAAAGTCATCCTGCTTACAGAATCTGTGACACCCCACCATGGGGAATTTGTGTGAAGTAAATTGTTTTGGGAGTCTATTTGCCCATCACTTACAAAAACTATGTAATTGTAACCAAATCTAATTGCCCAAAAGCCCGTATAGAAATTGGTATGAACTATGTATTTCTAACTACTAAGGAACCAAAGAAGGATGACAGTATTGCAATTAGTTGGTTTTCTGTAATAAAACTTTGTGCTAAAGTGAACAGCAAAATCCAGTGGAGTAAAGACTAAGTCTGTATGGTTGGGAAGTAAGACTAGAAGAATCAGAGAAAAAAATTTTTGATCCCATCGAAATGGACAAGATTGGGGGGGGGGGCGGAGACAAGATGGAGCCCAGAAAGCAGGGACCTGCCTAAAGCTCTCCCTCAGGACCCTCCAAACACCTATAAAAATGATTCTGAACAAATTCTAGAAGTGCAGAACTCACAAAATAGCAGAGGGAAGCAGAACTCCAGCCCAGGACAGTCTGGATGGTCACTGGGTAAGGTCTATCGCATGGAGCTGGGAGCAGAGCGGAGCAAAGACCAGCATGGGCTGTGCCCGGACCAACCAGACCAGGAGCCGGGTGGCCCAGGCCCTAGCGCCCTGAATCAGTGAGCTATGACAGTTACCAGACTTCTCAACCCACAAACACCAAAGAAAACAGAGAAGGTTAGTGGGAAAAAAAAAAACTGTGGGGACAGAGTGAAAGGAATTTGTGATTCAGTCACAGCCTCGGGGGCAGCAGAGGTGGTGCAGCTACAGAACTACAGCTGCAGTTGCTTCTGGACCCAGGCCCACCTGGTTGGAGGAATTAAGTGGCGGATCCTAGTGGGAGTGAAGATCCTGCTCAGAGCTTAGGGGAGGAGGAGCACTGATGTGGCAGAGCTTGCTGTGTAGAAAAACCTCTGAAAACAACAGCACAGCCCCTCAAGTCTGGGACAAAGTACTCTCTACTCTATAAGTAGTCATACCCCGAGGACAAACTCAAGGATCAAGTAGTTGGCTGGAAACATGGCCAGGCAGCAAAAACAGACTCAGATTCAGAATCAGACTTTGGAATCTTTCTTTGGTGACAAAGAAGACCAAAACATACAGCCAGAAGAAGCCAACAAAGTCAAAGAACCTACATCAAGAGCCTCCAAGAAAACATGAACTGGTCTCAGGCTACAGAAGAGCTCCAAAAAGGATTTGGAAAAGCAAGTTAGAGAAGTAGAGGAAAAATTGGGAAGAGAAATGAGAGTGATGTGGGAAAACCATGAAAAACAAGTCAATGACTTGCTAAAGGAGACCCAAAAAAATACTGAAGAAAATAACACCTTAAAAATAGACTAACTCGAATGGCAAAAGAGCTCCAAAAAGCCAGTGAGGAGAAGAATGCCTTGAAAGGCAGAATTAACCAAATGGAAAAGGAGGTCCAAAAGACCACTGAAGAAA
>CM053628.1:46203911-46227733 GCA_028646595.1 Phalanger gymnotis
ATAAAAGGGGGGGATCATAGAAAGGAGGGCAGATGGGGGGGAGATAATCAAAAGCAAACACTTTCAAAAAGGGACACAGTCAAGGGAGAAAATTGAATTAAGGGGGATAGGATAAGAAGGAGCAAAAAAGGGTTTTACATAATGATACGCATGTGGCCTATGTTGAATTGCTTGCCTTCCTAGGGAGAGTGGGTGGGGAGGGAAGAGGGGAGAGAATTTGGAACTCAAAGTTTTAAAAGCAGATGTTCAAAAAAAAGTTTTTGCATGCAACTAGGAAATAAGACGTATGGGCAATGGGGCATAGAAATCTATCTTGCCCTACAAGAAAGTAAGGGAAAAGGGGATGGGCGAGAGTAGGGTGACAGAAGGGAGGGCTGATTGGGGAATGGGGCAATCAGAATATATGCCATCTTGGAAAGGGGGGAGGGTAGTAATGGGGAGAAAATTTGTAATTCAAACTCTTGTGAAAATCAATGCTGAAAACAAAAATATTTACAAATAAAAAAAAGAAAACTATCTTTACATGTAATTTGAAAAATAAAATACTGTTATTAAGTGGAGAACAAAAGAAATAGACAACATATAGAAATTTTCAAAGCAATGCCTTCTGATAGTTGCTGCATGTCTCCCTTCCCCAATCAATCTAAGACTACAAAATAAGTTTCATAAAATGCAGATTAATTAATTGATTGATAGAGAAAGGATTATCATTTTGCTCTAGTTTAAATTATTATGCTAAAGGATTAGTAATTTAGAAAATTTAAAGGAATAGAATCGACTCCTTAGGTAATTCAAAGAAATAAAAATGTAGAAATGGGAAATTGGGAGGGTCACCAGGAATTTTTGAACATGACCTAACTAAAAAGAATGCACCCTTCTAAAAAAAATGAGATTCAAGTACTGCCAATAGTAATTATAAATAGATGATTGATTGGGTGGAAAATTTTGTTGTAGTAAATTGGAAGAATTTAATCACTCTTGGTTTATACAAGGGCATAATAAATATTTACACCTATCTCCCAGGGTTGTTGGAAGAAACACATAGTTGTGAAATGCTTAATGCAGTGCTTGTCTTGTGTAAAGGATGAATGCTGTAGTGTTCAGACCTTGTAGGAATACAATTGAACAAAATGCTATCCCATACATAATACCGACACACACACACACACACACACACACACACACACACACACACACACACACACAAGGGTGTCCATAAAGTTTAAAATAGTTGTAACTTTAAATTGCACATGGACTTTATGGACACCCTATACACATATACAAATACACACACATATTTCTGGAATGTTAACAAAATTGAGAAATGATAGACTATACATTTTAAAGTATTACCAAAAACAGATTTAAGCAACTTTCGAGACATAGAAAAAGTCTGGCATGCAGCTGGCACTTCATAAACTACTATAATTAGAGGAAAATGCTGGAAGTAATAAGATAAATGATGTTCTATGAATTGATAAGTTTGAAAGGTATTTAACGAAATTATTATCATCTGATTGGTGATGTTTTAATACAAGAAGGCTAAGAGAAGCTGTTAAAGCAAGTTTCTTACTCTTTTCAATATGAATATATTTACATTCTAGACATATGTTATGATTATTAGAGTATATTTTGTTTTTTTAAAAAACTAGAAAGTAATAGTAATTATTATAATAATAAAAATATATGCTATTAGGAGAAAAGCATGATGAAGTCTTCTTAGGAGATCTTAGTGAGGTTCCTTGTGATGAGTCCTACTGACAGGGTGTTGTGAAACTCAGCAGCACTACCGTTTGAGGAACCAGGGCCTCTCTCACCCAAAGTGGAGAAATGAAACTTTTGAATAGTAAATGGGTATCATTTGGGATCATTTGGAAATTCATGTAATCGTATCTTTTTAATGCTATTATTCTGAACCGACTATCCGGTGTGTACAAACTTGTGGTGAAGAAGTGCAAAAAGCAGTATAATGCTAACAGGTCTCTTGGGTCTTGGTGCCTGAGACAGGTAAGCCTCTCCTCCTGGGTTGGGGGGGGGGTCAGTGTGGCACCCAAGGGATAATAGATTCAATTAAACAAGAGTGGGTCACTCCAGACACCACCCCAGTGGCAACTTACATAACAACCATTTGTCCAATTTGTGTAGCTTTTAATCACTCTCGTTTCAAATCACATCCATCGGTGACCATCTGCTAGCTTACGCCCCTCTTTGAGCACTTACAGAAAAAGATTATTGTGTCCAAGTCAGTCCTTGACTAAGGTTGAACTATTCCCTAGTTCTAAGGCCACAGCTCCCTCTGATACCATAGTTTTCACCAAGGAAATTATGCCCAGAGATGGACTCTGACAGGGGTCTCATCTCATTGTATTCTAGAAATGGTTTGACATTCTTCCTTTGGCTTTATCTACAGACCAAGGGAGAAGAATAATGTTTGTGAATAGAAGAAATTTGTGAACAGTTGAAAAATTCAAGGTGAGATTTGGAGGCTAATGTATGAGAAAATAACAATTATCTAGCACTAAGTTATAATTAGTGAAATTTTCCTGTTTAAAGAAGTCTCTTGGGACTTTAACTTGCTGCTATTCTAAGTCTTGAATCCAGGTATAAGTGTCTGACCCCTCATAATGCTGCTGGTTCATCATTCAAGGGAAATGCCATGTGCCCCTGCAGTCTGAGGACTTCCACAGGTGGATGTCTGCCCCTGAGAAAGTCAAGAGAACAACCTTGCAAAGGTGAAGGTAGGATTCTCTTGACCTATCTCCCACCTTGATAAATAAAACATTTTCTCACTTGGTTAATTCTGAACCTGGCTGTGACATCCTGTCATACAATTGGCTGCCTATGACTCATACCTGAAATCAAACAGAACTAAAGCTGCTATGTCCCTACTTTTCTCCCCTCATAGCAAATTCCATTAATAAGGGCAACCATGAAAGAAGATGAACATTATTGGTGATTTTTGATTAATATTTGCTAGTATAGTGAGGGATCATTTTGAATTGTCATTTGAATCACAAACAATAGAGACCATGAAGTCTTACAATTGGTGGGTTAGTTAATAAGAGATCACCCTATAACATTCTTTTACTATGATAATATGATTAGTTGGAGATGTCACTTAGTGAAAAATGTAACACAATTTTAAAAATTGGATTATATTCTTTATGTGTAAATATTATTTGAAGCATCTATGTAATGACCTTAAGGAAAACAAAGACTCATTTTCCAATTCAGGCCCCATGACACAACAATTGAAATTCTCTCAAGATGCATGTGAACTATGTGTTTGTAATATAATGATTCTTCTTATAGCTCTATTTTGTGTTAAGAAGCAGATCTAAGGGCAGCTAGGTAGTGAGTAGAGAACCAGCCCTGGAGTCAGGAGGACCTGAGTTCAAATCCAGTCTCAGACACTTGATGCAAGTAATAACTGTGTGACCTTGGACAAGTCACTTAACCCCAATTGCCCTGCCTTCCCCCCTCCAAAAAAAGAAGCAGATCTAAAAGGAAGATGTCCCTTCAGAGATGACCTAGGAATGTGGCATGTTCTAGAGTATGAAATTATGGACCTTGAACTTTTTAAATCTACATCAAGGACATGTGATCCTTAATAACTGAATCCATCTAAAGCTATGAAGCTATGATTATTGGAACTTGCTCTTAGACCTCATTGGACTGTAATTAATAGTATGCTGAGTCTGATTTCAGGTGTGAATCTCAAGGAATCCTACTAAGCCAATGCTCTTATGATGCCAGCATGGAGTTGACATCCATGAACTGTGGGTGGAGTTCTCATGGGGAAGGTTGCAAAAACAACTCTTGGAGTGGGCTGAGATATGATTTTCCTGGCTTAATTTCCTCAGTAGGACATTTCCTCTTGATGGAAAATATCCCACCTTTTAAGCCTGGCTTAATACAAATGGCTATCTATATGACTCTGGCCTAGAACTGACATGAAGTTAGGGGAGCATTTTTTCGCTTACTGTAAAATGTCTCTATTTTCTTTCTATGGCAAATTTCTATAATCATGGCAAGTTGTCAGTATAAATGCAATATTAAATCCTTATTTCATAGGTTAATACTAGAGCATATCTGAACTATTATAATAAGACATAGGTATAAAATTTGAGCTTTAGCCTAAAATTTTAGTCCTTCCTAAAATTAATGTGAGAATAACTGAGTATTGATGGAACAGTTTATGGGACTAACCTGTCATTCTATTAATTATTAAGACTAAAGCAGAAACACCTTCAGTTTTGGTTTGAAGAAAAGAATGTTAGAATAGCTTGTGTTACCTAAATGGGAAAAGCCAGTTTTATTTGGATTTATTATTACCACCTGGATATTGAGCATGTCTTGAAAAACAAACATGTTTTATCATAAATAACTTATTTGATCTACACTGTCTTGAAACTGAATATCCAATATATTTATACATCCCATCCCAAAATGTTTTGTTACAATTGCAATTATTTTGGCAACTTTTAAATTGATTCAGTTGTGTATCAGGAGATCATCATCTTATATAAAAGCATTCTGTTAATACTTGACTAGCAGGATCTCATCTTCCTGGGGGGAGATGAGCAGCCAAAAGAAAATAGCTAGAAAATAGCCATATTTAAAATTTTTCGGTCGGTTTCAAGAAATAGCAATCTTAATCAATAAGATTAGGTAATTACATATGCCAAATACAAAATTTGGGTTCAGATTTTTTTTTTATTTTTTAGTTGTTATTTGAATTTGCTCCCCCCACCCTGTTCTAGTGATGCTTATATTAGTGCTGTTAAAGTTTGAGCTAGCTTTCATTACCTGACCTAGTCATTGTCACAGCAAACTAGACATGTATTAAGACCTATTTTGTCAGAGATTTTTTTCAACAAAGAAGCTGATCTCTACAAGTGACCTGAACTGGAGAACCAAATCTGCTAGAAGCTGCTCTACAGCCCCACTCACTCCAGCATTTCTAAGAGGAGAGATCTCCAGAGGACCACAGGATCGCGTCAGATGATGTTTCAGAGACTGGACAACTGTATGAGAAGGGAGTCTGAACCTTATGATCTCATGGACTGATGAAATGGACAGTGGGAATGGTCTTAGGAAGTAGAATGTACCATTATCTTCTATAAGGCCTACTTGCTAAAAGGGACTGTCCCCAATGGCTTCTGTCAATGTGCCAATTAATTTTTCCCCCTTTTCCCCTCATGCTATTAATTACCCAGTGTAGTTTTGCATCACCCATTAGAGGACTGTCCTCCATGCATCTAGCTTGTGACAATCTACTGAAAGATTAGGATCTTTCTTTGGATCAAAATGGAGAATGTGAGATGATTCATTTGGATTCCTACTCTATTCCAATCAGTATTAATCAGTTTGATAATTTATACAAATGACATAGGAATAATTAAATAAGATAGGTTTTTATGGTAGACCTTTATAATAAGCTTCAAACTTTAGTGTAGTATTCACTACTTGTTTACCAGTTATGAAGCACATTTTCACAACCACAACCATGCAGATAAAGAAATTTCCATCCTGTTTTACTCAAATTCCATGTCCAAACCTAGCATGGATGGGATGCCTTGATTATTTGGAAAGTCCTTCAACTTATTGTTGTACCCCCGGACCACTCTTTCTTGCCCAGTGTGAGCAGGTGACCATCTTATGACCACTTGGTCAACAGAGATGACTCTCACCTTGGCTATCTTAATTTTTAGCCCTTGAAACAAGGTCTATCAACCAATGCGTCTATATGTGTGTGTGCATGTGCATGTGCATGTGTGTGTGTAAGGGTGGAAGCCTGTGTTTCTGTGTGTGTTTGTCCAAACTTGATCCCAGTGTGTGTGTAAGTGTGAGAGTATGTGTGTGTTTCTGCATGTCTCTCTGTACACATGTGTTTTATATCCTAACTTCCATTTCACCCTCTTTTTGATCATTACTAACACGTTGGAATAGGTCAGAGAGAAGTAGGTTTAATGGAGGCTACATCTTTCTGCGTTGTGCTTTCCTCTAAATTTCTATTAACCACAGTATTTACACCAATCAATTTGGGCCTGTTGAGGAAGTCCCAGTGTCTCCCATGTTTCTGGCCTCACTGTGACAAGCGATTGGATTTGGCTCCTGTTGCTGGCCTCTTCAGGCTGTTTGCTGCAGGAGACAGTCTTAGTGATCGATGTCCATGAGGCTGAGAAGCCCTCTTTCCCTGGTGAGCAGAATCCCACTGACCTGCCCAGGGAGGGAAAGGGATGGGCACATGAGCTCTGGTCAAGGGGTTGTTGGGGCTTCCTTTCCCACCCTGATTCCAAGAGCCCCCTTCTGCAGCCCAGGTGGGTTCTTGACCCCTGCCTCTCCAGGGCTTGCTTCCTTGGTCCAAGGCTTTGCCATTGCTACCACACTGGGCATTCCAAGGCACACCTTTTTCTTCACTGGACTGGGAGTTCTCTGAGGGCAAGAAAGAGGGACCTTGCCTGGGCTAATTCCTTCAAGACCTAGGAAAATATCCAAGTAGGGCTCTGAGTGAAGCAGATGGGGTCATCCCCCTTCATAAATGGAAGAAACTCGTTCCAAGAAGGCAGGGATTTGCTAAGGGTTGCTCTGCTAAGTGTGTATCCCAGGTTGGCCCAAAGGAGTAGGGGAAGTTTTGTTTGCTTTTTACTTAACCTCACAGTCCTAACTGAAGATTCCCAGAATCCCAGCTCTATGGGGAACTTGATCACCAGCTTCTGGGGAGAGTCTTTCCAGGGACCTTTGGCCCATGAAGCTTGGCTGTCAGAAGAGGGAGAGGCCAAGATGGAAGCCAGCTAGCCTAGCAGGCAACACAAACCCGGGCTTAAGGCCTGTGTCTGCCCCTTACTGGCTGTGAGACCTTGGCCATGTCCCCACCCTCCTCTTGACTTCAGTTACCCTTTTCTCAAATGAGGTGGACCTGATGACCTCTAAGGTCTCTTGTAGCCCTACATCTTATCCAAACATACAAGCCCATTCAGACTCTGCCTATCCATACACCCTGCTATGACAATGCTAACAATCTAGTCTCCAACCCCAACCTGAGAAGTCCTTGTTAGTCAAATGCTTTCCCTTGGATCAGCCCCCAGTCAACAAGTTCTGCTCTTATTCAACCAGAAAGATTGAAACAAAGACTGGTTCATCCTGGACCTGCGCCCTGAACCAGAGGTGGCCCTAATCCAACCCACAAGGATCGTCAGACCTCAGAGCCTAGGGGTCTTGGGAGGCCCAGGTGCCCTAAGGACCAGCTGGGGACCTTTTCCTACCATAGGCAGTAGTCCTAGGGTCTAGGGCTTATGTTTCCTGGCCCCTTGTCTCCCATGCTCAGGAGGCTGAATGTCAGGTGGGCTTTGGGTGGGTCTGCTGGCCTCTCTCCCCTCTCAGATATCCACTCCCAGCCCTCGGGGTCCTCAGGGAGCCACCAGACAAGGGGAGCTGAGCCTGGGTAAGGTGGACCCCCCACTGAGCCCCAATGGCCAGTCATGTCAACTCCCACCTTGATGAGACAGGAGTCCTCCCACTAATCCCCTTGCTCTCTCAGCTGGCCCCAGCAGGCATCCCACTCACCTGTCCCTTTCCAGTCAGCATCCCTCACTCAAACACTCTCTCGGAGGTATTCCCCACTCCCACGACCCTTGCTGCCACTACGAGTGTCTCAAGCTGTCAGCAGGGTTACCTGACTATGGCCATTCCAGGAGCTGGGGAAGGGAGGGAGAGGACCCCAGTGACTAGAACTGATGCCCAGCCACCCCCTGCTGTTGGTCCACATGGCCCTCTGTCCCCCTCTTCAAAACCACCGGGTTTTGTGTGTGCTTATCCATGCGGGCTCAAATATTTCCTCTGTATATTCATGTAAGGGAGGAATCATCCATTCTCTCTCTCTATTCCTCTTTATGAGTACTAAATGACTCTCTTTATAATCCTAAATATATATATTTCTGTATATATACATATATATATAAGATTATATCACTCTCTACATATGAAAAACTTGTATATTTCATTTACATAAATATTGTCTATCTTCATCAATACACACTCATATATATGACTAGAGTGTCTCTCTTATAGAGTATAACTTCCCACCTATGTAAACAAATATATTTACAAAATATGACAACTCATATACATGAAGAAAGAGAATATATTCATATATATGTAATCAGGTTCTTTCTCTTCATTACTGTATGCCTGAAGTCATTTATTCTTCCTATAAATTCATTTCAATGACAACATTCTATCTCCTCATGAATATTAGTAATCATTTTCTCTATTTCTACATATATGAGTGCTCACTCAAGTTTCATATGAATGAATACTCACATGTTCTATAATTATATGTTCGTATGCATACATTCTCTCTATATATTCACATGTATCAGATCTCCTATATGCTCTCTATATTCCTAAGAAGTATTCCATTGCTTCTCTTCCTGTGAGAGAATAGATGAAGACTCCTGTCTAAGTACATGCAGAGTATGTCAGTAATCATAGATAGGAATATAGTATATAGTATACAACAGTATAAAAGAATATAGTATACAGCATACGATAGTATATAGGAATATAATCGGTGGTGGGATTCAAGTGGTTCGGGAGAACTGGTACCAAATTTTAGGCTGAGTTCAGGTAACCAGTTGTTGGGAGGGGCGGGGTTTGCACCCACCACTTCAGCAGTGGGGGCAGCACCTCGGCATGGTTCTGTGGAGAACCAGTTATTAATTCATTTGAATGCCACCACTGAATACAATACACAGTGTATGATTGTATATAGGAACATAATATACACTACACTATAGTAAACAGCATACTATAGTATATAGGAATATAGTACAGCATACGGTAGTATACAGGAATATAGCACACAGTACACTATAGTATATAGGAATGTAGTACACAGCACACAATAGCATATAGGAATATAGTATACAGTATACTGTAGTATATAGGAATATAGTATAAAGTACACTATAGCATATAGTGTACTTCATACTATATACGATACTATACTTTATACTATATACGATAGTATATAGGAATATAGTGTACAGTGTACGATAGTATATAGGAATACAGTATACAGTATACTGTCGTACATAGTATATGACATTATAAAGGAATATCGTATACAGTATACGACAGCATATAGGAATTTAGTGTACAGTATACGATAGTATATAGGAATATAGTATGCAGTATACGATAGTGAATAGGAATACAGTAAACAGCATACAATAGTACATAGGAATATAGTATACAGTACGCTATAGCATATAGGAATATAGTATACAGTATACGACAGCATATAGGAATACAGTATACTGTTGTACACAGTATATGACAGTATAAAGGAATATAGTATACAGTACACTATAGTATATAGGAATATAGTATACAGTATACTTTAGTATATAGGAATATAGTATACAGTATACCCTACTATATAGTATATGACAGTATAAAGGAATATGGTATACAGTACACTATAGCATATAGGAATATAGTATACAGTATACGATAGTATATAGGAATACAGTATACAATATACTGTCGTACATAGTATATGACAGTATAAAGGAATATAGTATACAGTATACAATAGCATAAAGGAATATAGTATACAGTATACTATAGTATATAGGAATGTAGTATACAGCACACAATAGCATATAGGAATATAGTATACAGTCTACTGTACTATATAGTATATGACAGTATAAAGGAATATAGTATACAGTACATGATAGCATCTATGAATATAGTATACAGTACACTATAGCATATAGGAATACAGTATACAGTATACGATAGCATATAGGAATATAGTACACAGTATACGATAGTATATAGGAATATAGTATACAATATACGACAGTATATAGGAATATAGTATACAGTATACTGTCGTACATAGTATATGACAGTATAAAGGAATATAGTATACAGTATACGATAGTATATAGGAATATAGTATACAGTATACTATAGCATATAGGAATATAGTATACAATATACGACAGTATATAGGAATATAGTATACAGTATACTATAGCGTATAGGAATATAGTATACAGTATACCATGGTATACAGGAATATAGTATACAGTCTACTGTACTATATAGTATATGACAGTGTAAAGGAATATAGTATACAGTATACGATAGTATATAGGAATATAGTATACAGTATCCTGTAGTATATAGGAATATAGTATACAGTATACTCTACTATATAGTATATGACAGTATAAAGGAATATAGTATACAGTATACGATAGCATACAGGAATATAGTATACAGTATCCTGTAGTATATAGTATATGATAGTATAAAGGAATATAGTATGCAGTATACAATAGTGAATAGGAATATAGTATACAGCATACAATAGTATATGGGAATATAGTATGCTGTATACCATAGTATATAGGAATATAGTATGCAGTACACTGTACTATACAGTATATGATAGTATAAAGGAATATAGTATACAATATATGATAGTATATAGGAATAAAATATACAGTGTCCTGTAGTATATAGTATATGATAGTATAAAGGAATATAGTATACAGTATACAATAGTATATAGGAATATAGTATACGGTCTACCGTACTATATAGTATATGACAGTATAAAGGAATATAGTATACAGTACATGATAGCATCTATGAATATAGTATACAGCATATGATAGTATATAGGAATATGGTATACAGTATACTATAGCATATAGGAATATAGTATACAGTATACAATAGTATATAGGAATACAGTATACAGTATACTGTAGTATATAGGAATATAGTATACAGTATACTGTAGTATATAGTATATGATAGTATAAAGGAATATAGTATACATTATATGATAGTGTATAGGAATATAGTATACAGTACACTATAGCATATAGGAATATAGTATACAGTATACGATAGTATATAGGAATACAGTATACAGTACACTGTCGTACATAGTATATGACAGTACAAAGGAATATAGTATACGGTATATGATAGTATAAAGGAATAAAGTATGCAGTATACGATAATGTACGGGAATATGGTATACAGCATACAATCTATATAGGATAGTATATGATAGTATAAAGGAATATAGTGTACAGTATACAACAGTATATAGGAATATAGTATACAGCATAGATAGTATATAGTAATATAGTATGGTCTATACTATAGTATACAGCATACTATAGTATATAGGAATATAGTATATATCATACAATAATATATAGGAATATAGTATATAGCATATCATAGTATATAGGAATATAGTATACAGCATATGACAGTATATAGGAGTCTAGTATACAGTATACAATTGTATATCGAAATATAGTATACAGCATACTATAATGTGTAGGAATATAGTATACAGCATACGATAGTAAGTAGGAATATAGTATATAGTATAGGATAGTATATAGGAATATAGTATATCGCATACAATAATATGTAGGAATATGGTGTATAGCATACAATAATACATAAGAATGTAGTATATAGCCTACAATAGTATATAGGAATATCGTATATAGCATATGATAGTATATGGGAATATAGTATATAACATATGATAGTATACAGAAATATAGTATGTAGTATATGATACTATATAGGAATATAGCATATAACGATACATGGAAATATAGCATATAGCATATGATAGTATACAGGAATATAATATATAGTATAAGATAATATATAGGAATATAGTATGTAGTAGAATATTGAAATAAGGTACATGCACAGGAATATGGAGTGAATGAGTACTCAGCTGAAGTACTCATACAGGAATGTATAAAGGCTCTATGAATGCTCATATATGCCAACATATGGAAAGAATATATGAATCATCATGTAAATGAGTCACAAGAGACAACAAAGTACATTTATATACACTGAGTACACGACTGCTCATATATACATAAATATGTGACTATCTGGAGTATTTCGGGGAACCTAAATATATTGATTTGTTTAATCAGAGGATATATGAGTACCAAAGTATGGACAGCAAGGGAGTAAGGAAGAATATTCATACAAATAAATACATAAGGAGAATGTATCAGTATTCAGATGTATGGATATAGTGAGAGAAGAGGTGAGTACTCATACATGTCAAAATACACATGGAAGACAGGAACGATGATCTTTGAGGAGATATGTCCAAGTATTCCACCATCTTTTTCCATGAGATTTCCCTTAGGAGTTAAGGTTCTCAGCCTGTTTTGCCTTTGTCTACCTGACCTCTCCACTTCCCAAGTCAATTAGATGTTTGTGAAGGCACTCTGGAGACCCTCTTAACATCTCCTAACTGTGATTAGTATTGATATAGATTAAAATATTTTTAATGAAACGATTGTCCTGGGGGTGCACAAGTGTGTATATGTGAATGTGTATGAATGTGGGAGTATATGTGTTTCAGTGTTTCTGTGTGAGTGTCTGTGTATGCCCCAACTTCCATCCCATCCCATTTGATCATTAGTTCACCAGTGCGTGTGTGTGTGTGTGTAAGCATGGGAATGTGTGTGTTTCTGTGTGTCTGTGTCTGTGCATGTCCTAAATTACATCTGATTCACTGTTCATTGATTTGGGAGTGTGTGTGTGCATGTGTGTGTGTGTATGTGTGTGTAAGTGTGGGAGCATGTGTGTTTCTGTATGTCTCTCTGCATGCATGTGCTTATGTTCAAACTTCCATCCCACCACCAGTTGAATTATTGCTAACACATTGAAATAGCTCAGATTGGAGTGTGTTTTAATGTAGTCCACATCTTTCTGTATTGTGCTTTCCTTTAGAGGCCAAGATAGAAGCCAGTCAGCCTAGCAGGCAGGAGAGACCTGGGCTCAAGGCCTGTGTCTGCCCCTTACTGACTCTAGGACCTTAGTCATGTCCCTGCCCTCCTCTTGGCCTCAGTGACCCTTTTTCTCAAATGAGGTTAGACCACGAGCTCTGAGGTCTGTTTTAACCCTCCATCTTATCCAAACCTGCAAGCCCATTCAGATCCATCCCCATATCCATAACCCCCCACAATGCTAGCAAACCAGTCCCCAACCCCTAGCTATGAAATCCCTGCTAGTCTAATGCTTTCCTTTGGGGAAGCCACCAGTCAGCAAGTTCTGCCCTTCTAACCCCAAAGAGTGAAACAAAACTCATGGCTCTTCTTGGACCTGTCTCCTGAACCAGAGGGTTCCCGTCCCACCACTTCCACCTCACAGGGACAGTCAGACCTCAGAGTCCAGGTGCCCTAGGGTCCAGTTGGGGACTGTTTGCCTACCATGGGCAGTAGTCCTGGGATCTGGGGCTTATGTGTCCAGGCCCTTTGTCTCCCCTGCTCAGGAGCCTGAGCCTCAGTGGGGCTTTGGGCGGGTCCCCTGGCCTCACTCCCCACTCATATATCCACTCCCAGCCCTCGGGGTCTTCAGGGAGCCACCAGACAAGGGGAGCTGAGCCCTGGCGACACCGACTCTCCCCTCCCCCCCGCCCCCCGCACCACCCCTGGTGAGCCCGGATGGCCAATCATGTCAGCACTTACCTTGGTGAGGCAGGAGTCCTCCTCTGGTCAACGCCGCCCTCCCTTTGGTGGCCACCATCAGATGTCCCACTCACTCGTCTCCATGGAGACAGCATCCTCCCCGTCCCCGCCTCCACATTGCCTCTCTTGGCTCCTTTCCCCTCCCCTACCGCCGCTACAAGTGTCTCGAGCTGCCAGCGGTTTCCTGACTGTGGCCATTGGGGCAGCAGGGGAGGGGAGGGAGAGGATCCCAGGGACCAGGACTGATACCCAGAGACCCCCCTTGCTGTCTGTCCATGCGGCCTTCTGTCCTCCCATTCAAAACCACTGGGCTTTGAGTATTTTTATCCAAGAAGGCTCAAATATTTCCTCTGTATATCTATGTAAGGGAGGAATCTTCCATTCTCTCTCTATTCCTCTAAATGAGGACTGAATGATTCTCTATATAATCCTAAATATATAGGATTATATATACGAGATTAAATCAGCATATATATATATATATATATGAAAGAACTCATATATTTCATTTGTATATGTTCTTTATGTTCATCTAAACATACACATATATAAGACTACCCAGTGCCTCTCCTAGAGTGTATACCTTCCTACTTATGTAAATGATTATATAGATAATATATTATCATATATCAAAGGTGGGTGCAGACATCACTGGCCATCGAGGTTCAGCGGGGCGGTCCACCTTGCCTGGACTCAGCTCCCCTAGACTGGTAGCTCCCTGAAGTCCCCGAAGGCTGGGAGTGCATATCTGAGAGGAGAGAGAGGCCAGAGGATCTGCCCAAGGGCCACCCCCCCCGCCATGCTCAGGTTCCTGAGGACGGAACACAGGGGATGAGGCAGGAAACATAAGCCCCAGAGGGCAAAACTCCTGCCTATAGTAGGGAAAGGGTCCCCAACTGGTATTGTGGGACCTTTCCTTCCATCTCCCTTGGCTCTGAAGTCTGACAGTCCCTATGAGATAGGGTGGGGGACATCTCTGTTTCAGAATCATATATACTCATATACATGAAGACAGAATATATTCACATATATATACGTACTCAGGTTATTTCTCTTCAGTTTATGTACATGAAGTCATTTGTTCTTTCTAGAAATTCATTTATATATTATATTTCCTCATGAACATTAGTAATCATTCTCTCTTCTTCCACATAGGAGTGCTCACATATTCACTCTCAATTCCTATCTATGAGTGCCCATATTTCTCTACTCATTTATATATATGTATATATACATTCTCTATTTACATATACTATGTCTCCTATATCCTCTCTCTATCCCTAAAAGTATTCCATGTTTCTTTCCCTATGAGAGAACATATGGAGACTCCTGTCCATGTACACAGAGAATATATCAGTGCTCACACACTGGAATATAGGAATACAGAGGGAGAAAAAGAGTACATGTACATAGAGGAATATGGAGTGATTGAGTACTCACAGACGAAGTACTCATACAGGAATATAGAAAGGCTCTATGAATGCTCATATATGCCATCATATATAGAGAATATATGAATCATCATGTGTATGAAGCACAAGAGACAATATGGTGTATTTGTATACACTGAGTACATTTCTGCTCATATGTGTATACATAAATATGTGATTATTTGGAGGAACCTGTATATATTGATTGATTTATAGAGAGGACATATGAGTACTAAAGTATAGACAGCAGGGGAATATGGAGCAATATTCATACATATAAATATATAAGGAAAACGTATAGATCCTCAAAGGTGTATAGTGAGAGAAGAGGTGAGTACTCATACATGTCAAAATACATATGGAAGACAGGGATGCTTATCTGTGAGGAGATATGTCCAAATATTCTGCAATCTCTTTCCATGATGTTTTCCTCAGGAGTTAAGCTTCTCAGCCTGTTTTGCCTTCATTTGCTCGACCTCTCCACTTCCCAAGTCAATCAGATGTCTCTGAAGACACTCTGGAGACTTCCTTTTGTCTCCTCAACATGATTACTAATTGGTATTGATTAAAATTCTTTATCAAATTATTGAATTGGGGGCTCACAAGTGTGTGTTGGTAAGGTGGGAGTGTGTTTCTCTGTTTCTGTTTGTGTCTGTGTCCTAACATATCCCATCCACTGTTTTATCATTGATGCACGATTGTGTGTGTGTGTGTGTGTGTGTGTGTGTGCGCAAGTGTGGGAGACTGTGTGTTGTTGCCTATGTGTCTGTGTCTGTGTATGTATGTCCTAACTTCCATCCCAATCCGTTCAATTGTTGCTAACATATGGGAATAGGGCAGCCTGGAATTTGTTTAATGTAGAAAACATTTTTCTGTATTGTGTCTTCCTTTATATTTCTGTTAATTACAGTATTTGCTCCAATCAGTTTGGGCCTATTGAGGAAGTGTTTATAGCACTCCTGGTGAAGTTGCTGTCCCATATTTCTGGTCTCATTTTGACAAACAATTGGATTTGGCTCCTGATTCTGTCCTCTTTAGGCTGTCTGCAGCAGGAGACAAACTTAGTGATGGATGTCCATGAGGCTGATCTGTGCAGGTTGGGGGAGAAGCCCTTTTTCCTTGGTGGGCAGAACTCCACTGACCTGCCCAGAGTGGGAAAGGAAAGGGCACATGGGCTCTGTTCAAGGTGTTATTTGGGTTTCCTTTCCTATCTGGATTCCCATAGCCCCCTTCTGAAGCTCAAGCAGGTCCCTTTACACAGCTGAAAATTCTCCCTTTCTGTTCTGTTGTTAACCTGAACCTTCGTTCCCATCAGTGAAAGCCCAAGTGCCACCCAGCTCACCTCAACCAAGCAGTCCTTGATCCCTGCCTCTCCAAGACTTGCCTCCTTTCTCCAAGGCTTTGGAACTGCTAGCATGCCTGACATGTCCAAGTTACTCCTTATCCTCCACTAGACTTTGAAGTCTCTGAGAGCAGGAAACTGGGGGGGGGGTCATCCCCCTTATTTCACAAATGGAAGAAACCCATTCAGGAAAGACATGGAATTTGTTCAGATTCACTCTGTTCAGGCTGGGTGAAGGCATAGAGGATTTTTTTCTGGGTTTCCTTTATTTAATCCCACAGTCCTAACTGAAGACTCCCAGAACCCCTAATTCTATGGGGAACCTGCCCACCAGCTTTTGCGGAGTGCTTTCCCAAGGACCTTCATCCCATGAAGCTTGGCTGTCAGAGGAGGGAGAGGCCAAGATGGAAGCCAGCTAGCCTGGAAGACAGGAGAGCCCTAGGCTCAAGGCCTGGGTCTGGGTCTGTCTGTTACTGGCTCTGTGACCTTGGCCAGGTCCCTGACCTCTTCTTGGCCTCAGTTACCCTTTTCTCACCTGAGAAGGTTGGACCAGATGACCTCTGAGGTCTCTTTTAGCCCTCCATCTTATCCACACCTATCCCCACATCCATACTCACCCTCTCCCCACCCAACCCCAAGATGTGAAATCCCTGCTAGTCTAATACTTTCCCTTAGGGCAGCCCCCAATCAGTAAGTTTCAGCCTTAGTCTAACCCTAAAGCTAACCTTAACCCTAACCTAATAAATGCCATGCTTCTTCCTGGGCCAGAGTCCTGAACCAGAAGTACTACTCCCATGTCACTGTCAGACCTCAGGGGGTGGGAGTATGGTGGTGGTGGAAGGACAAGGTCCCATAGCAACCAGTTGGGGACTGTTTCCCTACCACAGGCAGGAATTCTGCGTTCTGGGGCTTATGTTTTCTGGCCCCTTGTCTCCCATGCTCAGGAGGCTGAGCCTCTTCTGGGCTTCAGGTGGGTCCCTTGGCCTCTCTCCCCTCTCAGATAGCCACTGCCAGCCTAGGGGTCCTCAGAGAGCCACCAGACAAGCGGAGCTGAGTCTGAGTCTGGGCCAGGTGGACTCCCGCTGAATGTCCATGACCAGTGACGTCAGTAGCCCCTCCTGCCAATCCCACTGCTCCCTTTGTTTGTCCCCAGTAAACATCCCACTGCTGTGTCTTCATGGCAGCAGTTCCCCCCCCCCCCTTCATACCCAATAGGTCTCATTTTTCCCCTCCCCATCAGGCCCTCTCCAGCTTTATTCCCCCTTTCTGTTTCCACACCATCTCAGGCTCACTTCCTCCTCCCTTAAGACCTTTGCTGGCTCATTTCCCCTCCCCTACAAATGTCTTGAGCTGCCTGCAGGGTTACCTGACCGTGGCCATTCCGGGAGCTGGCACAGAGGGAGAGGACTTCAGGGACCAGGACTGATGTTCAGCGACACCCTGCTGTCTGTGCAGACGGTCCTCGGTCCCCCTCTTCAAAACGACCGGGCTTTGTGTATTCTCACCCAGAAGGGCTCAAATATTTCCTCTGTATATTCATGTGAGGGAGGAGTCATCCATACTCTGTCTCTATTCCTCTTTATGAGAACTGAATATCTCTCTTCACACACACACACACACACCCACCCACACACATACACACACACACACACAGTGAGAGAGAGAGAGAGAGAGAGAGAGAGAGAGAGAGAGAGAGAGAGAGAGAGAGGATTATAGTGTCCTATATACGGGAAGGAATTCATATATTTCATTTAAATATATCCTGTATCTTTATCTATATGTACCATATAGAAGACCACACTGTCTCTCCTATAGATTACAACTCCATACTTACAAAAATGAATATATAGATAGTAGAAGACAACTTAGATATATGAAGACAGAGAATATATTTGTATATATATATATATAAGTACTCAGGATTTTTCTTTTCAATCTTATGTTCAGAAAGTAATTTATCCTTTCTATAAATTGATTTATATCATTTATACATTTTATCTCCCCAATAATGTTAGTAATCATTCTCTCTATTCCTATCCATATGAGTACTCACATATTCACTCTCTATTTGTATCAGAATACCCATGTTTTCTCTATACATTTATTTATATCTATATCTATATATGTATGTATACATTCTGTCTCTCTATTCATAGATATTAATTCTCCTACAGACTCTCTATAATCCTAAAAGTATTCCACTGTTTCTCTCCCTGGGAAAGTATAGATGAAGATTCCTGTTTGTGAGCACCCAGAGTATATCAGGACTCATATACAGGAATATAGACAGAGACTAAGGATACCCATATGTAGAGGAATTTGTCCTGGATGAATACTCACAAATGAAGTACCCATATAGGAATATAGAACGGCTTTATGAATGCTCATACATGCCAACATATAGAGAGAATATATGAGTAATCATATGTATGAGTCACAAGAAACAACATGGTATATGTGTATACGTACAATATACTGAATATATGATAGCTCGTGAAAATAGGTACGTGACAACCTACAGTATATGGAGGAACCGATAGATAGATAGATAGATAGATAGATAGATAGATAGATAGATAGACAGATTCATTTATAGAGAGGATATGACTACTTAAATATGAATGACAAGTAAGAATAGGAGAGAATTCATAATTCAATAAATAAAGAAAGCATGTTAGTTCTCCGATGCAGGTGAGGTGAGTACTTGGACCTGTCAGTAAACACCTGGAAGACAGGAATGCTCACCTATGAGAAGATATGTCCAAATATTCCACCATCTTTTTCCATGAGATTTTTTTAGAAGTTAAAGTTCTCAGCCTGTTTTGCCTTTGTCTTCCCGACCTCTCCATTTCCCAAGTAAATCAGATGTTCGTGTGTGTGTATGAATGTGTATAAGTTTGGGAGCACATGTGTTTCAGTGTTTTGGGGGTATGCGTATGTCCTAATTTCCATCCCATCCCTTGTTGGATCACTGTTGGAGCAGTGTGGTTGTAAGTGTGCTAGCAGGTATGCTTCTCTTGATGTGTGTATGTGTGTTTTAATGTCCTAACCTCCATCCCACCCCCTGTCAATCATTGCTAATACAGTGCAATTGGTCAGACTGGAGTGGGTTTCCTGGAGGCCACATCTTTCTGTGATGGGCTTCCTTTAGATTTCTGTTAACTACAGCATTTGTTTCAATGAGTTTGGGCCTGTGGAGGAAGTGTTTATAGTACTCCTAGTGAAGGTGCTCTCCTATATTTCTAGCCTCACTGATAATTGGATTTGGCTCCTGCTTCAGGCCTCTTCAGGCTGTTGGCAACAGGAGACAACTTAATGATAGATGTCCATGAGGCAGATTTGTGCAGGTTGGGGGAGAAGCCCTGTTTCCCTGGTGGGCAGAACCCCACTGACCTGCCCAAGGAGGAAAAGGAAAGGACAGATGAGCTCTGCCCATGGGTTATTGGGGCTTCCTTTCCCACCCAATTCCCACAGCCCCCTTCTGCAGCCCAAGCAGGTCCCTTTGCACAGTTGAAAATCCACCCCCCCACCCCGTTCTGTTGATAATATGCACCTTCCTTCTCATCAATGAAAGTCTAAGTACCACCCAGCCCACCTCCACCAAGCACTTCTTGATCTCTGCCTCGCCAAGGTTTGCCCCCTTTGGCCAAGGCTTCGCCACCATTGCCACATTGGGCATGTCCAGGGCACAACTTTCCCCTCACTAGACCAGGATTTCTCTGAGAGCAGAAAACAGGGACCTTGCCTGGGCTAACACCTCCAAACCCCAAGAAAATATTCAAGTATGGCTCTGAGTGAAGCAGACAAGGGTCAATGGAATAAACTCATTCAGGGAAGGCATGAATTTTACTAAGGCTCTCTCTGGAAAGTGTATATCCATGGCTGGCCCAAAGCTGTGGACAAGGGAGGGGCTAGTTTGCTTTTTACTTAAGCCTACAGTCATAACTGAAGATTCCCAGAATCCCTAGTTCTATGGGGAACTTGCTCATAGGCTTCTGAGGAGTACCTTCCCAGGGACCTTTGTCCCATGAAGCTTGGATGTCAGAGGAGGGAGAGGCCAAGATGTAAGCCAGCTAGCCTGGCAGGCGAGAGAGACCTGGGCTCATTGTCTGGTTCTGCTCCTTACTGAATGTGTGACCTTGGTCATGTGCCTGTCCTCCTATTGGCCTCAGTTACCTTTTTCCCCAAATGAGGAGGTTGGGCCAGATGACCTCTGAGGTCTCTTTTAACCCTACATCCGATCAAGACCTACAAGCCCACTCAGACCCTACCCCCATATCCATACCCCTGCCAGTGTTAGTAAGGTAGCTGCCCCCACCCCCAAGAAAACCCTGCCAGTGGAATGCTTTCCCTTAGGGCAGCCCCGCCCCCAGCAAGCCATTTCTATCTTTATTCTAACCCTAGATTGGAATAAAACCTATGGTTCTTCCTGGACTTGTCTCCTGAAGCAGAGTTGAACCCCATCCCCCCACCTCTATCTCACAGAGTCTGTCAGACCTCAAAGCCCAGGGCATAAAATGCCAAGGTCCTTCAGGGACCATTTTGGGACCCTTTCTGTACCATTAGCAGGAGTGCTAGGATCTGGTGCTTATGTTTCCTGGCCCCTTGTCTCCCATGCTCAGGAGGCTGAGTCTCTCCTGGGCTTTGGGTGGGTCCCCTGGCTTCTCCTCCCCCTCAGACATCCACTCCGAGCCCTTGGGGTCCTCAGAGAGCCAGTAGCCAAGCCGAGCAGAGCCTGGGCAAGGTGACCCCCCCCCCACCACCGCTGAGCGCTAGTAGCAGGTAACGTCAGAGCCCACCTAGGTGAGTCAGGAGTCCTCCTCCTGCTCACGTCCCCCCCTCCCTCCACTCGCCACCATCAGACATCCCACTCACTCGTCTCCATGGAGACAGCATCCCTCC
This sequence comes from Phalanger gymnotis, assembly GCA_028646595.1. Taxonomy (NCBI): domain Eukaryota; kingdom Metazoa; phylum Chordata; class Mammalia; order Diprotodontia; family Phalangeridae; genus Phalanger; species Phalanger gymnotis. Next base: position 46,225,145 of record CM053628.1, read on the forward strand.
ACCGCAGGCACTATTGGTCTCATTTTCCTTTCTCCCTCAAGTCCTCTCCAGCTTTTTTTTTTTCCTTTTTCTCACCCCTACACCCTTTCAGGCTCATTCTCCCTTTCCTCACCGCCGCTACAAGTGTCTCGCGCTGCCAGAGGTTTCCTGACTGTGGCCATTGGGGGAGCAATGGAAAGGAGGGAGAGGACCCCAGGGATCAGGACTGATGCCCAGCGATCCCCTACTTTCTGTCCACACGGTCCTCTGGCCCCCTCTTCAAAATCACCAGGCTTTGTGTATTCTTATCCAGGAGGGCTCAAATATTTCTTCTGTATAGTCATGTAAAGTTGTACATTCTCTCTGTTCCTCTTTATGATAATGAATGACTCATTATAATTCTATATCAATCTATAGATACAATACATATATTATATATAAAATCATATAATCCTATATGTAGTAAAGAACTCATTCATTTCACTCATATTTATTCTTTATTCATCAATGAGTACTCATATATGTATATATATATACACACACATGACTCCAGAGTCTCTTCTCCCCCCAAAAATCTCATATTTGTGTAAATGAATATATAGAGAATAAATAACACTTCATACCCATGATGAAAGAATTTATTCATATATCAGTATTTCTGTTCTTTCTCTTCATTTCTATGCACACGTACTCCTTTATTCTTTCTATAAATTCAATTTTATGATTTATACATTTATTCTTTCTATAAATTCAAATTTATGATTTATACATATCCTCATAAACATTAGCAGTAATTTTCTTTTTGTATATGAGGACTCACATATTCACTCTGTTCATATAGGCATATAAATTTTCTCTATTCACAGATTAGGGCTTTTCTATATTCCTAAAAATATTTTGCTCTTTCTCTTTGTGTGAGAGAATATATGAAGAATCCTTTCTATGTATATACAAAGAGACATATGGAAAAGAGACGGAGAATAGTGATACCATAAAACATAGGAATATGGAATGAATTAGTGCTCATAAATGAAGTACTCATATAGAAATATAGAAAGACTACATGAGCACTCATATATGCAACTTATAGTGAAAATACATGAATAATCATATACAAATCAAAAAAGACAAGTGTATATATATATATGTCTCTCTCTATATATATACATACACCGAATACGTGATAACTCATAAATATATCCGTGTCTATTTAGACCAGGAGTGGGTAACCTGTACAGGCCTCAGGGCCACACATGGCCCTCTAGGTCCTCAAGTGTGGCCCTTTGACTGAATCCAAACTTCACAGAACAAGTCCCCTTAATTTATTCTGTTATTTTATTAATTAATTAATTAATTATTATATTTATTTATTCTGTTATTCTGGATTTATTCTGTTAACCTTGGACTCAGTCAAAAGGCTGAACCCGAGGACCTAGAAGGCTACATGTGGCCTCTAGACCAAAAGTTACACACCCCTGATCTAGAGGATATGGAGTAATATAGATAGATAGATTAATTTAAAGAAGAAATATAACAATTATAGGAGAAAATTCATGCATTCAATACATAAAGGTAACATTTAATACTCAGATATATGGATATAGTGAGAGAAGAGCTGAGTACTCATACATGTCAAAATATACATGGAAGATAGTAATGCTCATCAGTCTTTACTGATGTCTGTGAGGTGATGGGATATGTCCAGATCTTCCAACATCCTTTTCCATGAAATGTCCCTTAGGAGTTAAGGTTCTCAGCCTGTTTTGCCTTTGGCTGCCTGACCTCTCTACTTCCCAAGTCAACCAGATGTTTCTGAAGACACTTTTGTCTTCACCATGTAATTTAGTAATCACCATGATATCGATTAAATTTTTTATGAAATTATAGTTCTGCTGGTGCATGAACATGAATGTGCTTGTGTAAGTGTGGGAGCACATATGTTTCTGTGAGTCTTCTGTTTGTGTATGTCCAAACTTCCATCCCATCCCCTGTTCGATAATTGTTCCACCAAGGGTGTAAAAGTGTGTTTCTGTGTGCATTGTTTGGTCATTAATTCATGCGGTGTGTGTATATGTGTCAGTATGGGAGTATGTGTGTTTCTGTATGTCTGTGTGTGTGTTTATATCCTAACTTCCTTCACATCTTCCTTTTGTTCATTGGTTCACCAGTGTGTAAGTGTGGGAGCCTGTGCATTTTTGAGTGTGTGTTTGTGTGTGTCTCCATCCTATCTTCCACCTCACCCCCTCTTCCACCATTGTCTGTGTAAATGTGGTAGCATTGGGGTGTGTGTGTGCGTCCCCGAACCTCCATTCCACCCGCTATGCAATCATAGCTAACACGCTGGAATAGGTCAGAGTGGAGTGCTTTTAGTTAAAGTCATGTCTTTCTGTGGCTGTGATTCTCTACCCCAGCCCCTCCTTAACCCGGATGGCCGGTGACGTCAGCGCCCACCTTAGAGACGCAGGAGTCCTCCTCCCGCCAACGCAGCCCCTCCTTCTGCTGGCCACCATCAGGCATCCCACTCACCCGTCTTCATGGAGACAGCATCCCTTCCACACACACCGTCTCAGGCTCATTCTTCCCTCCCCCCCCCACCCTCTCCTGCTCATT
>CM053628.1:46237802-46255340 GCA_028646595.1 Phalanger gymnotis
TTCTCTTCTCCCAAACAATTATCTGGTTCATTTTCCCGCCCCCACACTCTCTCCAGCTCACTGTCTCTTCTCCCAAATACTTTCTCTGGTTCATTTTCCGCCCCCACACCCTGTCCAGCTCATTTTCTCTTCTCCCAAGCATCTTCTCAGACTCATTTTTCTGCCCCCACACCCTCTCCAGCTCATTTTCTCTTCTCCCAAAGACCTTTTAGCACTCATTTTCCCTTCCCCCACCGTTGCTACAACCCCAATGGCTCTATCTGTTGTCAGGGTTTCCCGACTGTGGCCATTCCAGGAGCTGGGTACAAAGGGAAAGGACCCCAGGGACCCGGACTGATGCCCAGAGACCCCCTGCTGTCTGTCCATGCGGCCCTCTGTCCCCCCTTTAAAACCACTGGGCTTTGTATGTTCTTATCCAGGAGGGCTCAAATATTTTCTCTGTATATTTATGTAAGGGAACAATATTCCATAATCTTCCATTCTCTCTCTCTCTCTCTCTCTCTCTCTCTCTCTCTCTCTCTCTCTCTTCCTCTTTATGAGAACTGAATGATTCTCTCTATAATGGTATATATGGGATTATATATATATATATATGTGTGTGTGTGTGCGTGTGTGTGTGTGCGCATGTATGTGTGTGTATGATTATGTAATTCTCTATAAAGGGAGTCATATATTTCATATATATATTCTATACATTCATGTATGAATACTCATATATATGACTATAGAGTCTCTCTCCTATAAAGTATAAATAATTTTTATTTGTGTAAATGAATAAATAATGTATGACACATCACATGAAGACAAAATAAATTCATGTATATAAGTACTCAGGTTATATATTTTCATTTTTATGTACAAAAATTAATTTATGCTCTCTATAAATTCATCTTTATGATTTATAAATTCTATCTCCTCATAAATATTAGTAAATATTCTCTGTATTCTTCAGTATATGAGTACTCGCACATTCACTCTCTATTCATCTCTGAGTACTCATATTCTTTCTTTTCATATGTGTAAGCTGACATTCTCTTGCTATATTCAGTGATAACATTTCTATATCCTCTCTATATACCTGAAAATTTGCTGCCGCTTCTCTCCCTGTGAGGGAACACATGAAGATTCCTGCCTATGTACACAGAGGGTATATTAGTAGTCATATATAGGAATATAGACAGAGAATAAGGGTACTGGTGCATACTAAAATATGAACTAAATGAGTACTCATAAATGAAGTACTCATATAAAAATATAGAAAGACTCTCTGAGTGATAATATAAGTAAACATTGATATCTGAGTCAGAGACAATAGCATATGTTTATGTACACTGAATTCATGACTGCTCATGTATATGTGTATGTGTGACTATAGAGAAAATATGGAGGAACCCATATATAGTGTTTAATATATTAAAAGAGTATATGCATACTAAAATATGAAAAACAAGGAACCAGGAGAACATTATACAAGTTACCAACTTGGCTCTTCTCAGCAATGCAAGGTTCTAAGACAACTCCAAAAGACTCATGATGGAAAATGCTATCCACATCCAGAGAAAGAATTATGGAGTCTGAAGGCAGACCAAAGCACACTATTGGCTCTCTTTTTTGTTTTGTTTCTTCTTTCTCATAGTTCATTCCATTGGTTCTAATTCTTCTTTACAACATGACTAATATGAAAATATGTTTAATGTGAATGTATATGCAGAGCCTATATCAGATTGCATGCTGTATTGGGGAGCGGGGAGGGGAGAAGGAGAGAAAATTTGGAACTCAAAAGCTTGTAGAACTGAATGTTGTAAACTCATCAAAAGCCTTTCCAAATGCCTTCCCTCTTTTAATTATTTACTTTTGACCCTATACATAACTTGCTTTGAATATATTTGTTTTGTGTGCAGGCATGCTGTCTCCCTATTAGAGTGTAAGCTCCTTGAGGGCAAGGACTGTCTTTTGTCTGTTTTTGTATCCCCAGCAGTCAGCACAATGCCTGGCACATAGTAATCATTGAATAAATGCTGAATGATTGATTGATGTGCCATTAGCCCCCAGATTTGCTCTCTGACCCAGTTTCATTCAGGAGCTGCAGTTCTCTTCCTCCTCACCGGTCCTGTTCCTCCTTGAAAGATGGGAGTCCCTTGTTTGAGAATCCACTGTCCCATAGCTCATCAGCTCAAGTGGTGCCCTCAGAGCAACATCCAGCAGCCTGAAGAAATCAATTAATCTTTCCCAAGAAAAGAGACAAGTCCCATGAAGCTGAAGGGTGGAAAAGGGGTAAATGTGAACCTTTTACTCTCTTTGCAGAAACTAACTGTGGATGCAGGCCCAGCTCCACTAGGCCTTTAGTCTGTCAGAAAGGAAGAAATGTAGACGAGGGATGCACCCAGCAAACATCTACCCTCAACCCCTTTTCAGCAATTCCATTCATTTTTGTTTTAACTTAAAAATCTTTCTGTTGTTTTTATTGATGCCCTTTGTTTCTCCAGCAGATTTATTTCTGAATGTATTTCTCCCGCTTCCCCAATCCAACAAGATATCCTACAAAACAGTTTTTAAAATGGCAAAAACCCCAAAGCGAAACAACCCAGTTCATTTCATTTCACACGTTTTGAGTGTGTAATGTACTTAAGGTATACAATTGAGTCTTTGAGTGGTATTCTCCTTATTCTCCAGACCATCAATGCTAAGAAGTCAAGGGATGTCTTTCACCACTTCATATTTGTCTCACTGCCTAGGCTGGAGCTCCTAAAATGATAGTTGTTAATCAATGTTTATTTAATTCTGGAAAACAATTTGGTATTACACCTAAAAACTGACTTAAAATGAGAATGCCCTTATAGCTAAAGATCACATTGCTGACATTACATGGTGCAGAGGTATAAAATAGATCCATATGCCATGTGTCCCAAAAGTCATAGTGCAGCTTTAAGTTCTTAAACCTTTAAGAGTTTAAAGTTTTGGGATGCATATCAAAATATTCACAGCAACACTCTGTGGTCACAAAGAATCTGGAGCAAAATAGAGGCCTGTTGATTTCAGAAATGGATGAATGAAATGTTCAGAAGGAGACAACAAGCATGTATTAACTTTTAACTATGGCCTGGCACATAGTAGTTGCTTAATGATGTGGATCATTGACTACTACAAGCCAGGCACTGGGCTAAATGCTCTACGGATATGATCTCATGTGCTTCACACAATGACCCCATGTGGTGTTATTATAATCCTCATTTTGCAGTTAAGGAAACTGAGGCAGACAGAAGTGAAGTGACTTGCCTAGGATTTCACAGAGCTGGTAAATGTGTGAGACTGGATTTGAACTCTAGGCTTTCCGACTTCAAGCTCAGTGCTCTATCCACTGTGCTACCCTAGCTGCCATACTGTAATGGTACCAGACTATAATAGAGTATGTGCTATAAGAAATGATAAATGTGAAGATTTCAAAGAAAATTGAGAAGACTTACAAAAATGAATACAGAATAAAATAAGCAAAATGAGTAAAACAGTATGCAGCCTGACTGCAAACACTAAATGGAATGGAAAAATGCTACATGAAATGATTGTATAAGGAGTGTGTGCGTGTGTGTGTGAGAGAGGGGGGAGAGGGAGAGGCAAAGAAAGCCAGAGACAGAAACAGAGAGGGACAGAGAGACAGAGAGAGAGAATGTGTGTCCTTTCCTCAATGTACAACCTCTTTCCAATCATTAATAATAAGGTGGAATAGGTCAGGTTGGAAGGGTCTTTACCTAGGACAGATCTTTCTTTTGCACTTTCCTTAGATTGGCATTAATTTCCATATTAAGACTGGTGGAATCCCTAGCTCTATTGGGATCCCGCACACAGTCTTCTGAGGAGTGCCTTCACAGAGACTTTTGGCCCATGAAGCTTGACTGTCAGAGAAGAGAGAGGCCAAGATGGAAGCCAGCTAGTCGGGAAGGCAGGAGAGACTCAGGCTCAGGGTCTGGGTCTGCCCCTTACTGGCTTTCAGTTACCCTTTTTCTAAATTAGGAGGTTGGATCAGAAGATCTCTGAGGTCTCTATTAGCCCTCCAACCTACATCTCCATCCAAACCTACAAGCAAATTCAGACTCTACTCCCCTATCACTATACCCCGTCCCACATCCAATGCTAGGAAACTAGCCCCACTCCCCTAGCTAAGAAATCCTTGCTAGTCGAATGCTTTCCCTTGGGGAAGCCCCCAGCCAGCCATTTCTGTCCTTATTGTAACCCTAAAGATTGGAATAAAACCCATGATTCTTCCTGGACCTGCCTCCTGAACCAGAGGTGCCCCGCCCCCATCTCACAGGGTCTGTCAGACCTCAGAGCCCGGGGGTGGAAGGACAAAGTTCTGTAGGTACCAGTTGAGATGCTTTCCTTACCATGGACAGGAGTCCTGGGATCTGGGGCTCATGTTTCCTGCCCTCTTGTCTCCCGTGCTCAGAAGCCTCTCTGAGCCTCAGGTGAGCTTTGGGCAGGTCCCCTGGCCTCTCTCTCCTCTCAGATATCCACTGTCAGTCCTAGGGGTCCTCAGGGAGCCCCCAGCCAAGGGGAGCTGAGTCTGGGCAAGATGGACCCGCAGCTGAGCGCCAATGGCCGGTGACGTCAACGCCCACCTTGGTGCGGCATGAGCAGCCCTATCTCCAATGCCACCGCTTCCTCCGCTTTCCCCCCATCTCACTCCTCTCCCAGTACCCCATACGCCGGCTCTGACTCATCCCATCCCCATACCCTCTTGTGTTCATTTCCCGTCCCCCAAAGACATTGTCGTGCTCATTTTCCTCGCCCCCACACCCGCTCCAGTTCATTTTCCCTGCTCCCAAAGATCTCTTACTCATTTTCTCCGCCCCCACACCCTCTCCAGCTCATTTTGCCTGCTCCCAAAGATCATCTCTTGCGCATTTCCTCGCCCCCACACCCTCTCCAGTTCATTTTCCCTGCTCCCAAAGATCTCTTACTCATTTTCTTCGCCCCCACACCCTCTCTAGCTCATTTTCCCTGCTCCCAAAAACCTTCTCGTTTTCCCCTCCCTCACCGCCGCTACAAGTGATTGGAGCTGCCTTCGGGTTTTGTATATTCTTATCCAGGGGGGCTCACATATTTCCTCTGTATATTAATGTAAGGGATTTATCCTCCATTCCTTCTTTCTATTACTCTTTATAATCCTGTATATGGGTATACATATATCCTATATAGAGCAAATAGCTCCTGTATTACATATACACACATATATTCTGTATTCATATGTATATATACACATTCTGTATTCATCTATATATGTACATATTCTGTATTCATCTCTCTATATATTCTGTATTCATCTATTACATATGGCAACAAATTCTCCTAAAATATAAATAATTCATATTTGTGGAAATGAATATATAGAGAATGTTTGACATTTCATACATATGAAGACAGAAAATACAGACATGTGTGTATGTATGCAGGTGTGTGTATATAGACACACGCATATGCACTCGGGTTCTTTCTCTTCATTCTTATGTACATGTACTCATTTATCCTTTCTATAAAGTCATTTATATGACGTATACATTCTATCTCCTCATAAACATTAGTAATCACTCTCTTTTCCTACCTGCATGAGCATTCACATATTCGCTCTCTATTCATCTGTGTGAGTGCCCATATTATTTCTTTTCATGTATATGTTTGTGGGTGTATGCTTACATTCTCTTGGTATGATCACTGAGGAGAGTTCTCTCATCTCCTCCCTATATACCTGAAAATATTCTCAGGCTTCTCTCCCTGTGAGAGAGCACAGGAAGAATCCTGTGCCTATACACATAGAGTATATCAGTGCTCATATACAGGAATATAGACAGAGAATAAGGGACCTGGTTCATAAAAAAATATGAACTGAAGAGTGGTCATAAATGAAGTGCTCATAGAACATAGAAGATAGAACATGGTAAGACTGTATAAGTGCTCATGTATGCCAACATATGGAGAGAATACATGAATAATCATTGATATAATTCAAAACAGACCATAACATATATTTATATACACTGAATACACCATTGCTCATATATATATGTTTCTATAGAGAAAAAAGGGGAAACCCACATATATTGATTGATATATAAAAAGGATATATGAATACTGAAATATGAACAACATGGAAGAATGGAGGAATATTTATACAACTGAATGCATAGGGAATATTTCAATTCGCAGATATATGCATATAGTGAAAGAAGAGATGAGTATTCATACATGTCAAAATACACATGGAAGAGAATAGAGAGGATTCTGGGAAGGTGGCAGAGTAGGCCAGAAAATTCCAAACTCTCCAGATTTCCCCCACGAACAAGATAAAATAGCATCTCAGAGCAAACATAAAGCATTTAAAAATAAACAAGAGTTGAGGCAGAACAGTGGTCCTCCTGGGACAATTGGAGGAGAGCTGAAGAAAAATCCCAGGACAAGGTGTGGTTCCTGTGATGAGTAAACACTTCCAAGCTAGTTTCTCTGAAATGGCAAGAGGTAAGCCCTGGGGTTAGCTGTGTTAGGAGATGTTCTCCACTCCAGCCACAGGAACTTTTATGTTCTGGACAATGAGAGGAGTCCAGTGTCTGAGCCATAAAAGATAGAGGGAATCTCAGCTGATAAGGAAGGTCAGACCCAGCTGTGCTTCGGAGATGCTGGGCAAGAAGGCATATGCCTGTGAGTCCAGAAGCAGTGGGGTGGGGATGCCACTGGCTGTGGGCACTTATAGAAGGCTGGAGGTCCTGATTTAGGTTCCAGGCTAAAGGGGAGAACTGAAAGAGGACCTGAGATGAGAGGCACCATCCCACACCCCCCAGGACTAGAGCTAATTACAAAAAATAAGCTGCTACAAATTGTTTTTTAAAAAGGGCACGCAAAGGAGAAAGAATCCAACAATAGAAAGTTACTATAGGAATAGAGAAGACCGGGGTTCATCTTCAGAGGAGGATACTGAAGCAAAGAAAGCCTTTCCTACCTCAAAGGTAAATGTTAAATGGTCACCTGCCCAAAAGAATTCATAGAACATTAAAAAGACTTTAAAAATCAAATGAGAGAGATTGAGACAAAATAAAAAAAATAAGAACAATCTAAGAAAAACAAGATTATGAAAAGAAAGTCAACCAATTAGAAAAGGAGATCCAGAATCTTAAGGAAGAAAATAGCTCCTTGAAAATTGGAATTGGGCAAGGGGAAGCCACTGAAGCCATAAGATGCCAAGAAATAATAAAACAAAATGTAAGGAATGAACAAATAGAAGAGAATGTGAAACATCTCATAAGAAAAACTACAGATTTGGAGAGCAGATCAAGGAAAAAAACATAAGAATAATTGGACTACCTGAAAGCTATGATCAAAAAAGAATGATGATACAATAATACAAGAAATAATTAAAGACAATCGTTTCGAAGTGTTAGAATGAGAGTGGAAAGTAGAAATAGAAAAAATCCACTTATCACGACCTGGAAAAGATCTTATGAGGTAAACCTGCAGGAATATCATAGTCAAGTTCTGAAACCCCCAGCTCAATGATAAAATACTACAAGCAACAAGAAAGAAAACCATTTAAATATGGTGGTGCCACAATTAGAATCACACAAGACCTAGCAATGGTGGCACTAAAAGACTGCAGGTCTTAGAACACCATATATCGAAGAGCAAAAGAACTGGGATTGCAGCTGAAAATATCAAACCCAGAAAAGTTAAGCATAATCCTGAATGGGGAAAAATGGATATTTAATGAATTTTCTTTTAAAAAAAGATTTTCTTTTAAAAAATCCCAAACTTAACATTTGACATACAAGAGCCAAGAGAAATATTAGGTATATATCAAAGACAAATTACAAGGGACTCAATAAGGACATACTGTTTACCTTTTATATGAGGAAATGTAAAACATACATCTAAGAGTGTTAGTAGTAATTGGGTAGCTTGTAAGAAAGATTGGGGTAGATGTGAGTATGATAAGATTTTAAAAAGTAAAACCATTTAAGAACAGGTGAAAAGAGTAATTATCTTATACAAATGAGGTCCAAGAGGAATAAGGGGCACAGAGGAATTAGATGGAGGAGGAGGACTGGTAGTTCTGGTAACCTACTTTCATCAGGAATGGGTTTAAGAAGGAACAATACATATATATCTAAAAGGGTATAAAAGTCTTCTAAATTCAGAAAGAAATAAAAGGCTGAGAGGATAGGGAGGGGGGAGAGGATAAGTGAGGGATCTTTGGAGGAGAGGGTGAGAGAACAGGATAAAAGATACTAGAGAAGGGGTCTTAGATTAATGGGAATGGGAGGATAAGAGAGGGATCTTTGCTGGGGGGTAGGTTCAGTAATAGGAGGGCAAGGTAGTGGCTAGAAATAAAGTAGAGGAGTCAGGAGAGATTGGAAATAAGAAATATACAGTCTGGTCCAAAGCTGGGGGTGGGGTGGGCGGTAGGTCTTGGTTTACTTTCTATTTAGCCTCACAGTTCTAACTAGTCTTCCAGAACCCCTAGTTCTATAGGGAACCTGCCCTACTCCTGGGGAGTGCCTTCCTAGGGACCTTCATCTCATGAAGCTTGGCTGTCAGAGGAAGGAGAGGCCAAGATGGAAGCCAGCTAACCTGGCAGGCAGGAGAGACTTGGGCTCAGGATCTGGGTCTGTCCCTTCCTGGCTCTGGGACCTTGGCCATGCCCCTGCCCTCCTGTTGGTCTCAGTGACCTTTTTTCTCAAATGAGGAGGTTGGACCAAATGAGCTCTGAGGTCTTTTTGGCCCTCCATCCTATTCAGACCTTCAAACTCATTCAGACTACACTCCAACATTCCTCCTCACCTAACCACCCCTTCCAGCTTCGAAAATCATTCTAATACTTTATTTGACAGTAGCCCCCAACCAGGAAGTTCTATTTATGGTCTAAGCCTAAAGCTTGGAATAAAGCCCATGGGTCTTTCTGGACCTATTTCCAGTGCCAGAGGTGCCCCTACCCCACACCTAACTAACCAACTTGGAGCCCATGGGGTTGGAAGGCAAAGGTCTGAAGGTCTGTTAAGGTGCCAATTCCATTAATGCCCTATGTTTGGTACATGTCTAGCTGTCTTGAGGTTTGTGTTTTCTAGTTATTTGTCTCCCCTGCTCAGGTACAAAGTCTCAGGGGGCTTTGTGCTGGTTCCCTAGCCTCTCTCTCAGTTATCCACTCCCAGCCTTCAGGGTCCTCAGGGAGTAACCAGCTAAGCAGAGCAGAGTCTGGAAAAGGTGGACCCCCACTGAGAGCCAATGGCCAGTGACTTCAACATCCAACTTGGTGAAGCAGAAGTCCCCCTCCCACCAATGCCACCCCTCCTTCCACTGTCACTATCAGGCATCCCCACTCACCGGTATCTCTGCAGTCAGCATCCCTCCCCCACATGCCCTCTCGGCCTCATTTTCCCCTCCCTTACGTCCCCAGCTCCTGCAAGTGGCCAGAGGAGCTAGTAGGTTTATATGACTGCCAGACTCCCAAGTCTGTCCGACTGCCAGTCCATCCTTCTTTCAATCTGTCTAAGTTTCTGTCCCTCTGTCACACTAATAAAAACAATTGCCTATGTATATTCTTATCCATGAGTATTCAAATATTTTCTCTTGGGCACGGCCTTTTGACTGAGTCCAAGTTTTACAGAACAAATCCTCTTATTCAGGGGATTTGTTCTATGAAGTTTGGATTCAGTCAAAAGGCCACACTTGAGGACTTAGACTGCCACATGTGGCCTCGAGGCCAAAGGTTCTCCATCCTTGGATAGAGAATATAACAATATAGCTATATGCACATATACAAATACTCATATTCTTTCTATATTTCAAAATATAAGTACTTAAATATTCTCTGCATATATTAATATATATGAGTTCATATATTCTATCTATTGATATATATATATATATAAGTACTCACATATTTCTTTCTATGGCTCATATATTTTCTCTCCATATATAGGAGTACTGATTCTCTCTCTCTATTCCTATATATATACAAGTACTCAAATATTGTCTCCAGCTCTCCACATTTTTGTACACAGATGTGCACATATATCCTCTCTATTCACATATGAGGGCACCTATTTTCTCTATTTCATATACATGAATAGAGAATATAAGGGTGCTAATATATTTAAGACCACATAGAGAAGATATAAGTACTCATATGTGAATAGTGAAAGAGACCATAGAAGTATTCCTACGTATGAATACATAGAAAGAGCATATCAGTAATTTCTATATAAGAATAGAGAGAGAGAATATGTGAGTACTCACAGATGAGAATATAGGAGTACTCATATCTCAGGAGATATGTCCCAATCTTCCACCAGCCTTTCCTATGAGATTTTACAAATGAGTTTGCTTTCTAAACCTCTTTTGCCAATGACTGCCAGATCTCCTCTTAGAAAATGAGTAAAATGCATCTTAAGGAACTTTTGTTGCCCCCTTTCATCCTCTCACCAAGACAAAGATATCTATCTGTTAAAATTCAATATGAAATGATTGTACTGTGTGTGTATACTATTATCAATTCACATTCTCTGTTCAATCATTAATAATACATTGCAACAGGTCAAGGTGGAGTGAGTTTTAATGTTGGCTGCATCTTTTTCTGTTGTGTTTCCTCATAGCTCTATATTAACTTCATATTTACTCAAATAAGTTAGAGACTTAAATGTCCAACTACTGAGCCTGCTGATGAAGTGTTTACAGCAATCCTGGTGAAGTTGCTCTCTCATATTTCTGGCCTCAATTTGACAAACAGTTGGATTTGGCTTCTTCTTCCGGCCTCTTCAGGCTGTTTGTAGCAGGAGACTGTCTTAGTGATAGATGTTGTCAGTCTCAAAGAATTTGATCTAAGAAAGACAAACAAAACTGAGTTGTGTCCATGTTTTTAATTTCTCTCAAAGTAAGCAACGTCTTGCATAGAAGTTGCTCTCCAGAATTGGGCCCCCTTAAGGGAGCTAGTCCAGAACTGGCTTAATTGGGGGCTGGGGGTACAGAGTTATATGCCCTTCTAAGAGCAGGTGTTCCCAAGGGGGTGCCAATCAATTCTGATTGGTCAACATACTAGTAGGAGGTCTATATTAAAATGAAAGTCTTAGGGTACATGACTTAGGTCACTTTATTTTGGTCAAAGAGACATCAATTTCCATATCACCTGTCTTGACAATAGGGAGGAATCAACATTTTCCCAGACCTGAGGAATAAACACAGTGGCCACGAATAGACCCCATTGAGATTAGATCTTAAATTTGTTCTGGAGAAGAAACTGAACTTTGGAAGAAAGGGGAATGGGGAAGCTCTGAGTCTCCAAGATAATGATTACTAAGAAAAATAATTTTTTTTTCACATTCTCTCATTTGATTCTAATGAGAGGCATAGCCTTCTCAATGAATCACTAACTGATATGGTCAACACTTCATCAAGGGTTTTGGGGTAACAATATGGGGAGAAAGGGGAGAAGTTGATCAAAGCATTGGCAAAGGAGGCAGTCTCCTTTAGTAAGCAAAAAGTAACAGTGAATAAAATTGTCCATTTAAGATTCAAGAGTCTCATCTCATACAGCTCTCTGGTTTTCGGGTCATCATCTGATGAAGTTTTCTGGTCAGAGTGTGGCTTAAGCAGTCTCCAGCAGACTGTCTTCTTAAGACTCCTTGTAGAAAGATCCTCTTTCTTTGTTAAAATATCCTACAAAATTGATCTTAACACAATTTCAAATTACTTTGCCAATAACCAGGTCAAATAATGAATGTTAATTCAACTCTTATGTCTCTATTATTATAAAATCAAAATTGGAACTCTTAGATCAGCGGAGTAATATCTTTTAGGTTGGCCACTTGTCATGTTCATATTTCTAAGAAACTCAAATTAAAAAAAATAGAAACATTAGAACCCAGTTTTTATACTTTACATTATTCATTCCCCCATCAGGAGGATGAGATTCCACTAAAGAATTAATAACAGTACATTTTTTATAAAAAGATAGACTCCAATACGTAAATAAATACATTGAGTAATCACTTTTAAAACAGTACATATCAAATAAATTATGTATAATAAAACAATTCCAACTTCTAACTATATTCAAATAAATAACCCCTAATTAAAGTGGATGCTTCTTTTAAGGCATTCACAAGATAGACCACAATTCTTCTAAAATTAACTAATTGTACTAAATAACAAAATCGAATCCTGGTTTTATAGGTCTTTGACCTAATAATCTCCATATCATTATGAAGAATTAAAAAGGACCCTAACTTATACAGGAATATATAACTGGTAACAGATGTCAAGGCTAAATAGTTGTTTGGACTAAAATCTAGGCCAAATAGCTCAATCATATGTTTGCATCTTACTATAATAACTCAGATGTCCCAGTATCAATCTATTATTTAATAGATTTAATATTATGCTTATAAAACTTTTTGATTATAGAAGTTTGTTATAAAAGAATAGGTACATAACTACAGCAAAGGAACAACGTTCCCTAACTTCATGTTAATTCCAGGCAAAAGTGATGGAGATGGCCAACTGCATTGAGCCAGTGTTAAAGTCTGCCAGGTGACATAGTGGGGAAATTGAGTCAGGAAAATCCTACCTCAGCTCATGTGGAATAGTCATTCTCCCAACTGTTCCCATGAGAACACCTTCTGCAGTTCATAGACCCCACAGGGTTGCTGGTATCATGTATCATTGGTTCAGTAGCATGCTTTGATAATCATACCTGGAGTCAGACTCAGAATAATGTCAGTTTACAGTCCCATAATGTCTTGGATAGCAAGTTCCAGTAGACAAAGTTTCAGGTATGTGACTATAATCTCACATTGGTAACAGTAAGGAATTCATCACAGAAAAATATTACTGCTCTCAGAATCTCTTAAGCAATGGGAACATCTTCCAGGTGAGTCTTAAGTAGTTTGCATACACATTCTATAACAAACATAAATAAAATCAAATTTCCCATTAAGATAACACAAGATAGGTCATAAATTACTACTCTTAATAGATTTGCATCTCTGTTTCTCAAGCTTATTTACCCTTCTCTAACCATACTCAATCTGAAAAAATGCAATACTTCAAGAATTGAGTCTTATACCTATAAGTTCAAACACTAATTTTAACTCTTGTTTAGACCATGGAATGAATCCCCATTTACTCAGTAAGAATTCCATAACAACAACAACAAACCTCTTGCACAAGGTTGACAAGAATTACCAAGGAAATTTTACAAGGTCTTTTCTTTGCAAAATTACCAAGTTTCCTTTCACAAAATACCTTTGTAAATACTTGATTTAAACAATAACTCCAAATAGCTTAACAGTCTTAACTTTCATAAGCGAGAGCCAAATAATTTTAGCTGAAACTTCCCTTTTAAGTATATACAAAATTTGGAAGTTTATGATTTCTTAAATTACAGTACTTCAGAATGCTACGACACAGGGTCAGATAGAATGACCTAACACTTTCCTAACCCATTCATTTTTTCTCTGACAGTACAATTTTTAATCTAACATCATGTACATTATAAGAGCAATTGCTTTTCTAACAACATAGGTGACCCGATTGTTACCAAATTACACGATATAAGGAAATTTTAGGAATATAACAACCATAAGCAATTATCATGTATTTAAACTTCAAATAAAACCAATTGGTTGCCAATCGGGTCGTCTTAATTCAGTTGGATGTCCTTCCAAATTGCTTTACATAGAAAATCATTCATCTCATCACCATTGGCATACTGATGTCAGATATATCGGGATGAGGGGTGCAAACACAGTTCTCTTGCTATCTTTAGGCTGCTTCATCTAGATATTGTCAGTATAAAGCTGCCACTAGCTTAAAACTAACTTCTTGGAAAGTCTCGCCTTGCTTTTTCAGTTCCGTTACTTATCTAACTTTATTTTTGTAACCCCAACTTGGCCAGTGTTGGAGCCCGCCCCCCCAAAAAAATTCTTAATCTCCTGCTGAAAGCCTAAGGTGGGGGTTCTTTTCCCAGTGTTCTCTCTAATTACAGACCTTAGAAGTTTTTCTGGCTGCATTTCAAATCTTTCAGCACAAACACGACAATCGTTTAACAAACATAGACACACAGACAGAATGACAAAACTGAGTGGCAAGACAGAGTGTGCACGAATCTAATTTTCTTGTTGGATTTTTAGGGTTAGTTATTTCTAAAATAAGCCGATTTAGAGTTAGAATTTTATTATTTTTTTAGAATTAGACTGGTCAAAATTCAGGGTTATCTTTTAGTTACTCTAGTTAATTTTCTTTTCACATCCTTCTAAAAGCAACCAACTCAGATTACAATACAGATTACAATTTATCATATGCCAATTTACTCTGACTGACCCATAGCCAAATTATAAAGGATATCTTTTCAGAGGAGACCTGTCTTGAGTTCTCCACACCCCAGAGCTGTCTTGGGGAGAAAAGTGGATTGTAAACACATACGTGGATTCGGAGAGATAGGAGCAGGGATTTTGGAGATAAGATTCACTCACCTTTCAGAGCTGAGACTTCTGGAAAAAGAGTCCTGTGGGAGTCCAGTCCCAGCCCTGTCCAGGAAGAGTCCAGTCTCCAAGGCTCAGTCTTATTCGAGTCACGGCCCAATTAATGTCACCCTCTTAGAGTTTGATCTAAGAAAGACAAACTAGGTTGTGTCCATGTTTTTAATTTCTCTCAAAGTAAGCAACATGCATTGCATAAAAGTTGCAGTCCAGAACTGGGCCCTCTTAAGGGAGCCAGTTCAGAACTGGCTCAATTTGGGGGCTGAGGTACAGTTATATGCCCTTCTAAGAGTAGGTGTTCCCAAGGGGTGCCAAACAACTCTGATTGGTCAACACACTAGTAGGAGGGCTATATTAAAATGAAGGTCTTAGGGTAGTGACTTAGGTCACTTAATCTTGGTCAAAGAGACATTAATTTCCATATTACCTTTCTTGATACTAGGGAGGACTCAACATTTTCCCAGATCTGTCTGGGCAACAAACACTGAGCAGGAATAGACCCTACTGAGATTAGATCTTAAATTCGTTCTGAAGAAGAAACTGAACTTTGGAAGAAAGGGGGATGGGGAAGCTCTAAGTATCCAAGATAATGATTACTAAGAAAAAGCATTTTTTCACAATGTCCGTGTGGCTGATCAGTACAGGTATGGGGAGAAGCCTTCTTTCCCTGCTGGGCAGAGCCCCATTGACCTGCCCGGGGAGGGAAAGGGAAGGACACACGAGCTCTGGTCAAGGGGTTATTTGGGCTTCCTTTCTCACCCTGATTCCCAGAGCCCCCTTCTGCCACCCAGGCTGGCCATTCTGCCCCAACTCCTATACTCACCTATGCTCCTGTCAACAATTTCCACCTTCTTTCCTATCCTTGAAGGCCTAACACAGCTGCTGCCTACATCCAGAAAGCCATTCCTGATACCCATGTCACAAAGGCTTCTCTCTACTGCCCAACTCTTTGTCACTGATACTACGTGTTCCACCATGGCAAAGGAATCCCTTTCCCCCAAATAGGCTGTGAGTTTTCTGACGACAAAAACAGGGACCTTGCCGAGGTCTCCACCTCCATGCCCCAGGAAAATGTTCAAGTAGGGCTGTGAGTAAAGCAGCTAGGGGCTATTCCTCTTTTTCACAAATGGAATAAACCCATTCGGGTAAGGCAGGAGATTTCCTTAGGCTCCCCCTGCTATCGGTGTATTCCATCCTGGCCCAAAGCTGGGGGCTAGGAGGGTTTGATTTACATTTTTACTTAACCCCACAGGCTTAACTCAAGACTCCCAGAACCCCTAGTTCTATAGAGAACCTGCCCTACTCCTGGGGAATGCCTTCCCAGGGAACTTTAGCCAATGAAGCTTTGTTGTCAGAGGAGGGAGAGGCCAAGATGGAAGCCAGCTAACCTGGCAGGCAGGACAGACCTTGGCTCAAGGCCCGGGTCTGCTCCTTACCAGCTCTGTGACGTTGGCCATGTCCCTGCCCCCCCTCTTGGCTTCAGTTACTCTTTTACTCAAATGAGGTTAGGCCAGATGAGCTCCGAAGACTCTTTCAATCCTCCATCCTGTCCAAACCTAGAAGCCAATTCAGACAATACCCCCATATCTATACCCCTGCCAATATTAGCAAAATAGCCCCCAACACCCCACAACTGAGAAAACCCTGTTGGTCTAATGCTTTCCTTTGGAGCAACCTCCAGTCAGCTGTTCTGCCTTTATTATAACAATAAAAATTGGAATAAAACCCGTGGCTCTTCCTGGACCCACCAGAGGTGCCTCGCCCCCATCTCAGGCAGGCTGTAAGATCTAAGAGCCTGGGGGTAAAAGGCTGGTGGGGACCACTTGCGGACTATTTCTCTACAATGGGCAGGAGTCCTGGGTCTGGGGCTTATGTTTCCTGCCCCTTGTCTCCCATGCTCAGGAGCCTGCGGCTCAGAGGAAATTTGGACGGGTCCCCTGCACTCTCTCACCTCTCAGATATCTACATTCAGCCCTTGGGGTCGTCAGGGAGTCACCAGCCAAGGGGAGCTGACGCTGGGCAAGGTAGACCGCTAGCTGAGTGTCAGTGGCAGGTGACGTCAGGGCCCACCTTGGTGCGCAGGGGTCCTCCCTCCGCCCACGCCGCCCCTCCCGCCGATGGCTACCAGCCGACAACCCACTCACCCGTCTCCATGGAGACAGTATCCTTCCACCGCACGCACTATTAGCCTCATTTTCCTCTCTCCCTTAGGTTTCTCTCCAGCTCTTTTTTGCCTTTCCCACCCCCACACCCTCTCCAGCTCATTTCCCCCTCCCGCACAGCTTCTACAAGTGTCTCGAGCTGCCAGCGGTTTCCTGACTTGTGGCCACTGGGGGAGCAGGGGAGGGGAGGGAGAGGACCCCAGGGACTAGGACTGATGTGCAGCGACACCCTGCTGTCTGTGCAGACGGTCCTCGGTCCCCCTCTTCAAAACCACGGGGCTTTGTGTATTCTTATCCAAGAAGGCTCAAATATGTCCTCTGTGAGGGAGGAATCTTCCATTCTCTCTCTCTATTCCTCCTTATGAGAACTGAATGGAGAACTGACTCTCTCTCTCTCTCTCTCTCTCTCTCTCTCTCTCTCTCTCCCTCTACATATATACATACACGCACACACACACACTCAAATAAACACACACATACATGTATAAGACCATAGTCTCCTAAAATATAAATAATTCATATTTGCATAAATGAATATATAGGGTACATATCTCATACATAAGAAGACGAGAATACATCCACCAAAATGCACATATGTATGTACTCAGGATCTTTCTCTCCATTCCTATGCACATATAGTCATTTATCCTTTCTGTGAATCCAGTTCTCTGACTCCGACATTCTAGCTCCTCATAAATGTCAGCAATCCCTCTCTCTTTTCCTACCTGCATGAGTCCTCACATATTCACTCTCTGTTCATCTGTAGGAGTGTCCACATTCTCTCTTTTCATGCATGTTTGCATGTGTGTGCCTACATTCTCTTGCTATGATCCCTGACAAGAGTTCTCTCAGATCCTCCCTAA
>CM053628.1:46255840-46281893 GCA_028646595.1 Phalanger gymnotis
ATCCCCCACCTGTCAGTGCTGCCCCCCCCAGATCACCTCCAAAATCACTTTGCCTATGTATGTCTCTTGCATTTCTGTGTCCAGCAACATGCATCTCTTCAGTAGAATTTAAACAACTCGAGGGCAGGATGGTTACCTTTTCACCAATGTACCTGCACTGTCTAGCACTCTTCCTGGGAAATAGTCCTCATTTCAGTAATGCTCATTTACAGAATGGTAGTAAAGAACAGGAGACAGTCCATGCAGCCCAGCACCTGTCTATCGAAACTTCTCACCACAGCCCAGGGGAAGGAGGGACGGCCTTGGGGTCAGTGGACATGATGTTGAAGCCCAGCTCACACTTTTACTACCTCTCTGAATTTGGGAAGTCTCTATCCTCTCTGGACCTGGCTTTTCACCCGGAGGATGCCAAACAACAGTACAAAGCAGGAGCAGAGTTTATTTTAGGCAAGCATTTGGTATCTATGGGAATCTCTCCCACTGGTGGTGTCTCAGCAGCTGAAGTTTGTAAACACTGCTCAGCCTATTTTGATATCCCCTCAATCTTTTTGTTCTAAAATACTGGCCAAAAGATGATTTCCACCCCCCCCCCAACAATTGGGTTTAAAAATCCCCCCTCTGTCTTACAAAATGGCTATATAAATACACATGACCCAGTAGGATTGGCAGGCTACCAGATGTTTAGGAGTGTTGTAGAGAGCCCTGGTCTTCTCCCATGATTGTATTGCAGTCTGAATGTGTTTGGTTGTTATCATTTCTTTTTTATTTAAAATAAAACCTTTTTTAGGTAAAAGTGTTTCTCTGTCTGTGACTGTGTGTATGGTGGTAGTAATTTCTGCATGCGGCCTTCTATTTTGTTGTCCTAGTCTCAAAACTTTGAAACATTCTGAATATGTCCTCCAGCATAATGGAGTGGGAAAATGCAGGCCCAAGAACTCAGAAGATAGGGATTCCAAGACCAGCTCTGCCACTTCGTAGCTGAGGAAGGCCAGGGCAATGCCCTTCCTCTCTGAGCCTCATTACCCTCATTGTTAAGGTAGGAATGATTCCATGGACTCTGTCCACTTCTCATGACTGGTGAGACTCAAGGAGATGATGGTTTTGAAAGCACATCCCAAAGCACATGTAAATATAGAAGAGATTGTCATCGTTCTCACTGTAGACTTTGTGTGTTAAAAATAGTAATACCTAGCATTTATAGAGCGCTTTAAGGTTGAGAAAACACTTTACAAATGAGTACAGGATGAGGAATCTGTGGCTCAGTAACAGATTGTATGATAAAAAGTTAAGGGTTTTAGTGGATACAAAGCTCAGTATGAGATATCTAGGGGACAGAGCAGCCCCAAAAACCTAATTTTGTTTTAACCTGTCCTAATAATAGCAGTATAGCGTCCATAATATAGAAGATGCCCTACTCCCTGCCCATGTTGAATGTAGAAATCCATACTGAGGGAAATACTTAGAAATACTGAAATATTCAGGGAAGGAGAGTAGCAGTGGAGGGAGGATAATACCTGGAAGAGAAGAGTCACAAGCAGAATGAGGAAGGGGATAATCTTCCCACCATATTAATCCCTGAAAAGCACTGAATCTAGGTCTGGACACTTTTTTAGTGCCCTGTGGCTTATTGTCATATTTCCTATTCTTCCTTTCCCCCAACCATTCCCTATTGCTCAAATAGAAGCTTCCCAACCTGGAAACTAAAGGGGTGTCTATCAGTTCAGGAATGGTGAATAAACAGTGGCATGTGAATGTAATGGAATACTATTGTACTACTGTAAGAAATGATGAATGATATGGTTTCAGCAAAACATAACAAGGTATATATGAACTGATGCAGAGTTAAGTGAGCAGAACCAGAAGAATTCATATAGTAACATTTTAAAGAAACTTCGAAGAAGCTAAGATCAATGCAGTGAATAACCAATTCCAAAAGTCTACAATTGAACCATGCAACAGCCTCAAGGTGTGGAATGAGATGTGTATATGTGTGTGCATCTGGGGTGTGTGTGTGTGTGTGTGTGGTATGTGTGTGGATATGTATGTGTAGTCATGGCTAAGGTTTTTTTTTTGCTTCACTACAAATATTTATTACAAGGGTATTATTTTTCTTTTCTTTGAAGATAAGGTAGGAGGAAGTGAAAATATAATTTTTCTTAATGGAAAAATAAAACTTGATTTTTAAAAAGTCTCTTGCTTTTGAATTGTGGATGTGTGACTAAATGAATCAATTCAGGACATGAAAAACTATTTCCCCCCTTCCTTTGTCTGTTCCCTGAATCATCACATGACCTCCTTGTGTTCTAACTTGAAACAGAGATTGTATTCAAAGAATAAACAATGTACATGGTACTCAGGAGATCCTCCTGAAGTACAAATTATATACTTTTATTCTCTTTTACTTGGATGTCAATATTCAAGGAAGGGATGAGGTTGTGGAGGGAAAAGGCATTGTCAATATTTCAGGATTCTTGTACCATCATTAGCATTGAATAGAAGATCTGAACAACTAATGGTTGTATTGGCCAGACTATTTTTAGCACTAATGTTGTGGGTCAACTAAATTTTGCCATTCCCAAAGCTGAAATGCCATTCTTTCACACCTGTACCTTTGGAACAAAATTAGTTTGAACCACCTCCTATCGGTTTAACTACTGAGCCAATATCTTTGGGCTTGTCCCTAGTTTAGAGTGAATTTTGAATGGGACTTTACCATGCCACACTGCAAAACCCACAATAGGTCTGCATGAGTGGTAGTAGGTGGGTATGTATAGTCAGGCAGTTGTCACATTCCACTAACGATGTCTAAGTTGTCATTTGGGATTGAAACTTTTCCCAGCATGCACATTCTTCTCCCCTGCCTTGCAGAAGAAAAGAGAGATGCACAGTAAGATGTGAAAGCATCAGAAAGAATTGTTTTGGAGCCAAATTGGTAGAGACTGGAGCTCAGCTTGGATTTGGCCAAGTGACCCAAAGGCTCTTCTCTCAAGCCATTGCCATAGACCGTTCTTTAAAAAAATAACTTTTCTGGCCAACATGACCGAGTAGAGGTAGCAACCTTACAACATTGTGGTATGTAATCACTATGGGATACTATTGTGCTATATGAAATGATGAACAGGATGCTCTCAGAAAAACCTAGAAAGACTTGCATGGGCTGATGCAAAGTGAAATGTACTGTGTGCAAAGTAACAGCAATATTGTAAGATGATCAACCATGAATGACTTAGCTATTCTTAGCAATAAGACAATCCAAGACAAATCTGAAGGACTTAGGATGAAAAATGCTATCCATCCCCAGAGGAGCTGATGGTGTCTGAACACAGATTGAAGCATTCTTTTTTTTTTACTTTATTTTTCTTGAGGTTTTTTTCATCTATTTTTTCTTTCACAACATGGCTATCATGGAAATGTTTTGCATGACGACACATGTATAACCTGTATCAAATTGCTTGCTTTCTCAATGGGGGGAGTGGGGTGGGGAGAGAGGAAGGGAGAGAATTTGGAACTCAAAGATTTTAAAACGAATGCTAAAAATTGTATTTCCATGTACCTGGGGAAAATAAAATACTAAATACATTTTTAAAAATTGAAAAAAAAGTAAAAAGAAAGCACTTACAGGGGATCCTTTACTGGCACTGGATGTAGGACTATTTGGTACTATTTGGTAACTATTTCAAATAGGCAGTTCTAGGTCACAATTCTAGGGTGGAGAGGAGCACTTGTGTTAGGTCACAAGGGAGCAACGGCCCTGGTCACAATTCCAAGATAGAAAGGATCACTAGTAATTGTGACTGCAGGAGAGTAGGGGACCTGGTCACAGTTTCAGGTGCAAGAGGTGTGTTAGCATTTATAGCTTCAAGGGAGCAGAAGACTTTCCTGGGTAAAGACTAGAACCCAGACCAGGAAAACAGTGACCACACCTCTTCCAGGATCATACCACCTTGGAAGCACCAAAAACTTGTAGACCTCTAGAACTAGCTCTGAAAAGAGTAGCACAAAAAGGCCTGGAACTTGGGATGGTGCTTCCCCACTCCTTAGTGAGAAAAGCACAAGTTTAACATGAAGTTCAAAGCCAAGAAGTAGAATGGAAAAAAATGAGTAAGCAAGAAAAAAAGAACTTGCCCCCAAAAGCTACTACAGTGGCAGAGAAGACTAAGACACAAACTCAGAAGAAGGCAACAGCATGAAAACAGCCACAAAGCTTAGAAGAAAAATGTTAATTGGACACAAACCCAACAACAATAGATGGAAGAACTAAAGAGAGAAGAATGGAAGAGAAAAAAATGGGTTAAGAAATGAGAATGATGCAAGAAAAATATGAAAAGATATTAAACAAATTGGCAAAAGAGGCACAAAAAATACTGAAGTAAATGACACCTTAAAAAACCAGAATTGGCCTAAAGTAAAAGAGGCACAATAATTCATTGAAGAAGAGTGTAGAGGGCCAGCTCTGAGAAAGTCCATTCTGGGATACAGGTACAGGCTGGGTTTTCCCTGGGGCCTAGTTCTTGCCCTTAGGCTGATAACTTGGCATGTGGGCTCTCCATACCCCCACCTCAGCATACACTTGCTGTTTAAGATGAAGGCTCTCCAAGCCTCCTCGGTATACATGTGCTCTCTCCGATACCCCCACAGCACACACGTGCTAAACACCACCTGTGGACTATTAACACAATATTGTTTATGGCCAAAGGGGAACAAAAGTATGAGGAAGTCATGCATTACAAATGCCTCCCACGTGGATTTGTTGATTCTGCTTGCCTAAAAGAGTATCTAAGCCCTGTCCCTCAGTTAAATAAACGAAGCTGTTCTTTACTCTTTCGCCTGGCCGGTGTTTTTTTTTTTCACTGTCTAGTAGCCATGGTAAGTGCCGGCAACTGGCGCCAGAAGGAGGGACCCTGAGGCAAGGGACACCTGAAGGAGACGAATACAAAGCAAAGGGACCCGAGGTGGACACTCGGAGCAAACGAACAGAAAGCAAACGGACCCAAGGCAAACACAGATCCAAAGCAGACTAATCTGAAGCAGAACGAAACCAGAGGTCAGAGGTTCTGAAAGAATTGAGTGTCCCACAGAGAGACGCCCTGGAAACAAAAAACAAAAGGAACACTCAGGTCGACATACACAGTCGATTAGGGTATAAGGGCGATGATAATCTTTTCTCCGGTATTTAACAACTTTCACTTTCCTTTTTTAAGTATCACCAGGTTTATACGGGGATTAAGGAGATAGGAGGGCGACAATCTTTCCTCTCCTTTACTATCACTTTCCTATTCTAAGGTAATCACCAGGTTTATACAAGGATTGCAGAGATGGGGCAAACTCAATCGGGAAAAAGAGACCTAGAATACTATATGAAAGTTCTAAAGAAGCTAGTAAGAGAAAGAGGTCTCTTAATAACAACTGCCCGAATTACAAAAATTTTTAGAGACGGCACATTTCCCCTACAGCCAGGGATTTGTCCCAGGTCATCTTGAAAAGCGGGGTCTTCAAGACCCCAATAAAGCATGGCACCTGGCCTCTGTTACATTCCTGAGGGCCAAGCAATTTATGTAAAGGATTCAAAAAAATCCTCTCTGTGTTTCCTGTGTCTGTGTTCTGTGTCTGTGTTTCCATGTGGAGTGTCTTATGGAAAAGGCAAGTTGGAGAAGTATCAGGTCAAAATTGGAAAGAAATAAGGTTTGAAAACTTTTGGGAAGTAGGTGGAAAACATGCTCTTTCTCACTCCATTCCAAATCTGGCCAATTTGGAATGTGAAGAGAGATAAGAAAGAAAGCAGGAAACTTTCCCTCGAATTTAAGTGAAATGTGTTCAGAATTTGGTATACTATTTGGCACTAAGGCAAATTGGGAAAATGCAGATCTCAAAAAGACACTTTGAGTCTCCCAGTACAAGGAGAAGGGCCCACTCACTTTGACTGGCAAATTTAAAGTTCTCACTCTCAAAAAGTTTTTAAGGAATGAACACAAAAGCAAAATTTACTTGAGTAAAAATTAGAATCATTAAATTCCTATAGGAAAAAAAAACAACAACAGAAACATTCCCAGTTTTTTTTTATGTATATACATAGACTCATATAAGCCATCCAAAGGAGTGTAGGGAACACTGAAGCTGCTAATACATTGTTACAAAAGCTGGCAGTTGAAAATTGCAATGCAGATTGTAAGAAAGCCCTGCTAGGTGGTGGACCTCATATGACCATCTCTGAGATGATTCAAAGATGCCAAAAAGTGGGCACACTGGCATACCACGCTGAGGTAGTGGCTGCTGCTTTTAATCAACAGCAGCCAAAAACCATTTTAAAATGCTTTAACCTAGACACGCGAAAAAGGAATATAGAGCACCAAGTAAAGGCATACAGAAGACTTCTGCTTCCCAACCAACCACACCGTGCCTTAGGAGTGGAATGGGGAACCACTGGGCATCAGAATGCTCTTTGAATTCAGAAACCGCCCTTGGGGCCAGCCCAGGCCCCGGGCAAACGATAGGTGCCACCCTTTCCCTAGTTCCCCCTCAGACGGTTAGAAATCAAAATTTAATTATACACGATCTTGCCACATCCCATAGGAAAGGGGGAGAGAATAGCACAATTGATTTTGATAAATAAGAAACCATGGAATCATTTTCAGAAGGTTCAGGGCTCACAAGGATTTGGAAGCACAGGAAGAGAGGCTTTCTGGGTACCAAATATTACAGAAAAAAGACCAACTTTGAAAATAAAAATAGAAGGCATAAAAATTTGAAGGATTGATAGATACTGGAGCAGATAATCATCGCAGACCGACTTTGGCCAAAAGCCTGACCATCAGTAACAAGTGATGTGTCATTGCAAGGAATAGGGACGGTCATCATCCCAAAACAAAGTATGGGATGGTTAAGCTGGGAGGTAGAGAAACAGAAAGGAGAATTCAGACCATATGTTTTATCACATTTACCTATAAATTTATGGAAGAGAGACCTTAGGATATATGAAGGTCACTATACAATCTCACCCCCTCCTCCCAGGATTTTTAGGAAGGGCTACTGTCAAATTCTAAAAATAGGACACCTAAGATAACCTGGAAGGATGGGCCCCTGGTATGGGTCAAACAATGGCCTTTAACATCAGAAAAACTACAGGCCCTTGTTAATGAACAGTTAAAGGCAGGGCACTTTGAAAGTTCCAAAAGTCCTTGGAATTCTCCTATTTTTGCTATAAGAAAGAAATCTGGAAATTGGAGAATGCTTAAACTATGGAAAATCTTCAACCAGGACTCCCCACACCTAACATGATACCTAGGGACTGGCTTTTATGGATTAGAGATTTAAAAAATTGTTTCTTTCTTCTTGCCTTCTGTTAATCTCAAGGAACCTCACAAGAGATTCCAATGGAAAGTCCTGCCACAAGGGATGAAAAATAGTCCCACCATGTGTCAACAATACGATGCACAAGCTTTACAGCCTATAAGAGAGAAATATCCAAAAGGTTATCTCATTCGTTGCATGGATGACATACTGTGCTCATGTCCACAGACAGATTTTGATCCTCATTTTACAGGAAACTGAGGCACAATTAAAAAATTACGGACTCATTACCCCAGACAAAATACGACTTGCTCCTCCGTGTTCATATTTAGGGCAGACACTGAGTCCCACATCAGTAACACCTACAAAAATCTCCATGTGTAGACGAAAGCTTAAGACACTCATCTAACTCCTAAATAATGGATCATTATTAGGGCAATCAGAAGGATTCTACATAGACAGAGGGCACAGGTGTGAGTCGATCATATTGGGATGATCTCAAAAAAAATGAAGGAGTTAGAGAGGAATGTGCTAGGAGAAAGGATAAGAGAGAGGAAGAACAGGGAAAATTATTTCATATATAAGAGGCACACAACAAAGCTTTTACAGTACAGGGAATGGGGGCAGGGCTTGACTCTCACTCAGATTTCGTTCAAAGAGGGAAGAATATATAATATGTGTGTATGTGTCTGCGTGTATATACACACACTCAGATTAGTATAGAAATCTATCTTACCCTATAAGGAAGTAGGAAAGGAAGGGGATAAAAGGGAGGGCAGATTAAGGGAGTCAGTGTTCAGAAGCAAAAAAAAAACCTTTTGAAGAAGGACAACCTAACAAACTCGAATGAACCTATTAAAATACAGACAAGCTGGCATTTCTTTCTTTGGTACCTCCACATTCTCTGCGAGGGTTTGTGTCCCCACAATTGGCATATCAGGGCAGAACAGATAATCCCCCTTATATTTGGCCTTAGAATTGATGTAGCTGGCAGGATAATCTGCCCCCTACAAATCTCGTGTCCAATTGGTGTCATGAACAAGATTTACTGAAGGAATAGGCTTGGGGAAAGAGACCAGAGCTTGTCACTCACATCCCTAGAGGGAAGGGTGGCCTGCCTGTTAGATGCCTGTCAAGGGATTGGGAAATAGGTTTCCACTGGGGGTGGTGGGAGAGATCTCTGAATTGGTCACCTATATGTGAAGGGGTGAGTCAGAGGTAATTCTGGATGTGGCTGGTTGCCTGAGTTTGGGGACGCTGATTGGTTTGTGCCTGCTCAATGAAAGAATTGAGAGTGCCTCTCTTTACTAGGAAAGGTAGGCTGCCCTTGTGGACTGGCCGCTGCTGTGTTCTGTGTAGGGCTGTTGAAGCCCAGTGAGGAGCTCCTTCTCTCCCTCCCACCCTGCTGTTGTTGTTCATCCTTCCTTCTGGAAGAGGATCAATGACGCTGATGTCTTGACTTGCAAGTGAATTGGATTTAAGTGAAGCAGAGCTGTGCAAAGTCGTCAGCCTCACTCTCTCTTCCAAAGTCATTGGAGTCCACTGGCAAGACATAGGTCAGGAAATAGGTGATGGCCCTAATACAGTGGCAGACTTTGGCCTTTTTAAGCTAAGGTCTTTCCCAGGTCTCAGTGTGACTGAAGCAACACCCATTCAGTGATTAAAGGCCAGGTAAGAACTGAGGCAAAAGATGGCCTCATTTCCCCCAAAAAAAAGAATCAGTCTGGGAGGTGAAGACCCTCAGAGTTTCTGGCCAGAATAGAAACAATTGCTATTTACACTCCCTCTGAACTATCAAAACCCAAACAATGAGCAACTGAGGCTTGGGCTGAGACCTCTTATTGGCCAGTCAGTGAAAGCTGACTGCAGCAGCCTCAGAGAAATGGAGAGGAGAGAAAGAAAGAAAGAAAATCCAGTGAAGTGAAGATTATTGACATATGATTGGTAAAGGAAGTAGAAGAAAGTAAGAGAAGTGTTGGATCAGAATATGAAAGAAACAAGATATGCAGTTTTTATTTAATATTTTCCCCCAATTACATATAAAAACAATTTTAACATTCTTCTTTTCAAATTTCGAGTTCTAAATTTTCTCCCTCTCTTCCTTCCCTTCCCCTCCCCTTAATTGGAAAGGCAAGCAATTTGACATAGGTTACACATGTGCTGTCATGCAAAACATATTTCCATGTAAGTTATGCTGTGAAAGAAAACACAGACCAGAAAAACACAAGAAAAATAAAAACTAAAGAGATTTACAAGGTAGGAGGTCCATTGCTCATACAAAAGCTGACTGAAATTTTCCAGGTTATATGGCAAGAGTATATCCTCCAGGAATTTAAGGATGCCTCTATTGTCCATCTCTATAAAGGTAAAGGAAATAGATTGTCCTGTGACCATCACAGGGGGGTCTCTCCCTTAGTTATTGCTGGCAAGATTCTTGCCAGAGTCCTTAATAGGCTGATCCTTCACCTGGAAGATGGTCATCTACCTGAGAGCCAGTGTAGCTTCAGAAAAGGCCGAAGAACAGTCAATATAGTGTTTGCTGCCCGACAACTCTAGGAGAAATGCCAGGAACAGAATAAAGATCTGTATACAACATTTGTAGATCTGACCAAGGCCTTTGATGCTGTTAGCCTCGAGGGCTTATGGAAAATTATGTCAAAATTTGGTTGCCCGGAGAGGTTCACCAGCTTTGTACTCCAATTTCATGACAGCATGCTTGCCCAGGGTCTAGATAATGGACAATGCTCTCGTGCCTTCCCAGTCATGAATGGAGTGAAACAAGGCTGTGTGCCTGCTCCCACGCTTTTTAGCATGATGTTTTCAGCCATGTTGCCAAATGCTTTCAATGAAGATGAACACGGCGTCAAGGTCAACTACCACACTAATGGTAAATTCTTCAACTTGAAAAGGCTACAAGTCAAGACCAGAATGGAGGGAGTATTGGTGCGTGATTTTTTGTTTGCAGATGATTGTGCGCTCAATACCGTCTCTGAAGCTGAGAGGAAACAAAGTATGGATCGATTCTCTGCTGCTTGTGCTAATTTTGGCCTAACAATTAACACTAAGAAAACATCAGCCACCACCACACCATCCATATGTGGAACCATCGGTTACAGCAAATAGAGAAGTTTTGAATGCTGTGGATAAGTTCACTTACCTTGGTACTGTACTTCCCAGGGATGTACACATCTATAATGAGGTTGATACACACATTGCCAGAGCTAGCTCAGTGTTTGGGAGGCTCTGAAGGAAAGTATGGGAAAGAAGAGGTATTAGACTGACTACCAAAAGTCTACAGAGCTGTGGTGCTGACTTTATTGGTGTATGCCTGTGAACCCTGGACAGTATACCAGGCCATGCCAGGAAACTGAATTGCTTCCATTTGAATTGTCAGGAAGATTCTGAAGATCACCTGGCAGGATAAGGTGCCAGACACTGAGGTCCTTCCTTGAACTAAACTGTGAAGCATTCAAACTCTGCTTCAGGGAGCGCAACTCCGATGCGCTGGCCATGTTGTTCTAATGCAAAACATACACTTTCCAAAAAGACTATTTTATGGAAAACTCACACAGGGCAAGCGTTCACATGATGGTCAGAAGAACCGATACAAGGATGCTTTCAAGGTCTCTCTCAAGAACTTGGGAATTGATTGCATGACATAGGAGACACTGGTACACACCGCTCAGCATGGTGTGCCCACATCAGAGAAGGTGCTATGCTCTATGAGCAAAGCAGAATTGAAACAGCTCAAAGGAAATGCAGGATGCGCAAGTTAGGAACACCCACCCCAAATGTTCACGCAGACTGTTTGTGACCAACCTGTGGTAGAGCATTCCTAGCTCATATTGCTCTGATCAGCCACAGTCGGACACATCGAATCTTGACTCTAGCACAGTGATGTCATTTTGGTCCTCTTTGAGAATGAAGAACAACAAACCAACCAATCACAATCATATACAACAATGTGTTCATCCATTCCCCAATTGATGGGCATCCCCTCAATTTCCAATTCTTCACCACCAGAAAAGAACTGCTATAAATATTTATGTATGTATTTGTCCTTTTCCTTTTTGTTCTTTATCTCTTTGGGATACAGACCTAGTAGTGGTATTACTTAGTCAAAGGGTACACATTGCTTTATAGTCCTTTGGGAATAGTTCCAAATTGTTCCCCAAAATGGTTGAATCAGCATACAACTCCTCCAACTGTGTATTTTCCCACAGCCTCTCCAACATTTGTCATTTTCCTTTTCTGTTGTATTAGCCCATCTGATAGGTGTGAGGTGCAGTTTTAAAGGGGCTTTAATCAGTGTCCACTGGAGGGATATGTATATAGAAGGAAAAGGAGAAAGTTTAAGCCTTTAGGAATGAGAGGAGCATAGGCAGAAAGAAAGTCGTTATCTGTTTGTACTGACACTGTGAACAAAGGATTTGAGAGTAAATGGTTTGGAAACTTTTGGGAAAAATAGTTTACTATCACTTTAAAGTTCTAACAGTAAATGGCCTCCATTTGCATGACTATCAAGAGGCAATTTTGGGGGTTGTGTTAATGAAAGTTTGAAGGTAAAGGGGAAAAAAAGAAAGGACAGATTACCCTTTGGAATAGAACTGGTACTTAACCCCTTTCTATCTCACAAAAAGAGAAGAGGTTTGTGTCAATGGGGAAACAACCAAAAGGTAACTGAGTTTGATTGAAACGTCTAGTTAGCTATTTAGGGAGTCTTCCAAACTAAAGTTAAGCCCTGATCAATTTAAAGTAACTTTTAAAATTGGGGTGTCTTGACATTGGACATTTTGGTTGTCAATTATGTGAGACTACTACCCATTTTTGCAATAGATTATGTTCAACTGGAATTTTAAGAACTTTCTTGCTTCCTCCATATAATAAAAGAGAAAATTATTTAAGAGAACAGGAGGGGCAATCTCGAGCCCTCCTGAGAAGTCCTAGGTAGACAAACTGCAGTAGCTTGGGAAAAATCCTAGCAGTTAGATCCATTACTTAGTGATGAGACTCGGTAAGGACTAGAAGAATTATGGAAAAAAGAGGAAAATTGCTAATTACTGTGTGGGAAAAGGTATAAAGAAAAGACCTTGTAGATTTTCCTTATTCTGTAAACTAAGTTCTCTCAGTTATCTTGGTGTCATGTAAATTTCCCCCCCTAAAATTAGTCCGTGGTTCCAGGGGTGGGGAACCTTTGGCCTCGAGGCTATATGTGGCCCTCTAGGTCCTCAAGTTCGGCCCTTTGACTGAATCCAATAAAAGAATTTGTTCTGTGAAGTTTGGATTCAGTCAAAGGGCTGCATTTGAGGACTTACAGGGCCACATGTGGCCTCAAGGCTGCAGGTTCCCCAGTCTTGGTTAGGCATTATTAACTTGTCAGGAAAAATTATGACGAGTCTCCCATTGATAAAAAGGGGTAAATTGAGAAAATCAAATTCTCATTCCATTTTGTAATCTATTCTATTCTGTAACACTCCCAATATGTTGTAAAATTGCCCAAACCATGTTTCTTTGTCTCTGAACTTAGTTCAGAAATTCAGCTGGCCTATACTGAGTTAAGCTCAGAAATTCAGTTTACCCACTTATCACCAAATGCCATTGGTTCTTCCTTTGCCTCCCTAGGGGAAGGATGGAAGAAAATTGTGACAACTGTGGTAATTTTCTCATTGGCCATATTGTTTTCACACTTGTACTTGCATTGCTCTTGTGGCTTGTGTCTCCAATAGGCTTCTGTGTTTCCTCCATATTAATAAAGCCACTTGTGCACTGCTAAGGGAACTTTGTGGAAGATATTATCGGAAAGATTGTCACGAAGGTTGAAGTGTACAGGGTTAGGCCGGAGGTTAGGAACAAGACCTCAAGCTAAACTACATTAATTCAATGTAAACAGCAAAAGAAGCTCCAACTACACCATGGGAACACTTTCACATGACCCTGGGCCATCCTGGCAATATACCCTCTTTGTTCTGTCTCTATGTAATACTGAATGATAAATCATTACATAAGATCCTCCATATTACAGTCTAGGCCCTGCATGTTCTAACATTTGGACTCTCCTACTTGGAGGTGTGATAAGCCTTGAGCAAAGAATGCACAGACCTTCCAGACTCTCCCACTTGGAGATGTGATAAGCCTTGAGCAAAAGATAATTAACATTCTTTCGGTTAAACATTTGGAGAAACCGCTGTCCTGGGGGGCCTAGCCAGCACTGAGTAAAATCATTCAGGTGAAAAAAATGGTCATTTAGTGAAATAAAGGACTTTCAAGCATTCTTAGTGAAAAGACCAGAGCTGAACAGAAAATTTGACTTTCAAATACAAGACTCAATAGAAGCATAGAAAGGTAAACAGGAAAGGGAAGTCATAAGGGACTTAATCAGGTTAAATTGTTTACATTCTTAAATGGGAAAATGATACATGTAGCACCTAAGAACTTGATCATTATTAGGGCAGTTAAAGGAGTTTATGTAGACAGAGGGCATGGATGTGAGTGGATCATGTTGGAATGATCTCAAAAAAATGTAGGGTGAGAAAGAGGAATGCACTGAGAGAAGGGGGAAAGGAGAGGTAGAATGAAGATTTTTTTCATATATAAGAAGAGTGTAAAGGAAGAGATTTTACAGTGGAGGGAAGTTTTATGCGGGACTTTCTATGTAGCGTTTTAGAATATTGCAACTATTCTCTTATGGATCTCAATTACATCGGCTTTACTTACTCAAAACACAGTATGAAACACAATTCCATTCTGCCCTTTCTTGGTACAAGTTTTTATTGGGTTTTTTGATTCTTGCAGCCAGGAAGTAATGGTTCGTTGTGCTGGTAGTCGATATCCATGTTCACTGTGGGTGGTCTTCTTTGGAACATCTTGAATACAGAATGGCAGTACAGATTAGCCAAACAACTTGTCCCAAAAATGTAAGCTGGTCTCTCAAAAGTCAGTCAATAAGCATTTATTGAGCTCCCACTGTAAGCCAGGCACTATGCTGAGTTCAGGAGATATGAAGAAAAGCAAAACCCACAGTCCTTGCTCTCAGGGAACTCACAGTCTACAGGGGAGACAAACTGAAAAGGACTGTGTGCTAACAAGACCTAGACAGGATAAATAGGAGCCAAGACTTGAAATAATCCAGGGAAGCCTGGAGGAGGAGATGAGGAGGGAAAGCATTCCAAGCATGGGGGACAGCCAGTGCAAATGGTTGGAGCCAAGGGAAAGGAGGGTCTTGTTCAAGAAACAGCACAGCGGATTTGGTTTGGACAAGGAGGTTCAAGGTGAAGAAACTGTAATGCGTTCAAACGATAATATCAACAGCGCATTGTTTAAATTGGTGCTTGCAGAACTTTCCCATTCTTTGGTATAAAGCTGTTTTGCCCTGTGTGCTTCATAAAAGAAAATACAAATAATTGGTATCGAGGCAACTGAGGATATATGAAAAGATAACTTTATTTTGATTCTGTTTTGAAAATAGGCTAATAAGTCTAAGTCCTTCAAGAAAGCCATGGACTTTGGGGTGTTTTTTTTCTGGGCCTAACAAACCCCATTTCATAACAAATGTCACAAATTCTTATCTTTGTGTTCCCTTGACGTACGCCTTAATTTTTTGGATGAAGCAAGTTGTTATTTTTTAAAAATTACTTGAACCCACCATTAAATAGTTTAGCTTATTGTTTATATTGGTGCTAGCTAGAATTGAGGTTAGACACCAATACTTTTGTAAAAGTCCTCATTCTAAATCTTGGGCTTATTTGTATTATTTTCTTGATCTAGTAAGAGAGAGAGCATAGGTTGCTGGTGGAGTTATATGGACTAACAGAGAGGGAGAGCAGAGGTTTCCCTTAACCAGAATAAGCTTCTGATCTCCTCTTGGCAGTTCCTATGGCCACATCTCTAGATCATAGGCTGACACTTCCAGAATGGAAGGAACCATCCAGGTCACTTCCCATGAGGCCCAGAGGCAATCCTAGGGATAAGAAGCAGCAGTCCTGGGCTTCCCCCTGTACCCACTGCCAGTCCGACAAGGCCAGATCACTGAACATATTCAAACCACAGTGTCCTCAATCCACAAAATGTCAGTGATGGTTTCTATCCTGGGTTCTTCTGAGAAAAGGAAACCTTTATATATTCTAGAAATCATTGCTCTGATTATGAGAGAAGAGATTGGCAGGATGAATTAGAGTTTGGGGACCTATATATGGGTTCAGTTATGATGTGTTAATACTATGGTTGCAAAAGCAATACCCTAACTTCTGTGGGATTTATTTTTTGTACAATAAACAGGGAGTAATTATAGCAATGATTTTTGTACCATTAACATATAGTAATGCTAGTATATGAGAAGCACTGTGATCTAGTGGGGGAGAGAGAGGTGGGGAGAGGGAGGGGAGAGAGAGAGAGAAAAAGAGAGAGAGAGCTGGTTTTATAGCCAAAAGGACCCAGGTTCAAGTCCTGCCTCTGACAAGGGATGGCTGTGTGACCCTGGTTCTCAGTGCAATTTTGGAGAAGGCATTGACCTGCATTGGTAGAGTTTCCTTATCTAGCACTTAGCACAATGCCTAGCACATAGTAAACACTTAAATGCAAGTGGACTGACTGCAAGTCCCCTATGCCTATGAAATCCCAAGTCCCATCCCTATCCCAAATGCTTTCTATAGGGCAAAGCTATCCTCCATAGCTAGAATACTTTCCTTGCTTTTTCTTGTCAAATGTGCCATGCAGGTGCCAAGAATTACTCAGGTCCAGTCAAAAGTGATGCAGAGTGCAAGATGTTTATTGTAACAGGAGGTGTAAATGCCTAGGGCCAGGTATGGTGTTGGGCAAGACTGTTTGGAGCTGTCTGCACTGAGCTGTCCATGCTTACAGGGAATCGTGGCTCCCATTGGGCAGAGTCAAGTGGGCTCCCCCATCCCACTGTCAGCCTCAGTGACAAAGCTGTCTGGTCTGCTCTGGTTAAGGCTGGCTAACCAGTGGACTAAACCAAGGGGTTTTTATCCAATTTTTAGAAGGGTGTAGTTATGTGTAAGGCGTGGGGGGGGGGGTTGGAGGTTCATCTAGGATGAAAGACAATGAGATTATTTATTAGTGATGGAATTAAAAAATCTAATACGCATTCCATGCAAATTACTATTTTGTTTTTTCACTCCTGAAAATTAAAACCCACAGGCGGGCTACATAAAATCACACTGCAGGCTGCATATGGCCAGCAGGCTGTATTTTGGACAGCCCTGGCCTAGAGTATATAACTTAGCGGGTGTGACTATGAAACTTATATGCTTCTTTATTTGAAGAAAAGAGTTATTTTGCTAATGGGGGGGGCCCATGCCATGCAGTTACAGTCACACATAGCATGGGTGTTTTGGAATTTAATTAAATTGTGGAAACAGCTGACAGGGCAACACCCTCTGCTATACTCATTGCTCTGCTCTCTGCTTCTGCAGTCCAGGCTTTATAGATGTTTTCTTCCTCATGTCTGATTGTGAGCAAGTGAGAGCAAGTCATAGGTTTCACATTCCCTGCTTTCAGCCAAGAGCATAATGTGCCTCCATGGCCAATCCTTGCTAATTTTAATGGATATTTTGCAATGACCTGGGCACCAAAGAGGAGGTGATGGAGGTGGTTATGCATTGTTGGATGCATTGATGGGAGCCATTGGGGACAGGCCCCTTTGGCAAGTAGGCATTACAGAGGATAATGAGGCAGTCCCTTTCTCAGTAACTGATTCCCTCCTGTCTATTTCATCAGTCCGACATATCTTAGAACTCAAACATCTCA
Source organism: Phalanger gymnotis (assembly GCA_028646595.1). Lineage (NCBI taxonomy): Eukaryota > Metazoa > Chordata > Mammalia > Diprotodontia > Phalangeridae > Phalanger > Phalanger gymnotis. The sequence goes on from CM053628.1 coordinate 46,272,893, forward strand.
TTTCACACAGATGACTGGCTTCCAGAAGACCTCCTCATGCAGCCCTCTAGAGACAGGTCAGAAACCAAACAGATCCTCTGGAGATTTCTCCTCTTAGGCATGTTGGAATGGATGGGGCTTCAGAGCATCTTCTTGTCGATTTGCTCTTCACTTCCCTAAATGCATTTCTTCCATTTGTTAAGTAAAGGGAATGGCCCCTCTGTGCTTCAGAGTCCTACTTGAACAGTGTCCTGGGTCTTGGAGGAATCAGCCTAGCAAAGTTCCTGTTTCCTGCCCTCAGAGAACTCCCAGTCTAGCAAGGGAAAAGGTGTGCCTTGGACATGCCCAATGTGGCAATGGTGGCAAAGCCTTGGCTAAAGGAGGCAAGCCCTGGAGAGGCAGGAATCAAGAACACTTAGTGGAGGTGGGCTGGGGGGCACTTGGAATTTCATTGAGGGGAAGGAAGGTGCAGATTATCAACAGAGCAGAGGGGGGGATTTTCAGCTGTGCAAAGAGACCTGCTTGGGCTGCAGAAGGGGGCTCTGGGAATCAGGGTGGGAAAGGAAGCCCCAATAACCCCTTGAGCAGTGCTCATGTGCCCTTCCTTTTTTTTGGGGGGGGGGCAGGGCAATTGAGGTTAAGTGACTTACCCAAGGTCACACAGCTAGTAAATGTGTCAAGTGTCTGAGGCTGGATTTGAATTCAGGTCTTCCTGACTCCAGGGCCCATGCTCTACTCACTGCGACACCTAGTGGCCCCCATGTGCCCTTTCTTTTCCATCCCTGGGCAGGTTAATGCGATTCTGCCCACCAGGGAAAGAGGGATTCTCCTCCAACCTACAGAGATCTGCCTCGTAGACATGCAGCACTAAGATTGTTTCCTACTGCAAACAGCCTGAAAAGGCCAGAAGCAAGAGCCAAATCCAATTGTTTGCCAAAGTGAGGCCAGGAATTTGGGAGAGCACCTTCAGCAGAGGATCTGCAAACACTTCCTAAACAGGCCCAAACTGATTGGAATGAATACTGTAGTTAAGAGAAATCTAAAGGAAGGCACAAAAGAGAAAGATGTAGCCTACATTAAACACATTCCAGGCTGCCCTATTCTATAGTGTTAGCAATGATTGCACAGGGGGTGGGATGAAAGTTAGGACTTACATACATCGACATGGACATACACACAGAAACATACAACCTCCTACGCTCATGGACACCCACACTCCTGCCCCTCCAGAACTTCTTTTCATAAAAAATTTTAATTGATATCAAATAGTCATCATGGTGAGGAGAAGAAAGGGGGTCTGCAGAGGGCCTTCAGAAGTATCTGATTGACTAAGAAAGTGAAGAGGTCAGACAGACAAAGGCAGAACAGGCTGAGAACCTTAACTCCTAAGGGAAACATCATGGAAAGAGATGGCAGAATATTTGGGCAGATCTCCTCACAGATGAACATTCCTGTCTTCCATTTGTATTTTGACATGTATGAGTACTCACCCTTTCTCTCACCGTATACATACATCTGAGTGTTGATATGTTCTCCTTATGTATGAATACTACTCCATGCTTCCCTGATGTTCACATTGCATTATTCATATATCCTTTTATATATTAATATGTGAGTCCCCCTTTTTCTGTATAGAAGCATACATGTAAGCAATGGTGTATTCAATGTATGTAAATACACAACCTAGTCTCTTGACTCATACCTGCCTCTTCATGGAATCTCTCTATAACGTCCCATACATGAGAACATAGTGAGTCTTTCTCTATTTTGAGAAGACTCCGTTAGTGAGTACTCATTCAGTCCATATCCCTATACCTAAGGGGACCCTGATCCTCCACCTATATTCCTATAGATGAGCACTGGTATACTGTCTGTGCCCAGACACAGGAGTCTCCCCAAATCCTCTCACAGGAAGAGAAGCAGTGGGGTATTTTGAGGGATTTAGGGAGGATCTGAGAGAACTCTTGTCAGGGATCATAGCGAGAGAAAGTCGGCACACATATGCAAACATATGAATGAAAAGAGAGAATGTGAGCACACCTATAGATGAACAGAGAGTGAATATGTGAGGACTCATGAAGGTAGGAAAAGAGAGAGGTATTGCTGATGTTTACAAGGAGGTAGAATGTCGGAGTCATAGAACTGGATTTACAGAAAGGATAAATGACTATGTGTGCATAGGAATGGAGAGAAAGAACCTGAGAACATATATATGTATGAACTTGTGAATCTATTCTCTCATTTCTTATGTATGAGTATATTGCCTATATATGCATTTGTGCAAATATGAATTATTTATTTATTTATATTTTAGGAGACTCCGTAGTCACATATATGTATGCGCGTATGTGAGTGTACATAAGTGTATAGAGAGTCATTTGGTCCTCATATAGAGGAATAGAGAGAAATTGTAAGATTCCTACCTCACATGAATATAAAGGGGAGATATTTGAGCTATCCTGGATAAGAATACGCACAGCCCAGTGATTTTGAAAGGGGGGACATAGAGCCTTGTGGATAGACAGCAAGGGATCGCTGGGCATCAGACGAGGTCCCTGGGGTCCTCTCCCTCCTTTCCCCTGCTCTGCCAATGGCTACAATCAGGAAACTGCTGGGAGCTCGAGACACTTGTAGCAGTGGGGAGGGGTTGGGCGTGAGAGACGAAAATGAGCCTGAGAGGGTGTGGGGGCAGGAAGGGGAAAAAGAGATGGAGAGGGCTTGAGGGAGAACAGAAAATGAGATCCATAGTGCGTGAGTGGGAAGGATGCTATGTCCATGGAGATGGATGAGTGGGATGCTTGACGGTAGCCAGAGGAGGGAGGGGCTGCGTTGGTGGGAGGACTCCTGCTGCACCAAGGTGGGCACAGAAGTCACCAGCCATCGGCGGTCTGCAGGAGGAGGGGGTGTCCACCTTGCTCAGGCTCAGGTCCCCTTGGCTGATGGCTGGCTGAGGACCCATAGATTTGGGAGTGGATATGTGAGAGGCGTGAGATACCAGGGGATCTGCCCAAAGCCCACTCGACACTCAGGCTCCTGAGCATGGGAGACAAGGGGCCGAGAAACATAAGCCCAAGACCCCAGGACTCCTCTATCCTAGGGAAACTGTCCTCAGCTGGTCCCTACAAGACCTTATCTTTCCACTATCCCCTGTGCTCTGAAGTCTGACAGGCACCGTGAGGTGAGGTGAGGGGCAGGGGGCACCTCAGGTTCAGGGGGCAGGTCCATGAAGAACCAGGAGATTTATTCCAGTCTTTAGGTTATTAATCTCATAAATGCAGAGCTTGCCCAAGGGAAGGAATAGACCAGCAGGGTTTTCCCTTCTGGGGAGTGAAGGGCAGTTTGCTAACACTGGGGGAGGGGTATGGATGTGGGGGTAGAGTCTGAATGCACTTATAGGTGTACATAGGATTTGGGGCTGAAAGACATCCCAGAGCTAATCTAATCCAACCTCTGAATTTAAGGAAGGGGTAGCTGAGATCAAGAGGAGGACAGAGACATGGACAAGGTCACACCACGAGTAAGGGACAGACCCAGGCCTTGAGCCCAGCCTCCACCTTGTTCTTCTCTGAGAGCCAAGCTTTATGGGCTGAGGGTCCCTGTGAAGGCACTCCCTAGAAGCTGGAGGGCAGGTCCCCCACAGAGGTGGGGCTTCTGGGAGTCTTCAGTTAGAACTATGGTGTTAAGGGAAGGCAAACCAAGCCTGACCTGTGTCCAGCTTTGGGCCAGCCTGGGATACACAGTTAGCAGGGTGAGCCTTAGTAAAATCCATGCCTTCCCTGAATGCTTTGTGCATTTGTGAATTAAGAGTGATGTCCCCTAGCTGCTTCACCCAGAACCGTACTGGAACATCCTCCTGGGACTTGGAGGTGATAGCAGAGGACATGCTGAAGAGGCCAGAAGCAGGAGCCAAATGGTCAAAACGAGGCCAGAAATATGGGAAAGCAATTTCAGCAGGAGACCTATGGACACTTTATCTCCAGGCTCAGTGGCTGAACTGGACAGCCAAACGCTTAATTCATTTAAGCAAATACCCAAGTTAATTCTAATTTAAGGTAAGTACAAGGGAGAAAGATGTGGCCTATGGGTAAAAAAATAACGTTCCAACCTGACCTATTGCACAATATTAATAATGATTGAAAAGAAGTTGTGCGTTCAGGAAAAGACACATGTTCTCTCTCTCTGCTTTTGTCCTTCCTTCCCTCTTTTTCTTCTTCCCTCTTTCTTTCTCTCCTTCCCCGTCTGTCTGTCTGCCCGTATGTCTCTCTCTCTCTCTGTCTCTCTCCTTCCCTCCCTCCTTACCCCACACAATAGGAAAACGGAAAAAATAGGTTCTCATATAGATGAATAGGTAATGAATATATGAGCACTCAAATCTATACGATTAGAGAGAATGATTACTAAAGTTTATGATGAGATAGAATGTAGAAAAGATATAAATGAATTTCTAGAAAAAATACGTGACTTTTTGTACTTATGAATGAAGAGAAAGAACCTGAGGACATATATACATACATATATACATGTATTTATATACATACATATATATGAATATATTCTCTGTCTTCTTATTCGTGAGTTGTCTTATATTGTCTCCATTTATAGACGTGTGGCTTTATACCTACAGGAGAGGGACTCTGTAGTCACAGGTATGAGTGCTCACGTATGAATACAGAGACTATTATATATGAAACATACAAATTCTTTCTGTATATAACATTATAAAGGGTCATTGAGTTCTCATATAGAGGAACAGAGAGAGGGAATGGAGGCTACCTTCCTCACATGAATATACCGAGGAAATATTTGAGCCTTCCTGGATAAGAATACACAAAGTATGGTGGTTTTGAGGAGGTGGACAGAGGGCAATCTGGACAGACAGCAGGGGGTCGCGAGGCATCAGTACTGGTCCCTGGGGTCCTCTCCCTCCTTTCCACTGCCCGCCCCCCCCCCCCAATGGCCACAGTCAGGAACGTTCTGGCAGGTCGAGACACTTGTAGCGTTTGTGGAGGAGGGGAAAATGAGCCCGAGAGTGTGTGGGGGCGGGAAGGGGAAAAGAGCTGGAGAGGGCTTGAGGGAGAGCAGCAAATGAGACCCATAGTGCGTGAGACAGAAGGCTGCCGTCTCCATGGAGACGGGTGAATGGGAAGCTTCATGGTGGCGAAAGGAGGGAGGGGCTGCGTTGGCGGGAGGAGGGCTCATGCTGCACCAAGGTGGGCGCTGACGTCACTGGCCATCGGCGCCTTACCCAGGTTCCGCACCACTTGGCTGCTGGCTCCCTGGGGACCTCTAGAGTTGGGAGTGGATATCTGAGAGTTATGAGAGGCCAGGGGATCCGCCCAAATCCCACGTGAGACTCAGGCTCCTGAGCAGGGCAGACAAGGGGTCAAGAAACTTCAGTCGCAGACCCCAGGACTCCTCCCCTTCCTAGGGAAACTGTCGCTAGCAGGTCCCTTACACGACCTTGTCTCTCCACTCCCCCCTGGGCTCTCAGGTCTGACAGTCCTTCTGAGATGGGGCGGGGCACCTCGGGTTCAGGAGGCAGGTCCAGGAAGAAAGTGAGATTTATTGCAAACTTTAGGGCGCTAATCCTATAAATGAAGAGCTTGCTAATTGGGGGCCTCCCCCAATGGAAAGGATGAGACCAGCAGGGTTTCTTCTCTGGGGAGTGAGGGGTAGTTGGTTAACACTGGGACAGGGGTATGGATGTGGGGGCAGAGTCTGAATGCACTTATAAGTGTGGATAGGGTTTAAGACAGAAAGAGACTCCAGAGCTCATCGGATCCAACCTCCTAATTTAGAGAAGGGATAGCTGAGGTGAAGAGGAGGGCAGGGACATGGCCAAGGTCACACAGCCAGTAAGGGACAGGCCCAGGCCTTGAGCCCTGCCTCTACCTTGTCCTCCTCTGAGAGCCAAGCTCCATGGGCTGAGGTTCCCTGTGAAGCCACTCCCCAGAAGTTGGAGGGCAGGTCCCCCATAGAGCTGGGGGTGTTGGGAATCTTCAGTTAGCACTGTAGGGTTAAGGGAAGACAAACTGAGCATGACCTATACCCAGCTTTGGGCCAGCCTAGGATACACAGTTAGCAGGGTGAGCCTTAGTAAAATCCATGCCTTCCCTGAATGTTTGGTCCATTTGTGAAGTAAGGGTGATGTCCCCTAGCTGCTTTACCCAGAACCCTACTGGAACATCCTCCTGGGAGGTGATAGCAGAGGACAGGCTGAAGAGGCCAGAAGCAGGAGCCAAATGGTCAAAATAAGGGCAGAAATATGGGAGAGCAACTTCACCAGGAGACCTATGAACACTTCATCACCAGGCTCAGTGGCTCGACTGGACAGCCAAACACTTAATTCATTTAAGCAAATACCCAAGGTAATTCTAATCTAAGGTAAGTACAAGAGAGAAAGCTGTGGCCTATGGTAAAAAAAAAAGTTCCAACTTGACCTATTGCACAATATTAATAATGATTGAAAAGAAGTTGCACTTTGAGGAAAGGACACATGTTCTGTCTCTTTGTTTTTCTCCTTCCTTCCCCCTTTCTCTTCTTCCCTCTTTCTTTCTCTCCTTCCTCTCTCTCTCTCTCTCTCTCTCTCTCTCTTTCTCTCTCACCCTTGCTTTCCCTCTCTTGCTCTCCCTCCTGCCCTCCCTCCTTCCCTCCCCACAACATAAAAATGGAAAATGGGTTCTCATATAGATGAATAGATAATGAATATATGAGCACTCATATCCATAGGACTAGGGAGATTGATTACTAATGTTTATGAGGAGTAGAATGGATAAGTGACACAAATGAATTTCTAGAAAAAAAATAAATGACTTTCTCTACATAGGAATGAAGAAAAGAAAATTTGGACATACATTAAAGTATATATATGCATGCATGTATGTATATATATTCTTTCTTCACATGTGTGAGCTGTCTTATACTGTCTCTATACACCTGTGATTTTCTACCTACAGGAGAGAGACTCTAGTCATATGTATGAGTGCTCATATATGAATGTAGAGACTATATTTGAAGGAAATAAAGAGTTCTTTCTATGTATATGATTACAGAGATTCATTCAGTCCTCATATAGAGGAATAGAGAGAGGGAATGGAGAATTCCTCCCACACATTAATATGTAAAGGAAATATTTGAGCCCTCCTGGATAAGAATACACAAAGCCTGATGGTTTTGAAGCTGAGGACCAAGGGCTGCATGGACAGAGAGCAGGGCTGGGCATCAGTCCCATTCCCCGGGGTCGTCTCCCTCCCTTCTGCCAGTCCCCCAATGGCTGCAGTCAGGAAACTGCTGGCAGCTGGAGACACTTGTAGCTGAGGTGGGGGAAGGGAAAATGAGCCCAACATGGTGTGGGGGTGCGAGGGGGAAAAAGAGCTGGAGAGGGCTTGAGGGAGAGCAGAAAATGAGATCAATAGTGCATGAGAGGGAGGGATGCTGTCACCATGGAGACAGGCGAGTGGGATGCTTGATGGTGGCTGGAGTGGTGCCATTGGCAGGAGGAGGACTCCTGCTGCACCAAGGTGGGCTCTGGAGTCACCGGCCATGGGCTCTCAGCTGGGGGTCCACCTTGCCCAGCCTCAGCTCCCTTAGACTGGTGGCTCCTTGAGAACCCTGAGGGCTGGGAGTGTATATCAGAGAGTGGATAGAAGCCAGGGGACCGGCCCAAATGCCTTCTGAGGCTCAGCCAGTGAGGGATACAAGGGGCCAGGAAACATAAGCCCCAGATCCTTGGACTCTTGACCTTGGTAGGAAAATCATCCCCAACTGGCACCTAGAGGACCTTGTCCCATCCCACCCCTGGACTCTTAGGTCTGACTGTCCCTGTGAGGTGGATGAGGTTTTGGGGTAGGTGACACCTTGGGTTCAGGGGGCAGGTCCAGGAAGAACCATGAGATTTATTCCAATCTTTAGGGTTACTATAAGGAGAGAACTTGCTGACTGGAGGCTGCCCCAAGGGAAAGGATGAGACTAGCAGGGTTTTCTGAGGTGCTCTTGGTGCTGGGGGTTTTTTTTCCTAGTGTGGGGGTGAGGGGCCGGGTGTATGGCTATGGGGGTGGACTCTAAATGAACTTGTACGTCTGCTGGATGGAGGGTTGAAACAGACCTCAGAGCTCATCTGGTCCAACCTCCTCTTTTGAGAAAAAGTAACTGAGGCCAAGAGGAGGGCAGGGATATGGCCAAGGTCACACAGCCAATACAGCTCAGACCCAGGCCTTGAGCCCAGGTCTCTTTCTGCCTGCCAGGCCAGCTGGCTTCCACTTGGCCTCTCCCTCCTCTGACAGCCAAGCTTCATGAGGTAAAGGTGCCTGGGAAGGCTCTCCCCAGAAGCTAGTGTGGCCGGCCAGTTGCCCATGGAGCTAGGGGTTCTTGGAATCTTCAGTTCTGACTGTGGGGTTAAGTAAAAAGCCATCTAGCGTTCCCCCCCCCCAAGAAAGCTTTGGGCCAGCCTGGGCTGTGCAATTAGCAGGGGGAGCCTGAGTCTATCCCCATACCTACCCTGAATGAGTTGTTCCATTTTTGAAATAAGGATGATGACCCCCCACCTGCTTCACTCAAAGCCGTACTTGAACATTTTCTTGGGGCTTGGAGGAGTTAGCCTAGGCAAAGTCCATGTTTCCTACTCTCAGAGCTCTTCCAGTCTAGTGAGGAAAAAGGAGTGCCTTGGACATGCCCCATGTGGTAGTGTTGGCAAAGCCTTGGCCAAAGAAGGCAAGCCCTGGAGAGGCAAGGGTCAAGAACAGCTTGGTGGAGGTGGGTTGGGGGGCAGCTGAGCTTTTCGGGAGGAGAAGGAATTTGCAGATTGTCAGCAGAATGGTTAGGGTGGTTTCAGCTGTGCAAATGGACCTGCTTGGGCTGCAGAACGGGGCTCTAGGAATCAGGGTGTGTGCCAGTAAGGCAAAATGGGCTTAGTTTAACGGGTGTGCTTGAGGAGTTTGGCTTTTGTTTATGGTGAAAGTACTTTCACCTGTTAAACGCTAAGCCCCAGGCCCAAAGCCCTATCAGGTGTGAAACCCCTGTGGGC
>CM053628.1:46282393-46301205 GCA_028646595.1 Phalanger gymnotis
GGTCCGAACTTGGCCGTGTGTGCCGGACTAGAAAAGGAAGCGGGGGTTGGCCATGGCTTTGAGGGTCTAAGAGGAGTCCAGGGCTGAGTAGTGAGCATCGCCGTGAGCCCGCAGCCTTGGGGAGGAGAAGGAACAATTAGAAGCGTCTGGGGGTGCCTCTGTCGCTGACAGAATGGCTAAGAGAAAAGAGGACGATTTCCCCCCGTTTGCCGATCAGAAAAGAGCAAGGCCAGGGCCGGAGGGGGATTCGGATGAGGACCAGGACAGGGTCCTCTCTCAGAGTGTGTCTCGTGGAAGTTCTGCTTCTCAGTCAGTCTCAGAGGAAGTTGGGATCATTGAAAGTATCCAGCTGGAGAACTTTATGGGCTATGCCAGGCTTGGACCTGTGAAATTTGGAGCTAATGTCAATTTTGTGGTGGGACACAGTGGGAAGAATGCATTGTTAACAGCTCTCATAGTTGGTCTTGGTGGGAAATCCTTAGGATCGTCTTTGAAAGAGTTTGTGAAAGATGGAGAGGATTCAGCCACCATCTCAATCACATTAAGGAACAGAGGGGAAGATGCTTTTAAGTCTGAGGTTTATGGAGAATCAATAACTGTGCACCACCACATCAGTGTAGATGGGAGTGCAAGTTATGAACTAAAAGACCAAGTAGGAAACCTGGTTTCTTGTAAGAAAGAAGAGCTTACTGCCATTCTTGATCATTTTAAGATACAGGTGGATAATCCAATGTCTGTTTTACCACAAAAGATGAGCAGACAGTTATTGAGGATCACAAATGAAAGTGACAGATACAGATTGTTTATGGAAGCAACTGAACTTGAACAGATGAGAGAAGGTTATGCAAAAATTTTGGCAAGAAAGGCCAGAAGCCAGCAAGAGGTAGAACAAGGAGAAGAGCAGCTTGAGGAGCTCAGACGTCAGGGTGTAGAGATAGAAGAGCATTTTCAGACTATGGTTGCTTTGGATCAGAAATTAAAGAACTTAAAGCATGAGAAAACTTGGGCACTGGTGAACGAAACTGAAAGAACAATTAGTAATATGATAAGTGATATAAATGTTGAAGACCAACATACTGTCATATTGAATCATGACCTGGAGGTTTCGAAAGTCACATATAATGAGACATTACAGAGGTATATAGCCATTCACGAGAATGTGGTAAAGTTAAATGAAGAAGCTGCTGAATTAGAGCCCAAGTGCCTTGAGGCAAAAGAAGTTGCTAAGAGAACAGACAGGGCCTACCGTCAAGCAACAGCTTTCTATAATTATTCCCAGAGTGAACTGACTAAATTAGACAAAGTTTCAGAGCAGCTTCATGACAAAATTGTAGACCTAAGAAAGAGTCTGGAACTAGCAGAATTAGAAAAACAGAAAAAAATTGCCACATTAAGGGAAAAGATACATAACTTTAAGGATCAGGAAGATTCGCTTGTTCAAGAAATAAAATACCTTCATCAGTCTATAGAAAAAGATGATGAAGAGCATTCTAGAATTAGAGAAGAAGAGGCATTTGTGCAGGAAATGCTGAATGAGGAGAAAGAACAACTAAACCATTTGAAAGACTATAAAACTGACCCACTAAAACGATTCGGTCCCCAGATTCCACCCCTTGTTGAAGCAATCGAAGATGCCTTCAAACAAGGATACTTTACCCACAAACCACTAGGTCCACTAGGAGCTTGCATTCGTCTCCGGTACCCTGAATATGCTTTGGCTATTGAGTCCTGCCTAAAAGGTCTTCTTCTTGATTTCTTTTGTGACAATCACAAAGATGAGCAAGTCCTTCAGGAGCTGCTGAAAAGGTTTTATCCAACTACCTGTGCTGATCGACCACAGGTAATTGTGTCATCATTTCAGTGTGAGTTGTATGATTTAACAGACAGAGCAGCTTGTCACCCAGAGTATCCAACAGTTTTCTCAGCTTTAGAAATAGACCATGCAGTGGTGGCCAATACTTTGGTTGACTTGAGGAACATAGAGTCTGTACTCCTTGTTAGAAGTGGCTCTTTTGCTAGTGTGCATGCACAGGGACGTCCCAAGAACTGTAGCAAAATTCTGACTTCTTGTGGTGACCAAGTTTTTGAGGGACGCTATTACTCCTGTGAAGATTTGAGACCTATTTACTTAGGTGATATGGAAGGAGAAATAAATCATTTGGAGAAAGAAGTGGAAAGTAAAATGACAAAGTTGTCTGAATTTCAAGAACAAGTAAGTTCACTTCAAAATGATATCAAGAAGAACCGAGAAACTATTGACAGTCATTATCGACACTTAAGAGAAATAAAGGTTAAAGTAATTAACATCTCTTCAGAAATAAAAGATCTTGAAGACGAAGAAGAAAACCAGTCAATAGATCTCTCAGTTCTGGAAGATGAAGCTGAAGAAATTAAAGAAGAGATAAAAGAAGTTGAGGAAAAGATGAAAAATAGAAAGGAAACTATGGAGAATTTAAAGCAACCCAAAATAGAGGCTGAACAGAGACATGAGGAGTTTAAGTTGAAATGTAATCAGGTTTCAGAATTAGTAGAATCCCTTATGGAAGAAAGAAACCAAACTGGTTTAGAAGTGTCTGCCCAGCACCAATCTGTGCTGCATTATCAAAATAGGCTCAAGCACCATGTAGATTCTCTCCAAGTGATAAAAGAAGAGCTGGCGATGAAAGAGAGAGAACTGGAGAGAGAGATGGCTCAGGCTAACTACCTCTGTCCTGAGCGTATAGCAGTTACAAGAGCTTCTGATGTTCTTGACAGAGAAATTGATTTATTAACCCAGAGGATACAGTCAGAAAACTACACTCACAGAAGGAGAGAAGATATAACAAGGCAGTACCAACAAGCAAAAGAAAAATATCTGGATATTAATGGTAGAGTGAATAATTTGAAAAGCCTCATTGAAACACTGGATGAAATATTGGTGCAGAGATATGATACTTACCAGAAAAGCAGAAGAAATCTTTCTTTACAATGCAAGTTGTTCTTTGACAGCTTGCTGTCTCACTGGTCCTTCTGTGGGGAGATGCGCTTTAATCACAAGAATGAGACCCTTTCTATAACAGTCCAACCTGGAGAGCCTGATGGCAGTGACATGGGAGGCTTATCAGCAAACAGACACTCTTTTTCAAACTTTTTATTTATTCTTACTTTATGGTCTGTGACAGAATCTCCCTTCAGATGCCTGGATACAGTTGATATCTACATGGACAGGAAAAGTAGAAAAATTGCCATGGAAATGATTGTCTGGATAGCAGCACATTCCTACCCAAACCACCAAGTCATCCTGCTCAGTCCACAGTACCTGAGCTCTTTTCCCTCAAGTCCACTTGTTGAAGTCCTCGAAATGCCAGACCTTGAAAGTGAAGAGAAAACCCTGCCTTTCGAATCAGCCAATCCAAAAGAAAATTGAATTTTTAGTTTCATGTGATTGTACTATCTACTTATTGTGGTATTTTGCATATTTTTTTTCTTTAAATGTCTGTGGTGTTGTGTTCAAAATCTTGCTACTTTGAAGAAATATATTTAGTAATTAAAAGTGTTTCCAAAAAGCAAAGTCACAGGAAGGAGTACAGCATAACTCTCTGACCAGACCTCCCTTATAAAGATCTAGAAAACACACCAGACCAAATTCTGACCTGGAAATCCAAGAAAAAGAGATCTATGGACATTGGAGATAGGGTCTTGGCTTTCAGCATTTCAGCATCCGGGGACTGAAAGAGAGCCAAGAGTGGGCACCTGGGCAGGAAGCACTGGGTGTGATGAGAGTAAAATTGTTTCCTGTGACATAACTGACTCTCTTTTAATTAATTGTGTTAAAGTGTTTTGATGTTTGTTTTTCATAACTTGCTTTTCAATGTTAAAATAAACTTATATGTATTGTAAGTTGGTAAATAACATGTGTGTTGATAGACAACCGATAAACATATGGGATGTCCATGTATGACAACCCACCTGTGGGAAAACTTGTAAACAACATCATCATTAACTTATATTATCAATGATCAATGAAATTAATTGGTAAACAGATTTGTTCACCAGCCACCAATTAGAACTTGGGTATAACCAGCTAATGCCCAAAACCGGTGGCCCCAGTCTTCAACCTGCTTTTGGGTCAAGACTACCCTCGCTCCTGTATTCCCCGCACTCGTGACTCAACACTCACATCATGTTTGCTTCAAGACATTGCTGATTGACTGACAAGGATTTTCAGACTTGCCAGCCAACCACCTCTTTGGGAGACAGATGACTTCTAGTTGGAGAGAGAGAAGGAACCTTGTCATCCAGGAGCGGTCGGAGTCATGCTTATTGGTAAGCCCTGAGAAATCAGGTTGGTGTTTTGTTTCTAGTTGGCTTAATGTTTGTTTTGCCTAAAAGATAATATAAACTAGGGGTTGTCATATTATGGCTCTGTATACCCAATCTGGCCCAATGCTTCTTTTGTATAGCCCATAAGCTTAAACTTGTTTAAATGTAGAACCCAGTATTCCTTTTCTATGAAGAGAAGACCTAGATGACATGAACTGAGGTACCTGCCTGGAACAGCATTATATAGATGCCATATTATTTAGGGGATATGATAAGCACAAGGTATTGAAGGTCACAGAAAGGATTAACTAATGGAGAATGGGCAGTTGCCCCACAAATGGTACAGGAAGATTAATTTTTAAATTAAATTCTTAGGGATGATTTGATCTTCAGAGAAAGTATCTATTCCTCAGCCAGAAGCAGAAAAAAAATTAGTTTTAAAGCCCTGAAAGGAAAAAAAATGGAAGCACAGAAAGATGTTAGATTTGAGGGTTTCTAAAAAACCACATTCCACATTTAGGTATGATGCTAGCACCAATATATGAAGTTACAAGGAGATTAGACATTTTGAATGGGGACTAAAACAGTAGCCTGCATTAAAACAAGTGGAGGAGGCAGTGTAACATACCATTCTCTGAGTCCCAGTTTCTTCAAGCCTCTCTTACAGGCTAGAAGTTAGCTAGGAAGGAGATTTTATGTTTGGTCTTTGTGGATCAAATCAAAGGGGCATAATTAAAAGGCTTACATGCCAGTAGAGTTTAGGACCAAAGAGTTGGCTACTGCCCTCAGATTAGATAAACTACTGCTATACTGTTAGTATATTACACTATGATATAGACCAAGCACCTGACCCAAGGTATGCCATCAACAATGGGAACACAAGTTTCTGTATTAGCATGCTCCAAAATCATCCCCAACAAACTTGTTGGAACTGCTACCAACTCAGTTGGTACTGAAGTAAAAATGGCTTAAAACTGATAAAGCCAAGGATAAGCCATCTTCATGAGAAGATAGCCCATCCCATTAATATGTCCTCTAAATTATCAGAGAAGGACAATACTCAAGCAAGCAAACCCCTTGTAGAAGAGTCCCCAGTCCCACTAAATCTTGAATTGATGAGAAACAAGGGGCTAAAGATAAGAAAGAGAGTTATTCTGTACGCAGCACTACTTTGGCCCATTTGCCAAAAAGCTAGACCTTTACTGAAATCATTGGTTGGATCCATCACCAGCAACTGAGTTCCTGGGACAAAATGGCAGAGAAATTATTTTAATCTACTTGCTAATAAGTTTTACAAAAAATAGTGCGATCTGCACATGCATGGGGATAGGTTTGTTCTCCTCTGTCTATGAGCAAACACAGACTTCCATCTTAAAGGGCTAACATTGTTAATTGTTTTTTATATCCAGACAGTAATGATTGAGAGCAATGACAGATCATATGTCACAGGCCATAAGGTCAAGGACTGGGTGAAAACCCAGGCTATTATGTGGAATTTCTACCTAACTTAAAATCCGTAGTCTGTAGAAATGATAGAAAGATACTTATTCCTCTAATCAATAAAATCTTAGAGCATGCAAGGTCTCCTGACTAGAAAGCAGTCATTAGAAAAGCAGCCAACTAGTTGAATAATAAATCAAGGAGAATTTGGTGGATGATTTTAAAATCATTGTTCCACTTCCCACTGATTTGGAAAAGAAGCAACAAATTCTT
Organism: Phalanger gymnotis; assembly: GCA_028646595.1. Taxonomy (NCBI): domain Eukaryota; kingdom Metazoa; phylum Chordata; class Mammalia; order Diprotodontia; family Phalangeridae; genus Phalanger; species Phalanger gymnotis. Next base: position 46,288,409 of record CM053628.1, read on the forward strand.
ACAGAAAGAGACAGAATGTGGTGGACTAAAACCTCCTATCCAGCAGCTAATTATAGTGGACACCATTAGGGTGGGGAAGTGGAATGTGGTGTGGGCCACCAGTGGATCTGGTAAATGGTTTCAGGTCCCTTGAAGACAAGTTACATACAAAGATATGTATTCAAAATTCTTTTTCTTTTTAACAGATGTTCAAGTGCTGTGATTTCATCATTGGTGCCTTCGTGACCCTATTGCTGCTCATCATTGCTTATCTCATTGCACATCCTATCTTATGTATCACCTCAAAGTACCTTCTTGCAGCCCCTTGCAACCAAGACTGGCTTTATTTTGGTTGCTTGTTTGATATCCAACTGTTCCTGTAAATCACACTTGTGACAAGCAGGATGCACAAGGATACAAAACATTGCCAATGTGACAGTGGGGACTGCCACCTTCTTACATACCCCATTGGAAATAGTGGGGTTATACACTTTAGACTTGCCTGAGACACAAGAAGATCTCACCAAGATATAACAGTGATTGTTTTAACTATCACCGAGAAGTGGCGCAGGCAATCAAAGGCTTTAGCCATGCCTGGCCTAAGGAAGAACATGATGGACTTGATAGTGATCACCAGACTGAATATTGCAGGACATCAGTTTGAGTGGGACATTATCAAGAGGCTTTGTAACATGTTCTCTTGCATCAGTTCCTGGCTTGGTCTGCAGTGGACTTGCCGTGAGAGAACATGGGACAAACAGAAAGACTTATTGTCATAATATATTAAGAACAGATTTAAAAATGTATTAATGCTATGTGTAATATTGATGCTTATATGTGCCATATGTTCTCACAATGTAAACAATGAGTGTTTGGAATCGCAATTTGATTGTATTAGTGATAATTATAATGCTTTTCACAGACTATCCTAGATGACTGCAGGGATAACCAGCAGCCAGAGGGTGGATTTAGTGAGAATACATTTGTTGCCTTGATATTTAACTGATTCCACTTTTTATTAGGTCACTATTTTGTGATGAAGTGTTTTTATGTTTGTTTTTTGTAACTTCTCTTTAAATATTAAGATTATGAATATTGTTGTATGGGTTGGTAAGCAACATGTTTGTGTTCATAAATAACTGATAAATATATGTGACCCCCCCATACAGGACAAACCACCAACAGGAAGATTTGGTAAAGAACCTTACCACAGCTTATATCTTCAAGTATCAACCAAATTAATTAGTAAACAATTAGGTTACCAGCTTCTAATCAGAACTTGGGTATAACTAGCCAATGTCCTTAGCCAGAACTGTAAGAAAGCCACTGGAGGCCCTAGCCTTCAGCCTGCGTTTGATTGGAAACTGAGCCTGGGACCTGTGTTCCCCACACTTGAGACTCAAACCCCCCTCCCCAGAACCCACACCCACATTCACTTGAGGTCAGTGCCAATTAACTGATGGTGATTTGCCAACTTGCCAGTAAGTGACCTTCAGGAGAGACAGCCTCTGGATGGGAAGAGAAAGAACCATGTTTCTGAGTGCCACTACAAGATGCACTTACTGGTAAGCACTAGGAGATAAGTTTGGTGATTTGTTCCTAATGGGGTTAGTTTTGTAATGGGGTTTTATTTTGTAATATTTAATATAAACCACAGTGACCTAGTGTTTGATAAACCCAAAGACCCAAGCAATTGGGGCAATGACTCACTATTTGACAAATCTGCTGGGAAAACTGGAAAGTAGTCTAGTAGAAACTAGCCATAGACTAACATCTCACACTGTATACCAAGATAAGTTCAAAATGGTTACATGAGTTAGACATAAAGAGTGACATCATAAAAAATTAGGGAAGCATACAAAAAATTACCTGCAGTTCTATGATAAGGGAAAAGTTCATAACTAAACAAGAGCTAGAGAGGATCACAGTAGGTAAAATGGAAAATTTTGATTACATTAAATTATGAAGATTTTGCACATATAAAACCAGTGCAGCCAAAATTAGAAGAAAAAAAGGAAACTGGGAAAAAAATTTTGCAAAAAGTTTCTCTGGTAAAGGTCTTATTTATCAAATATATAGGAACCTGAGCCAAATGGATAAAAATAAAACCCATTCCCCAATTGACAAACTGATAAAGGATATGAACAGGCAATTTTTAGAAGAAAAAAATCAAAACTATCAATAGTCTTATGAAAGAATGCCAAATCACTAATTTTTAAAAATGCTAATTAAAACACCTCTGAGATACTACCTCAAACCTATCAGATTGGATAACATGGCAAAAGGAAAATGACACAGGAAGGGATATGGGAAAATAGAGACACTAATGTACGTTGATAGAGTTGTGAACTAGTCCAACTAATCTGCAGAGCTGTGCCCAAACAGTTATATACCTGTACATATCCTTTGACCCAGCAGTACTGCTACTAGATCACAGAAAAAGAAAAGGTCCTATATGTACAAAAATATTTATAGCAGCTCTTTTTGGTGGCAAAGAATTGGAAACTGGGGATGCCCATCAATTGGGGAATGCCTGAACAAATCGTGGTATATGAATGTAATGGAAAACTATTGTGCTGTAAGAAATGATGTACAGGCAGACTTCGGGGAAACCTGGGAAGCCTTGTATGGACTGATGAAGTTAGGAGAACATTGTACACTGTATCAGCAATATTGTAACGATAATCAACTGTGAAAAACTTAGCTACTTTGATCAATACATTGACCCACGACAATTCCAAAGGACTCATGAAAAATTTTATCCAACTCTAGAGAAAGAATTGATCAACTCTGAATGCAGATTGATGCATATTTTTTCACTTTATTTTTCTTGCTTTTTATTTTTTTGTAACAGGGTTAATGTGGAAATATGTTTTGCATGACTTTATATGTGTAATGGGTATTGTGTTTCTTGCCTTCTCTGTGGGTGGGAGGGAGAAAATTTGAAACTGAAAATTAAAAAAAAATAAATGAATGTTTGCATGCTATTAATGAATAAAGTGTGATTGTTAGCATTGAGAAGTGTGAGTCTACTTCCTGTTTTCTGTCACACTGGTTAGCGTATGTAATGGTAAATTGGATGTGTCCCCACTGTGTATTACATTGGGGCAGCAAGGCATTCCAAGGGATCCCTGAACTAGAGGCGTGATTGTCAAAATGTAAAGTCCTTGTCTGGGTGATAAATCTGGTGACTTATATTAAGGAAAGACCCAGGGGCCAGCCAGAAATGTTGGGGAAAACAATCCCCTTAGTGAGTTTGATTGCCCTGAATAACATGTCATAACAATGGGGGCCAGTTCAGTATTCATTTTATTGCCAAATAATAGAGAAAACTAGGAGAGGAGTGGGAAGGGAACCTCATATACAAGTCAATATACATATTAGAATAAAACTCATTTGTAGGTAACACTGTGTTGGAGAGAACAGGGGTAGGAGTCCATTCAAATGGGAAGGCTTGGGTCTCCAGGAGGGGAGATGTGCTCCAAAGTACGCTTTTGAAAGTGGGATACTTAAACCATGATCTTGACCACCTAGACCTGGTTGATTTGCATATCAAGGTTCTGGACACATAGGGGATTTCTTTTAGGTACACAGGTGCCAGGAGTAAAGATAAACTGGTAGTTGGCAAGACATTATTTTTGGACATGGCTGTATTAACCTTAAAATATTACTATCAGTATTTTTCCATGGCCTAATCTTATAGCAGTGGTTTCCCTACATAGATCCTTTGAACTATAGCCTTACTTTAGAGGAGACTGTCATGATGGTCACAAGACCACTAGGCCTCATCTTACAATAGTCTGAGATCACAATGGTTATCTCTGTCTTTTTTACTTCAGCTGAAGGATAATGGATTCTTCAGGCCCTCCGCGTTTTAATTATCTTTGTATCTCTCTATTTGAGATGTTGTCCTGGTAAACAACACGTGCCCAAACACTGCACATGTCCTTAGGTTTTGGTTTCTAAGTCATTCTATGATGCTCTTCTGTTTTAGTGGGTGGGTTTATCCCATTCACATTCCTAGTTATGATTACTAATTGTGTATTTTCCTCCATCATATTCTTTTATATTTTTCTTCTTTAAGAGTTCCCTTCTTTAAGAGTTTTTTCCTTTGTAATAATTCATCTTTTAATGCGCTCTGCCTGTCATTCATCCCCACCCCTGCCTTTCCTGAGAGCAAACCCCAAAATCTGAAATAGAAAGAAATGTCTTAGATCATGGGTAGAGGAGATAGAACCAGAAAGGAGGCTTGACTCCTTCTCATCCCAGCTCTGGAAGATTTACATTATATAGCATTTAGACAAGGGTACCTGAAAGGAAGCACAGGTATTGTTGCTCTTTAGTCACTTCAGTGGTGCCCCACTCTTCATGACCCTTTTTTGAGTTTTTTTTGGCAGAGATACTGGAGACATTTGCCATTTCCTTCTGCAGCTCATTTTACAGATGAGGAAACTGAGGCAAACAGGGTGAAGTGACATGCCTAGGGTCACACAGGTACACAGTTAAACAATTTTGCCAAGAAGATAACTTGAAAACAAGGTAGAGTGAGATGGATATCGGTAAAATGTATTCAATAAAATTTAGTCAAAGCCAAGACACAGGGGGAATCCAAAACATAAACTCTAGTGGATCCACACAAAACAAGTGGACCCAAAACAAGACCTGGAGGTGCTAATCTAAAACATAAATATTTGGGGTGGATCCAGAACCTGAGGGAACCCAAAATTCCTTATAGCCAGCTCAGGCATTCCTAGCGAGTTACTGAGATTAGGATGACTTTCTGGTTTCAAACAATCTCTAGTCACATAAAGTTAGATTCAAACAGTAAAATAATTAAGTTTTCCAAACAATATGACAAAGCATTTTCCACAATATTTCGTGTTTGGGTTTATTAAAGCCCAACATTCTCATACTAGGGAAAACATAACTACAGAAGTAGAAAGCTGGGCTGTGATATCAAAGGGAGTTAGAACTCTATTCACTGTCAACCTCTTCATTATCTAAGCTTGGTAGAATTCCTTCAAGGGGTGGAAGGGTCCAGATTGGAGACAAACTTTTCCCAATGCCTCACAGTCAGAGGTATCAATCTGAGTAAGTCTCAGGGCCTATAGAAGGCAGCTAGGTGGCACAGTGGATAGAGTGCCAGGCCTGAAGTCAGGGAGACCTGAGTTCAAATCCAGCCTCAGACACTTACTAGCTGTATGATCCTGGGCAAGTCACTTCACTGTTTGCCTCAATTTCCTTATCTGTAAAATGAGCTGGAGAAGAAAATGGCAAACCACTTAAGTATATCTGCCAAAATACCCCCGAAGGGGTCACAGAGAGTCAGACACAATTGAAAAACAAGTGAACAAGAGCAACAATAGGGACTGTAAGTCAAGGGTCTTAAACTTAGTTTAGGAAACAAATTTACCGTGACCATGAGTATCACAAAAAATCATAATCCCAAAGAGTTCGACAGTCATAATCTCATTCATCCCTTAAAGAGATAAACCTTGCTAAAGGGATTCAATAGGTAAACCGAGTCATGTTATAGATTAAATTACATTTAAAGGGTTCACAAGGACTGATTGAGAGGGGATCTCCATACAAAGATAATCAAGAAAACTGTCAGGGAATTCCTCTCTTACACAGTTAACTACAGTAGCTGACAGCTAAATCACTTTAGGAAGCTTAAATTTCCCTTTGGCTTCTCCCTGACAAATGTGAAACAGTTAACATTCCATAAGTTAAGTTTTGGCAAGGTGAGATTAATAAAAACAGAAAACAGGCTTTCAGTTGGCAGAAAGTTGTAGGAAAAATGTCCCTGATCCCTGAACAATAAATAAAAGGAATTTGGGCATACCTCTCTTGCAGACAAACATAAACACCATGAAACATAAAAGCCACAGTAATACAATAATGAATATCCACATTAATTAACATCAAATCTCCTTCTTCTTGGTAACCCACTCCCAATATCTATTTAATCAACATATTTCATCTTGAGTCCCACCTGTTCCATGTAGTCATCTGGTCCCTGGAAACTTCTTCCCTTTAGAAATTCTGGAATAGTCCTCATTCTCAAAACAACTCTTTAGGATGCTTCTCCTAGTACAGGGGTGGGGAACCTGCAGCCTCGAGGTCACACGTGGCCCTCTAGCTCCTCAAGTGCAGCCCTGTGTTTGGAATCAGTCAAAGGGCTGCACCTGAGGACCTAGAGGGCCACATGTGGCCTCGAGGCCACAGGTTCCCCACTCCTGTCCTAGTAGTTCTACTTCCCTGGTTCCAAGTCAAGTGCAGAGATTCCCTTATTAATGTGGCTAAAATCTGCCAGCAATCAGACTCAATACAATTTAATACAACCTCCTAAATTTGGTTTTCCAATAACTATTTCATGTGCTGAAAACCAGTTCAATCCTTATGAAACTAATCATCTGAACAACCATTTTAGGGAGAATATAAAATTTTTGTTGTTCAGTTGTTTTCAGTCGTGATCGACTCTCCATGACCCCGTTTGGTATTTTCTTGGAAAAGATACTGGCATGATTTGCTATTTCCTTGTCCAGCTTATTTTACAGATGAGGAAACTGTGGCAAACAGGGTTAAAGTGACTTGCCCAGGGTGACACAGCTAGTAAGTGTCTGAGGCCAGATTTGAACTCAGGAAGAGGAGCCTTCCTGACTTCAGGCCTCGCATTCCATCCACTGCAGCACCACCCAGCTGCGCCTACAATAAATTAGAAACCCATAATTCACCTGAAAATACAGAGAATTTCATTTTTACATACAGAATTTTAGTTTTTACACATCACTTGCTCTTTCTATCTTTACCTGAACCCTATACAAAATATGGACAATGCCATCAATAGTCTAAAGGAAGAATCTTTTTTTTAAGGACCTGACTTGTAAAATGAATACTTCTGTCTCTTAATATTATCAGAGAGAGACGCCAAAATAGGAAAAAAAAATGATTATAAAAATTCTTGGCAATAATAAATTTTAACACAATTTTAGATGTAAAATCCTTAATCCAATTTTGAGAACTTATTACTAAAACATACTCAAGGCCTATATATCCCATTAGAAGCATTTGGAACACACACACACTACAGATGTACATATATACATACACATACACAAACATACATAGATACATGTATATATGCATAAATATGTACACAGTTCTTAGAAAAAGCAGTTGATACTAAGTTCTCTCAAATGGCTAAATAGTCTATCAGATAAAATTCATTCTTTACTATAAGAAAACTTGTAAGCCCTTTGACTTTGTCTGGGAGTAGTCCTAGTTTCTCAAACTTCATTACTTTCCTTACTTAAGAACTTTACAACATTTTGTCAGTGGAGCTAATAAGATCTTCTGATACTTCTGAAATAGAAAATTGCCCCAAAACTTCACAAATTAAGGCGTGTATGGTAATTCTCCCCAAGAATAAACTATTATCATCCATTTTAAAGCAAGTCATGCCCAATTAAATACTTAACAGTTTTACATTTTGTGACCATGTTCTTTACAGCTCAATTCATAATCTAATACCATCCAGATTAGAATAGAAATTAATCTTCACAATTGGAACATCTCTGATGATCATTTTTCAAATTACAAGCATTTCATATACAAAGATTTCCCAAAAATTATGATACAAGAAAAATTAGAAGCCTAACAATAACATGAATAATATTTTGTATTTTTCAAAAATAAATTGTGTTTGTCTTTTTTTCCCTCTGAGTGGAGCATCATATATATTGGAGTTGAAACCAGGCAGAAGAGCAGATTCACAGTGTGGTGAGCCCAAAGGCTAAGAAGTGAAGTGGTGGAATGAGACAAAAATTTTGTGTCAAATTTCTCTGATAAGGGTTGAGTATCCAAAATATATCAACAATTTAGATAAATAGACAGACAGACATAGATAGATAGATAGATAGATAGATAGATAGATAGATAGATACATACATACATACATACATACATACATACATACATACATACATACATACATACGTAATGTATGGATGGATAGATAGATGATAGATAGATGGATGGATAGAAAGACAGACAGATAGGTAGATGATAGATGATGGATGGATGGATAGATAGAAGATAGATACATACATAGATAATGGATGGATAGATAGATAATGATAGATATAGAGATACATAGATGATGGATGGATGGATAGATAGATAGATAGATAGATAGATAGATAGATAGATAGATAGATAGATAGATAGACTGATACATACATACTTAATGTATGGATGGATAGATAGATGATAGATATATAGATGGATAGAAAGACAGACAGGTAGATGATAGATGATGGATGGATGGATAGATAGAAGATGGACAGATACATACATACATAGATGATGGATGGATGGATAGATAGTTGGATGATAGATACATAGATGATGGATGGATGGATAGATAGATAAAAGACCAATATCATTCCCCCAATTAATAAATACTGAAAGGATATGGAAAAACATTTCTCAAAAGAACTGTAATGTATATAGAACCACATGAAAGAATCCTTCAAATTACTACTAATAAACCAAAACAACCCTGCAGTTTGACTTCATACCTTGAAAAGTGGCAGAGATCTCCAAAAAAGATGCCAGCATTCAGGGTTAGAGGGATAGAAGGATAGACACGATATTCAAGGAGGGACACGACATTATTCATACTGGATGATTCTAGCACCACCAGTGCTATTCAATAGAGGATGTAAAATATTACTAATGGTTGCATTGGTCATACCATTGTTCAGCATTAATGTTGTGGGGAAGTAGCTTCTGCCATTCCAGTAGCTGAAATGTCATAGTTGCATGTCAGTATCATTGGAAGGAAATGAATTTAACCACCTCCCATAGGCTTAACTACTGATCTAATCTCTTGAATATTTCAGAGAGGACTTTGAATGACCCTATTGCAAAACCCAAAGTAAGTCCTCATGAGTAAGGGTGGCTGGTCACATTCCAATGTCAAAATGTTAATTTTGACCAGAAGCTGGTCACAATGTTGAAAATGCCATTTGGGGGGGGGCAACTAGGTGGCACAGTGAGTAGAGCACCGGCCCTGGAGTCAGGAAATCCGGCCTCAGACAATTGACACACTTACTAACTGTGTGACCTTGGGCAAGTCACTTAACCCCAATTGTCCTGCCTTCCCCCCTCCAAAAAAGAGTACCATTGAGATTACAATTTTTCCGGGCATGCACATTCCACTTTCCTGCCTTGCAGAGGAGAAGAGAGACTCACAGTAAGATAAGAAAACACCCAGAAAGAATTGCTTTGCGACCGAACTGGTAGAGACTAATTCAGCTTGGATCTGGCAGAGCTAACTAAAGACTTGTCTCTTAAATCTTTGCCATAGACTGTTTTTTTTTTAAAGTGGCTTTACTTAGAGGCCACTATACTCCAATCTAGCATTGATAAGACTTTGTAAAGAGTATTTCTAAGTCATACAGCAGGTACTCAAACACAAGTTGACTGACAACAAATCCCCTATGCCTGTGAAATAACCACTCCTGTCCTTGTCCTTATTGCTATCTATAGAGCAAAGCTGTCCCTAGAATGTAGAATGTACCTAATGCTACATTTTGTGAGGAAGAGTGTCTACCAAAGTGAATTATCAGAAGGAATCTTGGTCCTTCCCTGTATCAGAAGCCTTCATTCAAGAGTAAAGTCTGTATTCCCAGAGGCAGTGGAATTGGACGCCAAAAGTTACCGGTGTATCCATCCATCCCTCTGCTCTCCACGTTCATGGCAGATGCATATACATAGGGCTCCTCACTCTTCAGATTACCCAACTAGTTTCCTAGCTGAGAAATCGAGCAGAGGTGTGGAGGCTCCAGGTGCAGGAGACCAGCTAGACCAGAAATTCTAAGCCTTAGGAAGCTGGGTTGCTTGAGTGTAGAACTGAAGTGACCTTGCACACAGATGGGCTTAATCCTGAGATTTCTTGACAATGTATTCAAATGCTAGTAAACTCACCATTTCCATCTTTTCAGTCTTCCTCCAAGCAACGTGGTAGCTGGACAAAGATAGAGCCTCCCAACTGGAGGAAGGGAGGACCAAAGACAAGCTCAGACCCAAGCAGGAAATGTAACCATGAAAAACCTTCACACTGATGGTAGCATGCACAAAGTAAGCGGTTAGGTGGTGTTCGGGGGACCATGTTCTGAAAAGAATGATACTATTTTCTCCACTTGGCTTTCTGAATTGTAAGAGCTCATGGTCATATGGATGGCTTCTATTGAAACATACGTTTTTCTTGACTCATTGGACACACCAAAGGACTACACGATCTATGAACTAAAATGGCTCTGGCATTTCACAATAACGATGTCTAGCAAAATGCTCATAATCCAGCCTTCTAAAATCTTTAACTGGATTGTTTGATTATTCCTCCCCGGAAATTTTCCACTGTCACTTCGCACCACATCAGACACAAACTTTTATTAATCTCCCACACTTTCGACTTCACATCCAACTGAAAAGGTGAATGTGAAGGTTTTGTCAGAACTTCAAAACTTGTAGTCATTTTCTACTTGGGTTGATTCAGCTGAGGTTCCTGACACGTGTCTGTGACCCTTGGTATTCAAGGCAAGCTTGTGTTTATTGCAAACATCTTAGAAGAATCTCCTTCTAGGGCTTCTGGGAGAGGTGTGAGTCCTGTTCCCCCTGGGGCTCTGGCTTTGGATACAGTGGCTAAAAAAGTTCCTATGAAGAGGTATAATAAGGAATTTTAAAAATAAAACAATACGCCCTTTGCCCCTGCAACTCAGTTGAATAAAGTGAGCCTTTGAGAAATTAAAACCAATAAATGCTCTTTCTGAAATTTGGAAAGTGAAATTCAAGTTTCACCAACATCTAGCAAATAAAGGAGCCATCAGAGCCAGAGACTGAGAAGGATTTTCCGTATGAACAAAGAAAGCAAATAAGAATTGCTTCTTTGGACCAGTAGGGAAAGTTGCTTTTAAAGTTAGCAGTTGTTGGTCATGATCAACCTTGTTTTCATTACGATGTAGCCATGCACCCTTACACAATAGGGGCATTCATAATTGGATGTTTCTACTCAAACTGCTGACTAACACACTCAAAGTCGCACTGCTCTTTTTCCTCTTGCTAAGAAGTGTGATCAGAGAGACACCAGAGGGTAGGGAATCTGGTAGAACATCAGACATGGAGAGAGATGTTCATGCCAGCAAATGTAACTTCACTGGTCTGGCTCTCTGTGATCAAAAGCTGGGGCAAGGGGAAGGTAGATGGCACAGTGGATAGAGCACTGGCCCTGGAGTCAGGAGGACCTGAGTTCAAATCCAGCCACAGACACTTGACTCTTACTAGCTGTGTAATCCTGGGCAAGCCACTTAACCCTGAGTGCCAAGCAAAAACAAAACAAGACAAAAAACAACAAACAAAAAAACCAAAAGCAGAAAAAGTTAAAGTAATCACTGGCCAGTTAAGCATCCCTAGAGTCCAGGGACAGGTTAGGGGCCATGTTACCACAGGCTGGATTCTATCCCCCAACGCTTTCTCACCGATGTGGAAAATGATCCTTAGAAAATGTGTCAAAAAAAGAAAAGAGAAAAAAGGGAAAAAAGAAAGAAAAAAACATGGGTTCCCTGACCCATTCTGGCTGTGTGATCCTGGGCCAGTCTCTTAACCACTTGGTGCACTAGGCTATTCCCTAACAGCCTAATTTACAGGGCTGGGGCTGCTCTGCATCAGTAGAGAGAATGTCTTCCCCAGTCCAAATGAAATCATGGGATTGGTCCAAAAACGAGAAGGAATTTCTTTTCCTTCCTCAGGGTGGCTGTTTGAAACAATTCACAGGAAAGTGGCCAGTATTAATGCTCAGTTATATGGAACTCACGTTACTCATAGTTTAATACTATTTGAATATAAGCTATTTGAAGGAAGAGGAAACTCACAAGCAAAAGAACTGCCATATTGACCTCTCCAATCTCTGTTCTCAAGGGTAAGTGTTCATTCACATGAGAATGGGCAGCAGCAGGGATTGGATCATTTTTGGTTTTTATTTCCCTCATGCTGAACACACTGAAGATGGTCGAGATTCTTGGGTGATGGATATCCAAACTTCTATGCCTTGTGCAGGTAGCAACAGCAACCACAAGGGAAACCGCCATCGTGCTCTCCCTGGGAAGTGAAGTGGATGCAAGGGGTGTTTTACAGGGCTACCGTAGGGGAGTAGCCTGATACCCAGGCCCAATAGCAAGGGATTGAAGAGTCAGAGGCCCTGGATGCAGATCCTGGCTGTGTCCAGGATGGCCCATTATATATAACCTTGGCTCTGAGCCTGTTCCCTGCTCTATACAATGGAGATAGCAATGCTGGTTCAACCCAACTTCCAGAGTCCTTGTGAATATCAAGCAAGACAGTGTGGATGAAATCAGTGCGAGTGACCAAACTACCAGGACTGTGTGAATGTCAGGTCCTGTTCTGACCTGGTCTGATGGAGCAAAGTTGGATTGGAGCCTGGGAAATGGGTTGCAGCCAAGTTGGAAGGGGCTTGAGAAGCCAATCAGAGCAGGTTAAAACTAGTCCTAAGGGCAATAGGGAGCCACTGCACTGGGTTGAATCGGGGAGTGGTGAGGTCAGAGCTGTACTCCAAGGAAAATGACTGGGGACACAGTGCAGCCAATATGGACTGGAGCAACGAGAGGCTGGAGCTGAGGACAGCGACTAGGCTGTTGCAATGACCTAGGTGAGAGGTGACCGGGGTCTGGACAAAGGGAAGCCATGTGGGGGGAGAGAAGATGTTTGTGAATGCAGAGACAGTGAAATGCGGTGTC
>CM053628.1:46301705-46329476 GCA_028646595.1 Phalanger gymnotis
GCACAGTACTATGCCATTACATTCATGGACCACAGTTTGCTTACCTATTTCCCCATTGATGCACATCTGTTTTGTTCCCGGTTCCTTGCTACCATCATGGCTAAATAAGACATATTTTGGTAGAAATGGAGACTTTCTTTTTTTCATGACCCCCTTGGAATATGTCCTTAATAGTAGAATCTCCAGGACAAAGGATATGGATGTTTTAACACTTTAATTGCATCCATCCATACCACTTTCCAAAATGTCTATTGTGATTGACAGCTCCACCCAGAGTACACAGCTCTGCCTGTCTCCCCAGGACTCCTCCAACATTGGCCATGCCTATCTTTAGTCATCCTTACCAGTTTACAGCATATAAAGTGAAACTTCAGTGGTTTGATTTACATTTCTTTGATTCTTAGTGATTTGGGGTGGCCTTTCCTGTGGCTGGGAACACTTTGCATCTCTTCTTTTGACAACAGGTCCTTCCTATGCTTTCTCCCCCTATCTACTGCTAAATGGCTTTTGGTCTTAGATACTTGTTTTTAGATGTCTCTCTGTCTTGGTTAACCAACTCTTATGAGATATATTGAATACAAAATTTGTTTTCCACTTAACTGCTTCTTACACTAGACACATGAATTTTGTTTGTATAGCTGTTTTTCAATTTCATAGAATTAAAATAACCTATTTTCTTTTTTGCATTGGTCCTAATCCCTTCTGTGGGATCTGTAATGCATGATTTGCTCTTGTTGCTCATTTGCTTGTAGGTACATGAAGAGGGTTGCGGCTGAATTTTTAAAATTTCTAAATGATTCCTGCCTGCCCTATGCAAAGGCTTGTCCATCACCACCCAGACAGGACCCTACTTATCTGCAGGGAATTTAGAAGGAGAGCATTTTCTAAGATGGCTCTTCATGTGTGTGCCTCGGTTTACCTTGCAGTGATGTTCTGGTCAAGTCTCAGCATAATTTTTTTCTTTTTCCACCAATGGAAGGTGGAGTGGTAAATTGATTTTGTTTTCTTATGCCTGGGTAGTGATGAGGCAGTGGAGCATTCATCCTGACTTAGGACAAGCTAAAACAACAAGGTTCTCTTCCCCCATCAATTTTCATTCCAGATTTTGAAGGAAGCCTTTCTCCAAGAATCAAATTCAGACAAATTGCCTTTCATAAGTTGATTCTGATTTCTTATAATTTCATCCAAAAAGAGACAACAAACCAAAGTTACCCCCAACCTGACTACCTAAGGAATATTTTGGGGCTTAGAAGGTTGTATGCTATGGGAATAGATATTATCTGCTTCGTAGCATTATTCTGTCCACAGCTGAAATTCTTAGTAATCATGTAAATCACCATGATAAAATGGCTGTTAATGGCTTTCTTTTGGAAATGGATCATGGGAACGGTGCCATTACTGCCATTCTTTTCGAGAAAGCAGCAGTTGTATTTGCTCCTGAAGAGTTGGGTAAATTTACTTTTGTGGGTGAAACTGGTCATCGAGACACTGAAGCTGTAACTCCAAAAGATCGAGCCAAGAAAAGTAATGTTGCGTAATGTTTGATTGTCAGCTTGCAAACCAGATGATCAAAGGTGGGCTTCATGTTGTCAGGTTTTATTCAGGATTTTAAAATTAAATGGAGGAAGATGTTTAGACTGTACCACTACTCTTGAAGGCAATGCATGGGGAACAGTCAACAAACAAACATTTATGAAGTCCCTATTTCAGGGGTGGGGAACCTGTGGCTTTGAGGCCATATGTGGCCTTCTAGGTCCTCGAGTGCAGCCTTTTGGCTGAGTCTAAGTTTTACTGAACAAATCCTTTTATTAAGTGGATTTGTTCTGTGAAGTTGGGATTCAGTCAAAGAGCTGCACTTGAGGACCTAGAGGGGATTTGTTCTGTGAAGTGTGGATTCAATCAAAGGGCTGCACTTGAGGACCAAGAGGATCACATGTGGCCTCGAGGCCACAAGTTCCCTACTCTTGCATTCTATACCAGACACTGTGCTAATTTGGGTGATACAAAGACAAATATGACATGGTCTGTATTCTCCAAGAACTTAGACACTTATATTACCATAGGGATGATAGTCCCATTGACTTTGAGGGGCAGCAAGGGCGATCAGGAGAGGCTTTTCATGGGGAAAGTAGAGGTCGAGCTGAGATTTGAGGGAAACAAGAGATTACAAGTTTTTTGAAAGGGAAAAATGAGTAAGGAGTGCCTCCAGAGGCATCCTCACCTTTCCTCTTCTCTACCAGGTTTGGAGCCTGGGTTTTATCCTCTACTCTTTATTCAACATCCCTCCAAATATGCAGCGTGATGCTCAATCTCTTTGTTTCTACCTCCAGGAGCATCTCTGGCACATGGCCCTTTTATTCCACTTCCCCAGCTTCCACCTTACTCTAAGCCCTCATCAGCCTTGACAGAGATTATTGCAATAGCCCAATGGCTCCCTTACCTCAACCTTCTCACCATCCCAGTCCATACTGCTTAACCCTATGACCAGCATGATTTTCCTTGAGTGCAAATCTGACTACATCATTTCGCCATCCAACCCAGACTGCTGCCTCCCCATTGTCTCCAGGGTCAGATATAAACCCCTTAGTTCAGCTTTTAAAGCCCATTCTTCACCACTTGACTCCAAAGCATCTTTTCGGGTTCATTGGACATTACCTTCCTGCCCATCCTTGACAATCAAACCAAAGCAGCCTTTTCTCTGTTCCTCACATGAAATACCTCATCTCTTGTTCTGTTCTCAGACACTAACTATGCCTCAGGGCTGAATAGCAGCCTGGGCCCCCTCTTCTGTGAAGGACCGCCTCTAGTGCCACTCACTGTGTACATGAAGCCTTTCTTGATACTCTCCCCACATCAGGAGGACATTCCCTCCCAAACTGCCTTCTATTTGAGTACTTTGTGCTGGTTTTCTTGATATTTCCTATATATGTGCTTACACAAATTCATAGATAGATAGACATACAGACAGACAGACATAGACATAGACATAGGTATAGATATAGATATAAGGATGGATATGGATGTACATATAAATGTAGATGTAGATAGATAGATATCTCACGTATGTGTGTGTGTCTGTATGTGTGTGTCCATGTACTTGTTGTTCCTCACATTAGAAAGTAATCAGCCTCCCTATGGCCAGGGTAATTTAATTTTTCATATTTGCATCTCCAGGGCCTAGCACAGTGACTGCCATGGAGGTACTTAATCAAAGTTTGCTGGATGATTCTAGGCATAGAGAGTAGCCAGTGAAGAGACAAAGGATGGAAGATAGAGTGGCATCCATATGTGAGGGACATCAGGAAGAATATTCTGGTGAGACCTGAGAGTTTGGGAAGGGGAAGACATAGGTGAATAATGGAATCAGAAAGGGAGATTGGGCCCAAACATTCTACATGGTATCAGAGAGTTGAAAGGGAGGCTCTTGGAGTTTATCGTTTATAGGAAGGATTTGATCAGACCTGCTCTTGAGGAAAATGACTTTATCTGCTGGATGAGGGTGGATTGGAGAAAAGATAGACTTGAGACATGGAAAGCAGCAGGGAGGTGATCACAACAGTCCAGGTGAGAAGGGGATTGAGGGCCTGAACCAGAGTGGTGGCTTCATGAATAGAAAGATAATATAAGAGAGGACAGACACTGGTGAAAGATATTGTGCAGGTAGAAACAATTAGTTCTGGCAACTGATTGGTTCAATGGGGTGAAAGGCAGTGGGGAAATGAGGATAACCTTGGGTTTGTAAACCTAGGTGAGTAGAAAGTTGGTGGGATCTTTGTTGTGTGTGTATGATTTATCCTTTGTTCTCAAAAGGGACCATGACATCAGGGAGATGATGACATGACTTGCAATTGACTTTGATTTGAGTGAGTGAGGGCTGAGCAAAGTCACCATCCTCACTTTCTCCTCCAGAGCCATCTGGGTCCAGTGACCAGATATTCACCAAGACGACTGGAGGTGACCCAGGATGCAGTGGGAGACCTTGGCCCTTTTAAGCTAAAGTCTTTTCAAGTTCTCACTTTGAGGCAAAGCCCATTCAGTGACCATCAGGACAGCTGGCCAAAAGAGGAACAATTACTATTTACATTCACTCTGACCCAGGAAGGCTCAAAAAATTATCATTAAGTAGTGCTTGGGCAGGGACCTATTATTGTCCAATCCATGAGATAAAGAAATTTGGGAGAGTGCTAGTTTTGGGGGAGAAGATATTGAGTTCTGTTTTGGACATAATGCACATAAACTCTATGCGAAATCCATTTTGAAATATGTAATAGACAGTTTGCAATATGAGACTAAAGGTCAAAGGGAACCTAAGGTTGAATCTGGAGATGTGGGATTCCTATGCAGAGGGATGCTGGTCAGACCCTGATAGCTGAAAAACAACTGTGTAGGACCTAGCAACTCTGACTGAAACAATGATCCCTCACAACTCCAAATGACTCAGGAAGAAAAATGCCATCTATCTCTGGATAGAAAACTGGACTCAGAGTATAGCTTGAAGCATATTTTTTCCCTTTTTCCATTTTCCCTGCTGTTTTTTCATAGTAAGGCAAATGTGGAAATATGGTTTGTATGTCTTCATATGTATAACTGGCAACATATTTCTTCTTTTCTCAGTGGGTGGGAGAGGGACCAGAGAGAGGGAATTAATTTGGAGCTGAAAAGAAAAATTTTTTAAAAGATACAAAAAAAAGAAAGGGCTTGCTACCATCTTGAATTTTACTTTCAATTCAGCATTAAGTATCTACTCCATGCCAGACTGTGAGTTCAGTTTGGGGACATAATGACAAAAATCCAGTCCTGGTCCTCAGGGAGCTTACACTCCACATATGACATTAGCCACATTGGTGCAAGAGAGGGAAAGAATGGGCACCTGTGGCCCTGAGACTTTTGTTGTAGAATCTGTGACTGTGGATCCCAGCCCAGCTCCACCAAGCCTCCTTCTCCTTCAGATGGGACAATCTATGACCCCAGACTGGGGTCCTTGTCTATGCAGCCGGTCTCGGCACAACTCCTTGATGAATCCTGTCCATCATTTCCTGCACTGCCTTTGCCCCTCTAGTCCTCCAGAGCAGGGGATGCCAGGGCCGGAGTGAATTCAGCAGGATCTCCCCATGGCCATCCCCTAGAAATGCTATTTATTTACATGTATGTATGTATGCATCAAAGGGCTACATTTTTGCCTAAGACTATAACAGAATGCTCTAACAAAAAAAAAGAATAAAATTCAGGCCAATGCCAGGTTGGAAAGCAGAAAAAAAGGAAGGCAAAGGAATGGCTGATAAAGAAGGTATAGAATGGTGTGTAAAGGAGATCTTTGGATGGTCTTGAGAACAGAATGTCTTCAGGATAATAAAAGGGATGTGTCAATATTATGTCAGCTGGGGAACAATGTTTGGTAAAGAGAAGAAGCCAGATGTGTTTGATTGAGGATATACCAAGTATGGGGATTTAGAGGGAGCATGTACATGCATGTATTCAATCTACATGTATACATTCTGGTTACTGTGTGTGACAATCAATAAACTTCTTGTTAATTTGAGATAATTTCTGCCTACTGGTTTTTATGACCCCACAATATATATGTGAGTGAATATATGTGGCTATATAGACATATATATATATATAGGTATACATTAATATGTGTATGTAAATACATATATATATACATGTATATCTCATTTGTGTTGTTACCATCAGTTTTTCCATTTCATTCTTTTCTGAATATATTGCTCTCATCTACATTATCCAACAAGCCATCCCTTGCAACAAAGATTTTGAAAAAAGGAAAAACAACACAGTTCAGTTTTATACCTCCATTACAGAGGTGAGGATCTCTGGGTGTGGAGCACTACCTTTACTGTCACACATAGCCGACATGTTGGTTTCTTTCTCTTCTCCCCCACCCCCATCTTTTTCACCAGGAATGGCTTGATGTTTAGGGGTTGGAGGGAAAGGTGGAAGTATCTATTCAAAATGAATGAATTTCCAAGACACTTGAGCAGCAAGATGGAGAACTAGACGTTTTCTTTTATCCCTGTGATATCTCAAATCCCTCCCAAAAAAATTATTCACAAAGATAATTTCAGCTGTCAACTGAACAAGAGTTTTAGGGCACATAAACAACATGAAGGGGAATGGAGGATAGAGAGGAGTGTGGGATGTGCTGGGGTCAAATCAAGGATGAGCAATGAGAGAAGACAACCTCTGTGATCTCAGAAAGAGAAGAGGCTACAAGGGAGTATGTGGGAAAGGAAGGGAAGGGAATAAGGCCTTACTTTGTTGGTGGGAGGGGGTTCCACTGGCAAGTGCTCCTGTGGGTGGTGAGAGATGGATTTTTTGGGGGAAAATGGGAGCTGTCCACTGGGTATGGCCTTCAGGATTTGGTGCTTGAAAAGTCTACTTGTCCTACATTGGGGAGGCAGATTTGGAATCCCTGGGGGCAACTGACACCTGGGGGAATGGGAGACCATGGACACAGGGAGGAGATTTTGAGGCAAAGGCAGGGGGGAGGAAGGTAACCCAAGGAGGTTATATTTCAGTGGTAGCATACATGCATCATCCAGGGTGTGGTGTGGAAAGAGCTCCACCATGGGGCAGTGTCTTCACTTCTTCTGGGAGTTGGGCACAACAGAAAAGGGGAATCCATGGTGCAAGCCCTATGAGGCCACAGCAGAAAGTGCCTAGAAGGAGAGCCCAGAAAGTATACATTGAAAGCCTTGATTGCATGAAGAATACAGAGAAAATAGAGACTAGATTGATATAGGAGTCAGGAATCGGAGAATGACGGTCTAGAGTATTTGGAAAGAGAGGAGAGAGAATGAAGAAAGTGAGAGAAATCCTTTTGGAAAAGAGGTGCAAAAAATGAAAACTTGAAAACAAATGAAAAAGAATAATAAAACAGGAAGAAGGGAAAGGGAAATATACCTGGCTGAGAGGGAAAAGGGGAGGGGGAGAATTCTATAGTCAGATAAAAACGGGAGAGGAAAAGGAATGGACAACCAAAACTCCAAAGGGAAATGGATAACAAACAAGAAAAAGGGAGCAAAGATGAGGGGATGAGAGCATTAGGGGAAAAGACAAGTTAAATAAATAGCATTAAAGTAATTGAAGAAACAGCTTACTGTGTTTACTGGAGAAATAAGGGGAAAACATAACTTGAAGAAAAATCTGATATGAGAGACAAATGGAGGAATGTGTTAACCTAACTCTTAAACTTCATATGTGTAAGGATTAAACAATCTGATAAAATGAAAAGGTGTCAGCATGTCGGGGAATGGGAGAGCAGGATTCAAAGTCACTACAGTGTTGTGTGACATGCTTGTAGTATGTCGTCACATTTTTCAAGGACTCAGTGGCATTTCTGAAGATCCTACAATGAGTTTCACGGACACCAAGACAAAAGTGAAAGATCCCCAACCTCGAGGAGCTTATATTCTAAGTTGGGGTGAAATTGGTGGAGCCATCTAGCCCATATAAGTAGGTACCAAGTAAATGTAGGGTTCTTGGAGTGGGTGCAGGAAAGACCTCATGGAGGAGTTGGCCTTTGATCTGAAGACCAGAAAGGAAACCAGAAGCCCCTCTGGCTGGACCGTAGGACGTGTGCAGATTAAGAAGTAAGCTCCAGAATGAGAACGGGTGGATTCCGAGAGCAGACTGAAGTATATTTTTCTCTTCTTAAAAAAGTAAAAGCCTGATTGGTAAGAAGCCTGGAGTGGTAGTTACAGCCAGGCAGTGGCCCAGCCAGCCCTCATCCCTCTTCCACATGACATCTTTTCAAGTACTTCCAGACTGATGGAATGATCCTCCTGGAGCTATTTCACCAGGATCTCCAAGTCCCTCAAGCCCCACTCCAATGGTATAAACAGAAGTGGTCCCGATGTAGACTGTAGATTGTTTCTCTGTCTTGATAGTGGAACACCCAGAATGGACCACGTTCTTAGAGATGTGCTCTGAGAAGGGCAGATACGGTGGCAGGATCACCTTCTTAGTCTTAGACAATAAGTCTCTTAAGGCAGTACAAACTCTTGGGTTTGGGGTTTTGTCGGAGTGTGTGTGTGTGTGTGTGTGTGTGTGTATGTGTGTGTGTGTGTGTGTGTGTGTGTGTGTGTGTGTGTGTGTAGGGGAGATGTCACTGTAAGATGCCAGAATCTGTTCTGCC
This sequence comes from Phalanger gymnotis, assembly GCA_028646595.1. Classification (NCBI taxonomy): domain Eukaryota; kingdom Metazoa; phylum Chordata; class Mammalia; order Diprotodontia; family Phalangeridae; genus Phalanger; species Phalanger gymnotis. The sequence continues at coordinate 46,309,864 of CM053628.1, forward strand.
CTAATTAAGCCAATTATAGTGCGGCATACCTTCTGAAGGAATACTGATATACCATAGAACGAGGGGCCCATACCAGCTTGGTTGTTAATAGCTTTTATTAGGATTAATTAAGCTCATTGGGGAGAGTTTACTCACAGGAGGCCAATTGTCCTCGGCAGCAGCAAGACAAAGTAATATGGATTCATGCACCAACCCCAGGCCAGGTCAGGTAGTCTATAAAAACTGAACAAAGAAGGCATGGCACAGGGTCATGTGCAAGTGTTCCCATGGGATATTTGGAGCTTCTTTTGCTGTTCACATTTCCTCAAGGTAGTTTATATTCTTCTGTGGAGTCCCAGGTCATATTCCCATTCTTACTACTCCATTCATTTCACCTCTCTTGACCTGAACATCCAATCTTTCCAGTAATATTTTCTGCAACATGCCCTAACTGGTGCATGAGTGCTTTTGTCAATATGGAGGAAGCAGAGGAGCTTGCCAATGAGTTACATTGGAGGCACAAGCCACAACAGCAATACAAACACAAGTAGGGAAATATGACCAATGAGAAAATTGGCACAATTATTACAATTTTTCTTCATTCCACACCCATGGAGGTGAAGGAAGAATCAATGATATTGGGTGATTAGTGGGAGAACTAGACATCTAAACTTAATTTATCACAGACTAGCTGAATTTCTTTTTCTTTATTACAATTTCTTTTTTACGCCAGAGATAGCAAAGAGTTGCAGGAACTTTTTTATGTTGAAAGAGTTATTTCATTTTATTTAAGTTCACGGACCCCAGATAAAGAACACTTACCCTAGGCAAAATTATGGTGGTAAAATTCTTCCCCAAGTCCACCAATCTGCACAGCACTCATACCAGACCTACAGCTGTCAGCTAAGTTTGCTACCCTATGAAATCCTCTGTCCTCCAAAATGTATTTTTTCAACTATTTTTTTTTCTAGCTGAATTTCTGAAATGAGTTCAGAGACAAAGAAACATGATTTGGGCAACTCTACAACATATTAGGGGTGATACATAATGGTATCAGAATTGATTATAAAATGGTATCAGACTCATTTGATTTCTCAGTCTCTCATTCTGTTAATGGGAGACTTGTCACAATTTTCCCAGACAAGTTAATGTAAAGACAACTAGATAAACCGATCACGGCACAAGCCATAGTAAGAATGTCCAAAACCATGGACTAATTGTAGGGGCATATTTACAGGACACCAGGGTAACAGAGATCTCAATATAACAAAACAGTGAAAAAAAGCCAGAATAATACAATGAAGACCATCAACATCTGCTGACAAGTCTTTTTGGATTTTGTGGTTACTAAAATGTAACCCACTCCCAATGCTCATTTAATCAGCAGATTTCATCTTGGATCTCAGACGTCCCACATAGTCTTGGTTTTTGGAATCATCTTTTCTTAGACGTTGTGGGATAGGTCTTCTCTTTAGTAGATTTGCTTCTCTGGTTCCAAGTTGCTTCTAGAGACTCTTCAGGTGCTCCTGCTAAAATCTTTTACAAAATAGATCTCAATACAAGTTGGTGCTGATGGAATCCTAAAAAAGCTGCCCCCAGCCCCAACATTCTGACTTCCTTATGGGCCCCACTGAACAGTGGGCATGTCCTGATTTAACCACACAATCTGGCTTTTACTATACCACAGGTCCTCAGACTCAATATAGCCACTGCCTCCAGATGCAACTCACATATTTGAAGAGGTTTTTTTCTTGTACTCAACCACAATCACATTATCCATTTAGCCCAAGACAGGACCATAATACCTAACTATCCATCTTGACCAGACAAGACCACAATAGCTAGCCAATAGAAGGAAAGCACAACCAGGATGTTTGACCACTAAATCATATAAAGGAGGCCTCCCCTATTACCTAATCTCTTGACAAACCCCTCTTGCCTTTTTAATATTCCTAATTTGTGTTATGTAATTGCATCTTTATGCTATAAAAATCCATCTTGCTTTCTCTGATGTTGCTGTTTCCTCTTAAAACCTAGCCCAATGCCAAGGGGTGTCAATCTTCAATAAATATCTATACTTGGATTAGAGATGGTCTAACTCTGAATTCTTTGAGATGGTGCCACAATACAACATGAAACCTCAACAGTTTTGGGCATCCCTGGGTGGGCAGAGTCCCAACCCCCATTCCATGGGACTAAACCACAACCACACACTCTCTCAAATTTTACTTCTCCAATAACCAGTTCATGTGGTGAAAACCAGCTCAAACCTTATTAACAATAGAGTTATAAGAACATCAAATTAGGAACCCATAGTTCACTTGAAACTTCAGAGAATTTAGGTTTTCACATGTACCACCAGAATCATTTACATTTACTACATATGATGGTCTGATCTTGTTTTCTCAAAATTTTCCCATTCCTATTAATTACAATTAGTCTTAGGTTTCACTAACCCCAGCTCAGAGGTAGATACAATTATTTTTACTCTCATAGAGTTGCAATAAGCAATAAAAGTTTACCAGGACTCGTATACATAAGGGATTTCAATTCATATCTTTTACTTGTACTTTTTTCCTCCTCAAGTCTAAGCTCGTCCTGGTGTAAAGATTAGAAATCTTTTCTATATTACAAACAACCTTGTGAGTTCTCAGTAATTTCATCTAGGAATGTCTAGGAATTTCATAACCCAAGCCTGCTCAACCTGCGGCCAGTGGGTTTGCTATAACCCATAACAAGCTCTTTTCACAAGGCTAATGTCTTTGCTGGAACAGATGGTTCCAGTTTACAGATAAAGAGGACTCCACCAGCTCTTTTCCATGTATCTTTTCTCACAGAGTAATTACAATTTTTCCTCCCTTTAAACTTTTTTTCCAGTCCTTACTGAATCTTATCACTCAGTAACAGACCTGACTGGCAGGATTTTTCCTAAGCTATTATAGCTTGTCTATCTGGGATTTCTAGGAGGGCTCAAGCTTGCCTCTCCACTTCTCTTAAAAAATTACACTATTTGCAGGGAGAAAGCAAGACAGTTCTTAAAATTCAAGTTAAACATAATTTATTATGTCTCATATAGTTGACAGTCAAAATTTCCAATTTCAAAGCACACCAAATTAAAAGTCATTTTAAAACTGATCAGTGCTTAACTTTAGTTTGGAAGACTCTCTAAATATCTAACTAGATGTTCCAATCAAACTCGATTACTTTTTGGTTGTCTCCTGATTCACACAAACCTTTTCTCTTTTTCTGAGCCAGGAAGGGGTTAATAATAAAGGCAGGCAGCTTTTAAGGTGCCAGGTCTATTTTTTTCCTCTGAAACTTCACTGGCACCCCCATCCACCCAAACTTGTCTCTCTATAATCAGTGAGATGACCTACATTTCCGAGTTGTAAAACACTGTGTCTGTCACTCTGGGGGATGAGAGGTGGGAAATGCTCTTAGTCCCCTTAAAACAAATTCTAAAGAAATTTTCAGAATTTATAAAAATATTTAAATCACAATTAGGAATTCACAGTAAAGAATTTGCATTTTAGTGCCAAATTCATTTTCTGATTAGTTTACCATGTGAAAACATTATAGAATCAGAGCAAAAAGATCCGCTTCCTGCTTATTTGCTGTTCCCTCCACTTTCCCTGAGTTTGGACACAGTTTAGGAGTATAAAGAGAAAAGAGAAGTCTTTTAGAAAACTTACAGAGATTTATATTACTTAACAAGACACAGAAAGTGATTTGCCAGCAAAGATTTTCCTTCAGAACTTCATGCACACAATTACAAACTCTGAGAGACACATAAACACATGCACATTGTGGTCTGACACTTCCTTTGTCAATCCTATCCCAAACAATTTTCACTTCACTGACTTTTTTCTATTCTGCCTGTCTCCTGTCCCTCTGACACATGCAGGCAGAAATGGAGAGACAGAGAGACAGAGACAGAGTCAGATAGAGAGAGTCAGACAGAGAGAGAGAGAGAGAGAGAGAGAGAGAGAGAGAGAGAGAGAGAGACAGACAGACAGACAGACAGACAGAGAGACAGAGAGACAGAGAGAGACAGAGAGACAGAGAGAGAGAGACAGAGAAAGACAGAGAGACAGAAACAGAGAGAGAGACAGGGAATCTGTTTTTAATCCAAGGATACAGAGGGCAACTGCTATTTCAAGGTCTTTCTTAAAAGAGCTAAAAGTTTGGATCTGTGCCTAGGTTATTAATCTCCCATTAAGAACACAAACAGTTGGCATGCGGGATTCTTCTCCCACTCCAAGCCAATGTGCATTTTCTGGGTGTTCCTCTACTTTCGTGGATCATCAGTGAGCTGTGAGTGGCCAAGCAGAGATTCCCTTCTGGCAAATATGCTATCTTTCCCTCAGAGATAAAGAGGGCCAGAATTCCCCCTTGGAAGGCCTCACTTCTCAAGCCCCTTTCTTTGAGACCTTACTGACTACTCCAAATGTAAGTGGGCAGAATATGTTCTGCCCTAATGATGCCAATTGTAGGGTGGCATGCCTTCTGAGAGAATACTGAGACACCATAGAAGGTGGGACCCTTACCAGCTTGGTTATTAGCAGGTTTTATTAGGATTATTTAGGTTAATGGGCAATTAATCGATTGGGCTAAGTGATAATTAATTAAGCTAATTGAGCCTCACAAGAGCCCCATCATTCTGGGCAGCAGCAGGACAAAGTACCATCATGGATCCATGCACTAACCCTAGGCCAGGTCAGGCAGTCTATAAAAACCTAACAAAGAAGGCATATTGCCAGGGAGGGTCAAAGGTCATGTGCAAGTGTTCCCATGGGACAGTTGGAACTTCTTTTGCTGTTTACATTTACTCAAGGTAGTTTACATTGTTCTGTGGAGTCATAGGTCATGCGTTCCCAGTCTGGCTACCCCTGTAGTGGCAACTTCTCTGTTGAGTTTTACTGAGATAGCATTCCACTTGAAGCCCCAGATGTTTTTTTGGATGAACAGTTACCTAGCCACATCGCCCCTCCTTATGGGGGAGGGGATAGGGGAGGGAGTCGAGAGGGAGGGGAGGAGGAGGGAAAAGGAGCAGGAGAGGGAAGGGGAGAGAAGGAGGGAGTAGGGGGAGGGGAGAGGGAAGGGGGAGGGGGAAGGGTAGGAAAGAGGGGAAGGGGAGAGAGGAGAGGGAGGAAAGGGGGAGAGGGAGGCGTGGGAGGGAAAGGAGGGGGGCAATACACAAATCTAGTTCTCCCACAGGTGGTTCTGGGAATCCAGTTGTAATAAGAAGAGCAGGTCAACAGGTCAGGCACTTCCAGGGGTGATGCTCTTAACCAGACAGGTTCTCTGTGATCAAAGTTTGGCTTCCACCTTTACTTTGATTCCTTAGGAAGGCCTTTTTTTCGTGTTGCTAGTTACCTTCCTAAGGGGACAGGGATGGAGAGAGTTTTGAGACTAGAAAAATGCTTCTCGATTATTCTAGAGAAACTAAAAAGAATGAACTTCCGATAGAGTGTCTAAGTAAGTGGCAGTTCTCAATCTCATATTGGCAATGTTTTGTACCCTTGTGCATCCTGCTTATCACAAGTGTGATTTACAGGAACAGCTGGATATCAAACAAACAACCAGAGGATGAAGCCAGTCTTGGTTGCAAAGGGCTGCAAAAAAAAAAACTGTGATGTGCCAAACCCAAACAGGATCAGGTCTGCGAGGAGATATCCAAGAGGGGCAGGAGCAGGGTCAGGGAGGCACCGATGATGATGTCACATCACTTGCACATCTGTTCAAAAGAAAAAGAAGCTGGCAGATCTAGGTATGGAAGCTGTCATCAAGGGACCCAAAACCATTTCACATGTCTATTGTTGACCCAGCCCATACTCCACTTCACCATCCCAGTGTTCTCTGCTAGAATGAGCTGCTGCTCTGACGAGGAGCGGGAATCTACTCCACCACATTTTAGCTCTTTCTGTGAGAATTTGCTGCTTCTTTTCCCAAATCAATGGGGAGTGGAATAATGATTTTAAATCCATCCACCAATCCAGGATGAATTTTCCTTGGCCTATTATTCAACTAGCTCATGGCTTTTCTAATGACTGCTTTCTAGTCAGCAGACTTTGCATCCTCTAAGATTTGATTCACCTGAGTCTTAAGTACCTGCCTATCTTCCCTGCAGCCTGTGCATTATCAAATTGGTGGAAGTTCCCTAGAAAAGCCCAGGCCTTAGCCTACTTCTTGGCTGTATAGGCAGAGAAAGGTGATCTGTGATTGTTCTCAGTCATTACTGTCTGATAAACAATTACTGTCTTAATAAACAATTAACAATGCTAGTCTTTTATGAGGGAAGCCTGTGTTGGCTCATGTACAAGGGAGATCAAAATCTAGCCTTCAGCATGGACAGATTGCAATATTTTTTGTTGACCTTATTAGAGAGTAGGCAAAAATAATTAATTTGCCATTCTGTTCCAGGAATGCGGTTGTTGGTGATGAATCCAATAGCTGAAATCCAATGGACTTCAAGAAAGACCTGGACTTCTGGAAATGGACCAAAGTAATGCTGTGCATGAACTCACTCCATTTCTTCTCTTTAGCCCCGGTTTATTCAAGAGTTGGGGGGGGGAATGTGCAACCCTCCATAAGGAGTCTACCTGTTTGGGGGTCATACTTCTCTGATATCTTAGAGGACATGTCAGTGAGATGGGCTGCTACCTCCTCACAAAGATGGCTTATTCTTGTCCCCTCAGCATTGAATCTCTTGGTTTTAAGTCATTTCTATTTCATCACCAACTGAGTGGTGGCAGTTCCAACATGTCTGTCAGGGGGATTTGGCCCCAGGCTAATATGGGAATTGGTGTTCCCACTGTTAGTGGCATACCAAACAAGGTCAGGCCCTTGGTCTGTTTGATAGCATAATATACTAACAAGGACATTTTTTCCCACAATAATGTATCTAATCTGAGGGCCAGTAGTTATCTTTTTCATCTCCAACCCTAGTGGCATATAAGCCTTTTCCTTCTCTCGCTTTGGCTTGCTCCACAAGTACTAAGTCATAAAATCTCCTGCATGGCTAACTTCTAGTCTCTAAAAGGAGTTATGAATTGGTATAAGGCACATGGTATGCTACACTGTGTCCTTCACTTATTTTAGTGCGTGCTGTTCTTTTGCTCTCCCCTCAAAATGTCGCCATATTTCCCTCTAACTCTAGCTAGCATCATAATTAAATGTGGAATGTGGTTTTTCCAGAAAACAAACCATCCAACAAGTTTCTTCTGTGTCTCTCTTTTCTCCTTTTGGGGTTTTAAAGCTAATTTTTTTCTACTTCTGGCTGAGAAGCAGATACTCCCTTAGAAGTTTAAAACATACCTAAGAATTTAATTGAAAATAACAATGATGAGGAAGAGGAGCAAGAGGAGAAGGTAGGGGGAAAGGGAAAAGAAGAGGAGTTATGTACCAGATAATATGCTTTTTTTTATAATTGTTGAACTTTCTGTACCATTTTTGGAGCAATTGCCTATCCTCCATTTGTTAATCCTTTTTGTGACTTCTAATACCTTGCCCTTATCATGTTCCCTAACTAATATGTCATCTATATACTGCTCTCCAAGGTAGGTGCCTGAGTCCATGTTATCTAGATCTTCTCTGCAGAGAGGACAGAAGAATACTGGTTTGTACATTTCAACAATTCTTGGCTCAGAAGAACAGGCAGTGGGACAGACTGGGTTCATGGGGCCACAACATGCCAACCCTTGGTTTAGATGACCATTTAGGCAATACAAAAATTAACCCCATTAGGAACAAATCACCAACCTGATTTCCTAGAGCTTGCCAGCAATCGAATCTTGTACCGGTATTCAATGTCAAGGTTTCATCTCTCAATCCAGGTAGAAGTCATCTGTCTCCCTACAAGGTGGTTGGCTGGCATGTCTTCAAATCCCTGCCAGTCACTCAGCATCATCTTCAAGCAAAAATGAGTTTCACATGTGAGGAATATAGGCAACAATTCTCAGTCTCAACCCAAGAGCAGAATGAAGGTTTTTATGCGTCTAATTCTGGCCATTAGCCGGTTATACCCAAGTTCAGATTGGTGGCCAGGAAACTCATTTGTTTACCAATTAATTTTCTTGATACCACCATGTAAAAAGCTAATGATGAAGTTGCCTATCAAATTTTCCCACTTGTGGTCTGTTATATATGGAAAATCCAAATATTTATCAGTTGTTTATGAAAATACACATTGCTTACTAACCTGTAGGTTACAAGAAGCTTCTCTTAATATTGAAAAAACAAGTTAGGAGGAACAAACATCAAAAATACTTCAACATAAAACGATGGCCTGACAAAAAATGGAATCAGATATGTCACAGACCACAAACTTATTCTCAGGCCACCTGGTGCTTTCTACCCAGGTGCCCAGTCGTAGTTCCCTTTCAGTCATTGGGTATTGTAATATTCCTGGCCAAGTCTCTGTCTCCAGCGTCCACAGATCTCTGTGTCTTTGTCCCTCAGCTTCCAGGTGCTGGGGACTTTTTCTTGGATAGTCAGAATTAGGTCTGGTGTGTTTTTTGGAACTTTGTGAGTGAGACCTGGTAGGCAAGGGATGATATACTGTATTTGTTCCTGCTGCTCTACTGTCTTGACTCTGCCTCTTTGAAATACTTTTAATTTTTAAATGTTATTTCTTCAAAATAGGGGGATTTTTCAAACTATACTGTTGACACTTTCAGAAGAAAACAATGACATACAAAAACACAGTACAATCACATTAAATTAAAGATTTCATCATCCTCATCTTCTGGACTGGCTTCTTGTAAAGGCATGGATTCCTCACAACTGTCAGGGTCTGGTATTAGGGGTATTTCAATGAGTGGAGTTGGAGGAAGAGAGCTCATGTATTCTGGAATGATTAAGATGAACTGACTGTGTTGCTGCGAATGTGCTATACTGAGGATCATGTCCATGGCAATGTTTCTTTGGTCACTGTTCATACCGACATCAAATGAGTCCAGGCATCTGAAGGGTGATTCTGTGATGGCCCATAGAGAAACAGTGCATAAAAACTTTGAAAAAGAGTGTATATTTCCTGAAACTATGTGTGTGCCATGGAAAGGTGCTTTGTTCTCCTCTGCAGGCTGGACAGGTATAGAAAGGGTCTGATTTTCATGATCCAAGTGTATCTCCCCCAAGAAGGACCACCGAGATAGTAAGCTCTCAAAGTACAACTTGCATTGTACAGAAAGATGACTTCTCTGTTTCTGGTACATTACATATCTCTGGGATAATATTTCATCCACTGATAGAATAACCTTTTGCAAATACTTCACTTGAAGGTTTACATCTCTACAGTTTTCTTTTACCCCTTAGAGCAGCTTCTTTATCTCTTCCTGGCTTCCATGAGTATAGTTTTCTGACTCACTTACTCACCTCCTAGTGTGAGCTCTGCAAGCTCCTGACCCAGCTTGGGGATGACTGGCTTGTCCCTGCTTGGGAGTTTGAGGAGAATGCTGCTGGACTCAGCCATTGTCAGCTGGCTAGGAGGCTCTACAGGTTCACAGCAACTGGACTGCAGGCTCACCTTTGGTCTGGGAATCCTTCTCTGCTTATACCTCTGTAGGCTTCCACCCTGGTGTGGAGGCTAGAACTGAGTCCCCATCTGCTCCTGGCATCATTGGAGCCACAGGGTTAGTTTGTTTCTGAACTTGTTCCATGGTCAGTACCCAGCTAAGTAGCCTGCTAGTGACCACTCCTTTCCACCAACCCAATGTGCCTATCTCCCTGCTCAGTCTGACCCAGACCAGGGTAGTGGGTGACAGAGCTTCCAGATGGTACCCATCCCTGCACCTTGCACTAGTTCAGGCATCCCCTGGGATGTCTTTCTTCATAGTGCAAGGGCATAACCAATTTACCATTACATGTTGAAGGTAATTTTAATGCTGTACCATTTGATTTTTCATAATAATTTGTAATATTTCCTTCTCTGTCCAAGGGCTAGCTTAGAGAGAAGCCCCTTCCCAGCTAAAAACATGTCCTAAACATTCTAGCTCCTCTCATGCCATCTGCTGAAGGCATCTGGACTGGGCCCCACCCAACTCGGAAGCAGATTAATGTCTATGGCATAACTAGGATCCAGTTTGTGTTAGGTCCTTTCCAGGAGGAAAGATTTTCTGCCTTTGCTCCCCTCTATTCAAGTTTGGGGTGCCCCAGCTTATGAAGGAAAAACCAAACCAGAGAAGCCCGATGGGGTGCCCAGATTGCTGAAGGGGGCTCATACCTCTTGACCAGGTCACATTCTAAGCTGAGCCCATCCCCTCTGCAGGTTGTGTTTGTCCTTCATTCACGAAGGGAAATGATGACATGACTTGCAGTTGACTTTGATTTAAGTGAGGGCTGGGCAAGGTCACCAGTCTCACTTTCTACTCCAGAGCCGTTTGGATCCAGTGACCAGATATTCATCAGGATGACGAGATGACCCAGGATGCAATGTGAGACCCCGGCCCTTTAAGGCTAATGCCTTTTCAGGTACTCACTTAGAGTGAGGTAACAGCCATTCAGTGAATAGGGCTCTATAAGAAATGAATCAAGGTGGGGCAGCTAGGTGGCACAGTGAGTAGAGCCCGGGCCTTGGAGTCTGGTAGTACCTGAGTTCAAGTCTGCCCTCAGACACTTGACACACTCAACAGCTGTGTGACCTTGGGCAAGTTACTTAACCCCGATTGCCCTGCCTCCTCCCCTCCAAAATAAAAAAGAAAACGTGTGATTAAAACAAAGGAAAAAAAGAAGTGAATCAAGGGATGTCCCAGGTTGTGTTTTTTTGTTTGCTGTTTGGACAGAGAAACCCCCTCTACAAGGAAGTGATTGGGAGGGCCTGAGAACTCTTAGTCTACCTCCTCATTAAATGTCCACCAATCCAGGTAAAGTTTCAGTTGTGAGTGGAGTTCCCCAGGCAGAAGGAACACACCTGATTTAAGATGTTTCACAGTCTCTCTTGGCATCTTTGGTTATTAAGAGAACCATTAATTTATTGATTGGCTGGCTCATTTAATAAAGTAATTTTTATTACCCAGAACTTTGTCTCTTGGACTTTTTACTCATGTGACAGAAACATGAATTAGACTTATACTTTTCAATGCTTACAATCAAACTTTATTCATTAACAGCATGCAAACATTAATTTATAGCGACTATTTTTTTCATTTTTAAAATTTTAAAATTTTTTTAAACTTTCAGTTCCATATTATATCCCTCCCTCTACTCCCTCCCCCACCCATTGAGGCAACGAATAAAATACGCATTACACATATAAAGTCAGGCAAAATATTTTCACATTAGCCATATTGTGTGGGAGAGGGGCAACACGAAACATAAAGTGAAAAAAATGCTTCGATCTGAACTCAGAATTTATCAGTTCTCTCTCTGGAAGTGGTAGCATTTTTTTTATCATGAGTCCTTTGGAATTCTCATCCATCATTGTATTGATGATAGTATCTCAGTCTTTCACAGCTGGTTATTATTACAATAATACTGTAACTGTGTACAATGCTCTCTTAGTACTTCTGCTCACTTCACTTTTCATCGGTACATATGTCTTCCCAAGTTTTTCTGAAACCATCCCCTTCATCATTTCTTACAGCACAATAACAATTCGTTATAATAATATACCAAATTTATTCAGCCAATTGATGGGCATCCCTTCAGTTTCCAATTATTTACCACCACAAAAAGCTGCTATAAATATTTTTGTATAGATGGTTCTTGCCCCAATAGCTTGTATCTTTGGGTTTCTCAAACACTAGGTTAGTGTGGTTTATATTAACAATACGAACATTAACCCTATTAGGAACAAACTACTACACTTATTTACTGAGAGTTATCGGTAGGTATGTCTCATACTAGTACTCGAAGGCAAGGCTCCCTCTCTGCCCAGCCAGAAGCTGTGTTTCTTTCCAAGATGATTGTCTGGCAAGTTGGCAAATATCCATCAGTCAATTGGCACTGTGCTCAATTGATTAGGGCAATTGAATCTCGTCTGGAGAACAGAGGTTCTAGGCTGTCTCAACCCGGGAGCAGGCTGAGGGCTAAGGACTCCAGGGGTTTCTTACAATTCTGGCTATGGACATTAGCTAGTTGCACCCAAATTCTGATTAGCAGCTGGTGACCTAATTTGTTTACTAAGAAATTTGATTGATAGCTAATGCTATAAGCTAATGGTGAGGTTGTTTACCAAATTTTCCCATTGGTGGACTGTCCTACATGGGGGTAACATATAATTATCAGTTTTTCATGAACATACACATTGTTTACCAATCTATTCCATAGTATGTTTATCTTAATAATGAAAGAGAAGTTACAAAAACAAACATAGGAACACTTCATCACAAAATGTTAGCCTAACAAAAAATGGAGTAAGTTATATCAAGACAACAAATGTACATCACTACTTCCACCCTCTGGCTGCTGGCTATCCCTACAGCCATCTAGGATAGTCTATAGTATTATAATTACCATTAATACAATGCAAATAGCAATCCCAAACAATTAAACATCACTTAGGGTTAAAACAAATGGTATGCACAAGTATCATTATTACACTTGTCATTAACACTTAAAAATGTTCTTAATGCATTATGATGATAGGTCTTTCCATATGTCCCATGTTCTCTCATATCAAGTCCTTTGCAGACCAAGCCAGGAACTTTTATAAGAGAACATATTTCAAGGTTTCTTGATATCTTCCCACTCAAGCCAACACCCTGCGATTTTCTGATGATCACTGTCATGTCCTTCCATCATTTGTCTTTCTTCAGGCCAGACGTGGCTAAAGTCTCTGATTGCCTGCACCACCGCCTGGTGATGCTTAAGCAATCATTGTTGTATCCTGAGTTTTTTTGTGTCTCTGGCAAGCCCAAAGGTTGCATGGAACCCCTCTACTTCCAGTGCAGTGTCTAAACAAGTGGCATTCCCCACTGCGATATTAGCAATGTTTTGTATCCTTGTGCATCCTGCTTTCACAACTGTGATTTGCAGGAACAACTGGATATCAAACAACCAAACAGAGGGTGAAGCCATTCCTGTTTTCAAGGGGCAGCAAGAAGATACAGCGAGGTGATACACAGGATAGGGCACATGATGAGATAAGCAACGATGAGCAGCAGTAGAGTCACGAAGGCAACAATGATGAAATCACAGCACTCGCACGTCTGTTAAAAAGAAAGAGAATTTGGCATAACTTTGTACACAATTTATCATCAAGAGACCTGGAACCTTTTACCAGATCCATCTGTAACCCAGACTGTATTCCAATTTTCCACCCCAATGGTCTCCACTAGAACTAGATGCTAGTTTGGAGTGGGGGAGGCTCTATTCCATTGTATTCTAGCTCTTTCTGCAAGAATTTTTTTGCTTCTTTTCCAAATCAATGGGAGGTAGAACAGTAATTTTAAACTTCTCCATTAACCCAGGATGAATTTTCCTCTGCTTCTTTGTCAACTACCTCACTTCTTTTTCTAATGACTGTTTTCTAATTGGTAGCCTTTGTATTCCCTAAAGATTTTATTGACTTGAGCCTTAAGGATTTTTCTATCATCTATGCACCTTTGCATTACAAGGTAGGTCAAAGTTCCACATATTGGCCTGGGCTTTCACTGAGTCCTTCACCTTATGGGTTGCAAAATGTGATCTGTGATCATTCTTAATCATTGCTACCTGGCCATATAACCAAGTAACAACGCTAGCCCTTCAGGAGAGGAGTCTGTGTTTTCTCACGTCCAGGGGAGAACAAAAACTAATCCTGTGCATTTGCAAATTGAAATATTTTTATCAAGCTTCTTAGTGAATAGTCATACTGTGCCAGGAACTGAGCTATTGATGATGGATACAGGGACAATTTCAATAAAAGTCTAGCTTTCTGGCGAATGAGCCAAAGTAGTGATGTAGGTTATATAAGTATGATAATATAAGCCTTTCCTATCATTAGCCTCAGTTTATCATCAATCCACTATTTGGTGGGAATGGGAACTCCACAGGGCATTTATCTGCTGCAGTGTCATCCTTCTCTGATACTGTAGATGGCATATCAATGGGATGGACTGCTATCTTCTTATGAAGATAGTTTATCTCTGTTTCCCCTGAACTGGCTCTATTGGGTTCAAGTCATTTACACTTCAGTACTGAGTGATGGCAGTTCCAACAAGGGTAATTTTAGTCCATGCTAATATAGGAAATGGTGTTCCTACTGCTACTGGAATATCTTGGGTCAGGCCTTTTGTCTACGCGATAGCATAATATACTAACAGGGACTATTTTTTGCACAGTAATATATCTAATCTGAGGGCTGGCAGTCATGTCTTTGGTCCCAAACTGTTGTTGTTATTGCTTTGTTTCTCCTTAGTTTTCAAAGAGGACCATGACATCAGGGAAATGTCTTGCAATTGACTTTGATTTGAGTGAGGGAGGGCTGTGCAAGGTCACCAGCTTCACTTTCTCCTCCAGAGCTATCTCAGTCCAGTGGCCAGATATTCATCAGGACTACTAGAGATGGCCCAGGACGCAGTAGGAGACCTTGGCCCTGTTAGGCTAAGTGTATTGGCATATAAAACTCTTCATTTATCTACCTTTGGCTTGATCCATAAAGACCAAGTCCTGAAATCTCCTTCAGGGCTGACTTCTAGTCTGTAAAAGGGGTTTGAAGAAACAGAACAAAGGGCATGGGATGCTGCACTGTCACCTTCACTGATTCTAATGCATGCTGCTGTTTTGGTGCCCATTCGAAATGTCTTGATTTCCTTGTAACTTTATACATCATACCTGCAATATGGCTTCTCCAGAATCCAAACAAGCAAATTAGTTACTGTGCCTCCCTTTTCCCCTTTTGAGGCTTGAAAAGCTAAACATTTTTTATTTCTGGTTGAGGAATGGATACTCCCTCTGAAGATCAAATCATTGCTTAGAATTTAATTGAAAATTGACCATATGTCAGGCAACTGTCAATCAATGTGTTCTGTGACCTCTAATACCTGTGCTTATCATGTCCACTAGGCTAATATGTAATCTACATAATGCTGTACAAGGCAGGAGCCTGAGTCCGTTTTATTTAAGTCTTTTCTGCAAAGATTAGGCAAGAATATTTGTTTTTTACATTTAAACGATTCTTAGCTCATAGGACACTCAAAAATAAGCAGTGGGCCAGATTGAGTCTACAGGGCCA
The DNA here is from genome assembly GCA_028646595.1 of Phalanger gymnotis. Lineage (NCBI taxonomy): Eukaryota > Metazoa > Chordata > Mammalia > Diprotodontia > Phalangeridae > Phalanger > Phalanger gymnotis. The sequence goes on from CM053628.1 coordinate 46,324,997, forward strand.
TAGTATGCTAATCCCCGGTTTATATATCTTTTAGGCAAAACAAATATTAACCCCATTAGGGGAAAAACCCACCAACCTGATTTCCTAGGGCTTGCCAGTAAGATGTCTTGAACTGGTACTCAGTGACGAAGTTTCTTCTCTCTGCCAGCTGGAAGTGGTCTGTCTCCCAGCAAGGTGGTTGGCTGGCAAGTCTGCAAATCCCTGTCAGTCAATCAGCATTGTCTTCAAGGAAACATGATGTGAGTACTGGAGTCTCAAGGGTGAGGAACACAGGAGCCAGGCTCAGGCTCAGGCTCAAGCAAAGAGCAGGGTGAAGGTTGTGGGTTTCTCAGAGGTCTAGCTAGGAGCATTAGCTAGTTAAACCCAAGTTCTGATTGGTGGCTGAGAACTAATTTGTTTACCAGTTAATTTCATTTGTACCTGATGATATAAGCTAATGCTGAGATTGCTTATCAAATTTTCCCATTGGTAGGCTGTCATATATGGATATCCCATATGTTTATCAGATGTTTATAAACAAACATGTTCTTTACAACATATACTACACATAAGCATAATATTTAAAAACAAGGTATGAAAAACTAACATCAAAAGGCTTAAAGACAAAAGGTAGCCTAATTTAAAATGGAGTCAGTTATGACACAGGCAACAAACTTATTCTCATTACACCTGATGTTTCCCACCCAAGTGCCCAAGTCTTGGCTCTCATTCAGTCCCCGGGTGCTATAATGCTCTCGGCCAAGTCCCCATCCCCAGTGTCCACAGACCTCTGTCTTTCTCCTTCTGCTGCCGTGTGCTGGTGACTTTTTCTTGGATTTCCTGGTCAGAATTTAGTCCAGTGTGAATTTTAGATCTTTGTGGAAGAGGCCTGGTGGGGGTGTTATGTTGTTCCTGCTACTCTGTCATCTTGAATCTGCCTCTCCGAAATACTATTAATTATTAATTTTTTTCAAGGTAGGGAGATTTTGCACACTACACTGCAGACACTTTGAGAAACAAAAATATAAAACACCACAATGAGCAGACAACACAATCACATTAATTAAAAATTTAGGCTTCTTCTTCTTCTGGATTGACTGCTTTCAAAGGCAGGGTTGCCTCAGCACTGTCAAGATCTGGCATCTGGTGTATTTCAATCAGTGGATTCGGGGGAAGAGTGTATCGTGGAGTGAGCAGGATGTACTGGCGCTGTTGCTGGGCACATGCTATCCTGAGGATCATGTCCATGGCAATTTTTCTTCTCTCCCAGTCCATGTAGACATCAATTGCATCTAGGCATCTGAAGGGTGATTTTGTGACGGACCACAAAGTAAGAATTAATATAAAGTTTGAGAAAGACTGTCTACCTCCAGATATGTCTGGTACGTCATTGAAAGCAGAATCTCTAGGCTGAACTGTTATAGAAAGAGTCTCATTCTTATGATCAAAGAGTATTTCTCCACAGAAGGACCACTGTGCAATTAAGCTATCAAAGTACAACTTGCATTGTAAAGAAAGATTTTTTTTACCTTTCTGGTATGTTTCATATCTCTGTGTCGATACTTTATCCAGTGTTTTAATAAGCTTTTTCAAATTCCTTACTTTACTATCTAGATCCAGATATCTTTCTTTTGCTTCTTGGTACTGCTTCATTACATCTTCTCGTCTTCTGTGAGTGTAGTTTTCTGACTGTATCCGTTCTTTTAAGGCATTAATTTCTCTGTTAAGAACAGAGGCACTTTTTGTAACTTCTTTACGCTCAGGGCAGATGCATCTGGCCTGAGCAGTCTCCCTCTCAAGTTCTCTCTCTTTCATGGCCATCTCTTCTTTTTTCACTTGGAGAGAATCCAGGTGTTCCTTAAGCCTACTGTCATAATGCAACATGGATTGGTGTTTGGTTTCCACTTCTAAAACAGTCTGGTTTTGTTCTTCAATAAGGGATTCCATTAATTCTGAAACTTGAGTACATTTCAATTTCAATTCTTCATGTCTCTGCTCAGCTTCTACTTTAGGTTTCCTTAAATTCTCCATCTCTTCTTTTCGAGTTTTCAGCTTTTCCCCGACCTCTTTCATCTCTTCTTTAATTTCTTGAGCTTCATCTTCCAGAACGGAGAGACTTATGGATCGACTATCCTCTTCATCCTCAAGATCTCTTATTTCTGTAGTGATACGTATTACATTAATTTTTATTTCCTTTAAATGTTGATAATGACTATCGATAGTTTCTCGATTCTTCCTGATAGCCTTTTCAAGTGAGCATGCATGTTTCTGACACGCAGAGAGCCGTGCCATTTTATTTTCCACATCTTTCTCCAAATTACTTATTTCTACTTCCATATCACCTAAGTAAGTAGGTCTTGATTCTTCACATGAGTAATAGCGCCCCTGAAATACTTCATCACCACAGGCAGTTAAAACTTTGGTACAGTTCTTCGGGGGCCCATGAGGAATTACCAATTTACGAGCCACAGAATTATTCTTAATAAGCAGCACTGTCTCTATGCCTGTCATGTCAATCAAACTATTGGCCACTACTGCATCATCTATTTCTAAAGCTGTGAGAGCTGTTGGAAATTCCGGGTGATAAGGGGCCCTGTCTGTTACATCATACAACTCACACTCGAATGCTGACACAATTATCTGTGGTCGAGGAGAGCCCAATGGATAAAACCTTTTGATCAGTTCCTGAAGGATTTGTGCATCATTTTGGTTGTCACAAAAAAAGGTAAGAAGAAGGCCCTTTAAGCAGCATTCAATAGCCAAAGCATAATCAGGGTCTCGGAGACGAATGTAAGCTCCAAGTGGACCTAAAGGTTTGTAAGTAAAGTGCCCTTGTCTATGGGCATCTTCTACTGCTTCAACAAGGGCCGGCATCTGGGGTCCAAATAGTTTTAGTGGTTCAGATTTACAGTCTTTCAATCGGTCTAGCTGTTGTTGGTCCTCATTCAGTATTTGTTGCACATATACCACGTCTTCCCTGACTCTAGAATGTTCTTTATCATCTTTTTCTATAGCTTGATGAAGCTGTTTTATTTCTTCAACAAGTGAATCTTCTTGATCCTTAAAGTTCCTTATCTTTTGCTTCAATGCAGAAATTTTTTCCTGTTTTTCTAACTCTGCTATTTCTAGAGTGGATTTCAGGATGTCAAGTTTGTTTTGGTGCTGTTCTGCAACTTTTTCTAACCTATTATATTCATTTTGGGATGAATTATAGAAAGCCTTTGCTAAACTATAGGCCCTGTATGTTCTCATGGCATCTTCTTTGGCTTGCATGCATCTAGGCTCTAAAGTAGTGGCTTCTTCACTTAACTTTTGCACATTCTCATGAATAGCTGTATACCTCTTTAAGGCTTCATTAAATATTACCTTTGAAGCCTCCAGTTCCTGACTTAATATGATAGTACATTGGTCTCCAACATTTATATTACTTATCATATCATCAAGTTGTCTTTCAGTTTCGCTCACCACTGCCCAAGTCATCTCATGTTTCATGTCTTCTAACATCGTCCCCAAGTTAACCATAGTCTGAAAATGCTCTTCTATCTCTATCCCCTGACGTTTGAGCTCCTGAAGCTGTTCTTCTCCTTGTTCTATCTGATGCTGGCTTCTGGCCTTTCTTTCCAAAATTTCTGAGTACTCTTGTTTCATCTGTTCAAGTTCTGTAGCTTTCAGAAAAAATTTGTATCTTTCAGATTCATTTCTGGTCCGCAATAACTGCCTGCCCATCTCTTGTGGTAAAATAGAGGATGGATTATCTACTTTTATCTTAAAGTGTTCAAGAATGGCAGTAAGCTCTGTTTTTTTAGAAGTAACCAGGTTTCCTGCTTGGTCTTTTAGTTCGTAACTTGGACTCCCTTCCTCATTGATATGTTGGTGCACAATTATTGATTCCCCATAAACCTCAGATTTAAAAGCTTTGTCCCCTCTGTTCCTTAATGTGATTGAGATGTTGGCGGAATCCTCTCCATCTTTCACAAACTCTTTCAAAGACGATCCTAATGATTTCCCACCAAGACCAACTATGAGAGCTGTTAACAATGTACTCTTCCCACTATATCCCACCACAAAATTGACATTAGCTCCAAATTTCACAGGTCCAAGCATAGCATGGCACATAAAGTTCTCCAGCTGGATGCTTTCAATGATTCCAAAGTCCCCTGACTCTGACTCAGAAGAAGAACTTTCAGCAGAAAGGTCCTGAGGAGAGGGGCACTCCATCTCATCATCTGAATCCGACTCTGACTCTGACTCGGGCCCCGGCGATGGCCCTGGCCTTGCTCTTTTCTGATCTGAAAACGGGAAGAAATCGTCCTCTTTTCTCTTAGCCATTCTGTCAGCGACAGAGGCACCCCCAGACGCTTCTAATTGTTCCTTCTCCTCCCCAAGGCTGCGGGCTCACGGCGATGCTCACTACTCAGCCCTGGACTCCTCTTAGACCCTCAAAGCCATGGCCAACCCCCGCTTCCTTTTCTAGTCCGGCACACACGGCCAAGTTCGGACC
>CM053628.1:46329976-46346893 GCA_028646595.1 Phalanger gymnotis
ACCCCCAGACGCTTCTAATTGTTCCTTCTCCTCCCCAAGGCTGCGGGCTCACGGCGATGCTCACTACTCAGCCCTGGACTCCTCTTAGACCCTCAAAGCCATGGCCAACCCCCGCTTCCTTTTCTAGTCCGGCACACACGGCCAAGTTCGGACCTACCTCAGAGCCCGACGGCTGGCTCAGAGAGGCGCAGCTGCGATGGGGGCGGCCACCGACGAGGTCCGGGAACGCCAAAGTCCGGCAGAGGCGGCGGGCACCGGGGAGGCCCGCAACGCCAAGACCCGCAGAGGCGGCGGGCACTGGGGAGGCCCGCAACGCCAAGACCCGCAGAGGCGGCGCACAACCCAGGGGTCCGCGAACGCCAAGGTCCGACAGAGGGGGAGGGCACGGGGAGGGGGCGGGGTGGCGATCGCTAAGGTTCGGCAGAGACGGCCGCGGCACCGGGGGAGCCGCGAACGCCAAGACACGCAGAGGCAGCTAGCACCGGGGTGGGGATGGGGGTGGGGGGCCCGCCAAAGCCAAGCCCCTGCAGAGGCGGCGGCGGGCAACTGGGGGCCGCGACTGCTAAGGTCCAGCAGAGGCGGCGGCGGCAACAACAGTCAGACTCCCGGGGGTCCGTCTCCCCCCTCCCCCCCCACACACACACACTTGCCGCCACGCAGACCCCCCTACCCCTTACGAGCACGCGAATCTAGGGCTCTGCCTCCCACACCCGCTCCCCCGCCTTGGATATTTCCGCACAACTCAGCCCAAGACCACCGGCAGCAAGACCAGCCCCCAATCTCTGACAGCAACTCTTAACACAGATCTCCTCCTGCGCCTGCGTGGGACCTGGTGAGAAGGAGGAGGGCCCGGATAGCTGGACTGCGCCTGCGCAGCAACTTCTCCGCCACAACTCTGCCCTCAGTCTGTCGCAGTAGTGTTCCTTCTGCGTCTGCGTAGAGCCAGGTAGAAATGGATTGGAAGGGAGCTCCGGTGTGAGCCTGCGCAGATATTTCGCCGCCCGATCCCACCCTCAGTCAGCCGCAACCACTTCTTAGCCAAACTCCTTCTGCACCTGAGCAGAATGTGGGCACGGGCAGGGGCTGAGCGCTGGCGTGCGCCTGCGCAGAAACCTCTCCTCAACAAAACCGCCCTCGGTTTGCCGCAGTAGATCCGCAACCGCGCTCCTTCTGCGTCTGTGCAAAACCGAGGAGGGGGAAGGAAGGAGAGAAAGAGCAACAGCCCTAGACAAAGGAAAAAGAGGGGAGGGAGGGTACGGAGCGCTGATGTGCGCCTGCGTGGTGGCCTCTCTGCTTCTGTCTGTTCCACCACCACCTTTTTTACCTGCCCGGAGGTCCAAGAAAAGATTTCCAGTGGGCCTTGAGAAAATGGTGCTTCTGGTGGCGGTCCCTTGGGCCCCAGCTGCTCCCTCTGTCCGTGTCTCGCCCCCCCCCCTCAGCTCCCAAGGGTTCCCTGATCTTCCCTGGCAGAAAGCTCCCAGATCTCCTGCACCTCCAGACCCTCCTCACTCTGCTAAGCCCCTGCAGCCCTCTCTGTCTGTCTGTCTCTGTCTCTGGGTATGTCTCTTTCCCTGTCATTTTTGCCTCTCGTCTGTCTGTCTGTCTCCAAATGGCTGCTTGGCGTCTCCAATGGAATGTCCCATTGCCCTCTCAGACTCCCTCATCTTCTCCTCTCAACGCACCCCTGCCTCATTTCCCTATCTCTATTGGGAACACTACCCTTTTCCAGTCATCAAGGTTCCCAACCTCTCAGGCTTAAAACCACCCCCAGATGGCCCACCTTTCTCCTTCCCACTTCCTCCACATCTCACCCACATCCCTTATCTCCAGGACCACCCTAGCTCAGGCCCAAGGCAATAGCTATGGCCTCCTGATGGTGGGGGGGAGGGGGTCTTCCTGCAGCCAAGCTCTGCCCTCACCAAGCCACCCTCACGCAACTTCCAGAATAGTATTCATTCCTTAAGCACATCTGTGACTTTATCACTGCTGCCTAAGAAGCTTCCTTCCCCTCCCTTGCCTCCAAGAGAGAATAGCGTTGCTTCTGTTTGTTTATTCAAGCCCTTCACGTTCTTGATCCAGCCTCCCTTTCCAGGCTGACCCACCCCCCCACCATCCTCACCTGCACACACTTCATGCTCCAGCCAGGCTGGCCTGCTTTCTCTTACTGACCTGGGACATCCCATCTCCCACCTCTATGCCTCTCCTATGCCTGGGATTCTCTCCTCACCTCTCACAACCTCTCTCCCTTTAGGCTCCCTTTAAGGCTCAGGTGGAGGGCCATCTTCAAGAATCCCCCACCTGTCAGTGCTACCCCGCCCAGATCACCTCCAAAATCACTTTGCCTATGTATGTCTCTTGCACTTCTGTGTCCAGCAACATGCATCTCTTCAGTAGAATTTAAACAACTCGAGGGCAGGATGGTTACCTTTTCACCAATGTACCTGCACTGTCTAGCACTCTTCCTGGGAAATAGTCCTCATTTCGGTAATGCTCATTTACAGAATGGTAGTAAAGAACAGGAGACAGTCCATGCAGCCCAGCACCTATCGAAACTTCTCACCACAGCCCAGGGGAAGGGGGGACAGCCTTGGGGTCAGTGGACATGATGTTGAAGCCCAGCTCACACTTTTACTACCTCTCTGACTTTGGGAAGTCCCTATCCTCTCTGGACCTGGCTTTTCACCCGGAAAGATGCCAAACAACAGTACAAAGCAGAAGCAGAGTTTATTTTAGGCAAGCATTTGGTATCTATGGGAATCTCTCCCACTGGTGGTGTCTCAGCAGCTGAAGTTTGTAAACACTGCTCAGCCTATTTTGATATCCCCTCAATCTTTTTGTTCTAAAATACTGGCCAAAAGATGATTTCCACCCCCCCCAACAATTGGGTTTAAAAATCCCCCCTCTGTCTTACAAAATGGCTATATAAATACACATGACCCAGTAGGATTGGCAGGCTACCAGATGTTTAGGAGCATTGTAGAGAGCCTGGTCTTCTCTCATGATTGTATTGCAGTCTGTGTTTGGTTGTTATCATTTCTTTTTTATTTAAAATAAAACCTTTTTTAGGTAAACGTGTTTCTCTGTCTGTGACTGTGTGTATGGTGGTAGTAATTTCTGCATGTGGCCTCCTATTTTGTTGTCCTAGTCTCAAAACTTTGAAACATTCCAAATATGTCCTCCAGCATAATGGAGTGGGAAAATGCAGGCCCCAGAACTCAGAAGATAAGGGTTCCAAGACCAGCTCTGCCACTTCGTAGCTGAGGAAGGCCTGGGCAGTACCCTTCCTCTCTGAGCCTCATTACCCTCATTGTAAGGTAGGAATGATTCCATGGACTCTGTCCACTTCTCATGACTGGTGAGACTCAAGGAGATGATGGTTTTGAAAGGACTTCTCAAAGCACATGTACACATAGAAGAGATTGTCATCATTCTCACTGTAGACTTTGTGTGTTAAAAATAGTAATACCTAGCATTTATAGAGCGCTTTAAGGCTGAGAAAAGCATTGTACAAATATCTCATTCGATCTTCCCAACAACACTGGAAGGTAGGTGCTCTTGTCATTTCCATTTTATAGATGAAAAAACTGATTGGGAAAGGCTAGCAGCTTCTAGGGGAGGGAGAGCTTTTTTCTTTACCACTTGAAGTTTACAAAGCACTTCCCTCATAAGCATGTGAGGTAACATGGCAAATATCACCCCTGTTTTAGAGATGAGGGAACTGAGGGTCAGTGAGGTCAAGTTATATGTTTAGCAAGTCCAATGCCTAGTAAGTAGCAGAAATTTGTTCCTACCGTTACAGTATGCTACCCCTCTAAAATACAGCTGGGTAGATAGAGCATGAGTAAATAGAGTCAGGAAGACCTGAGTTTAAATGACATTTGCATACTAGCTATGTGAACCTGAGCAAGTCGCTTAACTTCTGTCTGCCTCAGTTTACTCAGCTGTAAATTTGAATGATGATAGCACCTACCTCCCAGGGTTGCTGTGAAGATCAGAGGAGGTCATATTTATAAAGTGCTTTGCAAAGGACTATAGAAATGGTACCTTTTAGTTGTTATTAAGAACAACTAGGTGGCAAAGTGAATAGAGCGCTGGGCCTGGCGTCAGGAAGACTCATCTTCCTGAGTTCAAATCTAGCCTCAGACACTTACTAGCTGCGTGACCCTGGGCAAGGCATTTCACCCTGTTTGCCTCAGTTTCCTCATTTGTAAAATGAGCTGGAAAAGGAAATGACAAACCACTCCAGTATCTCTACCAAGAAAACCTCAAATAGGGTCATGAAGAGTCTGACACAACTGAAAAACAACAAAGTTTTTTTTATTAAATTCACCATAAACTTTCTTGTCAACTTTCAAATTAGCTCCAAAATCAATATTAAGGCATATACAACTTCAGAGGCAATAGTGTAACCTTGTTCTGCCAGCTATGGATGTATAAAGTTTTAAACAAAGATCAAGGATAAAATAATCTGGTGATAATTATATCCAAACCTAAAATCCATCCACTAGATAATCCCAGAACATTGATCTCTATTATGGAGGCCAGAGATGCCTTGGATCCTCCTTTTCCTCATCAGATAATAAAAAAATTCCTTATCTCATAGTTGTATTTTAATGCACTGTCGACCTGTTGATATCTATCTCTGTCTCCATCTGTCTACTACCTCCCCTTAGAACCTAGTGGAAGAAGCCCAGAAATAGAAGTATTTCCCATACCACCAGCCCTGCATCTGTCCTAAACCCTGCAGTCATTATCAAGAGGTCCCCATCCTGTGGAGAAGGGGCTCTTCATTCCTGGCTGCCACCACCACTGCCAACTGTGAGCAGGAAAGCCCAGGAGTCCCAGGAGTGTCCAGCAAACCACTAGCCCCTGAACCTATCAACCTGACAACTCCCTCTGTGTGTGTGTAAGCCCCTGAATCCTCTTTGGCCGAAAGACACAGCAAAGTTCTCACTAATAAAGCCTTTGGAATTGTCAAATGACTCAGCATCAGACATGGATATGGTTTAGTTAGTGGAAATGTCAGCTCCCATGATTTTCATGATCTAGTCTTTCATCATCTATGCAGATGAATCTCAGGTCTATTTTTCCAGCCCTAAACTCTCCCCTGACCTCCAGTCTTGAATCTCTAGCTGCATTTTGGACATCTCCAAGAGGATGTCCCCTAGACATCTGAAACTCAACATGTCCCAGATACTGAACTCATCATCTTCCTCTGCCTGCCCAACCTTCCCCTCTTCTGACATTCCCTGTTACTGTTGAGTGGGCCATCATCCTGCCAGTCACCCAGGCTTCCTACCTAGGTATCAGCCTTGACCCCTCATTCTCTCTCACCCCTTCCCATATCTAATCCCTGCCAAGACCTGTGCTGTCTCCCTTCCTCCCATCTCTCTCTAACCCATCCCTCCTCTGATGCAGCCACCACCTTGATGCAGGATCACACCTCAAGCCTCAGGCCTGAACTATAGCAGCAGCTAGCTGGTCTCCCTGCCTCCCCTTTCTCCTCGCTCCTGTCTCTCCTCCACTCAGCCATCAGAGTGATCTTCCTAAAGGGCAGCTCTGACCCTGTTACCCCCACCTCTACCTCACTTAATAAACCCTATAGATTCCCTATGGCCCCCAGGATCAAATGTCAAATCTTCCATTTGGCTTTTAAAGTCCTTCGTAACCCGATGCTCTCCTACTTTTCCAGACTTCCTGCTGGAGTGGGGGGCCTGCAGCCCTGAGGCCACATGTGGCCTTCTAGGTCCTCGGGTTTGGCCTTTGAGTCTAAGTTTTACAGAATAAATCCTTTTATTAAGGGATTTGTTCTGTGAAGTTTGGATTCGGTCAAAGGGCCGTACTTGAAGACTTAGAGGGCGGATTGTGGCCTTGAGGCCACAGGTTCCCCACCCCTGTGACCTGTACCATAGTACTCTGCCTTCATCCCCTACAACTGTCTTCTCTGATCTTCATCCCACAAGACATAGCATCTCCTGACTCCCAGCATTTTCACTTCCTGTCCCCCATATCTGGAACTCTCAATCCTAATCCCTGTCTTATGGCTTTCTTGGCTTCCTTCATATCTCAACCAAATTCCCACCTTCTGAAAGAAGTCTTTTACTGTCCACTTTAATCCCTTTCCCTTATTTATGTTGTAAATGTCTTAAATATTTGTAAGATTTGTACATAGTTGTTTGCATGTTGTCTCTCCCATTAGACTGGGATTCTTGAGAGAAGAGACTTTTCTCCACCTCTCCCTTTCTTTTATCCAAGGACTTAACACAGTGTGGGGCACAAAGTAGGTACTTAGTAAATGGGTGTGGACTGACTGACTCAAGAAGATGCATCACTATTTGCTTTGCTGCTGTCCCCTATGGAGCACTAGAACTTTCTGACTTGTACCTGAAACCCTCTCTATATATCAACTCAGTTATTAGAATGTGAGTAGCTTGGCAGAAGCAGGGACTGGGGTGGCTTTCCATTTGTAACCCCAGAGTTTAGCAAGACCCTTTCACAGGTGAAGGACTATAGATACCAAACATTTCATTTCCTGTCACAAATCATCAGAGTGCTGCTTTTGGGATTTTTTCCCTCCCCTTTTCCATCTTTGTAAGAAAGAATGAAAGGGCAGCTAGGAGGGGCAGTGGATAGAGTACTAGGCCTGGAGTCAAGAAGACCAGAATTCAAATCCCACCTCAGATACTTACTAGCTGTGTACCCTGGGCAAGTCACTTAACCCTCTTTGCCTCAGTTTCCTCATCTGTAAAAATAAGCTGGAGAAGGAAATGGCAAACCAATCCAAGAATTGTGGTGACAGTGCTTTCCTATATTTGTGGCGTCATTATTACAGACAATTTGATTTGGATTCTGGCCACATTTTCTTCTTGAGACTGATCTTTGCGATATACTTGAGGCTGATGTCCACAGGTGGGGGAGGAATCTTTCTCCTTCTGGGTGGCAGAATACGGCACACCTGCCCAGGGTGGGAAAAGACAGGGCACATGAGCTCTGGCCAAGGGATGATTTGAACTCCTTTCCCTATTTAGACTCCCACAGCCCCCTTCTGTAGCCCTTCCTGGTCCCTTTGCTTGTCCTACAATTCCCATCTCCATTCTGTCAACAATCTCCACCTTCTTTTCCATCCTTGAAAGGACAACTCTGATGCAGTCCACCTCCACCAAGAGGTTCCTGAAATCCCTGTCACAAAGGCCTCCCTCTTCTTCTCAACTCTTTGCCACCACTACCACATTCAGCATGTCTAGGGCACTGCTTTTCTCCCACTAGACTGGGACTTCTCTGAAGGCAGGAACAGGGCCTCTCCTAGGCCTCTCTACCTCTAAGCCCCAGGAAAATGTTCAAGTAGGTCTCTGAATGGAGCAGTTATTTCACAAATAGAAGAAACCCATTCAGGGAAGGAAAGAGATTGGCTCAGGCTCCCCCTACTAACTGTAGATCCCAGGCTGGCTCAAAGCTAGGGAAGCTCAGTTTGCCCTTCACTTAACTTTTCTGTTATAACTGAAGACTCCCCCAAACCCACTTTTTAAGGCTAACCTGCCAAAATCTCAGTGAAATCGATGATCTACTTCTGGGGAGTGCTTTCTGAGAGGGATCTTTGGCACATGAAGCTTGGTTGTCAGAGGAGGAAGATATCAGGGAGTCCCCAGTCAAGAATTTCTCCCCTTGTTCTAACCCTGAAGGCCAGAATAAACCCCATGGGTCTTTTTAGACCTTATTGAACTGAGGCACCCCATGCCTTCCCACCCCCCCAGCAAACAGTCCACCCTCAGAACCCAGGGGGTGGAATTTGAAGGGGTAACAGTGACCAGTTGAGGACTATTTCTCTACCTTGTGATCTGGTCCAAGGGTCTTGGGGCTTGAATTTTGTGGCGGCTTGTGAATCATGCTCAGTCACCTAAGCCACAGAGGGGCTTTGGGCAGCTCCCCTGGCCTCTCTCCCCTCTCAGATATCCACTCCTAACACTCGGGGTCCTCAGGGAGCCACTTGCCAAGGGGAAATGAGCCTGGGACCCCCCACTGGGTGCCAATGGCCAGTGCTGTCAGCACCCACCTTGGCAAGGCAGGAGTCCTCCTGCCAATGCCCCGGCTCCTTCCACTGACACCCAGCAGACATCCCACTCAGTGTCTCTCTGCAGCCAGCATCCCTTCCATGCTCATTTCCACCCCCCCCCACACCTTTTCCTGATCATTTTCCCTTCCCCCAAAGACGTTTTTGGGATAATTTTCCTTTCCCCACAGCTGCTGCAAGTGCCTCGAGCAGCATTACTTGCAGATATTTGGGGAGTGGTGCAGGGAGGGAAAGGACCCCAGGGACCAGTACCGATGCCCAGTGACCCCATGCTGTCTGTCAATGAGTCCCTCTGTCTTACTCTTCAAAACCACCAGGCTTTGTTTATTCTCATCTAGGAGGGCTCAAATATTTCCTCTGTATATTCATGTAAGGGAGGAATCTTACATTCTCTATTTATCTTTATGAGAACTAAATGACTCTCTATAATCATATACATAGAAAGAACTCCTATATTTCATTAATATATAGTCTCCGTATTCATATGTGAGCACTCATATATATATGACTACACAGTCTCTCTCCTGTAGGTATAAAGTTACACTTATGTATATAAATACAAAGAATGTAAGAAAGCTCGCACATACGAAGACAGAGAACATATTTGTGTGTGTGCACTCATGTTCATTCCCTTCATTTCCAAATATGAGTACCCATATATTCTTCCTCTAAATTCATTTCTATGACTCCTACATTCTACCTCCTCACAAACATTAGGAATCATTCTCTCTAACCTTATGCCTATGAGTATACACACACACACACACACACACACACACACTCTATTTGTGTTCTAAGTACCTATATTCTCCCTCTGAATTCATATGTAGGTAGGCTGACATTCTCTCTATTCACAAATAAGAATTTCCCTGTCTCTTCTCCATATACCTCAGAGTTGTCCACTGCTTCTGAATGTGTGAGGGAATATATGAGGATTCCTGCCTATATAGCGCTATTTATATATGTGAGCCTGAAGAGAATATGAGTATTTGCAGGTATGGGAATATACAGTCAATGAATTCTCTTATAGGAAGGACTCATATGAACATGGGAGTGCTCATGTATATGAATATAGAAGAAATAGGAGTTTTGCAATGTCTGAACATATACAGAGAACACATGAATACTCACATATATGAGTCACAAGAGACAACATAGTATAGATACGCTGATTGCTCATATATGGGTGAGTATAGAGAGAATATGGGGGAAACCACATATATTGATGGACACAGACAGGATATATGAGTACTGAAATATGAACAGCAAAGGACAGTAGAGGAATATTCATTCATATGAATACATACAGAGAACGTGTCAGTACTCAGATGTATGAATATATAGAGAGAAGAGATGAGGATTCCTACATGTCACAATATGCATGGAAAGTAGAAATCCTCATCTATGAAGAGACATGTCCAGATTTTCCACCATATTTTTCCATGAGTTTTTCCTTAGGAGTTAAGGTTCTCAGCCTGTTTTGCCTTTGTCTGCCTGACCTTTCCACTTCCCAAGGCAATCAGATGTTTCTGAAGGCCCTCTGCAGATACCCTTTCGTTTCCTCACCGTGATGACTAATTGATATAGATTAAAATTCTTTATGAAATGATTGGATTGGGGCACACAAATATATACATATATATGTGTGTGTGCGTGTGTGTGTGTGTACATGCGTCCATGGGTGCATGTGTGTGTGTGTGTAAGTATAGGAGCATGCGTGTTTCTGTGTGACTGTGTGTGTGTTAATGTCCTAACATTCAGCCCCCACCCCCTTTCATCATTGCTAACACATGAGATTGGTCAGATTGGAGTGTGTTTCATGGAGGCTACATCATTCTGTGTTGTGCTTTCCTTTAGATTCCTGTTAACCACAGTATTTGTTGCAATCAGTTTGGGCCTCTTGAGGAAGTGTCTACAGCTCTCATGGTGAACTTCTCTCCCATATTTCTGGCCCCATTTTGACAAACAATAGGATTTACTTCCTGTTTCTGGCCTCTTCAGGCTCTTTGCAGCAGGAGACATTCTTAGTGATAGATGTCCATGAGGCTGATCTTTGCATTTTGGGGGAGAAGGCCTCTTTCCCTGGTGGGCAGAACCCCACTGACCTGCTCAGGGAGGGAAATGAAAGGACACATGAGCTCTGGTCATGGGGTTATTTGGGTTTCTTTTCTCATCCTGATTCTCAGACCAAGATTCTCTGCAGGCCAAGCAGGTCCCTTTGCACAGGTGAAACTGCCCCCCACCCCCGTTCTGTTGATAATCTGCACCTTCCTTCCCATCAACGAAAGCCCAAGAGGGAGCAAGCCCACCTCCACCAAGCAGCTCTTGATCCCTGCCTCTCCTTTGGCCAAGGCTTTGCCACCACCACCACATTGGGCATGTCCAAGGCACAACTGTTCCCTCATTAGACCAGGAGTTCTCTGAGGGCCAGAGAGAGGGACCTTGCCTGGGCTAACACCTCCTCCAAGCCCCAGAAAAATGTTCAAGTAGGGCTCTGAGTGAAGCAGGTGGGGGTAATTCCCCCCTTTTCAGAAATGGAAGAAACTCATTGAGGGAAGGCATGGGATTTGCTAAGGGTGAGTCGGTTAAATGGCTATCCCAGACTGGCTCTAAGCTGAAGGGGCTTGGGTTGCTTTTTACTTAACTCCAAAGTCATAACTGAAGACTCCCACAACCCCTGGCTCTATGGGGAACCTGCCCACTGGCTTCTGGAGAGATCTTTCCCAGGGAACTTTGGCCCATGAAGCCTGGCCGTCAGAGAAGATAGAGGCCCTTGGAAGCCAGTTAGCCTGGCAGGCAAGACAGACCCAGGCTCAAGGCCTAAGTCTGCCCCCTTACTGGCTCTGTGACCTTGGTCATGTTCCCACCCTCCTCTTGAACTCAATTACCCTTTTCTCAAATGAGGAGGTTGGACCAGATGAGCTCTGAGGTCTCTTTTAACCCTCCATCCTATCCAAACCTACAAGCCCATATTCACTCTACCCCCAAAATCCACACACCCGCCCTTAATGTTAGAAAACTAGACCCCAGACTTAAAGCTGAGAAAACCTTGCTAGTGTAAAGCTTTCCCTCGCAGCAGCCCCTAAACAGCAAGTTCAGCCTTTATACTAACTCTAAAGATTGGAATAAATCCCGTTCTTCTTCCTGGACCTGCCCCCTGAACCCGAGGTATCCCTACTCCACCATCTCAGAGAAACTGTCACCCCTTAGAGCTGGGGTGTGTGTGGGGGGGAGAACAAAGTCCTGTCGGGACCAGTTGGAGACTGTATCCCTACCATGGGCAGGAATCCTGGGGTCTGGGGCTTTTGTTTCCCGGCCTGTTGTTGCCCATGCTCAAGAGCCTGAGCCTCCGGTGAGTTTGGGGCGGGTCCCCTGGCATTTCATGCCTCTCAGATATCCACTCTCAGCCCTCGAGGTCCTCAGGGACCAGCCAAGCGGAGCTGAGTAGGGGCCAGGTGGACCCCCCGCTGAGAGCCAATGGCCGATGACATCAGTGTCCATTTTGCTGAGCCAGGAGTCCCCCTCCCACCAACACCGCCCCTCCCTCCGCTCGCCACCCCCGCCCCCCGCTCGCCCCCCATCACACATCCCACTTGCTGTTCTCCATGGAGACAGCATCCTTCCCCCTCATGCCCTATTGATTTAATTTTCCCCTCTCCATCAGGCCCTCTCCAACTCTTTTTCCTCTTTCCTGCCCCCAAACTCTCTTCAGCTCTTTTCCTCCCCCACTCCCTTCCACCTCCCTCTCCCCCTCCAGCTACAAGTGTCTCGAGCTGCCAGCGGTTTCCAGACTGTGGCCATTGGGGAGGGAGACTAATGCCAAGCGACCCCCTGCTGTCTGTCCATGCAGCCCTCTGTCCTCTCTTCAAAACCACTGGACTTTGTGTACTCTTATCCAGAAGAGCTCAAATATTTCCTGTATATATTCATGCAGGGGAGGAATCTTCCATTCCCTCTCTCAATTCCTCTTTATGAGAACTGAATGATTCCCTTTATAAAGGTATATATGAGATTATACATACATATATATATATATATATACATATACATGGTTAAACAATCCTACATAGAGGAAATAACCTGTATATCTCCTTTATATATATTTTTGATATTTGTCTATATGTACTCATGTATATGACTACAGAATCTCTCCTGTAAAGTATAAATAATTCATATTTTTGTAAATGAATATATAGAGAATGTATGACAACTCAGACATATGCATAGAGAGGATATAGAATATATGCATACATAAAGATACACTCAGGTTCTATGTCTTCATTCTTATACGTACATATACTCATAGATACTTTCCATAAATTCACTTATATGACTTACACATTCTATTTCTTCATAAACATTAGCAATCACTCTCTTCCTGTTATCTGAGTATTCACATTCATTCTCTATCCTTCTACAGAGGCATCCATTTTCTCCCTTTTCATTTATGTGTGTGTATGGGTATGTGTTTATGTGCATGCATTGAATACACGATTGCTCATATGTATTTATACATATATATGTGACCATAGAAAAAATATGTGCTAAAATATGTACAGCAAGGGAGTATGGAAGAGTATTCATACATATTCATACAGAAAGAGAAGATGTCAATACTCAGAAGCATGGATAGAGTAAGAGAAGAGGTGAGTTCTCATGCATGTCAAAATACACATAGAAGACAGGAATGTTCATCTGTGAGGAGATCTGTCCTGATCTTCCAACATCCTTTTCCATGAGATTTCCCTCAGGAGTTAAGGTCCTCAGCCTGTTCTTCCTTTGTCTGCCCTACGTCCCCCTTTGCCAAGTCAATCAGATGTTTGTGAAGGCCCCCTGGAGACGCTTTTTCATCTCCTCACCCAGGTTACTTGTCAGTATCTATTAAGCTTTGTTATGAAATGATTTTACCAGAGGTGCATGAGTGTGAGCATGTATAACTGTAGGAGCGTGTAAGTGTGTGTGTGTGTGTTTGTGTGTGCATGTGTGCATGTATCTGTGCATGTATGTGTGTGTTTCTGTTCCAACTTCCATTCCACCTGAGGTTCAATCCTTGCTGAGACCTTGGATTAGGTAATATTGAGTGTGTTAAATGAAAGATGCATCTTTCTGTGTTGTGCTTTCCTTTAGTTTCTATAAAGTACAGTATTTGTTCCAATCAGTTTGGGCCTCTTGAGGAAGTGTTTGTATTGCTTGTTCTCCTCTATTTCTGGCCTCATTTTGACAAACAATTGGATTGAGCTCTTGCTTCTGGCCTCTTCAGGTTGTTTGCAGCAGGAGACAATCTTAGTGCTGGATGTCCATGAGGCAGATCTATGTAGGCTGGGGCAGAAGCCCTCTTTCCTTGGTGGGCAGAACCCCACTGACTTTCCCAGTGTGGGAAAGGGAATGGCACATAAGCTCTGCTCAAGGGGTTATGTGGGCTTCCTTTCCCACCCTGATTCCCAGAGCCCCCTTCTGCAGCCCAAGCAGGTCCCTTTGCACAGCTAAAAATTTCCCCCTCTGCTCTATGGAAAATCTACACCTTTCTTCTCATCAATGAAAGTCCAGCTGCCACCAAGCCCACCTCCATCAAGCAGTTCTTCACCCCTGCCTCTCCAGGGCTTACCTCCTTTGGTCAAAGCTTTGCCACCACTACCATACTGGGCATGTCCAAGGCACACCTTTTCCCTCACTAGATTGGGAGTGGTCTGAGGGCAGGAAACAAAACCTTGCCTAGGCTAATTCCTCTAAGCCCCAGGAAAATGTTCAAGTAAGACTCTTAGTGAAACAGGTGGGGGTCATTCCCCTTATTTCACAAATGGAAGAAACTCATTCAGGGAAGGCATGGGATTGGTACAGGTCCCCCCCACTACTGTGTATTCCTGGCTGATGCAAAGCTGGGGTGAAGAGCTTGGTTTGCTTTTTACTTATCCCTACAGTCATAACTGAAGACTCCCCAAATCCCAGCTCTATGGGGGACCTACCTACCAGCTTCTGGAGAGAGTCTTCCCAGGGACCTTCATCCCATGAAGCTTGGCTGTCAGAGGAGGGAGAGGCCAAGATGGAAGCCAGTCAGCCTGGCAGGCAGGACAGACCTGTATCTGCCCCTTACTGTCTGTGTGACCTTGGTCATGTCCCTGCCCTCCTCTTGGCCTCAGGTACCCTCGCTACTCACCTGGCTACATTTTAGGAAAGCAGCCTCCCTCAATGGTAAACACAAATATCTCCAGAACAAACAGGCCAGATAGCTGGAGCATTGAGTGTGTGCGGAGGACGATGGGGTGGTCAGCTGGGAAGGAATATGGTAGCATCAGAGACAGAGAGCAAGCTTTCATTCATTTCTTTCTTAGCTGCCCAGAAAGCTCTTACCTGGCTGTTCCATACAAATAGTTCAAAGACACTTTGGTTTCTCCATGTCTGTTTGGTTCTCAAATGTCTGCATTCAAGCCAGATGTGGATATGATGCTTCAGGAAAGAAATGAAATTTGGTTGGACTAGCATCTACCCATATCACAGAATGGGTGAAGGTACAGACAGGCACCATTTAGTCACATCCTTTGGGGGTTAGCTCTGGCAAAGTAATGTCTATGTAAGTGAAAACCAGCCTGGAGCACCAGGTATGACTTTGGTGTCTTATTTTTCCTAAGAACAACTTGCAATTCCCACCAATAATGCTTAAAAGAAAAAACGCCTTCCTTAGAAAAACATTCTATACAAAAACTTACCAATGCTAGGTCAGCGTGTAGAAGCCTCTAAGTAAAACCACTTAAAAAAACAAAGTCTGGGACAAAGATTTATGAGACAAGCCCTTTGATAACTGCCAGATCCAAGCTGAACTCCAGTTTCTACCAGATTGTCTGCAGAACAATTCACAGAGGACAGAGATGGAATAGGGGCCTCATCGTCCTTCTGAGCTAATAACTCCATTCCTTACTTTACCTTTTGTCCATGCTGATTCACTAAAGATGTGTTGATTTTTACATCTAGATGTTTACAAAGTATGTATAAATGCAATTATCGGGCATGTATGTATATCTTCATATATGATGTCTATACACATCCATATATCCATATATACATGCATGTCCATATCCATATAGCAGCAGCAGAGGAGAGACAGACTGCAGCATAGGCCAGGTGGGTCAGACCACTGACATAGCCTCGTTACTGGATTCCCTCAGAACCAGGTAGGGACAGTCCATGGATTTCCACCCAAGATCCCCCAGAGTAGCTCCACTTTCCCAATGCCTAGTATAATGGCTTGGTCCAGGCTGATCTCTGCAGCCATCATCAAGGGTAGAAACTCTTGTGGAGAAGGAGAATATCATCCCTCTCACCACCAGCAGCAACTGTCAGTCACCTGACAACAGCAAGTTATGTCCCATGGGAGAGACCAGGCAGTATGTACCAGATGAGTCAGATGCTCAGCGCATTTCAGAACCGGGTAGAAATAGCCCAGAACTCTGTACCCCAAAACCACCCAAATAGAATCACCATACCATACCACTGGTCCCACATCCATCCTGAGCCCCTAACCATCATCAAAAGATGCTACTCCTACAGAGAAGAGGCTCACTTTCCCTGCCTACCTCCACCAACACTACCTTCCAACCACAGACAGGGAAGCCCAAGAGTCTCAGGAATACAAATGTCCCCCAGACTCCCAGCCCCTGGACCAGTGTCACTGTAGGTGCTTCCAACCCCTCCCCCCATCAGCCAAAGATACTAAAGTTGGGGAGAAAAGACACTTCTCTCCAAAAATAACCCTTGCCCTATGAATTGGCTCAACCTCAGAAATGAATAAGGATTTCTTCAAGGAAACATCGCCTCCTGTGATTTTCATGATCATCTCTATGCAGATGAACGCCAGACCTTTTTTTCTAGCCCTAACCTCTCCCCTGACCTCCAGTCTTGAATTTCTAGCTGCCTTTGAACATCTCCAAGAGGATGTCCCCTAGACATCCCAAACACTGAACTGTTCATCTTTCTCAGGCCCTCCCTCTCCTTCCCCTCTTCTGACACTCCCTATTACTGTGGAGTGGGCCACCATCCTGCCAGTCACCCAGGCTTCTTACCTAGATGTCAGCCTTGACTCCTCATTCTCTCTCACCCCCTCCCATATCTAATCCCTCCCAAAACCTGTCCTGTCTCCCTTCTTCCCATCTCTGTCTCTTCTGATACAGCCACCACCTTGGCGCAGTATCACACCTCAAGCTTCAGGCCTGAACTATAGCAGCAGCTAGCTGGTCTCCTCACCTCCCCTTTCTCCTCACTCCTGTCTCTCCTCCACTCAGCCATCAGAGTGGTCTTCCTAAAGGGCAGCTCTGACCCTGTCATCTCCACCTCGACCTCATTCAATAAACCCCATTGACTCCTTACGGTCCCCAGGATCAAAGGTCAAATCCTCATATCTAAGGAGGCAGACAGGAGAGGTCCCAGGCAGGTGAAACTGCCTAATTTGTCAGGTTAGGAACAGGACTGTCATTCATTCATCTTTTCAGAGACTTTCCACACCTTCTGTCCTCCTAAACCCCTTTGTTCTGTTCTCACTGGTGACAAGCTGAAGAAATGCTGAAGTCCTAGGAGGTTTCCAGCAGTAGGGGCAATGGAGCCTGCAATGTAGATGAGTAGCCCCTGCTAGAGTTATTAACCAGACCCTCGAGGTCATCCACCAGGGAGAGATGAGAGGAGGGGAGAGGCAGGCCTGGGGGAGAGGCAGGCCTGGGGCATAGAGAGCCATGCCAGGTCGTTCAGCGGCTCCTGGACCCACTGGAGGGGCAGAAACTTGGCAACTTTCAGGCCCTCTCTTCATTTCATTGTCGATCAAAGGGGAGGGGGGCTGGGTCCCTGGAGTCCTGTTTAGTCTGAGG
>CM053628.1:46347393-46364231 GCA_028646595.1 Phalanger gymnotis
AAATGTCTCGCCAACAAAACCCTTGGCCCTGTGAATTGGCTCCACCTCAGAAATGAATAAAGATTTCTTCAAGAAAATATCAACTCCTGTGATTTTCATGATCATCTCTAGGCAGGTGAATCTCACACTTAATTTTCCAGCCCTAACCTCTCCCCTGACCTCCAGTCTTAAATTTCTAGCTGCCTATTGGACATCTTCAAGAGGATGTCCCCTAGACATCTGAAACTCATCATGTCCCAAACAGTGAACTCATCATCTTTCTCTGCCACCCCCACCTTCCTCTCTTATAACATTCCCTATTATAGTGGAGTGGGCCACCATCCTGCCAGTCACCCAGGCTTCTTACCTAGGTATCAGCCTTGACCCCTCATTCTCTCTCAGCCCCTCCTATATCTAACCCCTGCCAAAACCTGTCATGTTTCCCTTCCTCTCATCTCTCTCTTACCCTTCTCTCCTCTGATACAGCCACCACCTTGATGCAGCATCATACCTCAAGGCTCAGGCCTGAACTATAGCAGTAGCTATCTGGTCTCCCTGCCTCCCCTTTCTCCTCACTCCTGTCTCTCCTCCACTCGGCCATCAGAGTGGTCTTCCTAAAGGGCAGCTCTGACCCTGTCACCCCCACCTTGACCTCATTCAATAAACCCCATTGACTCCCTATGGCCCCCTGGATCAAATGTCAAATCCTCATATCTCAGAAAACAGAGAGGAGAGGTTCCAGGCAGGTGAAACTGCCTCATTTTTGTCCAAGGAGGAAGTTGGAGCAGATGGGCTCCAAGGACTCTTTTAGCCCTCCATCCTATGCAAACCTACAAGCCCATTCTGACTGTACCCCCAAACTCACCACTCCCACTTAAGGTTACAAAACTGGACTCCAACCCAGCTAGCTGAGAAAATCCTGCTAGTCCAGTGTTTTCCCTTGGGGCAGCCCCCTGTCAGCGACCCTTATTCTAATGCTAAAGGTTAGAACAAAATCCATGGTTCTTCCTGGACCTACCTCCTCAGCCAGAGATGCCCCCCAATCTCAGAGAGACTGTCACATCTCAGATCCTGGGGTAGGGGTGTGGTGGGGGTGGAAGGGCAAGATCCTAGAGGGACCACCTGAGGGCCTGTTTCCATATGATGGACAGGAGTCCTGGTGTCTAGGGCTTATTTTTCCTGGCCCTTTGTCTCCCATCCTCAGTAGCCTGAGCTTCAAGAGGGCTTTGGGTAGGTTTCCTGGTGTCTCTTTCCTCAGATATGCACTCCCAAACCTTGGGGTCCTCAGAAAGTTATCAGACACGGGAAGCTGATTCTGGGCAACACGGACCCCCTCTGAGCGCTGATGGCCGGTGATGTCAGCGCCCACCTTAGTTAGGCAGAAGTAGCGCTACCCGCAATGCCACTCTTCCTTCCGCTGGACCCTAGGAGGCATCCCACTCACTCGTCTCCACAGAGACAGCATACTTCCCCCCACATGCTTTCTCAGGCTCATTTCCCCTTCCCCACTCCATTTCTGGCTCCTTTTCCCTTCTCTGAAATACCTTCTCCTGCCTGTCACGCCCCCCCTGCCCCCCCACAAATGTCTCGAGCTGCCAAGATTACTGATCAGTATCTATTAAACTTTTTAATGAAATGATTGTACGGGAGGTGCATGAGTAAATGTAGGAATGCGTGAGTGTGTGCGTGTGTGCATGTGTGTGTGTGTGTGTATGTGTGCATGTGTGTATCTGTTCCAACTTTCATTCCACCTCAGGTTCAATTGTTGCTAACACCTTGGATTAGGTAATATTGAGTGTGTTAAAGTACATCTTTCTGTATCGTGCCTTCATTTAGTTTCTATTACCTACAGTATTGGTTCCAATCAGTTTGGGCCTGTGGAGGAAATGTTTACAGCTCTTCTGGTGAAATTGCTCTCCCGTGTTTCTGGCCTTACTTTGACAAACGATTGGATTTGGCTTCTGCTTCTGGCCTCTCCAGGCTGTTTGCAGCAGTAGACAGTCCTAGTGATAGATGTCCATGAGGCTGATCTGTGCAGGTTGGGGGAGAAGCCCTCTTTCCCTGAGGGCAGACCCCACTGACCTTCTCAGGGAGGGAAAGGAAAGGACATATGAGTTCTGGTGAAGGGGTTGGTGGGGCTTCTTTTCCCGCCCTGATTCCTGGAGCCCACTTCTGCAGCCCAAGAAGGTCCTTTTGCAGAGCTGAAAATCCCCTCCCCTCTGTTCTGTGGATGATCTGCACATCCCTGAAAGCCCAACTGCCCCCCAGCCCACCTCCACCAAGTAGTTCTTGACCCCTGAATCTCCAGGGCTTACCTCCTTTGGCCAAGGCTTTGCCACTGCTACCACATTCAGCATGTCCATGGCGCACATTTTTCTTCACTAGACTAGGAGTGCTCTGAGGGCAGGAAACAGTGACTTTGCCTAGGCTAACAGCTCCCAACTCCAGGAAAATGTTCAAGTAGGGCTCTGAGTGAAGCAGCTAGGGGTCATCCTCCTTATTTGAGAAATAGAAGAAACCCATTCTGGGAAGTCTTGGGATTTTCTCAGGCTCGCTCTGCTAACTGTGTATCCTTGGCCTGCCCGAAGCCAAAGGCTTTTTTCCCCCTCTTCACTGAACCCCATGGTCATAACCGAAGATTTCTGGAACTCCTAGTTCTATGGATATCCCTCCTAATCTCAGTGAAGGCAGTAACCACTTCTGAGGTGTGCCCTCTGAGAGAGATCTTTAGCTCATGAAGCTTGGCTCTCAGAAGAGGGAGATGTTAAGATGTAAGCCATCTAGCCTGGCAGGCAAGAGAAATTCTGGATCAGTTCTTAGTTTTACCGTTTACTGACTGTATGACCTTGGCCATGTCCCTGTTCTCCTCTTGACCTCAGTTTCCTTTTCTATCAAATGAGGAAGTTGGATTAGACTTTTGGCCCTACATCCTTAACAAACCTACAAGTCCTTTTATGTTCCACCCCACATCCTTCTCCCAACCCATCACTTCCTCCCAGTGAGAGAACCTTGCTAGTCTAGGGCTTTCCCTTGGAGCAACCCCTTCCCAGGAAGTTCTGCTGGTGGTCTGACGCTAAAATACTGAACAAAATCCCTGGGTCTTTCTGGACCTGCCTTGCCTCCCCAGACAGAGGTGCCTTTAACCCCACAATGGACCAGCCACCCTCAGAGCCCAGGAGACTGAAAAGTAGAGGTCTGGTAAGGGTCAGTTGGGACCACTTCCGTACCTTCCATAAGGAGCTGGAGGTCTCTGGGCATGGGTTTCCTGACTGCTTGTGGCCCTTGCTTAAGAGCTGGAACCTCAGGTGGACTTTGGGCTGGTCTCCTTGCATCTCCCCATCAGGGCTCAGCCCTCAGGGATCCTGAGAGCTGAGAATGGGCAAGTTGGACCCCACACTGAGCACTGTTTACCTGTTCCACCAGCACCCATGTTTGTGAGGCAGAAGTCCCCTTCCTGCCAAGCCCTGTCCATCCTCCACCAGCCTCCACCAGGCATCCCACTCACCAGCCTCCTCTTCCCCTCCCCCTCATGCCCTCTGGGGCTCATTTTAGCCTTCCCCAAGTCCCTGCATGTGGCCCACTGAGTTGGCCATGGAGCGTAAGGGGACCACAAGGAACCATGATAGATGCCCTCATAAAAACCTTCGTGTATTTTTTGCCAGAGGTTTTCTTTTTCTATTCATACAAGTGAGTTCTTATAGACTCTTTCTCTATATTGCTGTTTATGAGGACTCATATTTTCTCTCTATAATAGAACTCTTACATTTCATTCACATATAGTTGATATATTCATATATGTCATATATTCACATATTCATATATATATTTGAACGTAGAGAATCAATATATTACAACATGCAGAGGAATACAAAACATAAATTCATATATGTCCCCATATCCTCCATATTCTTACACCCAAGTCCTCCTCTAGTCTGTAAATATCCATATAGATAAAGACTCACATGGCCTCTGAATCGATTCTCACCATATATACGACTTTTCACTCTCACCGTATATTTGCATATATGTGACTCCTCCTACTTTCTTTCCCTATTCAGATGTGTAAGTTTTCATATTCTCTCTCTCTCTCTCTCTCGATATATATATATATTGAGAGAGAGAGAGAGAGAGAGAGAGAGAGAGAGAGAGAGAGAGAAAGAGAGAGAGAGAAGGAGACAGAGAGCGGGAGGGAGGACAGGGAATATACGAGTATTCCTATGTCTAGGAATATATAGAGGGAATGAGTGCTCATTTATGAAGAGAGAATATTTAAGTACTCATGTATATTAATAAAGGGAGACTATAAGAGTACTCGTGCAAATATAGAGAAAGGATACATTATATATATTTGAATAGCAAGAGAAAATATTGGAATATATATATTAATATATAGTGAGTATATGATTGCTTATATATGAATATAAAGTATGAGTACTCACATATATTATGAATATACAGAGGATATATGAGTATTCATATATGTAAAATAAGAGATAGTATAGTAATATCCATCTATATGACTATGTAGAATATGTTAGTACTCATAGATGTCAATATACAGAAAGTATATAGGAATTGAGGTACTCTTCTCCTGTCCTTTTCCATGAGATTTTACATATGAGTTAATGGTCTAAATCTATTTTGCCCTTGGCTGCCAGATCTCTCCTTAGAAAGTAAATTAAATGTTGGTTAAGGCACTTTTGGTGTCCCCCTCGCTATGAAAGACAAACGATTTATATCTGCTAAAATTTTCTATGGAATGGTTGTATTAGGTGTGTGTGCGTGTTTCCTTTCTTCAATGCATATCCCCTTTTTAATCATTAACAGCGCTTTGGGACAGGTCAGGTTGGATTGCATTTTATGTAGGCTCCATCTTTCCCTGTCGTCTTTCTTTTATCTTTATACCAATGTCAGTTCTCCAAAGAGTCAGTGTCTACCCACTGTGACTGTGGAAGGGATTGCAGCACTCCTGTTGAAGGTGTTTGCCCATATTCATAGTATCTGCTCGGCCCAATGGTTTTCCACTTCAGGCTATTTGCAGCAGGCTGATGATGTAGGTGACGTCTTTGAGATGGATCTCTATAGGACAGGGCGGAGCCCTCCTCCTCCTTGGCACGGCTCGGCAGCCCTGCTTGGGCTCAAAAAGGAAAGGGCGCTTGAGCTTTCCTGATCCTGACTCCCACAACACCCTTCAGTGGCCCAGCCTCGTCCTTTACTCTGCCTACAACGCCCAGCTCTTCTCTGTGGATAACTTCCTCCTTCCTTCCCACCCTTCTTTCTCACCAGCATATGGGCCTAACTCATACGCTGCTCACCTCCAGGAAGCATCTTCTGCTACCCATGTCACACAGGCCACCTTGGAGCCCAGAGAACTGGAAGGCAAAAGTCTGCTGGGAGCAGTTAAGGATCATTTTCTTACCTGAAGTGAGGATCCAGGGGCTTGATAGCGGGTGTCTGGTGCCCCATTGGGTTCCCTGTTGGGGCGGCGAAGCCTCAGGGGGACGTTGGCTCGGTCGTCTGACATCGCTTGTCCCCCAGATATCTACTTCTACTCCTGGGTGGTACTCAGGGATCCAGCCACGAGCCAAGCGAAGCTGAGTCTGCACTAGACGAACAGCCCCCCACCCCCACCCCTGACGGCCGATGGCCTGTGACGTCATAGCCTACCTTTGCGGGGCAGTAGACCCCTCCCACCTACCCAGTCCATCGCCTGCTCTCCCCATCCCCCTACGGTGAGAGCTTGGTCTCGGGCGCACTTAGGCTGTCGATTGGTCTCTCTACCATTACCTTCCCAAATTCACCCCTTCTAGGCTCACTTTCCCTGCACCGCCACCCCCAAACCAATCCCCGCAAGTGGCCCCAGGGCAGTTTATCAGGTAAAGGTGCTATGTATGTTGCCTTTCCAGGAGCTGGTGAGGGAGGAAGACCAGGACCAGGACAGATCCATTGACCCATCCATCCATCAGTCTGGCCATCCCTCTCTGTCATCATCTCCCTGATGCCATGGTCCTCTTTGAGGACGAAGGACAAATCGCAACCTGTGAGTAGTCTGGGTAGCCTGAATGGGGACCCAGCTGGCCAGTTCCGGTTGGCCAACTCAGTTCATCTTCCCCCCTTCCCCTCCCGTCTCCTCCCCTCTCCTCCCCTCCCCTCTCTTCTCCTCCCAAAGGAAGGTAAATTTTGATGGCCAAAAGCTACCTAGTTAACTTAGGGTTTACAGGCCAGATTTCTTTTTCAAAGACCAAGCCTTAGACCCAATTCACTCTGGATCTCATGGATTAAACAATGGGTCCCTGCCCAAGCACCTCTTAATGGCTACTTTTTGGGCCTTCCTGGCTCAGAATGAATGTAAATAGTAACTATTTCTCTTTTGGCCAGCAAACCTGAGAGTCTCCCCCTTCAAGTTTGATTTTTTAATTTTTTTTTTTGCTAAAGGGGCCATCCTTTGACTCACTTCTTCAAGAGGACTGTTCACTGAATGGGCATTGCTTCACTCAAAGCAAGGACCTGGAAAGACCTTAGCTTAAAAGGGTCAAGGTCTCCCACTGCATCTTGGGCCATCTCCAGTTGTCTTGGTCGATATCTGGTCACTGGATCCAGATGGCTCTGGAGGAGAAAGTGAGTCTGGTGACTTTGCCCAGCCTCTCTCACACAAATCAAAGTCAATGGCAAATCATGTCATCATCTCCCTGATGTCATAGTGTCAAGTTTATAGTGATTATTGCCTTGCTGATACACATGGTCCTCTTGGAAAAGGAAGGATAAACCACATAACCATCCCTCAGTCCACTTAATAAAACCTGATTGGCTTTGTGAATTCATATCCATGAATATTCATATATTTTATCTATATTCATATATAGTAGTACTCATATATTCTCTCTCTCTATTCATATGTACCAGTACTCATAGAATTCATATATACGTATATGAATACTGAGTATTTTATCTATTTCACAAATTTCTCTGTAATTCATAAACATATTTTTTCTATATATTCATGTGTATATACTCTATGCTTTATTGTCTCTTTTTATATTCTCTCTATATTCTCCATGTTCACATATATGAACATATCACATATGTGTATGTGTGAGTATACACATAGACACACATACACCCCAATGCAGGAGACACCAAATGGAGAGAGTAGGTCAGATGCAGCATAAATGATTAGCAGAGGGAAGGTACTAGAATGAAGAGGGCTTGAGAAGAGCTTCCTGTAACAAATGAGATTTTAGTTGGGACTTAAAGAAAGTCAGGGAGGTCATTAGTTAGAGTGGAGGAGGGGGAGAGAGTTCCAGGCATGAGGGACATCCAGATAAAATGCCTGGAGCCTAAAGATGGAGTGTCTTGTTTGTGGAACAGTCAAGAGGCCAGCATTAAGGGTATAACCATCTTTGTGTGTGGCTGAGATGGGGTGGAGGAGTAGGTCATGGGAAATGAGTAGGTTGAAGAACTGAGTGGTCAGGGTGTTTGAGTCAGCATATAAGCTGAAGTTCCCTAGTATGAGGGCAGAAGTTGGAGTGGAGAGAAATTTGGGAGCTAGGTACCAAACTCACTGATGAAGGAAGAGGAGTGATCTGGAAGTCTGTAGACAAAAGCCATCAGGATTTGGATTGAGTTGTAGAGATGAATAGTATAAAGAGGTCACTGAGTGACGGAGGTAGGGAGAGAACCTGAAAGTGGCAGTGGGGAGCAAGGAATATTCCCCTCCCTGGGTCAATGAGTAAAGGGGAATTTGTGAAGGTGAAGCCAGTACTGATTGGCCATGGAAGCTGTGTCACTGGGGAGAGCTGGGTTTCAGTGTTTGCTAGGAGATGGAAGGAGTGGAAGAAGAAAAGATTTAGGATGAAGGGAAACTTGTTGCCCATGGAATTAGCATTCCAGAAGGCACATTGGAAAGAGAGGGTGGCATTTGGTTGGAACTTTGTGGTGAGAGGGTTGAAAGGGATAGGAATAAGGTATCAGGTAGTGAGGGATGGGTATTGGGTTTGGATAATGACCTACAGGGGTTCAGAATCACTAGGATGCCTAGAATATGACTGGCTATGAGTGTGTTTGTCACTGAGTGGAAAGTACCGCTCCTCTTCCCAAAGAAGACTGGAGTTCAGGTTA
The DNA here is from genome assembly GCA_028646595.1 of Phalanger gymnotis. NCBI lineage: Eukaryota > Metazoa > Chordata > Mammalia > Diprotodontia > Phalangeridae > Phalanger > Phalanger gymnotis. The sequence goes on from CM053628.1 coordinate 46,355,491, forward strand.
GAGCATGGACAGCATGAGATGGAAGGTACATAGTAAGGTGATCAGATTTCACTCCTCTTCACTGTGGAGGATGGAGATTAGGTAGTAAGTGGTCCAGTGGGAGAAAGAAATCTTGTTCCTCACTAACTTTCCTCTTCTTTGTCCCTCAACAGCTAGGTACAGAATGAAATTGGAGACCTGAAGTCAAGGGGAAGGTTGCTCCTCTTTGCAGAATGGTTTGGCCTCAGGAAACATTGATTAATCATCTACCATTTGCAGAAGCGTCATCTGAGGCACAAGGAGAAATACAAAGTTTAGATCAGATGGTCCCAGACCTCATAACACTCATGGTCTAGGCCAGGGTTGGAGAACCTGTGGCCTCAAGGCCACGTGTGGCTCTCTAGGTTGTCAAGTTTGGTCCTTTGACTAAATCCAATTTGTTCTGGGAAGTTTGAATTCAGTCAAAAGGCTGCACTTGAGGACCTAGAGGGCCACATGTGACCTCTAGGCTGTAGGTTTCCTCATTCCTGGTCTAGTAGGATGATAGGCCAAACACAATTAGACTACCCAATGTTACATTAGAGAGGCATGAAACCAAATACTGTGTGAACTGAACTGAATTGCATTTTTTTTCTTTTCCCAGGCAGTGGAAGTAGGAGGAATATGTTCAGAGATGAATGGGATGGAAAAAACATAAGGTATCCAAAAAGTGATATAAACTCTTTAAAAAAAGAAAGAAAACAAGATTTCCAGGGAATGGTCATGGGTAGATCCTGCTGAGTGCATCCCTGGGCTATATATCTTCTCTTCTCACAGACTAAAGGCCTGGTGGAGCTCTGCCTGGATTCACTGTCACAGCTTCTACAAAGAGAGTCACTGGGTCACAGGTCCCCTTCCCTGGCCAAATGAGATAATATTTGGATCACATGATCACATGAGATAATATCTGTAAATCACTTAACATAGTGCTTGACATATAGTAGGTGCTATTTAAGTGCTTATTCCCCCTTCTCTTCCTCCCTCCCTGCCCCATGAGTCCTGTTCCATTTCTTGGGAAAGATTAATTCATTTCTACAAACTACTGGAGGTTACAGATAGGGGCTTCTTGAGCTGATAGACCTTCTGGATTTGGACTCCCAAACCAGAGAATCCCCTTCCCGAAGGTGGGGCTGCAATCAAGAGTAAAAGAATTACAGCTCCTGAATGAAATTAGCTCAAGGGAGCAAGTCTGGGGGCCAAGGTCAGGTGTGGAATTTGAGTTTTGGGAGAGCAGGGACTGTTTTTTGTCTCTCAGCTGGTATCAGATAGTTTAATAATTACTGCCTTGTCATACAGGTTTGGTTGTTTTTAAGTCTTCAACATACACTTTTGTAAGATTTTGAGTTCTAAATTTTTCACCCTCCCTCCTCTACCCCCTCCCCAAGATGAACACAATCTGATATAGGCTATACATGTATATTAAACATGTTTCCACATTAGTCATGTTGTGAAGGAAGAATCAGAACGAAAGGGAAAAATTAAGAGAAAGAAAAAGCAAACAAACAAAAGAGAAAATAGTGTTCTTCGATCTGCATTTAGGCTCCATAGTTCTTCCTCTGGATGTGGATAGCATTTTCCATCATAAGTCTTTTGGAATTGTCTTAGATCATCGCATATAATATAGTTTTAGGATCTGGTACTGCTTGATCTCCTTCTTTTAATTTTTTTTCATTAATTCCTTTGATTTTCTTGAACTTTTGTTCTTCCAAATGAATTTTGTTATTTTTTTTCTAGCTCAATAAAATGATTTTTGATAGTTTAATTAGGATGGCACTGAACAAGTAGATTCATTTAGGCAGAATTGTCATTTTTTATTATATTGTCTCTGCCTACCCACAAACAATGTTTCTCCAATTTTTAAAATCTGACTTTATTTGTATAAAAAGTGTTTTATAATGAAGTTCATATAGTTCCTAGGTTTGTCTTGGTAAGTATACTCCCAGGTGTTTTATGTTGTCTGTGGTTATTTTAAATCAAATATTTCTTAGTATTTCTTCTTGCACAGATTTTTTTTTGGTCATATATAGAAATGCTGATGATTTGTGTGGGTTTATTTTATATCCTGCTACTTTGCTAAAATGATTGTTTCAGCTAATTCTCTAGTTGAATCTCTAGGATTTTCCAAGTATACCACCATATCATCTGTAAAAAGAGACAGTCTTATTTCCTCATTGCCTGTTCTGATTCCTTCAAATTCTTTTTCTTATTTCTGTAACTAGCATTTCTAGTATAATAATGAATAATAGTGGTGATAGTGGGTCATCTTTGCTTCACCCCTGATTTATTGGGAAGGCTTCTAGCTTATCCCCATTACAGATGATGCTTGCTGATATTACCTATCATTTTAAGGAAAAATCCAATTATAACTATGCTTTCAAGTGTTTTTAATAGGAATGAGAACTGTATTTTGTCAAAAGCTTTTTCTGCATCTATTGAGATAATCATGGGATTTTTGTTGCTTTTGTTACTGATATTATCAATCATGCTGATAGTTTTCCTAATATTGAACCAGCCCTCCCTTTCCGATATAAATTCCACTTGGTCGTGATGCATAGTCTTTATGATATATAGCTAGTACCTTATTTAGTATTTTTGCAAGTAGAAGGAGTTCTTGACTAGATGACCTATGACATCATGTTCTTCTCTGAGATTCTGACACTAAAGTGAAATCTTTGTACTCTTCGGGAGGAAAAGTGTTGGTAAGCAAATTAATAATATATAGCCCTCCCTCACTCAAATCAAAGTCAACTGCAAGTCATATCATCATTTCCCTGATGCCATGGTCTTCTTCAAAAACGAAGGACAAACACAGCCTATACGATGTGGGGAGCTATGGGTTTTGAGAGATGTTTTGTGATGCCTTTAAAACCTGTCTGTACCCATTTATGTTAACAACGTAGTTAAAAATTATGACATATGATTCTTCTCCATTCATTAAGCAAGTGTTGGGAGAAGTATTAATTCTTGCTGTCCATTACAATGTGTAACCCAAGCCCAAAAGCCCATTGGCATTGTATTTTTTTCCTCTCAAATTTTTATTTATTTGGATACTATTACAACACGCATGTGTCTTGCCAATGTAATGATTTGAAATATAAGTTGTAACCCTTTGGAATCTTTTGTATGGATTACATTATTTATTTGCCAAGACTCTTTATTGATTATCATTAAGAGTAATAACAATTGTAGTCTTTATCAAAGAAGGAATTGCAGGGCATTGCATTTGTTTCAATGTAGAGGTTTTTGATTTTCTGGGTTCTTTTGGCTAGCCATTAAATAGACTGTACTTTCACCCTACCATTTTAGTGGTGTGGTTGAGGATGTGAGATTTCTTTTTGAAAGTATAACCACTGGACTAACATAAATTAAGATGGAAAAAAATTAGTCAGGTAGGAAAAATGTACTTTATTTTTTTAATTTAATTCAATCTGGCTAATAGAGAATTGAGCATGGTCAATGAAATTGCAAACAACTCCTAGTCCTGAGCCCACAGCCAGCACTGGTGGGCCCTGTAATCTTTCTGACTAGTTATCCAATCCCCTTACTGTCTCTAGGCTGGAAGCCCACAAAGCCGCCTCTGCCACTGTTGTGGCCTCCAAGGCCCATTGCTAGTGCTTTCACCACCGACATTCCAAACCATCCCCTATGCCAATGTCAAAGAACTCTTCTTCCAACCTCCTAAGTTGTGCTAGGCTGGAAAAATGGAATTCAATTAGACACATTATTTCAAAGTTGTTTGGAGGGGAATGTTGGGAGGACTTACCTGGGTTGCTGCCTCTACCCCACCATCTCCTTTTTCTTTTCGGGTAGATTTACCAAATGATTCTCACCTCCGTTCATTGAAAGGATTCAGGAAAAATAAAAGTATTTCCTTTGCAACAAGATTGGGATCCTTCTGTAAGTGGTAAAGTTTAAAAAAATCTCATACCCTAAACCATACTACCAGAAGGCTATGATAAGAGTATTGTATATTTCTGGCTACCCTCAAAACTCCACCCTCCCCCCAAAAATACTTGCATGCTAAAACAAATGAAATTCCATGCAGTTCCTTCTTTGGTAAAGACTGCTGTTGATAATAATATTATCTGTGACATTGATGGTATTTATAATAGTATTATCAATAACATTGATGGTATTGGTAATAATAATTTATTCAATAATATTGAGAGTATTATCAATAATGCTGATAGTATTGATAATGAAAGTAGAGTATTGGGGTGGGCTGGGGGAACAATGCTTTATTTACCAAGAACTTATTAGGGACACAACTTATATTTCAGCATCCGTATATCACCAAGATGCATGTGCATTGTAATAATCCAATAAATGAAAAAAAAAAACTTTATATATCATATGTGGCTTTAGAACTAAAAATGTCATGTCTTGGAAGGCCCTTAGAATACTGAATGTCCTGGCTTCCAGGTGTCATTCAAGGGAGAATGTTGGAGGTGGGTGAGAGCTTAGGATACAGAATTTCCTAGCTAGGAGGTAAGTCCCTCCTCTTAATGTCTCAATTTGGAGGGGAAGATGAAGCCAGAATATCAGATCAGGGAAGGGACCTAGAACCTACAATGTCTGAGCTTGAAGGAAATGATGAATCCAGAATCCTAAGCTGGATGAGCCCGTAAAAGCTGCAGTGTCGGTGTTGGAAGGGGTTAAAACAGAGAGAATGGGAGACATTAAGCGGTTGAGAATGGAAATTGCCAGAAGCAGTAGCACAGGGTTTGTGGTTGCCATGGAGAAGAAAATGAGAGAGGCAGGGGAGCATTTCAAGGAAGGGATATCAGTGTGAAAAAAACCCTTGAAATACAAATGTCAGCTCTTGGAACATGCTAAAAACCACCCTGAGTGATAACCGGGAGTGCTCTCAGAACAAAAATTCTGAGAAAATCTCAGAAACGAGAAGGATTTATTTTCCTATGTATAGGTAAATGGAAAAAACAAGAAGGTAGTTAGGTTTTTTTTGTGTTTTTTTTTGTACAAGAGCAATTATTTATTTTAATTAATGTCACACAGTGGTGAAACTTTAAAAAAACTCTCACATCTTGAACTATGCACATAGCCAAAAGGGTATGATGAAAGTACTATTTTTTTGGCCAGCCAAAAAATCCAGAAAAACAAAGAACCTTCATGCTGAAACAAATCCAATAATAAGCAATAACTTCTTTGGTTAAAAACAACTACTGTTAAGATGGTGGATTAGGTGAAACCCAGCTGAACACTCAACATTCCCCTACAAATGTCTTTTTAAATTTTTTTTATTTTAAAGAAATACTAAAACTTAAATACATAATAAGAAAAAGAAACATTATAAAACATATAAAACAATGTTTTATATTTTTAATAATTTATATATAATTATATATAATTTATAATAAAAATAAATGACAAAATTAAATATTAAACTTAAATATCAAATAAAAGAAAAAAAGTCATGTGTACAGTAGAGTATAAGAGAGAATTCAGAATATATAGCAATAGCTTTCCATTTTAAGAAAGCCTATATATTAAATACTACACATTATGTTGAAAGCTGTCCATCTTTTCTTTGTTTCTTTGTACATTTCCTTTTGTTCTCTGCTGTGCACTTTTTACTTTGTTCTTTTCCTCCCCTTCTTCCTCCTTCCAGGCTACAATTAAGAGTGGATATACACATACATACATAAACATATACTTTCCCTAAGAGATTCTATTCCTAATCTTTGTTTTTATATTTGTGGGTATCTTTTTTTATCTTTCCTAACTCCTCTACTTTACTTTTACCTGCTACCTTGCCATCCTATTACTTAACCTACCCCCACTACAATAATCCCTCCCTTATCCTCCCCTTTCCATAAATCAAAACACCCTTTTATAGACCCCTTTGACCTATTCCCTCACCCTTCCTTCTAGAGATCCCTCCTCTATCCTCTCCCCCTCCCTATCCCTTTAGAATTTTATTTCTTTCTAAATTTAGAAGACTTTTATACTCTTCTAGATGTATATGTATTTTTCCCTCTTGAATCCATTCCCAATGAAAATCAGTTTCCAGAACTAACAGCCCTCCTCCCCCATCTAATTCCTCTCTTTTGGTTCTTCCTCTAGAACCTCATTTGTATAATTGCTCTTCCCTAGTTCATACTCCGGATTCCCCTCACTGTTCAGGGTAAAAGTTCCAGTGGCTGGGGCCAAGGCAGCCTCCCAACCTAGATACAGCCAGGGCTTGCCGCTTGTTGTTTCAGCTGACCCTAGCCTGGAGGTGTTTACTGGACAAAACCTCTTCCTGGGGTTTTTTCTTCAGATCATCTCTGATTATCCCAGAAAGATCTGTTCTGTCCATACTCTTATTTACTTTTACCCACTCTATGTTCATCATGAGGTGCTATTTTATCTCTTTTGTGGAGGAAAGTCTTGAGAGCTTGAAATTTTCTGACCTGCACATATATACAAACGTACATACATACATGCATACATACATACATACATACATACACACATTCATTTGAGTAGAGAAATCTATCTCACCCAACAGGGAAGTAGGTCATTGTGGAGAAGGTTGTGAGGGAGCTAAGACAAAATTTCTAGCTCTTACTCTATCATCTTGAGAAGGGGATAGGGCTTGGCAACAAATTGGATATGGGGGTGGGCATGGGGGGCTGAGAGACAGTGAGGAATCCAGGACGACACCTAGGTTTTAAACTTGAGGGACTAGGAGGATAGTGTTGTCCTTGATAGTAATAGGGAAGGTTTGAAGGAAAGAGAATGAGTTCTGTTTGGGGCATATCTACTGACATCCAGTTCTAGATAACTGAAAGGCAGTTGGCGATGCACGCCTGGAGATCAGCAGAGAGGTTGGGGCTAGATAGGTGGATTTGAATCATGAAGGATATAATACTGATCACTAGACAAAAAATCACAGGACACCAGTATTAGTGGGAAGAGATTGAGGTCATGTAACATGTTCTCTTACTTCAGCTCCTGGCTTGGGCTGTAGAAGACTTGCCATGAGAGACCATGGGACAATTGGAAAGACCTAGTGTCATATTGTATCAAAATCCTATTTTCAAATGTATTAATGCTAATTGTAATATTGATGCTTGTGTGTACATATGTTCTAAACCTAAGCAATGTAAACATTCCAAGCTTGGAACGGCTATTTGGTTTGTATTAGTAATCATTTTAAATATTATTTATAGATCTTTCTAGATACTGCAAGGATGCCCAGAAGTAAGAAGGTGGAATATAGTGAGAATGTATTTGTTGCCTTGACATAACTGACTCCATTATTTATTAGGTCACCATTTTGTGATGAGGTGTTCTTTTGTTTGTTTTTCATAGCTTCTCTTTAAATTTTAAGATTAGCACATTGTAGTATAGTCTGGCAAACAAAATGTTTATATTCATAAACAACTGATAAATAACTCCCATATAGGACAAACCACCAATGGGAAAATTTGTTAATTATCCTCACTCTTATTGATTTATATCATCAGATATCAATGAAATTATTTGGTAAACAAATTTAGGTCACAAATCACCAATCGGAACTTGTGTACAAATCCAAGCTAGAACTATAGGAAACCTACCGGAGGCCCTAGACCAGGCCTGCACAACCTATGGCCCATGGGCTATAAGAGGCCCGTGGGCATGCCAAAGGATTTTGGGTGGTTTGTGAAAAATGTAGAGGAAAACATCCTCTACATTTCTTGTGGACCACCCGAAATTCTTTGGCGGGCTGCAGGTTGTGCAAGCCTGCCCTAGACTGCTCTTGGGTCACTTGAAACTTCAGTTCTCCTCACCCTCATTTGCTTGATGACAGTGCTGATTGACTGACTGATGGAAATTTACCAATGTGTCAGCCATCTGCCTCTGAGGGAGACACTGGCTGGGCAGAGAGGGAACCTTGTTGTTGAGTACCGGTAGGAGACACATTGGTAATCACTAAGAAATCAGATTGGTGGTTTTTAATGAAGTTAATATTTGTATCATCTAATATAAACTAATATTTGCATGCTCTCGACGAGTAAAGTTTGATTGCTAATATTGAGAAGTATAAGCCTAATTAGTGTTTCTGTCCTACTGGTTAGCATATGTAATGGTAAATTGGTTGTGAATATGTACTGTGTATTCCACTGGAGGCAGAAGGAGATACCAAGGGATCCCTGAACTTGCGAGGGGTGCAGAGACTGGGACCATCTGCCATCCCTCTCATCCACTACTTTGTTCTGGGTCAGACTGACAAGGGAGATGTACACATTGGGGTGGTGGAGAAGAACCATCACTAGTGGGCCTTAGCTGTGTTCCAAGCATGGAACAAGTTCAGAAACAAACAGTAACCCTCTGGCTCTGATCCTAGGAGCAGAGAAGGAACTCAGTTCTAGTCTCCAGCTCAGGGTGAAAGCCTACAGTGGACTAACCAGGACAAGAGTCCCAGACCAAAGGGGAGCCTGTGGTTCAGTCGCAGTGAAACTGTAGAGCTTTCTAGGCTGGCTAATAACAACTGAGCCTTGCAGTTTATTGAAACTTTCAATCAGAGACAAACCAACAGACCCCAAACTGGGTCAGGAACTTGCATTGTCCCAGATTACATTGCTCTGGCAGCACTGCCCCAAATGATGCCTACTGCCTCTGGGGTACCCGAAGGATGCCTACTGCCCCCTGGGAACCCAAAGGATGCCCACTGCCCCCTGAGGACTCAAAGGATGCCCACTGCCCTCTAGGGACCCAAAGGATGCCCACTGCCC
>CM053628.1:46374665-46425209 GCA_028646595.1 Phalanger gymnotis
GAGAGAGAGATGGATGGAGAGAGAAGAGAGGGGGGAAAAGACAGAAGAGAGGGGAAGGAGAGAAAAAGAGAGGAGATAGATACACTGAGACAGAGAGAAAAAATACAGAAGAGGGGAGAAAGAGGGAAAGAGAAGGAGACACAGAAAGACGAGAGAGAGAGAAGAGAGGGAGAGAGAGAAGACATAAAAGAGGGGAGAGAGAAAGACAGGAAAAAGACAGAGAGAGAGCAACATTGAGACAGAGGGAGAGAGAAGAGAAGGTGAGAGAGAAGACAGAAGGGAGGGGAGGGAGAGAGAAAGAGGGGAGAGACAGAGACACAGAGAGAAAGAAGACAGAAGAGAAGAAAGAAAGAGGGGAGAGAGAGACAGAAAGAGGGGGAGGGAGAGGGAGAGACAAAGAGAGAGACAGAGAAGACAGAAAAGAGGGGAGGGGGGGAAGAGAGAGACACAGCGACAGAGAGAAAGAGACGGAGGGAGAGGAAGAGAGAGAGAGGCACACACACAGAGAGACAGAGAGAAACAAAGATAGAAAGAAAGACAAAGACAGAGACAGACAAAGAAGAGAGAAGAGAACGGAGGGAGAGAGAAAGGGGGAGAGAGACAGACAGACAGAGAAAGGGGAGGGAGAGAGAAAGAAGGAAGACAGAAGAGAGGGAGAGAGAAAGGGGAGACGCAGAGAGAGACACACACAGACAGAGAGACAGAGACATAGAGAAACAGAGAGACAGAAGACAGAAAAGAGGGGAGGGAGAGAGAGAGGAAAGAGAGAGACAGAGACAGAGGGAGAGAGACACAGAGACAGAGAGAGACAGAGGGAGGGAGGGGGGAAGAGAGAGAAAGAGAGGAAGGGAGGGAGAGAGGGAGGGAGAGAGAGAGGGAGGGAGAGAGAGAGGGAGGGAGGGAGGGAGGGAGAGAGGGAGAGAGAGAGAGAGAGAGAGAGAGAGAGAGAGAGAGAGAGAGAGGAAAAGAGGGGAGGGACAGAGAAAGAGGGGAGAGACAGACAGATAGACAGAAGAGAGAGAGAAGACCAAAGAGAGGTGAGTGACAGAGAAAGAGGGGAGAGACACAGAGAGAGAAAGACAGAGAAAGAGACAGGGAGAGAGAGAGAAGGAGGGAGTGGAAGAGAGAAAGAAGGAGACAGAGAAAGAGACACAGAGACAAAGAGGGAGACAGGGAGAGAGAGAAGACAGAAGAGAGGGGAGGGAGAGAGAAAGAGGGGAAAGAGATAGAGAGACAGAGAGACCCAGACAGAGAGACAGAGAGACAGAGAGAAAGAAAGTGAGATGGAGGGGGAGGGAGGGAAGGAGGGAGGGAGAGAGAGAGAGAGAGAGAGAGAGAGAGAGAGAGAGAGAGAGAGAGAGAGAGAGAGAGAGAGAGAGAGAGAGAAACAGAAGAGAAGAGGAGGGAAGAGAGAGAAAGAGGGAGGGAGGAGAGAGCACTGCAAATATGAAGGAATGCTCATTCAAATAACGGGATTACTCCACATTTATGAGAAATCTCAGTAGAATGGAACAACACATTGCAAAAAGCAAAAGGAGCACAAGGTACAGTCAAAGTAACACATCCTGAAAATCTAAGCTTGATCATCAATGAGAAAAGATGGAGTCAACAAGAACAACAAAAGGCCTTTGGGGCATTCTTGATAAAATTACACAAATAAAACACACAAAGCAGAGCTGATTATTTGACTTGCAGAAACCTCATAAAACAGGCACATAAGGGAAATAGTACAGTTATCATGCAGACATTAACAAATAATGTTCTGATGTTTATAACCTATTGTTAAAAGAAAAAAAGACTGAATTGTGGGGTTAAAGAAAGAAGCTCATCAAGGGAAAAAGGGACCCCAAAAGGTGAAAGATTTAAGGGAAAATTGAAGGAATCAGGAGAGAGGAAGGAGGAAGAGATGAATGAAAAGACCATTGCCCAAGTCTCTGAATTCACTGTAAGTGAATAAAATACATGGAAAGAAGAAAATATGGAATGAGCCCTGCATGATTATAATGACCAAACTTGGTCCTGAGGACACACGCCTCCCTCAGTTGAAGAAGTGGAGACCTATGGACGAAGAATATCAATCACATGCATTGTCAAACACAGTTGAGGCACTGGTTAATTTTACAGAACTGCTTTTTTCTCCTTTTTAAAAATGTTTAGGGCAGTTAGGTGGCACAGTAATAGAGCACCAGCCCTGGAGTCAGGAGAACCTGAGTTCAAATCTGGCCTCAGACACTTGACACTAGCTGTGTGACCTTGGGCAAGTCACTTAACCCCAATTGCCCTGCCTTTGCCCTCCCCAAAAAAAATTGTTACAAGGGATGACTTCTTGGGTAGGGGAAGTGGGAGGAACAAATTCAGAAATAAATGTGATAGAAAAGCAAAAAGTATCAATAAAACAAGATAACCTTTAACAAATAAATAAACAAATTTCCAGGGAGTGGTCATGGGTAATTCCTGTGAGTACATCCTTGGGGTCAGGCATCTTCCCTTCTCACAGATTGTGAGGCTTGGTGGTGCAGTGCCCAGATCCACAGTCATTGCTTCTGCAAAGAGAGTCACAGGGTCACACTTGCCCCTTCCCCACCCCTCAGCCTCCTTGGACTGCTTTCATTTCCTGGGAAAGATGAATAGATTTCTTTGCTGATAGGGCACTCCTGTGGCTTTGACTTCCCAAACAAGGGACTCCCTCTCCAGAAGGAGACACCGCAATAGGGAGTAAGAAGAATATTGCAACTTCTGAATGAAACTAGCTCAGGAAGCAAGTCCAAGGGCGAATGCTGTATATGGAATTTAAGTACCTTTAGGGTTAGGACTGTTTTTTGTCTTTATACCTGGCATATAGCAGATGCTTTATAAATGCTTGTCAAATTCAAAGATAAAATTAAAGAAATTAGAATTCCTTTCCTAAAATAAAGTTGTCAACACTAACAGACTAGAGCTAAGGAAAAAATATCCAGGGCCCATCCTGGTCACCCTCTCCTATAGAGACCTATAAGCAAATGGCATCTTCCAGCTAAACAAACACTAAAAAGAATGAAAGGGGCAGGGAGATAGGGGGAATTAGTTCGATTAGATGAGACAATTTTATTTGTGTCTGGCTAGTTTAGTTTTCAGAGACAACTCTTTTCCTTGGGACATATCCTCCTCAGGCTCAATTGAGAGCCAAGAAGAGTATGTTCTGGGGTCTCTCTGTCTATCTCTTCCCTCATTGCTCCTCAAAAGAAGTCCTAGCATAGATCCTTCCCAGAAGTCTTAGGCATGCTCTAGGACTGGGGACATTTCTAAAGTTTGCAGACTTCCAAAAAGAAGGAGTTTCTTCTCTACATGTATCCAAAAATTTACACGTGCCAATTTTGATTCTTCAATTGCATTCAAGAAAAAACAAGGACAGGAGGATAAGAGAAACAAAACCAAGTACTTTTGTCATAATAAGACTTTCTGGAAAGCATTTAGACGTGGAAAATAAGAGATTGGATCCAAAATGAAAAGGAGGCATAGGACATGATGGGATCATATATCGAGGTTGGGCAAGCCATTGGCCAAAGCAATGACATTTTCGATCTCCCCACTCCCAACCAAAGAGGTTGAAGGAAAACTTCAATAATTCTGATTTCACTCATTTGGAATTGAGGACTTCTTAGTTTGGCTTGCACTTTGACAAGCTCCTGGAATGTCTCTAGAATAGGGTGACCTGGATAGAGACCATTTAAAGAAGAGATAACAGATCTTCATCATGGAGAAGACTGGGGAGCTGGAGGAGGAGGAGTTATGATAGCAGGCCTCTTGTTCTGGTACAGCTGCCATAGGTGGGGCAGAGATTGGACTTGCTCTTCTTGGTCTCAAAAACTGAACTGGTCTAAGTAACAGAGCTCAGTAATAAGGAAGCAGCTTGATGTAAAGATGACCTTCCAAGCAATAATGAGGACTGTACAGAGATGAGATGAGTTTCTATGCTCGGTAATGGGCTCTCATCCTTTAAAGACTGGAGGTCCTCAAGCATAGGCTAGATTGACTCCTTACTAGTGATGGAGGAAGGGGGATTCCTGGTGAGGATAGAATGAATGATCTCTTTGTATTCTTAAGCAAATGAATGCTATATAGGATGGAGGGGACTATGAGATCTTTTTCTAGGTGTTTTCTGATGTCTCGAAAACCCATCTGTTCCTATTCATGCTAAAAAGGTAGCTACGAGTCCCCTCCACTAAGCAAGTACTAGGAGAAGTGTGAGCTCTTGCTGTGCGTTATTACTATTTTGCGAAGTGATATTTTCTTATCAAATGTCTTTCAAAGTGATATTTTCTTATCACATATCCTAGAATTCAGATCTCTCCATTTTTAAACAATTAGCAAGATTTTACTGTAGTGATTTGTTGCATTAATCTCCAATGACTCCATCTATTCTAGTATTAATCAATGAGAATGGAGAAGGAAGGGGATCAAAGAGAGTGGTAGAAATAGCTATGTTTTTTTTTCTGTAGGGCTTGGAGGATTCCAAAGATGGAATTTCTGATAAAAAATCCCATTCTGAAACAATGGTACATTTTCTTCCTCATTTCTATCTCCCACAGCTTAGCATGTACAAATTGATCATTTCATCTACAGAGAGTAATGGGTGGAAATTCTTTCTCTGGAATCCATACAGCTCCTTAAGAGGAATATTCTGCCCATCAACAGTTAGGTCAATGACCTCGGGCAGAGGGGCAAAGATTAGTCGGGGGGTTACGATATTGTTCTATCTACTTCACTGTACCCCAAATGTACCCGGGTCATTGATGCTTTTCTTCTTGATGCTGGCCTCTATTTCTGGAGCTGGGTGGCTGGTTTGAGGTGAACACAGACTGTTTTTGCTCTGGGGCCAGATCAGGCAGTGCATCCCCTTCCCCCATTAGGCTGCCATTGGAGAGCAGGTCGGGTGGCAGCTGGTCACAGCTCTGCGGAATGTCAGTCGGTAGATTTTTCAGAGGCTTACTCAAGGCACTTTCAGTCTGAGGCTGTATACAAGTATCTTCCAGGGAGAGAACATTGAGGCCTGGCAGCTTCTATATTAACAACGGGGAATGGTGGGGGAGGGGAGAAAGGAGAGAGACAGAGAGACAGAGAGACAGAGAGACAGAGAGAGAGAGAGAGAGAGAGAGAGAGAGAGAGAGAGAGAGAGAGAGAGAGAGAGAGAAGGACTGTGAAACATGAGAAGAAACCAAACAGCACAGGCAGGTGCATGAACAATTTTCCTCACTTGAACCCATGCCCCCGCCCTCCAAACATCTCTACCAGTTGCCAAAGGTCTTCAAATTCCCATCCATAGAGATTTTCCTTTGGGATGAGACACTTTACCCTAGAATACTCTTAAAACACAGCCTGGAGAGGGAGCGAATTCAGAACTCAAAATTAAAAGAATGTTAAAAATAAAAAGTAGTTAACTAAATGAAATGAAAAATAAATACATAAAACACCAAGGTGGGGAAATACATTAATGCACTGCCACAAGTTGGAGTGAATCAGAATGGCATTAGCAAGCCAGTCACGCCTCAAAGCTCCATGGGAACAGGACAAGACAAAGACGCTTTAATAAGACTTAGCAGGGAGCCATTGAAATGGCACAAAGTATGCTGGGGGAAAGGGGGAGGGAGAAGGAGGGAAAAATCTCCCTCCTTCCAAATTCTGCCTTGAACTGGTTCTAATGTCCTGAGTTTCAGGATAGTAGGCGTGTGTGTGTGTGTGTGTGTGTGTGTGTGTGTGTGTGTGTGTGTGTGTGTGTGTGTGTGTGTGTGTGTGGCGCGGGTGGGTCAGTCTCTTCCAGTTTCAAATCATCTTTCCCCAACTTTTGGAGAACAAGTTATTGCTGGGTTTTTTCCACTCCCAGCAATATATCCAAAAGCTGAGGGGAACTGGGATCTGATGTGCTCAGGATACATTTAATTTTTAGAACAAAACAGCTACTTGCCCAGTCATAATGAGCAATGCCTTAGTTGAATAGATCAGATTCACTCCTAGAGGACAAAGAGTAGACCTTGATGAAGAATTCTCTTTCACAAGGGTCTTTCTTTCACACACACCCCCTTCTCCCTTCCACACACACCCTCCATTTTAGCCTAGTCTCCATCTTGGTAGCTCATCAAATGCTACGTTTTCTAAAGGATCTTTTCAAATAGGTCATTTAATACAGATTTCCAACTTTTAAAATCTGCTATTACTAGCAAAAGCTCTCAAATATCAGTTAATGATTAATGTGGGAAGGACAGAAAAAGGCACATCTATGAGATTTTCCTCATAGTAAATGATAATAATTTCACAACTTTAATCAGTGGAGTAGAGAGATAATACGGAGTTATGGAGATAGACCTGGCTTTGAAGCTGGGTGACTTGGGTTCAAATCCTGCTTCTGACATATACTGGTTGTGTGACTGGGCAAGCCATTAAATCTATAGGTAAATCTCACTCTAAGTTGAAGAGAAGATACAGGTAATTTCCCAATCAAGGAGCTCCTTAAACCAACAAAGTCTGAAGTCCAGACACACTTCCTATCTGTAGGGTGGGTACATTGCCACCTTACTAATATCACTCATGAATTTAGGCTAGCTGGGATGGGGAACCTGCAGCCTCGAGGCCACATGTGGCCCTCTAGGTCCTCAAATATGGCCCTTTGATTGAATCCAAAAGGATTTGTTCTGTTTTACTTGGACTCAGTCAAAAGTCCACACCCAAGGACCTAGAAGGCCACAGGTTCCCCACCCTTGCACTTGACCATCCCCAGTCATGGGCAACTCGTTACTTCCTAAGGAAGCCCATTTTACTTAGAGAATCATCTAATAAGTAAATGATTTTCCTTATACTGAACTAAAATCTTACTACACTTTTCATACAATATTTCAATTATCTTCATATCAAGGGATTAAGACCTTTCACCCATCCTCAGAGATTGCCCTCCTTAGGACATTCTCTAGCTTGTTAACCCTTCTAAAAATAATGTTTAGACCTGGATATGATATTCTAGACGTGGCTTGCTCAGAAAAGGAGAAAGTAGAAGGACTAGCCTCTCTTTTCTGCTTGTGACTACTCTCTCCCTTGTACAGTTAACCCTTCCACATCATGACTTTCCCCATCTCAGTTCTGATATATCACAGGTCGGCATAAGAAATCAAGTGGGAATTTGGGGGGAGTTTTGCAGAAGCTGCAGATGACAAGGTATTTCTAGCAGATGACCCAGAGCCTATGACCACATACTTAACCCAAATTTTACAATAAGATATTGTAAACACCCCATAAAAGAAAAAGAAAAAAAATCAGGCTTCTCTGTTATGAAAGGAGGATCAAAAAATGTAATGCAGGTCTGGGGGGGCGGCGGTAACCATGCCCTCAAGCCCTGTGATGTGGAATGGACAGTTGTATTTCTACATCTGACTTTGGGGCAAGGGGAGACAGCTTCTCTATTCTGGACACCATACTGCTATTATTAGAACGAGCTAGGACAAAATTAGCTTTCTGGGCTGCCAAGTCACCTATGTAACTCACACTGAGTTTAGTGTCCACTAAAACCCTCCAGCCTTTATCACGTGGACTGGCATTGAGCCAAGGCTCCCCCACCATCTACTTGTCCAGTTAATTTTCAAAACCCAAGTGTGGGACTTTACATTTCTCCCTATAGCATTCTAAGGGGGCTTAACTGATGTCAACTTGGATGCAATACTTAAAGCCACTTAAAATTCGGCATAAAAACCCAGCAGGCATGTTGAGCTTCCCATATGGCCCAACTTAGGTTGAGGGGGCAACCTTGGAGTTGAGCTGGCCATGTTAACTGAGGAAGGAAAAGAGCCTTATCTTTGGGGGGGCCCAGAAACTCACAGTCTCCAAGTGTGTCCTGTCCTCCTCCATCTTCACTTGCCGATTCAGAAGATGGAGGAGATAGTCCAGCATGCTCTGCTTGGGGTGCATCCCTTTGTCAAAACGATGGTACATTCCACACCAGAACCTTCAAAAGCGCAAGAAAAGGAATGATAGCCAGTCGCACTGGTTTTTTCTAGGTTCCCACTGCCCTTGTCTCAATATCAACCCCAAACAGTCACTGAGGAAGGTCCTAAACAGCAGTGAAAAGGAAGGCTTTTCAACAAAGCCTTCACCATGGCTAGGACACAAGATATTTCCAGGAGAAAAAATATTTCATTCAATGAACATTTCTGTTTTAAAATATTTTTGTTGATGCTTTTTGTTTTTATATTACATTCACTCTGATTAGATCCTTCCCTTTCTCCTACCCAGCAAGCCATTCCTTATAAAAAGGGGAAAAAAGCGAAAGGAACGCATAGACTGTTTATGATAGTGAGTGCAGCACTCCACACCCATGGTCCCTCACCTCTGTAATGGAGGGAGGTGCATTTTCTCACCTCTTCTCCAGGGCTGTCATAACATTTAGGGCTTGCTTTCCCTTTCCCCTTCCCTTCTTGCCATTTTGGTCTTCTTGGAGAGCAAAGGGCACCAAGCAACCAACAAACATTGTTACAGTCATGGTGCTGAGAGAAATGATGATTTTTCTCTTGTATTAATAACTAATTATTAAATTAGGACCAATGTTTTTCCCCTTTTCTACTTCCTCATCCAGAAATCAACCAGCATGGGAAATCTTCCTCAAAGACTTACCCAGTCAGGATGGCTGAGAGCTAATCAAAGACTGTAACAGAAATTCTAAGTTTAGGCAAATGGGTGCATTCTTGCTCGTTGTGTTTACCCAGACAGGTCTGGGGAAATGCTGATTCTCTATTTTTGTCACACAGATGATATGGAAATTGTCATCTCTTTGACCAAGATTTGGGTGATCCAAGTCACATTCCCTAAGATCCTCGTTTTATAATGTAGCCCAGCCTCTCATTGTAATATTAATTTTCTCATTAATTGTTAGCCACTCAGAGTTGATTGCCACTGTCAGGAGCACCAAGGGCATATAAACTGTGAGCCTGCTGCCATGAGGGGTCTTTGGTCTAAGAGAAACAGCCAAATGGCCATATTTTTATTGATAAACATATTGGCTTTAGTAATAAAATGATTCAATTACCCATAAACTATGTCTCTCGAACTTTTTAAACATCAAAGTGCATATTTTCTTGATCTTGCTTTTTTAAACTCTGTATTAATTCCTAGAAATCTTTCCAAGTTCCTCTGAATTCTTCATGCTTAGCATTTCTTATGGCGCAATAATAATCTATTACATACAGGCACCATAAAGCAGCTAGGCGGTATACTGGATAGAACACTGGGCCTGGAGTCAAAAAGCCCCAAGTGCAAATCTGGCCTCAAATACTTACTAGTTATGTGAGACCTGGCCAAGTCACTTAACCTGTCTACCTCAGTTCCTCAACTGTAAAATGGAGATTATAATAGCACCTACCTGACAGGGTTATTAGAAGGTTCACATGAGGCTTAGCACAGTGCCTGGCACACAGCAGGCACTTCATAAATGCTTATTTCCTCTCTCCCTCATCACAATTCATTCATCCATTTCCCCCACTGAGAGGGTTCTATTCTGCTTTCAGTTCTTTGTTTCCACAAAGCGTTGCTATGTGCACCCAAACACTGAAGACAGTAAAGCTTTAAAAGCTTCAAAGTGCACTAGGAGTTTGGGACCAGCATTTTATATGCCTAGCAACAGAATCTCTGGGTCGAAGGCTATGCACATTTTAGTGACTATTATAAAAGCATGATTCCAAATGGCTTTTCAGAATGGTTGTGCCTCAATAAACACAGACTAAGCACCGATCATTTGCAGAAGGCCCATCCTTGGCACTGGGGGAAATACAAAATTTAGATAGGATAGTCTCAAACTTCACAGCACTTATGGTTTAGTAGAAGGATAGGATCAACACAACTCTAACACCCAATAATGCATGATAATTATGTTCAAGAAGTAGAAAGCAACATGGGTGCCGTTGTAATTAAAGAGTTGGGACAAGATTTGCTGAAGAATCAATACTGCTATCATGAATGCACAACAACAAAGTATGTATTATTTTCAAACATAACTAATTATGACTTAATCAAAGTATAGAAATAGGTGGTAGATAATCCAGATCCTTTGCTTCTCTTCTTTCATCTGATGTCTAGGCTGTTCTAAATTCTGGGCATTTCCATGTGGTGCATTAAGCAACTAGCCATACCCCAGCATGAGCGGATACAGGGAAAAGACCTCAGATCAGGCCATTCGGCTACTCTGCTAAGAGGCTGGGTAAGTGGAGAGATTGAAATAACTGGAGGCAGAAAGATCAGGCTTCCCAACTCTGGTCTACCCACAATAATCCGTGGGTGAGGAACCTGTGGCCTTGAGGCCACGTGTGGCCTTCTAGGTCCTCGGGTGCAGCCTTTTGACCGAATCCAAGTTTTACGGAACAAATCCTTTTATTAAAGGCATTTGTTCTATGAAGTTTCAATTCAAAGGGCTGCCCTTGAGAACCTAGAGGGGAATTGTTCTGTGAAGTTGGAATTCGGTCAAAGGGCTGTGCTTGAGGACCTAGAAGACCCCATGTGGCCTCAAGACTGCGAGTTCCCCACCCCTGTGTCTAATTCATTGTCTACATCAATGTCTGAGCAATTTTCTGTATGTGCCAGTATGACTGTGTTAATCCTCTACTCAAAAAACCTCAGTAGTTCTTCATAGCCTATTGAACAAAGTATGCATTTCATTGCTCTGGCATTTGAGGTCCTGTACAATCTAGCTCTGTCCTATCTTTCCAACCATATATCTCATCCTTCAGGTACTCGATGTTCTGGCCAAATGGATCCCCTGTCATCTCTCTAGCTTATCCCACCACCTCCCACGTTCAAATCTTTCCTCATGTTGGCTCCATGCCTAGATTGGGCTCCTGGTCCTCAATTTCTATTTGCTGAAGTCCTTGCCTCCCTCTTTAAGGCCCAAGTCTCAGAGGCTACATCCTCTAAGAGCAAGAGCTTGTTTGTTCTGATACTTTCTTATCTCTATCTTTCCTCCTCAAATGTTTCAGAGCATTCTGCCTATCTATCTCCTTCTGTACTCCTGCCTGGAACTAATGGTTATCTCCTTGAAGCTTACTATCCTTGGTCATATCCATTCATAGCACCCTGCTAACATATCTAATAAATGTTTTTTGAATTAAAATTACTTTCAAGGATAAAAGTATATATGTGGATTTCCATTTGTTCAGTTGTTAAGTTGTATACGATTCTACGTGACCTCATGGACTTTTGTCCATGGGAGTTTCTTGGCAAAAGGACTGGAATGGTTTGCCATCTCCTTCTATAGCATGTCCCCACTTTATGGATGAGGAACTGAAGTAAATAGGGGTTAAGTGATTTGTCCAGGGTCACAGCTAGTCTTAGTCTGGATTTGAATTTGGGTCTTTGTGGCTTCAAGCCCAGTGCTCTATCCACAGCAACACCTAGCTGCCCCTAATGGATTTCCAGTAGTCATGGCAAATTTGGCATAGAGATAAGTTAGAAGTGTCTGCAGATTCTGATGGTTCTTTAGTGGAAAGTAGGAGCATCTAGATGAAGCTGCCAGCCATAAGATTTTCAATATGGTCCTTGAGTTCTGCTTCTTGATATAGTTGACTTGTGAATCAAAAAAAGTCAATTTCCATATATTTTCTTTTCTTTTTGAAATTTTTTTGGAGATGGGCCTCCCTATCTTGCCCAGTCTGCCCATAGGGCAGTTGCTTGGCACAGAAGCTTTGACCTGCCCTGTTTCTTCCTTGGGCCAGTTTAGCCGACTATATCTCAGGACTCCACTGGCTTCAACTTCTTCCCAAGCAGGGGTTCCAGACATGTACCACCACATGTAGCTATCCTCCACCCATGTGGGGCTATCCTCCACTGCCCCATGGGGCTATCCTCTACCACCATATGGGGCTATCCTCCACCCACGTGGAGCTATCTTCTACCCATGTGGAGCTATCCTCCACCTCCAGTGGAGCTATCCTCTATGTTTTTAGCTCCCTGTTTATCTTTTCCCAACTCTCTGGCAAGGTGGTACTAGGGGAAAGCTGGAAACTAACAAAAAATAGCCAAACAATAACAAAACAAAACAACATCCTTACTCCTTTTACTCTGAAAGGAGAATGTGAAAAATGCAGCTTAGGAACTTACTGGAAGCTGAATGGTAAAGTGTTGGGATGAAGTACCCCATAAGCAGCGATGCCCTTGTACAGTGGGTTCCTGAACTCGGTTTTCTTCTGTAACAGGAAAGGCCACAAGGAATGGGTCCTCTCAAAGATTCTGTTTAAAAACAAAAGCGACAAAGTCCAATTGAATTTGTGAAGCAACCAAGTTATTCTAAGAAGTTATACAACTCAAGTGGAGGGACAGGGTGAGGGCAGACAGGGAAAAGAGGTGAGAGATATCATGGCTAGGAAGGCTTATTCATGACAGGTATTGTCAAAGTGCCCATTTTACTGGCCACATAACTTGGGACAAGTCTTTAAAAAGCTCTAAATTTGAGATTCTCTGTCTAAAAAATTCCCTCCCAAATATTCCAAGGTAAGTCTTGTAATTGACGATGGTCTGAGGTAATCGACGTGGATATTTCCTCAATGAAGCCCGCGACAACCCGTCTGTGTGCCGTCAATGTCCCCCAGTCCTCCCATAGGTTCACTCTGAGGCTTCCCACAATGACCTGGGGGTCCCTTCTTTGATCTCTATTATCAGTGTTCTTGTTCCTGCCACATGGCCAGCCTATCTTCTTTTCTGACCTTACATTTCTTTAATGGCATCCACTGATTCATCTCTCCTGGTGCCTCTGCAACCCACAATGTACCCTCTGGATGATACTGATTTTAATGTCAAATTAATTCAACAAGCACCTGCTGTGTACCAGATACCATGCTAAATGCTGAGATTCAAAGACAAAAAAGCCTTCTTTGTCCTCAAGGAGCCTAACTTTAACTTGGGAGATACAACATATACAAAGAAAGTAAATATAAGATGCATACAAAGTAATTTCTTCGGCAGAGGCACTAACAACAGGGGTGATCAGTAAAGGCCTTTTGTCAGAGGTGGTACGTGATCTAAACCTTGAGAAGAATGAAGGGTTCTAAGGGTGCCAGGCATGGGGACACTGTATGCCAAGGCACAAAGGTGGGTGATAGGATATCACGTTTAAAAATAATGGTGTCAAACTCAAAGAGAAGTTAATCCCAGTGGATTGCATATTGACTTAGAAAAACCACAATTATCTATGTCTTATAGTATTTGTATTTATTTTGTTAAACATTACATTTTAATCTGGTTCAGTCACAAAGGCCACAAATTTGATACTTCTGATGTACAGTAAACAGCAGTAGGTCAGTTTGGCAGGAAGGGAGTATATGTGCCTGGAAAGAAAGATTAGATCCACATCGTGAAAGGTTTTAAAGGCCAAGGAGTTTTACAATTTGATGGTGCCTACAGTGACCTGCGGCCAAATACTGCCACCAGTAGAAGAAATGCAGAATGTCATTTCAGAGAGATATGTGAGGTCATTAAGTGAACTCTGCAAGTTTCCAAAGCCAATTCAGCCTGCTGCTCTCCTCCTTTGTATTTCTGCTGTGCTTGCCCACAATACTTCCTGTTTCCAGATGACTTGTGTTGGTGGCACCAATCCATGGACCATTGCAGAGCCTCCTGAATGCAATCCATAACCTACAGCCTAGGCTAGGATGAGCAGCTTCATCCACTTGGGTCTTCTTGCACAGACACTTAGTTGAATGGTTATGAATCTCAGAAAAGAGGCTTGGCAGTATTCCAGGATGTCATCGAAAAACAGGAGCATTTGGAGGAACTCATTATGGATAGGCAATCCCTCTTCAACTTGAACTCTGGGTCAGATCTCCTCCAAGACTGTGGCAAACACCTTTGGATAGTTTCAGAGGTGGGGAACCTGTGGCCTTCACGCCACGTGTGGCTTTGAGGCCCTAAGTTCCCCACCCCTGACTTCTGCTGTTATTTCTCTCAAAGAGTCTTCACTAATTTTGACACACAGAAGGGAGCCACCTTGTTGGAGGAGAGCTGCCTTTCACTCTACTGAATCAACTCTCTCTCTCTCTCTCTCTCTCTCTCTCTCTCTCTCTCTCTCTCTCTCTCCGTCCCTCCCTCCCTCCCTCCCTCCCTCTTTGGAGGGGGGAAGGCAAGGCAATTGGGGTTAAGTGACTTGCCCAAGGTCACACAGCTAGTAAGTGTCAAGTGTCTGAGGCCAGATTTGAACTCAGCCCCCCCCCCCCGGCCAGTGCTCTATTCACTGTGTCACCTAGCTGCCCCTCAACTCTCTCTTTAAGGGGCTAATAAATAATAAAGACAACAAGATTTTGTATTCTCTAAATCTACCAGTCAGTTATATGATGGTAAAGATGTGTCTGCTGTGCAATATTGCTTGTGACAGTCCTGTCTCATTAAAGATACTCTCAATATACAAGTAGTTTATTCTCATAAACGACTTTATGTGGATATGAAAAGAGGGATATAGACCAGCTGTTGTCCCTTAGTCAACTTTGTGGGTTATTCATAAGATCCAAAGAACATAAATGCTGATGGAGAATGCCAAAATCAATGTAATTCACTCCAGCTAGATGGCCACTGGTTGGTCATTAGGCAATCTCACATTTAGGGTATCAACAGCTAAGTTGAAGTGTATAGATGATTTAACCCTGTGTGAGTGTTATCATTCTGTGCTTCCTTTCCCACCAACCCATCACTGTTGCTTGCATAGAACTGAGGGCTATTTTTTTAAAGGAAGGCAGACTGCCACGTGCAGCACCTCATTGGGACGTTGGACCTTAGTGGTTCTAGCAGAGGAGCGCACAGCTTCAGGAGGGATACACATGGAATAAGCCTAGTAAGCCACATCAGCCCAATCAACCCTGGTGATCACTGGGGTGGCATATGTTGCAGACAGATCACCCTCACATCCAGACCAAGGGCTATTTTGAAATTGTCTTTGTTTCATGGGTTGCCACAACAAAAGAATTCATCACCAAGTGGCTGGCCCAATGACAAGCCTAAGCTGGTCCTTGGAAGGCAGACTGTTGTTGAAAGGAAGCTTGTGCTCCCCTGGACTTCCACACTACAATGGAAATAGACTTTGGTGGAGTCCTATCAAATTCACTATGGTGCTCCTATCCTTCTGGGGGAAGGGAAAAGAGGAATCTATCAATGCTCCTGCCATTTGGCTATACACATACGCAAAAGTCTCAAGTTCTTACAAGCAGCAGGTAGGTTACTTGTGAGTTTTCTGTTGAACCTCTGCTTCTCCATCTGTAAAATGGGGAGAACACTACTCATCTGACCCATTTTCCAGGTTTGATGCTACTATTATTACCAGAAAGACCAGTGAGAGGGAGAGTCTGTGCCATAGTCTAGACATTGAGTGTCCTAATTCTGATCACTCTTCATCTTCAGAGTATTTACTCACTATCTCCCTGTTCACTGTGGAGATGTAGTAGCTTGATTTGTAAATAACCTGCAGACTAGTCCACAGCTACCAAGTCCTCCCTCTGCCCTGCACCTCCCAGCCTCTCCTTCTCTAAAGCCAGCCACCGTTTGATTATTAAAAAGGGCTCAGATGACTACACACCAGCCCCTTCCCCAACTCACTTCAGTTCCTCCCGCTCCTTGTGGCAGGTTCCTATGAAATTCCCAAATTGACAGGAGAAAACGTGATCATGGATCTCCAGTAAGAAAAGTTCGTTAAACTCAAAAGCACAGGGAAATTGCTCCATCAGTTGCCAGATACACTCCAAAAACTGGGTGAAGACAGGGGATACTTCTTTGGGGTCTCCATCCAGGTGACCACATCTAGCAATTTAAACAAAAGCAAGAGAGTCACAAGGCTCAGCATCATACCTTGGCACAGGAGAGAAGACTGTACTTTACTACCTATGGTTACTAATCCACCTAGCTGGAAACAGATTAGAAATCCAGGTGAAATCAATGAGAATCACATCAAGCCAGCCAAAGAGACATGGGTCATGTCTCACAATTCCTTTGAATTCCCTATCACATAGCATACATGGTACCTAGTACCGTTTTCCACATCACAACCTTCCCCATCGCAGTTTTGCTATATCATGGGTTGGCGTGAGTAATTAAATGGGAATTTGGGGGGAGTTTTGTGGAAGCCGCAGATGACACGTGATGGCCAGCAGATGATATACAGCCTATGACCACATACTTAACCCAAACTTTACAATAAAGTATTCTAAGCACCCCATGAAAGAAAAAGAAAAAATTCAGACTTCTCTGGTATGAAGCGAAGGTCAAAATTTTACTCAGATTTTCCAGATCATGCGGGCACCATGCCCCAACCCCCATGATGTGGAAGGGATACTGTAGGTACTATGAGGTACATAATAGGAAGCAAATTAATATTTGTTGATTAATTTCTTTGAGAAACAAACAGTGACAACAGAAATTTGCACTTAATTTTTTTTTCTTCCAAAAGGAGTCGAAGGTCAACTTATCCTTAAAAAGGAAAGATACCACATTCAAATTTATGCTATGGCTGCCCCAGAACTTAGAAGGCTTTTGATAATACAAGCATTACTTTGCCTAAAATCCTTAACTGGCAGCAAGAAAATATGACATTAAGGGAAATACAGCTACAAGGGACAAATAATTCCAAAGGAACAATGTTTTAAATGAGTGATTGCCAGAATTGGCAATAATGATGTTTTTGAGAAACTAGGTTGGTTGGAACAACTTCATGTAGGATATAGCTGTTCTTATTTTACTATCAACACTACCAAACTCTCCCCTCCAACAATATACATATGTTTTTACCTTTGTGAGAACTTGTGGCCCATAGAGATCCATTCCCTTTCTATGAGGACCTGACATTTCATACCAAAAGAGAAAAGAGTTAACATCAGGGAGAGTGAAAAGATGCCTTGACCGTGACTTAAATTTTCATATGACTAAATTTTAAATTTTCATGAAATTCTTATAACTTGAAGCTGCCTTACTAATGGAATAAAGTGAATTTCCTAAGCAATAACTAGTTTATTTAGAATTCATCTAAAGGGCTCAATATAGCCCCATAAATGTCAGATTCCCCAAGAGAAAATATTCTGCATTAAATATAGTATGCTTTCTTTTGGCTCTTGTACTATGATAGGCCAGGCCATTTAAATTATCATTAAATGCTATTCCAATAAATACATTAAAGTGAACCTTTAAAAAACAAAAATCTAAAGCAATATTTCTGTTGAGAGCTTATACCAAGAAATAAATAAATTTTATAAAGGATTAGATTTAAATGCTTTTTAATATAAAGATGAAGGGAATAAGCATTTATTAAGTACCTACTGTGTTCTGGGCACTGTACTAAGTACTTTGCAAATATCTCATTTAATCTTCACAACAATCCTGGGAGATTGGTGCTATTGTTATCCCCTTTTTCCAGATGAAGAAACTGAGGCAGACACCAGTGAAGTGACTTGCCCATGGCCACACAGCTAATAAGTATCTGAAGGGAAATTTTAACGCAGATCTTCCTGATTCTAAGCCCAGCCTTCTAGCCACTGAAGCATAAACAAAGCTCTTCTGTTTTGATTTCAGGTTTTTGGAAATCACTGCAATGTTTGTGATTTTTACAGTGAATGTGAGCTCTCTAGTTGTATCTGCCTGAATTTCCATCTGAGGCATAATGTGCCCATCTCAGGGAGCCATATTACTGGCCTTTACCACTCTTTCCCTAAATCTTCTATAGTTCACACACTCCTCCAAATATCCTTTTACATGAGAGTATCTACACAAAACTGCTGCGCAAGGGGTAAGGACGTAGAACAGAGACCATATTAGCTGGGTGTACCTGATGGAGTAAAAACAATGATAACTCAAAATCCAAAATAAGCAGAGGATTTCGAGTTTGAAGGCACCATAGACATGACAAACAAGGAAACAGGCCTAATGAAGGAAAGTGCCTTGTCAAGGTGAAGCAGGTCATTAAGTACTTTGAAGAGTGGCCAAGTAATACAGTTCTCCTTCCACATCTCGACTTTGCTGTATCGAAGATTGGCATAAGAAATTAAATGGGAATTGGGGGTGGGAGTTTGGGGGTGTTTTGTGGGAACCGCAGACAATACGCAAAGGCCAGCAGATGACACTGAGCCTATGATCAAATACTTAACCCAAATTTTACAATAAGGTACTGGAAACACCCCATGAAAGGAAAAGAAAAAATCAGACTTCTTCTCTGGTATGAAGAGAAGGCCAAACAATTTTATGCAGATTTTTAGGTCATGGGAGGGTGCCATGTCCCTAACCCACCTCCCATCCCCCTCCAAGGATGTGGAAGGGATAACTGTGTGGCAAACACCCTTGGAGTCAGGAGGATGTGTGTTCAAGTTTACCTCTGACACACACTATCTGTGTGGCCATGGGCAAGTCACAACCTCTCAGTGACAAAGGCAACATCCTAAATCTTTATGTTATGGGCAAGATGCCAATCTATATCAGCTGAGGGAATTCCTTCTAACAGATGAAATCAGAGATCTGGATCAAAATAACAACAAAATAAGGCCTTTCCAAAGGCCAAAGTATCTCCCCAGGGGTAGATTGCTTTGGGAAGAGTCAACTTAGATTTCCTCACAAACAGAAGTAGGATTTCTTACCATTAGCCCTTCAAACGTCCGATAAAATGGATCAAGAAGGATGCCAGCCAGAGAGCATACTTGGGCTGTGCGGTCCCAGCCATCGGAGCAATGGACCAAGATGCTAGCTTTTTCCGCTTTCACCGCCTGAGGGGAACAAAGAGGGTGGGGGAAAGGAAGCAGAGATAACTTCTTCATAGCATACTGATTTCTGCAACAGACAAAAGAATGGTGCTTATGAGCATTTCATCAAGCTGACCTGTGTAAAGCCAATCAATCAATAAGCACCTACTATGGTCCCAGTAATATGCTAGGGATACAAAGTGAAACAGTCCCTGACTTCAAATAGTTTACATTGTAACAGGAGAGATGACTTGATGACAGTAGATACAAAACACATATAGGAGTATATACAAGGTAGAACTGGGGGAAGGTACCAATGGAGGAGACCAAGGAAAGATTCATGGTGAAGGTTGTACTTCAGCTAATTGAGGGATCAATTTCCAAACGTTAAGGTGAGGACAGAGTTTGTTGTTGCTGCATTTCAGTCAGGGCAAACTCTCCGTGACCCCATTTGGGGTTTTCTTGGCAGAGATACTAGAGTGGTTTGCCATTTCCTTCTCTAACTCATTTTACCAATGAGGAAACTGAGGCAAACAGAGTGAAGTGACTTGTTCAGGGTCACACAGCTGGTAAGTATCTGAGGTCTGATTTGAATTAAGGCTTTCCTGACTCCAAGCCCAATGCTCTATCGATACACTGCACCAGCAAGCTGCCCTAGAGTAAGGAGTACTTTCTGGAAAAAGAGGACAGCCAGTGTAAAGGCAGGGAAATAAGAGATGGAATAAGAGATGGAATGTCTGTCATATGTGAAGAACACCAAAGAAGCCGATTTCAGCTGGACCATAAAGTGAATGGGTGAGTAATATGCAATCAGGCTGTAAAGGTAAGACAAGTCAGAGGTTGAGAAGAGCTCTAAAAGCTGAACCAGAGTTGATTTTGGATCCTACGGGTCACAGGGAACCATTTGAGTAAGGAAATAATGGTCTAACCTGAACCTCAGGAAAATCATTTTGGCAGCTGTGTGGAGGATGGACTGGAATGAGGAGAGACTTGAGGCAGAGACCAGTTAAGAAGGCCCCTGTGAGAAGTGATGGGGGCTTAAATTAGGGTGTTGGCTGTGTGAGTATAGAAAAGGGACATATACAAGAGATGATGAGGAGAGAGAAATAAAATGTAGCAACTGAGTGGACTGTGGTGCGTAAGGGGAATCTCAGATGACACCTGAGGCTATGAATCTGAATGTGGGAGGTACCATTAACAGAAAGTGAGAAATTAGGAAGCAGGGTGGTTTTTGATAGATGAAAAAGCATTTTTTAAACACGTACAACATGGCAAGGACAGTGCTAAGCTCTAAGGATACAAATCTAAAACAAAAAATTGTACTAGCCCTCAAGGAGCTTATATTCTGATGGAGAAACATGGCCAAAGGGTAGCGGTGGCCAGGAGGGAAACATGGTGCTGGAGGGAGGTACTGAATTCTGTTCCAGACATCATGGAGGGTATGGACAGCTAGAGGAGAGGGTGGGTTGGTCACGTATTTGAGAGATGAAAGCTGGAATGCCCGAGGGGAGGCTCTGTTGGATTCTCCCCAGTTATATTACTAAAGGAATATCCTAGCTCTACAGTTGGAAGACGCCTTTGAGGTCACATAGATCAGTGCGTTCATGTCATCTCTTTATTCTCTAAATTACAATTTTTTCAAAGAAGATCCACTTTCTCTCCCTCCTACATCCTCCCCACTGCCCACTGCCATTGAAAAAGCAAGAAAACAAAAGCTCTGTTATAAATATATATTGTCAAACTAACAGATTCCTTCATTGGCCATGTCCAAAAAGAAAGGCCCCAATGTGTACCCTGAATCTCTCACCTCTCAATCAGGAGATGGTCAGCAGGTTTCATCATGAGTCCTCTGGAATCATGGGTGGTCCCTGAGGCTATTAAAAGTGTCACTGCTGCATTTTGTCTTTGCAATGCTAGGACTACATTATAAAGCTGAGTTCAGACATCAGAATAAGGAGAGTGCAACCACTACTCCTGGTTACTCAAAGCAGCAAAAAAGACCCCACTGAGCATATCTTGTTCTTGACTAAGAATCTGAAACCTTACTTCCCCTCAGCATAAAAAAAGTAATTCTGATTTCATGAAAGTGACAGAAGTATGTCCCAAATTCCTCTCCTTTCTTTCTGCTAAAAGAAGAAGAGTAGGGAGCTAGGGAGAAACACTAAAAACTCACCTGTCTATAACCCTTTACAATTTACCATGATCATGCCCTGTAGTGTTGCTTGCTGTCTGTCTTTCATTCTCAAAGAGGGCCATGACATCAGGGAGGTGATGCCATGACACACAAGTGAATTGGATTTAAGTGAGGGAGGGCTGTACAAAGTCACCAGCCTCACCTTCTCCTCCAGAGCCATCTGGGTCCAGTGGCCAGATATTGATCAGGACAACTGGAGGTGGCCCTGGATGCAGTGGAAGAGCTTGGCCTTTACAAGCTAAGGTCTTTAACATGTCTCAGTTTGACTGAGGCAAGCAAGAGTCCAACTGTATGGAACCTCAGAGAGATGAAGTGACTTGCAACAGCCAGGCTTCCCTAATCAGTCAGCAGCAGAAGAAACAAGTATGCAAATGTACTGAGAATTACCTTTGCAAGGAAGATTCCAGCATCCATAATAGTTTTAATATGTCTCAACCACCCGGAGTTCTCCAGGCCAGCAAGAAAGTCACTCATTGATGGAACTTTCATTTCACAGACTTAAGAAAGAAAAACAAAACAAAGACTGAAGTGAAATATTTCCTGCACCTCTACCCCTGCCCCCAAAAGAGTGAGACAAAGAACATAGGATACAGAGTCATAAGGTCTGGGTTCAAGGTCTGCTTTGCTACTTACTAGTTGTGTGACTTTCTGTCTCTGGGTCTTAGTTCTTTGTGAAATGAGGGTGTTGGATCTTTCCTTCAAGCTCTAACATATTAGATAAACCACTTTACAATTGAGGAGCAGCTAAGAAATTACAGTGTGTCTTTAAATGACTGGCACAATGAAGACTACCCGCACAACCAGATCCATCCATTAACAGTGCTCACTAGGTAAGAATCTGGATCTCCAGTTTCTCGGCTAACCAAAAGCAAACACTCAAGTCAAACATGCCTACTTAGAGAAAAAACATACTTGATTCCAAATAAAGCCCTGGGAGATACCAAAATGTGGTGTGGTATAAACCAAGACATACTTTAAAAACATCTCTCCCCTCACACATGAGAGCTTCTGTTTACCATGGGACCTGGGCCAGGGAGGGCAGTATCAACAGCTCTGAAAATAAGTTACTTTTGATGCCTTTTCACTGTCCAGCAGGAGACACGAGAGTACCTTAAATCATACTTGCTGCATAGAATTAGAACATTTAGAAGGTGACTTTGAGATCACTTAATCTAACTCCCTCATCTAACAGAGAAGTAAACAGGCCTATGTAAGAGGATTGACTTCCCATGGTCATAGAAGTAGTAAGTGGTAAAGCCAGGATTCAAATTCATGTTCTCCAAAAACAATGTTCTTTCTTCTACTCTGCCTCTCTAAAGTCTATAACAGTATAAAAAATTTCAGAGGAAAGATACATCTGAGAATCCTTGGAAGTCTGGAGGAAATGCCCTAAGACAAGGGTACTATAGGACCCCAAGTTTCTTTTCTTTTCTTCATCTTTTTCATGAATCTGTCCCTGCCACTC
This sequence comes from Phalanger gymnotis, assembly GCA_028646595.1. Classification (NCBI taxonomy): domain Eukaryota; kingdom Metazoa; phylum Chordata; class Mammalia; order Diprotodontia; family Phalangeridae; genus Phalanger; species Phalanger gymnotis. The sequence continues at coordinate 46,397,023 of CM053628.1, forward strand.
TCCATTCCCACCCTCATCTCCTCAGCAATGAGCAAAATAAAATGCCCTCAATACATACTGTCCAGCAAAACCAACTCCCACATTAGCCAAGTCTCAAAATGAATGCTTCTAGTTGTGTTTTAAGTTCATCACTTGACACGAGGTGAGTGGCACTGTAGTGTTCGGAGTTCTAAAGCCTTCGAAAGTTGATTTTCTCCATAACGTTATTGTCGTTGTAGAAACTATTCTACTAACTCTGCTCACATTGATCTGCATCAGCTCATTGATATCTTCCCAGTTTTCTCTGAAACTGTTTCATTTCTTATAGCTCAATAATATTTCATTATATTCATGTGACACAATTTATTTCATTATTCCCCAATAGGACACCCCCTTAGTTTCCAATTTTGGTTACCACGAAAAGAGCTGCTATAAATATTTTCATACATACATATTCTTGTCCACTTTCTTTGATTGTGTTGGGGTACAGGTCCAGTGGTATAGCTGGGTCAAAGGGCATGAACAGTTTGACAACTTTCTGGGCATAGTTCCAAACTGCTTTCCAAAATAGCTGAACCTATTCACAGTTCCATCCAATGGTACACCTGTTTTCCCCCAGCTCCTCCAACATTTGTCATTTTCCTTTTTTTGGCATTGGTCCTCATCTGCTAAACATGAGGCAGAATCTCTGAGCTGCTAGTGATTTTTCATATGCTTGTTGATAGCTTGGATTTCTTCCTTTGAAAATTGCCCACTCATATCTATATCGAGGGATGGCTAAGTCTTTTAAATTTGAATGAGTTCCTTATATATCTTGGATGAGACCTTTATCAGAGAAACTAGCTGCAAAGATTTTCCTCCAGTTACTTCCCTTCTAATTTTTACTACATTGGATTCGTTTGTGCAAAAACTTTTAAAATTTCATATAAACAAATATAAATAAATTGTCCATTTCATCTTGTGTGGCCTTTTCTATCACTTGCTTAGTCATGAATTCTTCCCCTGTGCACAGGCTGGAAGAAATTCTCTAAGACCAGAATTCTAAAGGATCCTGGCCCCCTTTGTCCATTTTTCCCAAAAGATTCTGTGGTGATGGCAGGTGACCAAGGTTATGTTCAGGGCTTTGTTCCTATGCAGCAGAGCAGTAAAAGCAAAAAGTGTAAAGGAAACTTTGGAGCATTCTCCCCTAACAAGAAGGCTAAACTAAAAAGTCGGCCATATTTCTTCTGGCACAGGACTCCTGTACTTAAGTACTCCATTGATTTCCACAACACAGATGCTCACTTGTTCTCAACTGTGCTGTGAAATCAATGGAACTGTTGAAAACAGAGTTGGAAGAGACCCCAGAAAGTAGTCTATTCCAACCCTTATGTGATGCATGAAGCATGAGTATCTTTAGCAACTTGGGATCGTAAGACTTAGAGCTAGAAAAGCCCTTTGACTTTTTTTTAAATTTTATTTTTTCAATCAACAAGCATTTATTTTCTCAACCTCCCACTTCCCCCCTCCCAAGTGAAAAAGAAAGAAAAAGAAAATCCTTGCAATGAATATTCATGGTCAAGCAAAACAAATTCCCTTATTGTAGAAGAACCCTTTGCAATCATGCAGTCCAACTCTAGTTATCCCTTCCATATTGCAACTTGCCCCATAGTGGTTTCAATATATCAGGAGCCAGCATAAGAAATTAAAAGGGAATTTGGGGAGAATTTTGAGGAAACTGCAGATGACATGCGAAGGTCAGCAGACAACACAGAAAAGGTTTAGAAACTCAGACATGTATAAATATATATGTATAGTATTGTATCATCATATCAACACATTTTATCTTTTAATACCATAATAATTCAGACTTCTTCTCAGGTATGAAGTGAGGGCCAAAATTTTTTATGCAGATTTTCCAGACTGAAGGGGCACATGCCCTTAAACCCCTCCATATGGAGGGGATAACCACTTTATTTCAGAGAGCTTAAGTGGCTAACTCAAGGCCACATAGTTGGGTATCAAAAGCCAGTGTTACCTATACTCAATCACGTGGGCTGTCATCCAGATTCCCCTTAACTATGTCCAGAGATGGAGAAACCTACCGAAGCATTTCTAGATGGTTCTATTATTATTATTGATTTTACTCATAAATACACTAAGCTGAAATCTGCTCCTACCAGGTGTCTATATCCTAAACTAATCTAGCCACGTTTCAGGACCATATTGGCCAATAGCAGCACATTACAATCAAATGCCACAGTGGCAACTGATTCTCTTCTTCTGGTTACATCTCCAGCTCCACCTTCAAAGCACATGATCTTTGTGTACACATTACAAGGTATGCTGTGGCAAATTTTCCCCGCTTCCCTCCCTTCTTGCCCTCTCCCCTCAAGACCAAGCCCTCATACCTTCGAGGAGTTTCTGCAGGCTGCCCCGCATCACATGGATGTTTTCAATACCAATGAACCTGAATCGAATATTGGCATAATTATCTTCATTTTCATACCCCTTGCCAGCTGCTCGATTGGCAATGGCATTCAACTGCAAATCAAGGACATGGTAAAGTAGGTATCAATAGGCTGAGTGAGGGAAGGACAAGGCTTGTACATCTTGGGGCCTCAAGGATATCATTCTTTAGTTTCCAGATGATTTGAAACCCGGCCCATAAAAGGAAAAATAAACTAGGAAAAATCAACTAGGAGTTAGGGTAGACTTTCACAAGTTCTTCAATTTGCTACTTGAGAAAATGGCAATCTACTTTCACCAATATGTTATGATCTCTAATTGTGTCATTGTGTATCATGGTAGCAGTGCGGATGCTAAGTCCTTCCTGCCTTATCAGATTGGCAAGCACACAGACAAGGCATGGTTCATATTAATTAGAAATATGCAAAACACCTCAGGCATAACTTATGTACATTAACCTGGGCAGAGGAAAAACAAATGTGGTCTTAGAAGGCAATATATCTGCTCAAAGAGCAACTGTGGCTAATTATGATCTCTTATCATAGACACATAGGTAATTAAGAGCCATTAAATGAATAGCAAACAGAATACAGCATTGGGGAAAGAAAAGAAATGGCCATTGGATAGCAAATGAACTTGTTAGGACAGATATTACTATATTTATATTGTACTGTATTATATTACATTATATTGTATTGTATTATATTATATCATATTATATTATATCATATATTATATTATATTAGTATAAATCAGAGGTTCTTAATCTTATTTGTATCATAGATCTCTTTGGCAGTCTGGTGAAACCTAGGGGCCTCCTTTTAGGAAAAATATTTTTAAATAATCGAAGGAAATGCTAAATTCATTTAGAGGTGAGGTTAGGGAAAACAAAGATGTCATTTTCTTCCTATCCATGTTTATGAATCCCCTGAAATCTATCCACAGATCCCTTGGGTCGGGGGGGTATATCTGTGGATTTCAGGTTAAGAATCGTTTCTACAAATAAAACAATAATTATAAGAAACATCCTCTACCTCAGTGGTCCTGGGCAACACTAGAGTGGAGGTTCCTAACCCAAGGTCCGTTAACTTGGGTTTTTAAAAATACTGTGATAACTGTATTTCAATACAACCAGCTTCCTTTGTGATCCTAAGGATTTTCTTTCATGCACTTGAAAACATTATTCTAAAAAAGGAGTCATGGACTTCATCAGACTTCCAAAAGGGGCCAGGATGCAAAAAAATGTTATGAATACTTGCACCAGAGAAAACAGCTGCTGTAGATATCTTGCTACAGTTTCTGACTATGTCTAAGCAGTGGACAGAGTACTCGACTCTAAAGTCAGAACAGCCTGGGATTGTTTTACACATTAGAAACGTCTGTGGTAAGGAGGCAAATCACTTGATCTTTCTGAGGTTCAGTTTGCTCATCTGTAAAATGGGGATAATATTGCCTATAGTATTCACAGGGTTGCTCTGAAGATCAAACAAGTTAACAGCTGAAAAGGTTTATGTAAACTTTAGAGCACTATGTGTCAGTTATTATTATCACACTATTATAATATAATAAATGTAATATAAGGGGCCTTAAAGACTATCTAATTGGAAGTCACTACTCCTTATTTTCTTTCTTGGTAATAATAATAATAGCTAACATTTATATAGTGATTACTCTGTGCCAGTCATTGGGTTAAGTACTTTAAAATTATCACCTCATGTGATTTTTACAATAGCCCTGGGAGCTTGATGCTACTATTATTATCTCTATTTTACTGTTGGGGAAACTGAGGCAGAGAAAGGTGAAGTGACTTGCCCAGGGTCATACAGCTAGTAAGTGACTGAGGCTGGATTTGAACTCGAGTCTTCCTGACTCCATTCTGGGCACTGTGCCACTTAGCTGCCCCAACTGCTCTTATTATATGACGCTGTGTGTTATCACTCTCTGTTTGGGAGATTTCCTCCTTATTAGAATGTAAGTTCCTTGACAGCATGAATCATATCTCAGCAAAACTTGGTATCTATGCTAGCACAATGCTTTACGCGCAGTAGGTGCTTAATGAGTATCTGCTACATGAATGGATGAATGAATGAATAAGAAATCTGGGACATCCATACAGTGAAGAGATATACCTAGTCCTGAGCTGAGAATTTCAATGAATTGCCTCAAAGGTACCTTTGGCCTTGTGTCTACCACATAGATGAAGGGGCTTGCTGGGTTGGCTTGGCTAATGGCCTGTAACATCTGTTCATCCTCCAGGCAGCGGGACCCAAATCCAGAGAGGGGCTGGCTACAGCGGCATATGGCAGCCTGCAACAAGTAAAGGTCACAGGTCAGGAAGGCTCCCCCAACTCAGTAAGCAACAGCTCTGTAGGGAAAAAAAAAACTATATGGTTCAAGTTACATCATCCCTGAAAGGATGCTCCAACTCTAGGAAGATGACCTGACATTTCTATATAGATTGCAAAAGCACCTTACGTACATTACGGTATTTGATGGACTCCATTTTAGAGAAAAAGAAGCTTAGGCTCACACTACCAGCACTTTCTTCACAGTTCAATTCAACAAACATTTATAAGTTGGGTACTAGAGACAAGGGCCTGTGATTGGAACTTCAGGAAGGTAAAAAATGACAGTATCTACCACCAAGGAGGGTAAGACCATAAGATCGGTCAATCAAGCAACATTTATTTACAACTGACAATCTACTGGGGAAACAGGCCATATACACAGCACATGGCAGAATGCATTTTTTTCTTCATTTTATCTTTGTCTCCCCAGTGCCTTGCACATAGTAGGCACTTCATAAATGCCTGTTGGATTGGAGGGGGGAAAATCTAGATTTGGTTCTAGAGAACTAAAGACAGTGCTCTAGGAAAATGTGAAGATGGAAGAATCCGGGAAAACTTGATGAATGAATCGTGCCTAAGCAGGGCTTTGAAGGGAGAGAACTATTTCAACAAGTCGGGGGAGACAGCGTACAGCCAAGATGGTAGAGTAGAGGAAGTACTACCGCCAAGCTCTCCCAACACTCCCTTCGAAATAACTTTAAAATAATGCCTCGAATCAATTTATTTTAATTTTCAATTTTTTTTTGGAGGAGGGAAGATAGGGCAAGGGAGTTAAGCGACTTGCCCAAGGTCACACAGCTAGTAAGTGTGTCAAGTGTCTGAAGCCGCATTTGAACTCAGGTCTTCCTGATTCCAAGACAGTGCTCTACTCTCTGCACCACTTAGCTGCCCCCTCAAATCAAATTTTGGAGCAGCAAAGCTAACAAAAGGTTGGAGTGAGACATTTTTCTAGGCCAAGAGGACTTAGGTGGTGATGAGAGTTCTGTGACACTGTGGTTGGTGCTGGCCCAGAGTACACATGTCAGCAACACCAATGGTGGGCCTTGGAGGTGGCTAAGGCAGTAGCAGCAGGTTTGGGAGCTCTCAGCCCACAGACTGTAAGGGAATTGGACAGCTGGTCAGAAAGAGATTACAGGGGCCCCTTGTGCTAGCCTTACACTAGCAACTCCAGTGCACACAGTGAGTTCTCAGATGCAGCTCCGGGGCAGAGAAGAGCTCTTGCGGCTGCAGGGGATCAGGGGCTCTTTCTGAGTAAGGACCAGAGCCCAGTGGACCAGAAGAGCAGTGACTATGCCTTTCCCAGAATCACACCACTTTGGAAACACTGAAAAACTTACAGACCCCCCCCCCCAGAATGAGCTGGGGAAATATAGTGCCAAAAAGCTTGAAGCTTGGGACAGTGTCCTACCCTCTCACCCTGAGAACAGAGCTCAACTTAAACATAAAGCTCAAAAGAGAAAAAAGGCTAGAAATATGAGCAAACAACAACAAAAAAGAACCCAACCATAAAAATCTACTATGGTGACAAGGAAGATCAAAATATAAACTCAGCAGAAGCCAATGACGTAAAAAGCAAAGCCTCAAAGAAAATGCAGATTAGACACTAGCCCAATTAAAAACTCCTGAAAGAGCTATGAAAAAGAGCAAAAAAAGATTTTAAAAATCAAATGAAAGTGGTAGAGGAAAAATTGAGAAAAGAAATTAGAGTGATGCAAGAAATTATGAAAAGAGAATTAACTGATGAAAGAGGCAGGCACAAAAAATACTGAAGAAAATAATACCTTAAAAGACAAAATTGGCTAAGCAGAAAAAGAGGTACAAAATCTCATTGAAGAAAATAATTACTTAAAAATTAGAATTTGACAAGTGGAACTTAATGATTCCATGAGACAGCAAGAAACAATAAAATAAAGTCAAAAGAACGGAAAAAAATAGAAGAAAACGTGAAATATCTCATCTCTCATCAGAAAAACAACTGACCTGGAAAATAGATCAAGGAAAGAGAATTTAAGAGTCACTGTACTACCTAAAAGCCACGATCGAAAAGAGCCTAAACATCATATTTTAAGAAATTATCAAGGAAAACTGCCCCAATATCTTAAAGCCGGAGGGGAAAATAGAAATGGAAAGAATCTACTGATCACTTCCTGAAAAGAGATTCCAAAATGAAAACTCCCAGGAATATTATAGCCTAATTCCAGAGCTTCTAGGTCAAGGAGAAAATATGACAAGAAGCCAGAAAGAAACCATTCAAATATTGTAGAGCCATCTTGGAGTGGCGGAGAGGGTAGAAATGGGGAGAAAATTTGTAATTCAAACTCTTGTGGAAATCAATGCTGAAAACTAAAAATATTAAATAAATTTAAAAAAAAAAACAAATATTGTAGAGCCAAAGTCAGGATCACACAAGATTTAGTAGCTACCACATTAAAAGAATGGATGGTTTGGGATGCGATATTCTGGAAGGCAAAGGAGCCAGGACTGCAACCAAGAACAATCTGCCCAGCAAAACAGAATAATCCTTTGGGGGGGGGAAATGGTCATTTAATGAAATAGAGGACATTCAGGCATTCCTGATGAAAAGACCAGAGTTGGATAGAAAATTTGACATTGAAACATAAGACTCAAGAGAAGCATAAAAAGTTAAACAGGAAAGAGAAATCATAAGGGACTCAATAAAGTTAAACTGTTTATATTCCTATATGAAAAGATGATACTTGTAACTTAAGACTTTTATCATTATTAGGACAGTTAGAAGGAGCTTACATAGACAGAGTGCATAGGTGCAAGATGATTATTTTGGAATGACCTAAAAAAGATGGAGGGGTGAGAAAGAGGGCTGCATTGGAAGAACAGAATTTTAGAAAAGTTAAATATGATAGACCTCTGGAGAAAACTGAATGGGAATACAAAGGAGTATACTTTTTTCTCAGCTATACATGCCACTTCACAAAAATTGACCCTTATCAGAGCCTCGCAAAGAAATGAAGAAAGGTAGAAATTACTAATTGCACCCTTTTTGGACCACAAGGCAATAAAAATTACACTCCAGGAGTGGCTTCAGAAGCATAGATTAAAAGCTGATTGGAAATTAAATTATCTAATCCCGAAGAATGAGTAGGTCGAAGAACAAATGATAGAAACAATCAATAATTTCATGAAGGACAATGACAACAATGAGACAAGATAACAAAATTTGTGGGATGCAGCCAAAGCAGTATTTAGAGAAAATTTATAAGTAGATCAATAAATGGGGCATGCAACTAAAAAAAATAGTTAAAAATCTCCAATTAAACACCAAAATAAAAATCCTGAAAAATCAAAAGAGAGATTAATAAAATTGAAAGTAAAAAGTTCATTAAACTAATAAATAAAACTAGGAGTTGGTTTTAAAAAAAGAAACAAGAAAGGTAAACTGCTGATTAATTTGATTTAAAAAAAGAAAGAAGAAAACCAAATTGCCAGCATCAAAAATGAAAAGAGTTAATATGCTATCAATGAAGATGAAATTAAATCAATTATTAGAAACTATTTTGCCCAATTATATGCCAATAAAATCTACAGTCTAGGTGAAATGGATGAATATTTACAGAAAGATAAATTGCCCAGGTTAACAGAAGAGAAAGTAGAATACTTAAATAACTCTATCTTAGAAAAAGAAATTGAACAAGTCATAAATGAGCTCCCTAAAGGAAAAATCCCCAAGACCAGATGATTTATGAGTGAATTTTACCAAACAGTTACAAAGCAATTAATTCTAATACTATGTAAACTACTTGGGAAAATTGGTGGAGTAGTACCAAATTCCTTCTATGACACAATTACAAATTTTGATGCCTAAAGCAAGTAGAAAAAAAAAACAGAGAAAGAAAATTACCGACCAATTTCACTAATGAATATTCATGTAAAATTGTAAATAAAATACTGGCAAGGAGACTACAACAATATATTACAAACATACATTGTGACCAGGTGAGATTTATACCAGAAATTCAGAACTGGTTCAATATTAGAAAAACTGTAAGTGTAATTAACCATACCATTAACAAAACCAACAAAAATCTTATGATTATCTCAATAGATGCAGAAAAAGTTTTTTGACAAAACAGAACATTAATTCCTATTCAAAACACTAGAAATCATCGGAATAAATAGAACCTTTCTAGTATTTATCTAAGACCAAGAATAAACATTATCCATAATAGGAATAAACTAGAAGGCTCCCCAATAAAATACCACTTTCCAGGGAAGCAGGCTCATAGCAAAGATGAGTTGAGTGCATTCCCACCAGCAACCCTACAAGTTATACAAAAAAACCCCAGGGGAACAGAAATCTATGATGTGGAAAATTCCCAAACTCTGGAAGGATACCACAGTACATAAAACTAGGGGAATATCGTGCACAACAACAGTAATATTATAAGGATGATCAACTTTGAAATCCTTAGTTACTCTGACCAAGACAATGATCTGAGACAACTACGAAGGACCAGAATGAAAAATGCTGTTCACTTGGAGGTAGAATCACCATGACTTGGTTAATTGATTGGCTATGGATAGAGAGGGAAGAGTCAAAGGTAATACAGAGATGCCAAGCGTGAAGGTGAAGGAGGCAGCAATGGAAACAGGAAGTCTGGAAGGAGAAGAGACAATGATCTTGGGTTTTATGCAAGCTGAATCTAAGGACTAAAAGGACTATCTGGCAGGCAAATAGTGCAAGTCATTTAACTCCTCTGGGTCTCAGTTTCCTCACCTGTAAAATGAGACAATCTTGGACAAGATAATCTCTAAGGTCATTTTCTTTTTTTTTCTTTTTTTAATTTAATTTTATTTTTTAATTACATTTTTCATTTTTAGTTTACAACACTTAGTTTTACATGTTCTTAAGTTTCAAATTTTCTTCCCTTCTCTCTCCTCCTCCTTCCCCCTCACCCGACGGCATGCAGTCCGATATAGATTCTACATAAACCTTCGCATTAAACTTATTTACACAATAGTCAAGTTGCAAAGAAGAATTATGACCAATGGAATGAATCAAGAGAGAGAAGAAACAAAACCAAAAAAAAAAAACGAGGGGAAAAAAAGAGAGCAAATAGTTTGCCTCAATCTGCATTCAGACTCCACAGTTCTTTCTCTGGATGTAGTCTAAGGTCATTTTCAGTGCTAAATCTTATATAAAGTTCATAGGATCAAAGGGCTCAGAGCTGAAAGATTACCTCATTCAAACCTCTTATTTTACAGATGGCAAAACTGAATCCCAGAGATTAAATAATTTGCCCAAAATCACACAAATAGCAAGTAGCAGAGGCAGGATTTGAACCCAGGCTCTCTAATTCCTGATCTAATGCCACTTCTACTACACCACGCTGCAATTTGGAAACGTAGGACTGGAGGTCAGGGGAGGAATAGAGCTGGAGACATAAATTTGGGAATCAACTGCATATCTGTGACAGTGGGAGTGAATGAGATGACCAAGGATGCTCATTTTATCTCTTAATTCATGCATCTCTCTCCCCACCACCCACCCAAGGTAAAGTCAGTAAAGAGGAAAGAAAATAATTTAAAAGTCAGAGTACATGAAGGAAGTACGTTCAACTTACATTGTTCTCTTTGTAGAAGTAGGAAAGCACAGGAATACGTCCTCGACTTCGGAACTTGGCACATCCCATGACTATCGCCTTGCTAGCCTCTTTTGGAATGACTATTTCAGGAGGGTATGTGCTGCAGACCTAAAAGTGAGAATTGTGAAAATCAACTAAATTCTTATAATATTTATTTGGTAGTAGCGGGCCTCGCAGCTATCATCCATAGGGTCACTGGATTTAGAAATGGAAAAAACTCTAGAGACCATATAGTCTAATTCCTTCAAGTTTACAGATAGGGAAACTGAGGCCCACAGAGGGGAAAGAACTTGTCCAAAATCACACAGGTTATAAATTTTTTTTCCAAATAGCGCTATTAATTTCCAGAAAGGAGACAGAGTGAGACTACACAGCAACAAAACATACCCCCAGAATGACCAGAATTTGAGGCAGAAGAACGCACATGTACACTCACACATATCTGTACACACACACTGAAATCCACGCACAAGGAAGCCTACTATAGTAAACAAAGACCACTAGAAACAAGAGTTGAAACAAGCAGATTCATGCTCAAGTGTGCAGACTCTTTGACCCAGTTCTACCATTGCTAGGCCTACGGTCCAAAGAAAGAGGAAATGGACTTATGTATACACAAATGTTTCGAGCACCACTTTCACGATTACCTCATAGTTTTTGTTTGCATCTGTTATTTGCCAGTAGTCATTTGGGACTCCCATGCGCTTGTAGTCTGATTTTAAGTCGATCATTTTCCATCCAATTTCTCTGTCATCTTTCGAAGATTTGGGGTTATAAGAAAATGCATAAAGTTCTTCTGGTCTCACTGGGGAAGAGAGACAGTAATGAAAATGATGCAGTTATCAGGGAGACTTAAAGAAAGTCATCCACAAACCAAGTAAAGGATTAGTTCTCCTGGATTTAGTGTTGAAAGTAGACTTTAGAGATTACCTAATCTGACCTAATTTTACAAAAGAAGAAACCGAGACCCATAAAGGTTAAGCAACTTTCTCAATGTCACACAGGTAGGGATCACAGACTACAGATGTAGGACTAGAAGGGACCTCAGAGATCACTTTGACCATTTAACGGATTAGGAAAACGAGGCTGAGAAAGAAGTGACTTGCCTAAGGTCACGCAGATAGTAAGCACCAGAACTGGGATTCACATTGTCTAATAGGACAAAAAAGGTAAATGACAATGTTGGAGGGGATGTGGGAAAAATGAGACATTAATGCACCTTTGGTGGAGTTGCGAACTGATTCAGCCATTCTATAGAGCATTTTGGAACTATGCCCAAAAGGCTATAAAACCATGCATACCCTTTGATCCAGCAATACCACTACTAGGTATGTATTTCAAAAGAGATAAAAAATAAAAGGGAAAAGCACTTATATGTACAAAAATATTTATAGCAGCTCTTTTCTGGGGGCAAAGAATTAGAAATTTAGGGGATGCCCATCAGTTGGGGAATGGCTGAACAAGTTGTGGTATGTGATTATGATGGAACACTGTTGTACTATAAGAAATGATGAGCAGGATGCTCTCAGAAAAACCTGGGAAGGCTCACATGGGCTAATGCAAAGTGAAACATACTGTGTACAAATTAACAACAATATTGTAGGATGATCAGCTGTGAATGACTTAGCTATTCTCAGCAATGCAACGATCCAAGACAACTCTGAAGGATGAAAATACTATCCATCCCCAGGGAAAGAACTGATGGTGTCTGAATACAGATTGAAGTATACTTAAAAAAAAAACTGGGATTCACATCCGAAGCATCTGAATGCAAATCCTGGTCTTCTTCCACTAATCCCAGAATCTTGGAGTTGGAAAGGTCCTCACAAGCCATCTAATCCAAATGGTTCATGCTCTGATACCCCCTCCTCAGTATTTCTGACTACATAAAGAAAGGGGAAACCATCACACATTCCAAGGCAGCTCATTCAGTTTGTTAGAAAGTTTGTCATTAAGCCAAAGTCTGCCTCTGTGTAATTATATACTGCTTCTATTTCTACGTTTTGCATCCAAGCACAACAAAACTATTTCCTTTCTTCCATTCATAATACTTGGAAAATAGCTATCATATTCCCTCTACATCTTCTTTTCTCCAGTTTAAGCACCCTCAGGTCCTTCAACCAGCTATCATATGGAATGATGTCTACTTCCAACACTATCTAGGTACCTTCCAATTTGTCGAAGTCCTTCCTACAACGTGGGAAAGTAGAATCGAACACAACACTCGACATAGCCTGACTAGGGCAAATTACAATGTAACAATCACCTCCCTTCCTCTAGACCAGGGGCGGGGAACCTGAAGCCTCAAGGATACATATGGCCCTCTAGGTCCTCAAGTGCAGCCCTTTGACTGACACCAAACTCCACATGTGGCCTCGAGGCTGCAGGTTCCCCAGCCCTGCTCTAGACCCTGTGCTCCTTTTAAGATAACGTAAGATCCCGTTTTGGGGGCTTCTGTCATCTCATTGTCATATATTCCGATCTTTTCCAATTCAAGTCACTGATGAAAATACTGAACAGCAAAGGACCAGGAGGAAATCTTTGGCATATTCCACTGGTTACTTCCCTCCAAGTTGACAATGATGACCACTTTTTGGGTCAGGTCATTCAACCAATTCCAAATGCTCCCAGCTGTATTATCATCTAACTCACAACCTACATCTCTCCATCTTTTCAGTGAGGATAGAGGGCAACTTTGTCAAATGCTTTGCCGAAACCTTGTATAAGACTTCTACAGCCTTCTCCAATTTAATCTAATAAACCCGTCAAAAATGGAAAAGAGGTTAGTTTGGCCTGACCACTGCACCAAGCTGCCTCTTCCTAAAGTCACTTTTAGTACGCCCATACAGCTCCAGGAAAAAAAATATTCTACATACAATTTGCCTTTGGATATAGAGACAACATTTGAATGTTACGGTGGACTTTTTATTTTTAAACCTGTTACATTTCTTGGGAAGAGGCAGCATGGTCATAATGGACAGAACAACAAGGGTCTTGGAGTCAGAAAGACTTAGGTCCAACTTTTGCCTCTGGTGGCGTGACCATGGGGAAGGCACTTAACCTTTCAATGTCTTTGGCACCTCTCCAAGACTAGAAATTGCTGAAATTGCTGGTAGAAGGCATTTCCTGTTTCAGGGGCCGAAATCACAGGTGTAGCATCAATAAAAACAAATACCAAATTTTCAGAGAACCAAAGTCACCTAGATAAACCAGGAAGATAAACATGCTCTTAGGCTACAGCTAGTTGCTGACCAATATCATTGGAGGGAGTCTCCATTTCAGGAGTGCCTCTATACTCTTAAAATCATAAGTCTGGACACCAAAAATGTTACTCATGACACCCAAACTTGGAAGAAGCAATCAGCTTGTATTTCTGTACAAAAGAATATCTTCATTTTCTGATACAGGCTTCACAAGGGGAAACTTTTTTTAGTGTATAAAGAAAGGCCAACATTTTGGTGAGGTTCATAGAAAGGCAACTACCAGTTGGTCATAATTTCTATGCCCAGCTCCTCATCTCCGAGCTTTTCTATTATTCACAAAACATCACAAAGCCTAACTACCTGGCTGGCAGAGCTTGAGCAGTGAGGCATGCACTTCCTGACATTCCCATTCAGACCCAAAGACAAAGTGTGCCATCCGAAAGTTTTTGCAACGCAAGATCAGAGGATGCCCCATGGAAGTAAGGGCTAACTTCTCCACAGCAGCAATGTGGTGGTGCAGAATCTGCAAAAGATGAAATATGAATCAGTCTTTAAGTAGCAATTGTCCTCAACGGTGAAGTCAGATTGCCTGACGCTAACTCTCAGAACAGAATGGCCTAAGTGACCAGAAGCACCCTTTACAAAAAGGAAAGCGTTGTACTTCCACATAGGTAGGTGAGCAAGGAAAGATGCCATTCTGACAAGAGCTCTTCATCTTAGGATAAGTTGTAACGAATTAGACGGATCACCTAAGCATATTAAACAAGGTAAATAAATAAAATAAAAAGGACCTCTGGAAGGCCATTCTGAGTGTCACACAATGAGTCCACAGTCTGCCCCCAAAACAAAAGCTACTGAGGGCCAAGAGGTGGAAAGAGCAATGGACTTGGAATAAGACAACATGGGATCAAGTCCTGACTCTACCAACTTGGGATTTTGGGCTTTAGATCTGAAAGGTTCCTTTAGAGATCATTTCCTCTAACTCCCTCAGGTTTCAGATGAGGAAACTTACTAGTTATATGACCATGGCAGTAAGACATGGTAGGAACAGCACTGGATTTGAAGACATCCAGGTTCCAATTCCACCCTTACTACTTATGTGTGGCCATGGGCAAATCACTTTATTTCCCTAGGACTCAATTTTTTAACATGTAAAATGAAGGGGCTTTGGCCTAGATGGCCTTTTAAGGTCCATTCTAGCTTCAGGATCCTGAATTATTTCATCTCTCCAAACTTCAGTTTCCTCATCTATAAATGAGGACATTACTATAACATATGATATGATATAATATATAAATACATAATACATGCACTTCCTATTTCACAGGAGTATTGGGGGAAGTATTCTAAAATAGGAAAACGCCACGTGAATGGAATCACTACTTAGTGCTGAGCATTAAAAGGACAAGAGAAAGGATCCTAGAGCATTGCATGGGGAGACTCCATTGGAAACACTGTGGGAATGGAATTGTTATTTGCCGCTGAGCATTATCTGTTGGCAGCTGGATAGAATGGCACCCACCAGAATGGATGGCACTGGATATGGTGCGAGGAACGCCTGCAGTCATGAGAAATCATGGCTCCATTTAAGTATTCTAACATTCAATTTGATTCTAGGGTCGCTTCCATTGGTTAGTTAACTTTTGCCTAGAGTCATTCTAAAAAAGTAAGTAAGTTCTTCTAAAGGTAGGCCTAAGGCAAAAATAAGAACTAGGAAGAAGTGGGCCTTATCTTGTAACTCCCTCCTATGCTAAAGCTGCCCGAGAAAAAAGAAAACAAAACAGAAGGAGGAGAGAGAAGAAATTCTGTCCAAATGGCATTGTTATTTCAGCTTCCCTTTGAAGCTAGCAAAGTACAGAGGAAATTGGGGAAGGATTTTTCCCTTTGATGTTCTATCTCTGTGCCTCATTTTTTGTTACCACAGGCTCCATCACTTTCCTTTCACTCAGCCCAATCTGTCCCCTTTACAGTTTTGTGGTGCTTCCTTCCTAGAGGTCTGGAATAATATTGCCAATTTCATTTGTCTCATTCCTTTTTTCAAATTCTTCCCCAAAGAGCTGTCTCTCTCACAAAATTTTTCACTTTGAAGTCTTGAGAGTATATGAAGACTTTGGGGGCAGGGTGGATGGGGAAAGAAAACAAACATGGAAATCTTTCATTGCTGAAGTGTAACCACTCACTCATCCAGTCTTATCTAACTTGCTCCTTTTCTCTCACTGCTCAGAATACTAAAGAGCTTTGATGAGCCACACACAAAAATATACTGGCAATGCAAGCAAGGCAACTTGGGGTGGTGGACCTGAGAGTCCCAGGGGGTCCCAGACCTGCTACGAGCATGTCTTGGAAGGGTCATCTCTCAGTGGCCTGGGCAGCTCTAAGTGGCAGAGCACGTTATCCTGCATTAAGAAAGAGAGTTCGCTCACCAGAAGTTCCCTGTAAATCCTTACAGACTTTCTTTTTAGGGATTTTCATCTCTATTAGTCTCCTTACTGGGAGCTCCCAACATAGGCAGGTCCTGACCAAAAAAAAAGCTATGCCAGGGGCTGGGCTAAGGTTGGGGAGCCAAGGTCAGGTAGAAAACAAAACCATCTACAAAAACAAGTATTGAATTTCCTAAGTCCAGGTCACCCTGATAAACCAGGGAGCAAGCAGCAACCTATCCTGTCCTGCAGGGGATGGGTAGGGCCCTAGATAATTCTACTAGTGTGTGACCTTGGGCAAGTCACTTAACCTGTTTGCCTTAATCCACTGGAGAAGGAAATGCCCAAGCACTCCAGTATCTTTGCCAAGAAATGGCAAATGGACAGTATGGTGTACACAGTCATTAAAAGTCAGACATGACTGAGTAACAATTCTACTCAGAAGGCAAAGAAGCTTCCTTGGCCAGGAATAAAGGGTCTCTCCAATGCCTTCTTCTCCTACCTCCTGGGCAAGATGGCCAGAAGGAACAATAAAGTGCTGGATTGAAAATGCAACTGAAGAGGAAATCCCTGGAAACATTAGGGGACAACATGATGCAGTAGGCAAGAGATTTGGAGTCAGAGGACCCTGGTATGAATCCCAGCTCTGTCTCTTTATAGCAAGTCAATTTCCCCTCTGGGTCTTATGTAGTAAATATGAGCATTATATCATATGACCTCTCAGTTCCCTTCCAGACCTAAATCCTATGTTTCTATGAATTGTTTAGATAGGCAGAAAAAAAATTATTGAAGAACCACTAGGGAAGAGAACATTACAATTAGAATAAACCTCAGAGATCACTGAGTCCAACAATTTGCAAAGGATATATGGCAGGACACCAGCACAGCAGGAGATTTTGGAGATTATGCCATTACAGAAAAGAGAAAATTTACAAATAACATTGTTTGCTATAAATTTTATTTACCTAGTGTACACAGTGTGATAAGTATCGTATTTGTAAAATAAACAAGCCTTGCCTATTACAAAATACAGCACCCTTTGAAATGTGAGAAGCTAGCACACAGGGCCTAGCACATAGTAGGTGCTTAAGAAACATCTGTTGAATTAGAACGATTATAGCTGGTCACTGCAGCAGCCTATGTCTCTCACTATAAATGGTTCACTTGAACAGTGTTCTTTGGAGAAAAGGGTCTATATCAGGGGTGGGAACCTGTGACTTTGAGGCCACATGTGGCCCTCTAGATCCTCAGGCTTAGCCCTTTGACTGAATCCAAATTTCACTGAACAAATCCCCCATGCCCCTCTAGGTCCTCCAGTGCAGCCCTTTGACCGAATCCAAACTTCACAGAATAAATCCCCTTAATAAAAGTATTTCTTCTGTAAAAACTTGGACTCAGTCAAAAGGCCACACCCGAGGACTTAGAAGGCCACATGTGGCCTCAAGACACAGGTTCCTCACCCCTGGTCTATATAATTTAGGAAATAAATTTATTACTAAATACAGGTGCTCTAAGAAACTCCTACATGCCAAATGAGAGGCCTTCATGTACAAATCTTTGTTATACTTTCTTATTTCTTATCAGGAACACAGACCCAGATTTCCTTCCGGACCTCAGCAGAAGCATCTACATATATCAGATGAGTTGCAGTAAGGTAGAGTGTCCCATTAGCTGGTTTCTTGTTTACATAACGATTCAACAACAGGACATTTTCAACCTATTTAAAAAGAAAGAAAGAAAAAAAAAGATTAAACTCTAACTTGCTACCTGTGAGTGAAATATGAGAATTAAACATTTCTTTCATTATCCTGGTGGCTCTCATGACTTTCTCCAGTTTTACCAACATCCTTTCTAAAATGAGATATCCAGAAGTAAACACCATATTCTAATTATAAATAGATGTGATTAAGGCAGAGGACAGCAGGACTAGTACCACACTAGGCCTGGACAGCAGTCTAAGATCACATTGGTGGTCTTGAATGCCATATCACACTGAGAGTATGGCCTACTAAGGCCCCGTGATCTTCTTCAGATAAGCTACTGCAGAAGCATATCTCTACCATCTTATGCTTATGAAGCTGATTTTTTTTGAATTTTACATTTATTCCTATTAAATTTCTCCTTATATGTGGTCCAATGTCCTAATGTGTCAAGATCCTTTGATAAGGATCCTTTCATCCACATCTTTTGTAAAAAGGTTAAATAGAACTCATCAGTGAGGCATTCCAAAACCACTCTTTGGTCTGCACTTTCAACCAGTGTGTGTATGGATGGCTCAGGGGTGGGTGGGTGTCTAGGACTGCCTGCAAGAAAGAGCCAAGGAGCAATGAAGGGCACAGGCACTAGAGAGAAGGGGCTGGGGTGGAGTGTGATTCAAGAATATCTGTTTAAGGGATGGAGGAAGCCGGGGCAAGAGCTGAAACACACAGTGAGGAAGGAAGGAAAGACAGTGAAAACCCCAAACTTCAACAGCCATTTCTCAGCCTCAGAGTGTGCAGAGAACTGTGCTGTGCACTGGCAGAAATACAAGACAGCATGGCATGGTGCCTGCTCACCCAAACTAAGAAAGAGCTGAGAATCAGAGTATAAAATTATATTTTCTGCCTCCAGGAAGAGGGGATCAGCCTGCTTCTGAAGCGGTTGCCCTGGCTAAGTAGCTTAGATGGCTGCTTGGTCAATGCCCTTCTTCCACACTTCACCCTTGGCCACGACCACACCGGATGTTGTGACACAAGAATTCTGCTCTTAGAGACGCTGTGGCCCATAAAACATGGTGTTTTCTATTTCCCTTCCCGGAAGAAAGGAAATGAGGTGCACTTCCGAGTTTCTTAATCCATTTACTACCCTGATTTGCCACAAGTATTGGCAATAGCTCAAATCTACGATTTTTTTAAAAAGAGGAACATGTGGCTCCAGAAGGGCTTACCAGCCTAAGAACATGCACCAGACATGCCCCATACTATCATTGCCCGATATCATCATTCATCATAAATATTACTGGAAAAATAGAGGGTTTAAAGGTCATCCGAGTCCAGCTCCTACATTTGGACTTGAGGGAAACTGAGGCACAAAGTGGTGAAATGACTTGACTAAAGTCACTCAGATGGTCACAGAATGGGGATTTAGACTCAAGAACTGGGTCTAAGACTCCAAATCCTGTCCTTTCTTTTCTTTTCACATTTTCAAAAGACCTTTTTCTGTTTTCTCATCAATGTCTCTCCTTCAAAAGGATGAGCAAGAAAGCACAAAACTTCAATAATGTAGGAGAGTCAGGAGAGAAGGAAAGTGAAAACTGGGGAAGTATTCTGAGCCAATATGGAGGCAGTGAATTCTTGTTCTATGGTGGTCCAGCAGAGACTGGATGATAATTCTTGGTTGGGTCACAGAGCAGAGATTTGGAACTTTTTGTGTGTCTTGGACCTCCTTCCCCCATGTGAGTAGGCAAGCTGAGGAAGCCTATGGACCCATTCTCAGAACCACACTTTTAAATGTATAAAACAAAACACTAGGATTATAAAGGAATCCAAAGGATAGTAAAGATAATGGGGTAATTGTTTTTTTTTTTTCCATACAAGTTCGTGAGTCCCCTGAAGCCTAGCTACAGTGGACCTCAGATTAAAAACCCTTGTTGTATGGGGTGGGGGTTCTAGTATGAGTTGAATTATACTGCCACCTATGCCTCTTCCAAGTCTGAAATTCTGTTATTCTATTATTCTGAAAAAGATTCAATAAAAACACATAGAAATAGAGTCCTGGTATATGCCACTATTAGATGTCGAATGCATTTGTTAAATCAGGTAACAAGGTACAGTGGAAGCAGCACAGTCATAGGACCTGGGTTTAAATCCAAGCTCTGCTACTTACTATCTGGGTGACTGAGAACAAAATAATTTCGCCCCTCTGGACTTCAGTTTCTTCACTGGTAAAATGAGGTGTTCTGACTAGGTGAACTTTAAGGCCCTTCCAGCCTCAAGTCCTATAATCTAAGAGATCTTCATGTCTGAAGCCTCCCAGGATTAACAAAATCAGAGAAGTCTCTCTCAAGTCAAAGTCAGAATGGTGCATCCAGAGCCAGTGTTTTGGGACTTGGAATTCAGAAAAAAAGGCAAAGAACAGCACCCTCTGTTACAGGCCCTTGCCTTTCCAATGAGCATGTTCTCCTGGTACCGAAGAGCCCCTCTTTAAGCTTTTCAACATACACCTCCTGTGAATGGGGAACTTGATGGGAGCATGCCTTCTGCTTATGAGAAAAGGCACGCTTACCAGACTTTTCATAGTCCTAAGTTTCTGAAAATCCATCCACACAAGGGCTAACCTCATTTTCATCTTTTTTTAACTTAAAAAATATTTTTTCTAAGGAGAAAACAGATACAGGCAATACAGTCCAAAACAAAATCAGTCCTTGTATGTGATCATTTAAATTTTCTCTGAGCATTAACCCCAAATCCCCCAACTCAGACCCCTGTCTAAAATGGAGTACTGACTTAGTTTAGGGGAAGTTGTTGGTCTTGCTTTCTTGACCACATTATCTCAAAGAAGGGGGATCAGAGGCCCTGAATTCCCGCTGGGGAAGGGATATGCCCAATGGATAGGAAGGTGAATGGGACAGAGCTCTAAATTAGAAGCAGCGGTGTTCATGTTGCTCCAATGGCTATATTTCATCAAACCTGCCAGGCAGGTGAGTACAAAGAACCTGAGCTAGAAAGCAATAAGGCAAGAACAAGAAAGAGGGGCCAGACAAAGCCTGTAACTCAGCTCCAATGAAGGAGGGGATCAGGAAAAAAAGAGGTCAGAGAAATAGGAATTGAAGGATGAGGGGGATATCTACCCTATTTCCTCCTGTCATTTGGAGATGCCATATATTGAAATGCCATCTTTTCTGCTAAATGTATTTAGTCATTTCTAATATGGCCTAAAGGGACAGGAAACCTGTGGCCTCGAGGCCACATGTGGCCTTCTAGGTCCTCAGGTGCAACCCTTTGACCGAATTCCAACTTCAAAGAACAAATACTTACAGGATTTGTTCTGTGAAGTTGGGATTCGGTCAAAGGGCCACACTTGAGGACCTGGAGGGTCACATGTGGCCTCAAGGCCATAGGTTCCCCACCCCTGGCCTAACCCTTTCTTTTTAGCACTCTAGGGGTTGGGGTGAGAGAGCAGAGCAGGCCTAGCCAGGAAGATGTTTTCAAATGCCACTTAGGGGAATATTTTGGGGGAATAAGCTTTACTGGGACAGAGCAGTGATGCCAAGAAGTTTGTTAAAAACCATTCCAAAAAATGACTCCTGGCCCAGAAGACCTCACTTTAACACATTTTTTTTTGTTTAATTGAAGCTAGGAAAAGGCAAGTTGAAAGTATTGGGCTGACTGCCTTGAGGAGTTGACGTCAAGGGCAAGTACCTCATTAATGGTTGGTAGGTAACTTTACAATCATTATCTCATTGGATCCTCACAAAACCCCTTGAGGGAAGGGCTATTATTATCCCCATTTTATAGATCGGCACAGGACCTGGTGTCCAAAGACCAAGATTCCATGCCTAGCTCTGCCACTTACTAACACTGTGGCCTTGGATAAGTCCCATCATTTTCCTTTGTTTTCTCATCTGTAAGATAAGGGTGTTGGACCAGATGATCCCTAAGATCCCTCCATTTACCTCAATCATAGTAATGATTGCTTGAGAGAAACTAGTCTTTTTTTTTGCCTTTACAGAGACTATAGTAACAATGCTAAGCACAATGCCTTTGCACACAATAGGAGCTTAATAAATGTTTGTCGAATTATAATTCTAAGGCAGGAAGAGAATTAAGTGCTGGGCTACTTGAGCTGCAGAAAGCACCTGGAAAGGAGATGGACTGCAGTGCCATCCCTCCTCTTATCTGCCCCTATTAGAATGTAAGCCCCTAAGAGGCACAGACCATTTTTCTCCTTTTCTATTTGTATATCTAAAGCTGATCACAGAGCAAGCACTAAATAACTACTTTCATGCCATCTGTGGAACATCACCAGTCAGTTTTGTTCCCACCTAACACCATCCTCTGTGACCCTTCTTAGCAAGTGCTGGAAAATGAAGATGACAATCCTTGCATTCATTGCCTTCTTCATAAAGTGATAGAAAAAGCCTGAGTTGGCTATCACCAGCCTCAGTTTACTCGAAGCTTTTGTGTTCCTGATGCTGTTCTTCCAGGTCTAGATTATGCTTCCATATTCATTTTTAAACCACCCTTGCTTTCATCTTCCACTTGGCCCTAGAAACGAGAGAAGAGAAGATGCTCCTTCTGATTCTTTGAAAATGTGGGGGGACCACAGGCAGGCAACGCTTCATATACTGTCAATCTCGCTCAATGGCAGTCTCGCTCAACTTTTTTTTTCTTCCTCTTTTTTTATCCTTTATTAAAAGGGATAGCTCTCTAGGAGGGGAAGAGATACAATGGAAAATGTAGGTGATGTAAAGACAGAAGAGAGCGATAAATTTATTTTTTAAAAAACTACCTTGGTCAATGAATTCCCTCTATTCATATTAGTCTCTTTCTATCTTCAGAATCTAACTCTTGAGACTGTTATGGACTATGGGATTTTAGGATGTAGACAGATAATAATGATAACAGGTAACTTCATATAGCGCTAAGCACTTTACAATCATTATCTCATTTGATCTTCACAAAACTCCTGCAAAGTGAGTGCTATTATTATCCCCATTTTACAGATGAGGAAACTGAGGCAAACAGACCTGCCCATGGTCATACAATTAGTAAGTATCTGAGATCGAATTTGAACTCAGGTCTTCCTGACTCTAGGCTGGGAGTTCTAGCTAATGGGGCACCTCAATGCCTCAATACTGTCTAGCTCAGGGGTAGCGAACCTGTGGCCTTAATGCTACACATGGCCCTCTAGGTCCTCAAGTGGGGCCCTTTGACTGAATCCAAACTTCACAGAACAAATTCCCTTAATAAAATGATTTGTTCTGTCAAACCTGGACTCAGTCAAAAGGCCACGCCTGAGGACCTAGAAGGCCACATGTGGCCTCAAGGCCACAGGTTCCCCACTCCTCATCTAACCCTTTTCTGAGCCTTCTGAAATGTGCTTTCCCCAAGGCTAGGGTACATGTCAGACTATGTCCAGTTTTCTTCTTTCTCTTTCACAAATTCTAATATTGGTTCCTTTCCCCCAAGGTTCTCCTCAGTTCTGTTTCAGTAAATCACACCCCCCTCGATGATTACTCCACCTTCTGAAGGATCAAATTATCAATAAAGCAAGCCTAGAATGAAGTAGCTGCTTTGCTTTTCTGTAGTTCCAGCAGGGTTTTAACCATTACTCCTTCATGCCTCCATGCTGGGCTTTTGATCTGCCTTCCAAAGTCCTTTCTCCTTCCTCATTCTGCCCATGTGTTCTTTTGTATTTTTGTAATTTGTGATGACTTCGCTTTCATTTCTATGTCTGCTAATGTTCACTCCAATGTTTCACCATGTTTCCACTCCTCTGGTGCCAAGATTTCCTGATGAGTATGTGTTTTTCATATATAAAACTACCCCCCTTATATTTTTCTTCTCAAATTAGGTAAACCCTGTCAGAGCCTTTCACAGTCATTCCAGCAAGTCAAAGTGATGCCTATACTTCTCTCTGTTTACTAGGTGCTATCACCTATTTAAAGCTGAGGGGGATCTTAGAAGCCATGTAGTTAAACTTTCTCATTTAATGGAAAAGGAAACTGAGTCTCTGATCCTTTGATAAAAATTGTCGGCCATTATTAACTAGAGCTGGCTGTTGGCTGCTGCAAGGCATCCTCAACAAGTTGTATGCCTTACGTGGGGGGTGGGGTGGTGGTGGTGATTTTTTCGCAGAATATCAGAGTGGGAAGATAGTAGCAAAATGTAGAGCCCCCCTCTAATCGTCGAACCACCAACTCTGCCTCTCCCACAACTATGGGCCCTCTAAGACTCATGGTTGTAAAGCAGTTGCAGATCTGCACTAGTAGAGAGATTTCCCTCACTGGGAGTTCCCTCTACCAATGAAATCACAGGTCTCGCCTGTTTTTTTCTTTTCTAACAAAACTCTCTAAGACTACATAAAAGTTGCAGGAGAGTTGTCCATCTACCTTGGCGGTGGGAGTTTCTTCATTGGATGGAGTTTTCTCCGTACACGGAAATTACAAGTCTCGAATTGGAGGACCAGGGGCTTTGGGGGCGGGGGGAGAGTCAAGTCTAAACCCCTCATTTTACGGAGGGGGAAGCTCAGGCCCAGAAAAGGGAAGGGCATAGTCTAGCGACCATCCATCTAAGGGGCGGCCGGGATCTGGACTCAAAGCAGGCAGCACCCCTCCCACTACACCACACTGCCTAGGTGAGCTCGGGGAGAGAACAGGACGGGATGGGATGGGACAGGACCGAGTGGAGGAAGTTCACTGGAGTCCCAAGGCGTGGCGGGGAGACCCACACACGATCCAAAGGGGAGCCCCGAAGGCTTGTTTGGGGGAGGTGGGAAAGTGGTTCGGGAGAGGGGATTTAAGTGAGAAGCAGGGGGACCTGGGGGAAGACTCCTCGGGAGGGGGCTCTGCGCCCCCGAAGGCCGGGATGGGGGTACCCCCGAGCCCGGAAGTGGCCCCGAGCCTCCCCTGGTCCGAGTTCAGGGGCGCGCCTTACCTTGGGCAGAGTGATGTGCTCCATGGTCTCAGACTCCCGCACTCCTGGTCCCAGGTGGTGGGCTTGGCCCTGGGGCGCCAGGCGCCAGGACAGGCAGCCTCAGTCGCCTCCCCCCACCTCCTCCTGCTCCTCCCCTTCCTCCTCCTCCTGCTGCTGCCCAACGGCCACCGCAGCCGCCTCCTCCCCCTCCCTCCGCTCCGCAGCTGCTTCCAGGGGCGAGCATCCCGCCTCCGCCCCCGGCCCCTCCTCCGGGCTTCCCGGGCCGCCGCTCCCGCCCACTTGGCCTTAGGCCACGCCCCTCAGTCTCACCTCCTTCCCCTCCCAGGGAAAGAGTGCCTTCCTCCTGGCCCGGGCACCTCTGCCTTTCTCTTTCTCTCTTCTCCAGTGGGACAAGTGAGCCCGGACACTTCTCAAGCTTCTTTGGGCTGGGTTCTTCACTGGTACCTCACGCCACCCTCCTCCTACCCCTCACCCAGCCCGGCCCAAAGACATCACTCCCACCGATGGTTGAAAACCACTGGGTTTGAGAAATGGAAAGGACCTCAAAGTTCAGCAAAACAAGGCCAGACCTCCCTGCTGTTTCTCAAATTCTGTTCCTTCATCTCCCAACTCCACACCTTTGGCTGTGCCCTGTGCCTGGAGTGCTCTCCCTCCTTGTCTCCTTCTCTTGGCCTTCAAAACTTCTGCATAATCACCTCCACAAGATGCTCTTCCTGATTCCCCCCAACTCCTAGTTCCTCTCACCCCCTCCAAAAATGACATCATCTTTATTTTGTGTATGCTTACATACATTATTTCCCAGTTAGAATGTAATCTCCATTAGAGCAGTCAACAAGTCATTTATAAACTGCCTACTATGTGCCAGAAACTGTGCTAAGAACTGAAAAAACCCAGCCCCTGCCCTCAAAGCAACTCTGTACAACAAACAACTGACTTAGTCAGTTGGAGATACTAAGCAGACAAGGCTGAAAGCAGCACAACTCTTGCAGATGATGGGTTTTGAGCTGAGTCCTGAAGGAATCCTGGGAAATGAAGAAGCTTCAAATGCTGCTGCTGTCCCTTATTACCCTGTTACACTGGGAACTTTCTGGGAGCAGGAACTATTTTTTCCCTCTGTTTGTATCCCCACAGTTTAGCTCAGAGCCTGGCATGTAGTTGTTCAGTATTGTCCGATTCTACATGACCCAATGGGGAGGGGCATTTCTTGGCAAAGATTCTGGAGTGGTTTGTCATTTCCTTCTCCAGTGCGTCCCAATCTTAGAGATGAGGAACTGAGGCAAAGACTTAAATGACTTGCCCAGGGTCACACAGCTAGTAAGTATCTGAGGCTGGATTTGAACTCAGGTCTTCCTGATTCCAAGCCCAGCAGTCTATCCACTGTGCCACCTAGCTGCCCCCAGGCATATAGTAGGGGCTTAATAAATGTTTATTGACTGACTGACAATGATTAGAACACTGTAAATGGAAAAAAAAAAAACAAGAACAAAAAAATGAAATTGAACCGTATATAATTGTGATTCCCAAGCTTGGTCCTGTTGGATGGACCCAGAGATTACACTCATGATTTCATCAGTATGAGGAATTCTCAGGTGAGGAAGCTCCTTCCCACAACACAGGTGAGCACTTTCTCTGCCATGCTTAGTGGCAGAAAGCAGCCTAGAACACTGAAGGGATGAAAATGACTTGCTTAGAGTCATGCACCTGGTATGTGTCAGAAGCAGGGCTTAAACTCAGGAATCTACTCCAGTTTGGAGTAGATTCACAGAGCAAATCCCCTCTAGGTCCTCAAGGGCAGCCCTTTGAACTGAATCCAAACTTCAGAAAGCAAATTTAGATTTGACGTTTGGATTCAAAGAGCTGCCCTTGAGAACCTAGAGGGCCACATGTGGCCTTGAGGCTGCAGGTTCCCCACCCTTGACTGTCAGACTGTTGACATAGAGGTTGGTTTCTTAGAACTTCTTTTGTTTCATTTTCATTTTTATTCTGACCACATCAGTCTTCTGTTATGAAACTAGAGTGGTTCCCCATTGTTTCTAGAATGAAATACAAAGTCATTAGCCAGCTGGTGAAGGCCTTCTCTACTTTTCCAGACATGGCTCATCTTACTCCTCCTCATGCATCCATCATTCCATCCAGACTGGCTTCCAGCATGTTCCTGCCTCCAGGTCTTTGCACAGGCTCTCCTACGTGCCTCAACTGCTTTCCCCGCCCCCCACTTCCGTCTCCTTCAGTCTTTAGCTTCCTTTAAGGCTCTGCTTGGGTGCCCCCTCTTACACAGGGTCTGCCCTATGCCCCAAAGGATCTCTTCTTCCACCCCCAGAAATGGCTATTTATTCAGCTGTTTACAGGTGGCATTCCCCAGCAGTGTGTGAGATTCTTGAGGGCGGCAGGGATTGTTTTGGTTTTGTCCTTAATGCCTAGCACAGTATCTTGTATATAGTAGGTGCTTAATAAGTGCTTATTGTGAGCAAGCTGGAATTATGTTATATATATATATATACACACAGTTATATATATGTTATATATATAACTGTATATATACTGTATATATATACAGTTTATATATATATACAGTTATATATATGTGATATATATATATATATATACAGTTATAAAACTGTATACCCTTGGACCCAGCAATACCACTACTAAGTCTGTTTCCCAAGATGATCTGGGAGAAAGGAAAAGAACCTATACGGCCAAAAATATTTATAGCGGCTCTCTTTGTGGTGGCAAAGAACTGGAAATTGAGGGGATACCCATTGACTGGGGAATGGCTGAACAAGTTGTAGTATATGATCATGATGGAATACCACTGTGCTATAAGAAAGGATAAACTTGATAATCTTAGAAAAACTTGGGAAGATTTGCACAAAATAACGAAGAGAAAAATAAGCAGAACCAAGACAACATTGTATACAGTAACAGTATAAATACTCCAATCAACTACAAAGGACTCATGAAGGAAGATGCTATCTACCTCCAGAGAAAGAACTGATGAATAGAAGTATGTATCATATGGTTTTATAAATATGCATATATACACACATATATGTATACATATCACACATGTGTGTGTGTATGTGTGTCTGTGTGTCTGTGTAAAACAACTTAGCTCATCCTGGTAGAGGTAATGATGGATAAAATATCTTTGGGTTTAATTAGGTAACTAGAGTAGCAATGCTTTAATTAGAATCAAGTCGTCAATTAACAAGCATCTGTTATGGTGTGCCAGGCACTAGACTAAGCACTGAAGATAGGAAGAAAAATGAAAGATGGCCCTTGCCCTCAGGGAACTCCCGTTCTAATGAGGGACCACCAGTATGCCTAAGGAGGAGTGAATAGGCCCAGGTCAGAAACAGAGTGGGTTAAAGCTCCCCTGCCAATTGGTAGTGGGATCAGGCCTGTGAGTGCCCTGCTGTACTTCCAGCCTGAGATAGGAAGACTCAGTCTCAAAAAAAAAAAAAAAAGGAATTAAGTAGAGTAAATGTTTGTGCGAGCTGTTCCTTCCTTCCTTCCTTCCTTCCTTCCT
>CM053628.1:46425709-46447882 GCA_028646595.1 Phalanger gymnotis
TCTGCTTGGAGAGTTCTGTATACCCATCGATTTCGAACCATTCTGATATTTATATGATCCTTTTTGAGATCATAAATTCGGCCTTCCTACTACACTACCCCAAGACCCTCATGGGAAAAAGCCTACCTCAAGAGGCTTGGCCTCTTTGTTTGCCAAGGGGAATAGTGGGCCTATTTTGTCGATTGCTTTCTAGACGTAGTTAATAAAATTGATTATAATTTACCCAGAAACTCCGTCTTTCTTTCAATCATCACAGGTGCCTCATTTCATCACAACACCAAGCCTGAACAAATAAGTTACCCGTCTGAACCAGGCCCACCTCTAACTGCTTCACTCAATTGATTCTAGAAGTTTCAGACCCCTCAGAGACACAGTCACCTCTAAGCTAGGACACGTCCATTTTGAGAACAATTGCTCAGCCACTTAGGAAAGGAAACACAGCAGAAAAAGCAGCCAGGGGAACAAGGTGCAGGTTGTCCTGATTTAGTCCACACTACAGTGGGAGTAGCCAGTCATTTCTCATCACAGGAAGTCTAGTAACAGAAAGCATTACATGCCACATTGAAGGAAACAGAAATGAAAGCCAGCAAAAAGTTATCTCCCCTTTTAATTGAGGTAGCATTTTCGCCCCACCACATGTCGGAAGCAGCCAGGAAATTTGTCACCCCTGAAAGGCCCAAGCAATGGGTTGCCATCTCTCTAGAAGCTTTTAGTGGAACTCCTGGCACATGTTCCTTGGGATGGCCTCTATAGGTCAATTAAACCACTATTACACTTAGAAAAAGCCTGGTGTTACATTAAATTAAAAAAGGTATTGCACTAACAAAGCCAATGCAACCAAGATTAGAAGGGAAGCAGAAAGCTGGGAAATAATTTTTACAGCTGGTCTCTCGTAAAGGCCTCGTTTCTAAAATATATAGAGGACTGAGTCATATCTAAAAGAATATGTCACTCCCCAATCAATAAATGGTCAAAGGATATGAATAGGCAGCTTTTGGAGGAAGAAATTAAAGCTATTCATAGTCATATGAGAAAATGCTCTAAATCACTACTCATTAGAGAAATGCAAATTAAAATAACTCTGAAGTGCCACCTCACACCTATCAGATTGGCTAACATGACAAAAGAGGAAAATGATAAATGTTGGAGAAGACGTGGGAAAATTGGAACACTAATGTATTGGTGGAGTTGTGAACCGATGAACCATTCTGGAGAGTAATTTGAACTATGCCCAAAGGGCTATAAAACTGTGCATCCCCTTTGACTCAGCAATACCACTACTAGGTCTATATCCCAAAGAGATCATAAAAAAGGGAAAAAGACTAACATACGCAAAAATATTTATAGCAGCTCTTTTTGTGGTGGCAAAATCAAGAAATCAAGAGGATGCCTATCAATTGGGGAATGGCTGAATAAGTTGTGGTATATGAATGTAATGGAATATTATTGTTCTATAAGAAATGGTGAGCAGGCAGATTTCAGAAAACCCTGGAAAGACTTGTATGAACTGATGCTGAGTGAAGTGAGCAGAACCAGCAGAACATTGTACACAGTAACAGCCACAGTGTGTGATGTTAGACTTAGACTTAGACTTTGTTAGACTTAGTTCTTCTCAGCAATGCAACGATCTAAGAAAATTCCAAAAAACTCATGATGGAAAATGCTATCCATATCCAGAGAAAGAATTTTGGAGTCTGAATGCAGATTGAAGCATACTATTTTTTCTCTCTCTCTCTTTTTTTTCTTTTTCATGGTTTTTCCTTTTGTTCTGATTCTCCTTTCACAACATGATTAATGTGGAAACACGTTTAATATGATTGTACATATATAGCCTATATCAGATTGCATGATGTCTTGGGGAGGAGGAGGAGAGGGAAGGGGGAAAATTTTAGAACTCAAAATCTTATACAAGTGAATGAAGAAAATTAAAAATAAATAAATAATTTTTAAAAAGAAAAAGCCCAGTGACAAACTCTGAAAACCTAGAAATATCTGGTGAACCAGTTGTGAGAGTTTCTGGGCAGGCTGTTGAATTTTGCCATCCTCTTGGTCCCAATTCTCTTGATCAACCTCTTGAAAGAACATATTCAAGAGGTACATTGGGTACCTTGTCACCAGGTGGAACCACTGAGGAAAGCATGATCACTAGTGTGTGCTACCATCTAGATGAATGCTGATAGGAGAAATGTTCTATGATGGAGGATTAGCCTTACAAGATTTGGAGAAGGTGAAGAACACTTCAGTGTGGTTTGCAGATGTGCTCTGCACACCTGTCTGTGAGGGTAAAGAAAAGGATGCCATAACACTTGTTCTACTCCAAGGGGCTATCTCCCAGACTCCAACAAAGAACTTTCCAGAGTGGGACAGCGTTGCCCAAGCAGTCTTAGTCCAGGGGTGGGGGGAACCTTTGGCCTTGCAGCCACACATGGCCTTCTAGGTCCTTGGGTGCAGCCTTTTGACTGAATCCAAGTTTGACAGAACAAATCCTTCTATTAAGGGGATTTATTCTGTGAAGTCGAGATTCAGTCTAAGGGCTGCACTTGAGGACCTAGAGGGCCACATGTGGCCACAGATTCCTTGCTAAAGCAAAAGCACAGAGCTCCTACTGAACAAATTAGGAGACACTGTGCTATAGACAGGGGTCTTTGTTGTACATGAGGGGTACTGCTTGGGGGATCTGGTGTGCTTAACCTGGAAAGGCTAAGAACCTGCCTAGTCTGGCCTGTTTATATGATTGGTGAATGTTGCATCTTTTGTCATTGGGAACTGCATTCACGGGGAACTTCTGAAACCATAGTCACCTCTGAGTAACATCAGTGGTAAATTTCTGCAATTCAACATCCCCACAGCATCTCTGAAGAAGTTGTTGGTGACCAACCCCAAGGACCTAGGCAACCTCAAGAAAAAGAAATCTCAAAAGGAAAGCTTGGATCACATTGTATATGAAGATTTATTTCCTTTTCTTTACCTATGGCTCATGTTACATTTATTTATTTCATTTTAAGTTGGAGGAGGAGCTCTATATTGGGGGACTGATGGATTGTAGGTTGGTAGGGTCATAGAGTAGGGGACTAGTTTGGTTTTATATGTGCCTGTGAGGGAAAATCTGGTTTCAGAGTCAGAGTGAGGGTCATGGAGGAAGGTGAGAAGAGGAGTCTCAGTTAAAGACCTAGAGAGTTGGGTCTAAATTTTATTTGAACTGGAAGCTACAGGTAGGCTAGGCAGCCTAGCCGAAGTAGCCAGGCCCCATGTGGAGAGACAGGCAGGGAGGGGAAGGAATAAGAATTTAGATAGCATCTACTATGGACCAGACACTGTGCTAAGCGATTTTGCAAATATCTCATTTATTCCTCACAACAACCTTGTGAAGAAGAAAAAAACTATAGTAATATAATACTATATCTGTTATAAGATGTATGCATCATAATATTTTATTAGATAATAATATATCCCCATGGTACAATTGAGACAAACAGAAGTCACTTATTAGTTGTGTGACTGGCTGATCTCAGTGACACAGTCATATACATTCTTTACTGAGGGTGTCTGGCATATTTTTAAAAACCACCTCTCAAAAAAATATGCATTGCATACTTTTAACTTGGAGCTGCATCGCTGACATTTTGTCCATTAATTTAAGTCTGAACAATCAACAAAAGAATAAATCAAGCCCTGGTTTGTAGCATTTGCTGATTTCCAAGGTGTAAATGCTCACGCTGAAAAATGAGAGTCCCTTGGGAGCCATTTTCAATTGACTCCAGTAAATTTCTTCAGCCTGAACTGTCACATTAAAGGTGCTGGTGAGGGCTGTGGTAAATCACATTTCTTTCTCATTTAAAAACAGGCTAAGTAGGCAGCAGGCAGAAGGCCTCCTTGGTCTTCATCAGCTTGCTTTTTCACGTTCGCTTTATTAAATACAAGTAGTCCTTGAAAAACAAAACAGGTCCCTGTGCAGATGGCCCTGGAGATTTTCTTCCCCCCACCATCAGCGGGATCTATTTTACCGTAAATTACTGCCCTCTGGGTTCACATCTTAATGGAAGCTTGGTGCGGCTTTGCAAGGCCCATCACCCTCCTCCTACCTCCCAAACTCAGTCACCAATGCCTCATTGCTGTAGCTGAGCACGACAAGATAAAGCCCTGACTGATGAGTCAGTCATTAATCACACAGAACTGAACAAAAACAGAGGCAATGAAGTAATCGATCAATGTCAAACAATCGATCAGGGCCACACTTTCCCTATCTTCCTCCAGGATTTTGGAGCTCTTTAACGAGAAATAATCTTCAGCATTGCCAGCAAGGCAAAATTGGGGGTGGGGACGATTCCAACCGAGAAGCCAGCCAGCAGGGTTACTTTGTCATTCAACAGTTTTTTCAATGCTTGTTTGTGTGGGCGGCAGCTGGAACACCAGACTCACCAGGATTCGGTGTACCTGTCTGAGCCACAGTTTGCAAAAAACAATTTAAATAGGGTTTTATCAAAAAGATTTTAGTGGATCGGAGGCGGATTGCTTTTTCACTCACCCAGGGTTCTTGCCCTCCTCTTCCGAAGCTTTCCTCCAAGGGATTTGGGCACCCCCAATATGTCTGATCCCCTTCCCAAAGCACTCTAGTATCTCCCATTAAAATGTGGATTCCTTGCAAGCAGGGATTATTTCCTTCTTTTTACTTGTATCTCCGATGCCTAGCTCAGGTCTTGGTATTATGCTAAATTAAATGCTTAATAAATATTTGTTCAATGATTGATTTCAATTTCTCCATTTCTCTTAATATTTCCCTCCCAATTACATGTTAAAACATTTTTTTAACATTTAAGGTTTTTTTTAAAGTTTCAAGGTCCAAATTCTATCCCTCCCTCTCTCCTCCCTTCCCCTCATTCCCCTCCCCACTCCTTGAGATGGTAAGCAATCCGATATAGGTTATACATGTGCAATCATATAAAATATTTCCATGTTAGTCACTTTGTACAAGAGCATCTTCCCTTAGCATATATAAGAAGTGGCTTGGCTTAGTGGATAGAGAGTTGGCCTTAGAGCCCAGAAACCTCAAGTCCTGGTCCTGACATGTCCTGGCTGTGAGATTCAGGACAAGTCAATCCCCTCTCAGTGCTCAAGGCAACTCTTTAAGATTCAAGATGTAGAGTATGCCCCGATCTTCCTTGGTAGAAGATATTTCCTTGCCAGGAGCTCCATAGTCCCTTGATCCCTATCCCT
Organism: Phalanger gymnotis; assembly: GCA_028646595.1. Taxonomy (NCBI): domain Eukaryota; kingdom Metazoa; phylum Chordata; class Mammalia; order Diprotodontia; family Phalangeridae; genus Phalanger; species Phalanger gymnotis. Next base: position 46,430,924 of record CM053628.1, read on the forward strand.
AATGGGCACCTTTGCCCTAACCAGCATGGTGCTGGCCAACTGTTGAGGTTCAGGATGGGGAAGGTATGAGGCACGGCCACATGAGAGTTCTTTTGAAAAAAGATTTGGGAGTTTTGGGTAAATTCAATACAGATCAATGGGATGAGATGGCATTTGGGAAAGCTGATTTGATCAGTCATATGCTACATGAAGAGAAGATGTTCTCTTTCCTGATCTAATCCCATCTGGCATATTGTGTTCAGTTTTGGGCTCCACCTGGCAGGGTAGAAGTAAACAATGGACAAAGGTGGACAACCAGGATAGTGAGATCAGAGACCATGCCATTGGGAGCTCAGTAGAAAGAGCAGGGGATGTTTAGCATAAGGAAGAGAAGACTTGGGGAGGGGGCATGTTAGCAGAATGGTGCATGGAAGAGGGAGGGCTTTGATTAGTTCTGGTTGCCCCCAGAGGGTCTGGCATTTGCTTTGTACGTACCTATGTAATGAGGGTGATTAGACTGTCCACCACTCTAATACACCCAGGTGTGTACCTGTTGTCTACCCTAATAGAATGTAAGTTGGTAATTTTCTAGTATATTTGTTCTGGATTTTTGTTTGTTTTTGGACCGGTTGTTTGCTGATGTTCCTTCCAACTGTGACAGTCCATTAAAAGGGAGAAGGAAAAATCAGGAGGTGGAGTAGGAAGAGGGACGGAAAACGGAGGGGGTGACGGGAAGAGAGGGAATGGAAAAAAAAGAAGGAAAGAATAGAAAAGAGAGGGAGAGGGGAGAGAAGGAGAAGCATAGGAAAGGGAGGGGCTCAGAGAGAGGGGACAGATTAGAAAAAGAGGGTGGAAGGATGGGAAAGGGGGGAAGGGAAGCATGGGTGGTGGGGAAAAGGGACGGGGTGGGGGGGGGAAGGGAACCGATGGGGGAAAGGAAGAAAAAAGAGTGGGAGGGAGGATAATGAGGGGTTTGGCGAAATAGAGAGAGAGGAAGAACAAAGAAGGGAGGGAGGAAAGACTGAGTGACAACATTGGGGACAGAAGCAGTGAGGGGCCCACGGCCCCCATCCTTAGACCGCCCCCGCCTCCCACAGCTCTGCAGAGCATCTTGGACGCCCCACCCTCTGCGCCAGCCAGCACCTAGACACTTCCAGTGGTTGCCTGGGTAACAAGTGGTTGCCTAGGTAACGAGACACTGCGGAGGCTCTGGGAGACAAGCAGTTGGTAGGCTGCGCCAGACCAATAGAAGGACAAAAGGCCAAGGCCAGCTCTTCTGGGCAGTGCAGTATTGGACCTACTCCCCCTCCTTCCCCGGCACAGGCCCAGCCATATGGCTCTTAAAGGCTGTCTCAGCCGCTGCGGGGAAGGGGCCCCGGTGTGGCAGGAGAGGAAACTGAAGTGGTTCAGTGCCGGGGCGGGGCCAGAGAATGCCAGAGCACGGGTCTGGACCACTCTCCCCCTCTTTTTACAGATGGGGAAACTGGGGCCCTGGGAGTGGGTGGGGAAAGGCAAGGAAGTGTGGGAGCTGGGGGTGGAGTTCACCACACAGCGGTGAAATGAGGTGCCCCCAGTTACACATGGGACTATAAATTGTCTACCTCTTTAAATCGTTCTTTGCGGGTGATAAAACCTATCATAAAGGAGACACGACAGGTTATAGACAGGACAATCTATCAATAAACTTTTATTAAGCCGGTTTCATGTGCTAGGGATACAGAAAGAGGCAAAAGACCAGTCCTTTCCCTACAGGGGTGGGGAACCTTTAGCCTTGAGGCCACATGTGGTCCTCTAGGTCCTCAAGTGCAGCCTTTCCACTGAATCCAAACTTCACAGAATAAATCCCCTTAATAAAAGGATTTATTCTGTCAGATTTGGACTCAACCACACCCAAGGACCTAGAAGGCTACATGTGGCCTTGAGGCTGAAGGCTCCCCACTCTTGAAGGAACTTACAATCTAAGGAGAGAGACAGTACGCAAACAAATATATACAAAACAAGCTATATACAGGATAAATAAGATGTAGTTAACAGAGGGAAGGCACTAGAATTAAGAGTGGTTGGGAAAGGCTTCCTGGAGATGATGGAATTTTAATTGGGGCTTAAAGGAAGCCAGGGAGTCAATAGACCTAGTTGAGAAGGGAGAACATGGGGAGGCAAGGAAAACCAGAGAAAACACCTGGACAGAGAGATGGAGTGTCTTGTTTGTGGAACAGCAAGGAGATCAGTGTCACTAGATCAAAGAGTACCTGTTGAAGAACAAGGTGTAAGAAGACTGGATGGGTAGGAGGAAGCTAGGTGATGAAAGACTTAGAATGTCTAACAGGTGTTTTGTATTTGATCCTGGAGGTAATAGGGAGCCACTGGAGTTTATTGAGTAGGGGAGTGATATGGTCATATCTGAACTTTAGGACAAACAATTTAGGGGCTGAATGGAGGATGGTCTGGAGTGAGGAGAGCCTTGTGGCAGGCAGACCCACCAGCAACTATAGCAATAGTCCAGGTGTGAGGTGATGAGGGCCTGGATCAGGGTGATTGGCAGTGTCAGAGGAGAAAAGGGGGAGCATGCAAGAGATATTGCAAAGACGAAATTGATAGTCCTTGGGACAGATTGGATGTGGGGGCAGGGAGTGAGAGATAGCAAGGCATTGAGGATGATTCCTAGGTTGTGAGCCTGAGGGACAGGGAGGAAGGTGTGGCCTTGTTGATTTGGTTGGTCATTGACCTTCGTTCTTGAAGAAGACCAAAATGACATCACTATGTTTAAGTCAAGATTCAATGTGTCCAACTGTGGCTGATCAGGCCAATACAAGATCGGAATGCTCTGCCGCAGGTTGGGCACAAATAGTCTGTGTAAACATTTGGGGTGGATACTCCTAACTTGCACATCTTGTGTTTCCTTTGAGCTGTTTCAATTCTGCTTCACTCATAGAGCACAGCACCTTCTCTGATGTGGGCACACCATGCTTAGCAGTCCTGTGTCAATGTCCCCCATGTCACACAATTCTGAAGTTCTTAAGAGAGACCTTGAAAGTGTCCTTGCATTGCTTCTTCTGACCACCATGTGAACGCTTGCCCTATGTGAGTTCTCCATAAAATAGTCTTTTTGGCAAATGTATGTTTTGAATTTGAACAATGTGTCCAGCACATCAGAGTTGTGCCTTCTGAAGCAGAGTTTGAGTGGTTGGCAGTTTAGTTTGAGTAAGAACCTCAGTATCTGGTTCCTTATCCTGCCAGGCGATATTCAGAATCTTCCTAAGACAATTCAAATGGAAGCGATTCAGTTTCCTGGCATGGCCTGGTACACTGTCCAGGTTTCCCAGGCATACAACAATGAGGTCAGGACCATGGCTCTGTAGACCTTCAGTTTGGGAGTCAGTCTAATACATTTTCTCTCATATGCTTTCCTTCGGAGCCTCCCAAACACTGAGCTATCTCTGGCGATGCGTGTATCAACCTCATTATCGATGTGTACATCCCTGGAAAGCGTACTACCAAGGTAAGAGAACTTATCCACAGCATTCAGAACTTCTCCATTTGCTGTAACTGATGATTCCATATATGGACGGTGTGGTGGTGGCTGATGGAGCACCTGTATTTTCTTGGTGTTAATTGTTAAAGATGTTTACTTGACATCCAGTTAGATGTCTGTTGGATATAGGACATTGGAGGTCAACAGTGAAGTTGAGGTGGAATAGGTAGATCTGAGAATCATCAACATAGAGATGGTAAGTGAATCTATGGGAGCTGATGCGATCAGCAAGTGAAGTAGGATAGAGGGAGAAGAGAAGAAGGCCCAGGACAGAGCCCTGGGGGACACCTAAGATCTTAATGAAGATCCACCAAAGGAGACAGAGAAAGAGCAGTCAGAAAGGTAGCAGGAGAACCAGGAGAGAATGAGAAACTTAGAGAGAAACCTTAAGAAACCTTAAAACCTAGAGAGAAGAGAGGATCAAGGAGAAGAGAGTGATCAACCGTGTCAAAGACTGCAGAGAGGTCATGAAGAATGAGGATGGGGAAAAGGCCACTGGATTTGGCAACCTAGTACAGCTCTGTCCCTGAGTCTCCTTAAACAAGTCACTTCCACAATCATAAGATTCTATGACTGGAGTCTAAAGGGCCTTTAGGGGCCCTGGAATCTCACCCCATCATGGTACAGAGGAGGAAACTGAAGGAGGAGAAGCGTCTGACCTCAAGTCACACAGGATTAAATGATGACAGAGACATGATGTGAATCCAGATCCTCTGACTCCAAATCTAGTTTTAGGTTTTTTTCCCCACCCTATCATTCTGCCTTTCCCCTCTTGGATGCCTCAGTTTCCTCCTCTGTACAATGAAGGGATTGGGACACGTGGTCCTTCCTTCCCACCCTGACATTTGAAGCTTCATGGAGGCATGGAGCAGGGGTAGGGAACCTACAGCCTTGAGGCCATGGGTGGCCCTCTAGGTCCTTAAGTGTGGCTTGGAGCTTAGAGGGCCACTCGGGGCCTTGAAACTTCAGGTTCCCCATCCCTTCTAGAGCCAGCTTTCTCTAATTTGAGTAGAAGGTATATGGTGAGAGATAAGAGGCTTCACTTGGGTAGCTATCATTTCATTTGAATGTACTGATAAGGAGCCTAGGGAAAGCTAGACAGACAGCTGTATCATCCTTCCCAGTTACATCAGCTTTGCAGGAAGCTGTTCCCAAGGCTGGTGCTAGCAATGCCAGTACTTTGCCCCCTGGCGGTTCAGAAGTTCAGCTCAAACCCTCCACGGGCTGGCCATGCTGTTCAAGTGTCAAATGTACTTTTATCTAAAAGACTATTTCATGGAGAACTCACAGAAGCCAAGAGCTCAACTAGGAGTCAGAAAAAGACACTGGGGGGGGGTAGGGAAGTCCTCACATGCTAGAGATAGACACCCCACTAACTCACCGACACATTTGAGACCTGTCGGTTACCCTCAACTTGGTTTAGCCCATCTGCCAAGACAGTAGCGTGTGGCTGTTGAGCATGCTATAACTTCTTGGAGCCACAGGTGAGAGTTGAGTGCTAGGTGGACACCAAAGGTGGATGAACAGCCCAGAAAATGGCTTGACAAACCCTCACACAGGAGGTGGTATTCCTCCCTGAACACCCCATACACCCCACCTTGAGACTCGAAAGGGACCTCAGAAGCCATCTAGTCCAACCCATAAATAAAAAGAATTTCTACCCTGACATCCCCAACAAATAGTCATCCAGTCTCTGTTCCTAGACCTCCAGAAACCCACCATGTACCACTTCTGGACAGATGCAATTGTTAGCAAGCTTTTCCTGACATCCGAAGTTTGCCTCTTTGTAGCTTCTACCTATGAATCTTGGTTCAGCCCTCTACGGCCCAATGGAACGAATCTAGGCCCTCCCGCGTAGACTAGACGGCTCTTCAAAAACTTCAAGATAGCTCTCATGCGTGCCCCTAAATTTCCTCTTCTTCAGACTACACCTAATTCCTTCACTTGATCCTCATGTGACATGGTCCCAACATTCATCCTGCATGCCCTCCTCTAAACACTCTGTGGTGCGAGAGCTGACGAACATCAGGCCTCATGAGTGCAGAGAGCAGTGAACAAATTGTTTTGTGAAGTTTGGATTCAGTCAAAGGGCCACACTTGAGGACCTAGAGGGCCACATGTGGCCTCAAGGCCACAAGTTCCTCATCTCTAGAATGGTCTAACAGGATCCTTTTAGTTTGTGACTCTCCCTCCCTCAGTATTAGCTCTCCCTTCTTGTCAAAGTTGGGAGATATAGGGACTTCTTGGATGAGGAAATGCCTTGTAACTTATAGTCTTTGAGAGCAGCCTAGAGCACTGAGAGGTTATATGCTCTGCCCAGGGTCACATAGGTAATATGTGTCAAAGGATTTTAAGGTATGGTGGAGGAGTGATGAGAGACCTTGTGACAATTGCCTCCATTTCCTCAGTAGAGTAGGAGGCAAAGTCTTCAGCTGATGGAGGGAGTTGGTGTTATCCAGTACTGGAGAAGAGAGAGGAAGGTTTGGGACAGCAATCATGAGGACCGTGTGATAAGGAGCTAAGGAAATGTAGGTACTGAATATAGCAGTTTGGGTTGGGAAGATGAGATTGAAGATGTTATCTTGAGGAGAGAGGAGTTCGAGGTGAAGATTTATTACACATAGGACATATATGTAGGAGGCAGGAAAGGAGGTGGGGATAAGGATAAGGAGAGACTTGAAGAGAGAAAGAGAGAGAATGATTGAGGGGACAAGATTCTGGATTTGAGAGGTAATGGAATCAAGAAAAAAAACAGTGGGGTTGGCCTTAGCAAAAAGGACTGTATCTTTTTTTAGAAATTGTAGCAATTTTTCAGAAATCGTACATTTTTTTTTAGAAATTGTAAAAATGGAGGGATAGGAGACTGAGATGAGGGGAGCTAAAGTTTCAGGAAAATAACGTTTAGGCTGACTCACATTTCCGGAGGGCCTGAATATTATAAAGTACTTGGCTCAGAAGAGTCCTTTAAGATAAGTGGCCGATGTACTTTTATCTCCATTTCAAAGAGGAATGGAAAAATGATGTAGCAGGGGTGTGAGGGATGGGGTAGAGGAAAAGAAGGAACTCATAGAGGACATCTTGTATTTTATCGCTAACATGGCAAGTGATGCCTTATCCTGAGAGGAAGGGGAAGGGATGGTATAGGGGGTTTGAGAAAGGTAGAGAAAGTTTGGAGAGAATGATGGTTACATTTTTAAAAATGAAAGAAGTGCCATGCATCAGTGAGGGTTGAGTTGACAGTAAATAATAACATAAATGTGTAGTAAACCCAGTCCAGGTTCCCTGGCTTTCTGTAGTGCCACTTAGCAGTGCATGAGTAGGAGAGAAAGAGGTTAGGCAGTAACTCAGGATTGGTTTCATCAAGGCATGAATGGCCATAGAACAAGGAGCAAGGGATTCTAAGATAGAAGATTGTGTCCAGTTAAACTGGTCCACCAGAGGGTTGAGTCAAGACTATGAATGGAGGAAAGTGTGGCCAGAGTATCAGGGTAATTGACTGGGCAAACTGATGGAGGAGTGGAAGGACAGGAAGAAGGTCAAGAGGAGGATGAAAAATAGGGTTAGGAAGAAGTGATGAAGCAAGATGGAAGGACAAGAGGTGGAGGTGAGGGGAGCTAAAGCTTCGGGAAAATAATGTTTAAACCAACTCACATTTCTGGAGGGCCTGAATATTATAATATGCTCGGCTCACAAGAGTCCTTTAAAATAGGTGATTGAAGTATTTTCGTCTCCATTTCATAGAGGAAACTGAGGCCCAGAGAGCAGTTAGGTGGTTTACTAATAGTGGAAAATCTGAGAAATGGTAGGATCAGGACTATTGAGTATGTCCAGTGTTCTTTCCACTTGGTGCCCTTTCATTTTCAAAGGAAGTCTGGTGACAGTTATTCCACTTATCTAGAGTTTCCTCATTCTCATGTCTATCATTTATATCATAACATCAAGTCACATTTGTTGTTGTTCAGTCATTCAGTTGTGTCCAGCTCTTCATGACCCATGGACCATAGCACATCAGACCCTTCTGTTCTCCACTACCTATCAAAGTCTATTCAAGCTCACATTTGTTATTTCCATGACACTATCTATCTATCTCATCTTCTGCTGTCCCCTTTTCATTTTGCCTTCAATCTTTCCCAACATCAGGCGCTTTTACAATGAGTCCTGTCTTCTTATTATATGGCCAAAGTATTTAAGCTTCAGCTTTAGCATTTGACCTTCCATTGAATAGCCTGAGTTAATTCCTTTAAATATTAGCTGATTCAATCTCCTTGCTCTCTAGGGGACTCTCAAAAGTCCTCTCCAGAAGCACAATTGGAAAGTGTAGATTCTGCAACACTGCATGTTTACCTATTGAGTTAGTGAATGTGTATGTCTACCTTGGACAGACGAGTTCTGCAGATGGATAATGAACTGGGGCCCATTATGCAATAAGCATTTATAAGGCACCTACCATGTTCCAGGTGATATTCTGGACACTGGATAGACTTGTGATTTCCCTTCCCGCTCTGGAGCTAGGATCCTATATGTGACTTTGGGCAAGTCTCTTACCTTTATAAGGCTTCAGTTTCTCCATCTATAAAATGAAAGAGTTGGATTAGATGATCTCTGAGGATCCTTTCAATGCTAGATCTATGATCTGATGAGTGACCTTGCCCAAGTCACTTCACACCCCCTGAGCTTCAGTTTCCTCCTCTGTCGAATAAGGGGGGTGTAGTCAATAGCCCCTGAGGTCTCTTCTGGCTCCAGACCTATGAAGCTATAATCAAAGAATTTACAATTTATTGGGGAGATTCAGCATGCACACAGAATGTATTGTGTGTAGTGTGAGATGGACAAAGGAGAGCCAGACAGGGTGCTCTGAGAAAATCAGAGGAGAGCACTACCACTTTTGGCTAACAGGGAGGAGGTGAGACCTGATGTGGGACTGGAAGGATGGGAGAGAGATGAGGAGGGAGTATTCTAGGCCTGAATGAACACTTACAGAGATGAGAGAGGAAAGCACAAGATCAGGGAAGAGCCACTTGGTATATGAAGTGGAAAAACGTAAGCTAGGCTGGAAATCTGGGCCAGATTTAGATTGTGGAGAGCCTAGAATGCTAGGCCAAAGAGTCTTTATTTTGTCTCATAGAGGGAAGAGTGGGATGAAGAAAGAACTAGTGGGCCAATCTAGCTGAAAGAAGAGTATGTGAGGAGGGAAAATGTGAACTAAGGCTGGAAATCAAGCTGGGACCTAAGCTCTGGAAAGCCTTGAATGCCAGGCCAAAGAGCTTCTATTTTATTGGAAAAGGAGTGAGGTGCTGAAGGGTTTTGAGATGTCAAATCATAGAACTTCAGAACCAGAAGGAGCCTTAAGGGCCATATAGTTCAACCTGTATCTGAAAAAATATCACCTCTTCAACATACAGGGCAAGTGGGCATCCAGCCTTTCCTTACAGACCTACAGTAAGCGGGAATCCACCCTCTCTGAAGGCAATCTGTTCCTCTTTGGGACAATGTACCCTCTCCGGAGGCAGTCTATTCTTCATTGGGACACCTATACCTTATAGAAAGTTTTTTTTCCTGCTAGCAAGCCAACGTTGGTCTGTTTTTATTTTCCTTTCTCATTTACCTTTTTATGCCTCTCTTGAATCTTGTATTTGAAGATCAAATTTTCCATTAGGCTCTCTGCTTCTTTTCATCAGGAAGGTCTGGAAGTCCCCTATTTCATTGAATGTCCATCTCCTTGCCTGAAAAATTATGCTCAATTTTGCTGTGTAGTTGATCTTTGGTTGTAATCCAAGCTCCTTTGCCTTATGCAATATCATATTCTAAGCCTTCCGATCTTTTAACGTAGAAGCTGCAAGGTCCTGCATGATCCTGACTGTAGTTCCATGGTATTTGAATTGTTTCTTTCTAGCTACTTGCAGTATTTTCTCCTTGACCTGATAATTCTGAAATTCGGCTATAATATTTCTTGGAGTTTTCAATTTGGGATCTCTTTTAGTAGGTGATTGGTGGATTTTTTTCAATGACTGTTTTACCCTCTCGTTCTAGGACCTCAGAGCAATTTTCCCTGTGATTTCTTGGAAAATGCTCTCCAGGCTCTTTTTTTCATCATGGCTTTCAGGTAGACCAGTAATTCTTAAATTATCAATCCTGAATCTGTTTTCCAGGGCAATTGTTTTTCCAATGAGGTATTTTACATTTTCTTCTATTTTCTCATTCTTTTAATTTCGTTTCACTGATTCTTGATGTCTTGTAGAGTCACTAGCTTCCACTTGCCCAATTCAGTTAGCTTTTGTACCTCCTTTTCCATTTGCCCAATTTGACTTTTTAAGGAGTTGTTTTCTTCAGTGTACTTTTTTTCCATTTTGTCAATTGTATTTTTAAAGGAATTGTTCAATTTTTCTTCTATCTCTCTAATTTGACTTTTAAAATCCTTCTTGAGCTCTCCAAAGGATTTTTGGGCTTGAGACCAGCTCATATTCTACTTTGAGGTTTCAGATGTGGGTATAGTGACAATGTTGTCCTTTTCTGAATTTGTGTTTTGGTCTTCCCTGTCCCTATAATAAGAATCTATGGTCTTTGATTCTTCTATGTTGCTTCTTGCTCATGATATTTGCCTTTTTCCTGGCTTTTAAAGTTGATCTCTGTTTCTGGGGCACAGGGGGCACTAAGCCACATTTCTTGTGCTGGGGGCCAGGGGCCTGGTTATTGGCTTTGGGTGCTGGGGCTCCAGGTTCTGACAGCTGGAGGCTATAGCTTACCTAGTGCTGAGCTGGAGCTGGTGGTGGTAGCTGGTGTGTGCTGAGACCAGGTGGGGTTTTACTGCATTTCCTCTAGGTTACACTGAAGCTCACAGGGTGAGATGTGGTGGAGGGGGTCCAGCCACTAGAGGTCAACTCCTTGCCATGGGATGCACTAGAACACAGGTAGGCTCAGCTGCTGGTGGACACCTGTCCGCTGCACAAGTGGTGATACTTCAAGCTGGTATCTGCAGGTTCACCTGTCTATGCGAAGGCATGTGGTAGAGTCCTGGTGTTGGTGCTTGTCCAATCTACTACACTGGGGCTCAGGATCTCCCACTGGTCTGCTGAGGTGGAGCTTGCCACTGGCTTGCTGGGACACCCCCCGTCCTGTACTAGTCCCATTCAGCTATAGCAAGAAGGACCTTTCTCATTAATCCCCCCAGCCTCACAAGCTAAAAAATCTGCTGGACCCCATCTTTCTGCTGGCTCCACTATTCCAGGATTTTTCCTGGGATGGTATTTACTGGGTTTTTCAAAGTCAGTAAAGGAGAGTGAGAACAACTTACTGCTTACTCTGCCATGTTGGCTGCAGAAAGTCCCAACATTGGCCTCTTTATAGCTTCCACCTATTGTTCCTGGTCCTGCCCTCTGGGGCCAGTCTACTTAGAGTGGAAAGTACAATGATAACTGATAACAGAGAGAAAACAGTGAGCCACTCCATTATTATTTGACTCCTGGTTGTTTTTTTCCCCTATCAATGAGGGGGATCCCTGGAATGGAAAGGACAGAACAAAAATGGCTAAGAAGGAGTTGACATCCAAGGTAAGTTAGGAACTGGTAAGCAAGCCCTAGCCATCTTTAGCAAGCCATTGGACCCAGATAAATGACAGCAGTGGTAGATGCAATTACTGAGCTGTCATCCATGTTCTTTGAGAGATCATGGAAAAAGGGCAAGGTGCTTAGGGAGTGGAGAAGAGTGAACCCTGCCCTGATTTTTACATGACGGAGGAGGATAGGGTTTGCAAACTATAAGCCAATGGCCCTGATTTCAATTTCTGGCAGAATTCTGGAGTGTATTATTAAAGAGATGGTTGGTGAACAACCAGGAAGGGAAGTGGTGATCACCTGAGAGCCAGCATGATTTCATCCATAATAGATCACATTAAGCCAAACCCATTTCCTTTTTTGGCAGGGATACTAGGCTGGCAGATGAAGACAATGTCATAAATACTTTCCTTCCCTCAGTTTTATAAAATCCCATCATAAAAGGCTCTCATTCTATTCTTGTGGGAGGGAAGGAGGGAGGGAGAGAGATGGAGAGAGATGGAGAGAGAAAGAGAGAGAGAGAGAGAGAGAGAGAGAGAATCAGACAGACAGAGAGACAGAGACAGAGACAGAGGGACAGAGAGAGACAGGAGATAGAGACAGAGAGAGGGATGTGGACTTGGCATTAGATTCAGAGCTGGTGGAAAGTCTAGCCCCCCAAATAGTCATTACTGATGATGTCAACTTGGAAGCAGGTCCCCAGTGAAGTATGACAGCAATCTCTGTTTCTGTGCTTGCTCAACATTTTTGTCATCAACCCAGATAAAAGCCAAGACGGCCTACAATCAAAATCTGCAGATAACACAAAACTAGGGGTGGGAATTGTGGGTTCACTTTTGGAATACTGTGTTCAATTCTGGGCACTGGCACTAAGAGCATGGACAAGCTGCAGTGTCCAGCGGAGTGGAAGTAGCACGTGGTAGGTCCCTGAGATGCCATGTTTGGGACAACTGGAGGGATTCTAGCCTGCAGGAGAAAAGGCCAGGGTGGGAAATAGAAGTCAGCTGTCTTCAAGTGTTTGAAGGTCTGGCAAAGGAAAGAGTAGTTCGGTTTCCCAGGCAGCACTATGAGCAACAGACAGAAGTGGCAAAGAGATAAACGTCGACCAGCTGGGAAGGAAAGTTTCTGAAGAATTGGGGTAATTCAAAGTGGGATGGGTTCCCTTAGGTAGTAGCGGGTTCTCCTTCACTTGAGGTCCTTAAAGCTGGAAGAATGGCTTAGGGTTGGCGTCATTTGGTTTAACTACAGAAAAGCTCACTCTTCTCAGTTGGATGGCCCCCACCATTGTGTGGGAAGACCCATTCTTCCTTCAGGTTTCTGTCCTGTCCCTATGGTTGGGATTTCCCCTTTGGTCAATACCTTCACTCTGGTGCTTCTGGGAGAGAGGAAGCTCTTTGAACCTACTGCATGGTGGGGAAGGGGAGGGGGAAGGAGGAATACCAGTAGAGAGGATAGTTTGTCGCTGCTCATTCATTTCAGTCATATCTGACTCTTTATGACCCTGTTTGGGGTTTTCTTGGCAAAGATACTGAACTGGTTTGCCATTTCCTTTTCCAGTCCATTTTACAGATGAGGAAACTGAGGCAGAGTGAAGTGACTTGTCCAAGCTCACACAGCTAATAAATGTGACCCTGGGCAAGTCAGCTAATGGAGAGGAGAATCACCTGTAGCCAACTGCTTCAGAGAGAAGTACTCTTTCTTGTTTCTATCCTACTAACACCACTGCTCAACTAAGTGTTCTTTGCCTAAATGATATTACAGCAAAACTGGTTTCTTTTAGGAACACTTGGTCAACTCAGAAAGCATTTTTTTAAAGAAATAAGGAAAAAAGAAAAAAACAAGTGGGAAAGGGGGAGATGGGGTGGTAAGAGCTTCGCCACTGGTGTCATCTATAAGGAGAAAGCAGCTATGGGCTCTCTCCATTTCACTGGGGTAATTCTCTCCGGGAAGTTCACTGTCACCAGAGTGGCCAAGGCAACATCAATGCTTAAGTTTGTACTGGGAGCTGGTCACAAACCTTCTACCTTCTGGTACCAGCACGAGGTAAGTGCATAATGCATGTTGATTGGCTGATCTGGCTCCTGGCCACTTTGTGGAGTCACATCGTACTCTAAGAAAATTGCTGACCTCTCATGAGAGAAAGCAGGAAATCAGCATTTATATATTGTGCCTACTATGTGCTAGGTAATGTGCTAAGCACTTTTTTTCCAAACATGATCTCATTTGCTCCTCCTAACAACCCTGAGAGGTAAGTGCTGTTATCATCCCCACTTTACAGGTGAGGAAACTGAGGACAAATGGAGGTTAAGTGATTTGCTCTCAGTTGCCAAGTTAGTGTCTGAGAACAGACTGAGCTCAGGTATTCTAGGTTTCTGGCCCACTATTCCACCTACTTCACCACCAGCTGCCTCTAAGAGATCTCAGTTCTCTCTAACCTGCCTTTACAAACATGTTCACCGCCTCACAATTCCCAAGGCTGGGGAGTCCTCTGTTGGCCAATAGATAGTGTCTCCATTGACCCCGGGGTCAGCAAACATACAGTCCTTTGAAAAATCAAGCCCAGTACACTTGACATCTGTAGTTATATATTACGGGCATCAAAGTCACTGCTACGACTACATCAAAATCAGTAGTACTAAGACCTGGATCATGAACCCAGTGTCCCAGAGAACCAATGTCTCAATGAGGCATTTCCAGAAAATATACACATTTCCTGATCCACACAATGGATGTAACTGGACAGAAAGCTTCACTCCTTGGGCTACACCAGTGATGCCAGGCCTGGATCCTTGCAGGGCACATCCATGTGGCATGGCAGGACCTACTTCTCCAAGCATCATGAGCAAACAGGCATGACAGAGGCCAAACAGTGGTCAGACGGACAGGCCTCCAGAAGAACAAAAGAAGCAAACCCAGCACTGGAAACAGCAAAGAAGCAGCAACAAAACACAGGGGAGAGACTCAGGCAGCTGCATGGGAGGAGGGGGATGGGCACTGGGCTGGTCCTTTCATTGGCAGGGGCAGCTAATTGCCAGCTCCTCAAGAGCAAAGCATTGTGAACAAGAAAACAGCAAAACATGCAAAACACGCAGTAATGAATACATGTCATGTGAACATATGGAACTGTGTATAAGGGAGGCACCTCAGGGGTAACCACCAGCACTGTCAGCTGCTCCAGATGTCCCCAGTTCTCCAGTGTGGCCTGTAACATACCAGATGACAGAGTCTGGATCAAAGGAAATCTTGATAGAGTGGAAGGCTTGGTTAGACTTGGGATGGCCAAATGGACCTCCCAAAGGCCAGATTGTAAGGTAGCAATTCATCTGAAAAAGACCTGGAAGGTCTTATTAGACTGCCAGGCCAATAGGAACCCACAGAAGTGGGTTGTGACCTTGGCAGGAGCATCCTTTGGGGCCCATGGCCACCATGGCCCCGCCCTAGTGCACCCCAGGGGGCTGCAGAGTCCAGTCCCAGCAGGCCCAGTCCCAGCTACAGATTCTCCCTGACTCCAAGGCTCAGGGCTCCAGCCTTCTCATGGGCAGCCTTTCCCCATCCCCCTTAATGCCAGCTGCTTCTCCCTATAGCTTGCTTGTACATGGCTCTTTCCATGTTGTCTCCCCCACTGGACTGTGACCTCCCTGAGGGCAGGGACTGCTGTTACCTTCCGTCGTCTCCTCGGTGCTTAGCACAGAGCCTGACCCATAGTAGAATCACAGTAAAGGCTTCTTGACTGACTGAGGGTCAGTTAGTATTGACTGACTAATAAATAAATGCTTAACGATAAGATAGAAGCAATGGCCAATGGATCAAGCATTGGAAAGCCCCCCTTGTCTGCTGCCATGGAGCAGGAGTGGGGAGGGCTGGGCGTGGGTTTGGCTGAGCCCCGAGACTCTGGGCAGATGCAGCCACATGGGGAGGAGGCAGAGGGAAGGGCCAGACCACAAAGAGCAAGGCAGCTATTTTTACACCAACTCTTGTTAGGCCACTTGTTTCTGTTGCTAGGAGGCAAACAGCAGGTGCCTGGGATGGATCAAAGCCTGGAAGGGCAGGATCCCTGCAGACAGATGGCTCCCTGGAACCAGGGAGAGCTGGGGCCCCCAGTCTAGGCTCCAGCCCCTTGAGGGCTCCCCAGGCCCATCGAGGGGCTCCCTGGGATGTGAGAGAAAGGGAGTTGGGCTTATGTGGAGTCAGAGAGGAAGCAGCTGGAATCTGAGCTTGGCCTGGGAGTGAAGTGACATGTGATAATGTCCTTCCCCTTCTGGGCCTCATCTATAGAATGAGGCCTGTGGACAATCAGGGGTTCTCATGTCTGTGTCCTTCTCTGGGTCTGTCCACCCTGGAATTCCCTGGAGCACCTGAAGTCCCCTGGCAAAGCTAAGGCCTGAGCAGGTGAAGGGAGTACAAGAAGACAGAGATGGGAGAGGAGAATAAGATAGATAGAAAGGAGGAGAAGAGAGAAAAGAAAGGCTCAGATTGCCCCCAATGAAGACCTGGGCCATTACCTCTCCTCCTCAGCCCTTGCCTAGAAGGGACTCCTCTCCTGCTCATCTCGGGGAATCCCTGCCTTCCCTCAAGGTGTCCCTGAGGGGTCAGCTCCTCCAGGAAGCCCTCCTCAATCTCCTCTGCTGGAAGAGACTCCTCCCTCCTAGGCCGGCTCAGCATTTTCTAGTTCACTCCTCTGCTGGGCTGAGCCCATTCAAACCTGTATTCCAGTCATTGACATACAAGTTTTATCTCCTCGTGCCCCCTCCCCCCAAGAAGATTGGGGGCTCTGGGTGTTCTGAAAGTCTCTCATTTTCTTCCTCCATAAATCCCCAGATCTGAATCCCCAGAAGCATTTAAGGAATGTTTGTTGAATTGAATTGATTGGTTGAAAATTGTCCCGAAAGGACTCTCAGTGGGCCAAGTCTCCCTCTCTAATAAACCAGCCTGAAGTCGGGGGTAGGGGCTTCCTCCAGAAATCTGGCTCCAGGCTTTAGGGATTAGAGCCCCCCCCCCTCCACAGCTGCCCCCTGCTCCTCCTAAGCTTGACCAGCTGGAGCTAGTTCCTTCTTTTTTTATTTCCTGCTCACCAGCCTCTAATTCCTCAGAATCCCTTTCTCAAAAGACCCAGTCAGTTTGCTCTCAATCACATGACCCAACATGGAAGCCTTGAAAATGCCCAACTGAATTGAGATAGAATTGACTGGACCTGTGATATCATTAAGACTGGAAACTGTCTCAACTCTACTGGTCTGCCTTTTCTGTGACTTACTCTTCCAGCCAGCGTGGCCTAGACCACTTAGGGCCAAGGTACTTGTGCAGGGCCAGACCTCCAGGAGCTGTCAGGCACTTGAACCCAGGCCTCTTCCCTCTGAGACCAGTGCGCTCTCTCTCTCTCTCTCTGTATGTCCCTCTCTCTGTCTCTGTCTCTCTTTCTCTCTGTCTTTGTCTCTGTCTCTGTCTCTGTCTGTCTGTCTCTGTCTGTCTCTCCCCAAGTCCCCTTTGCCAAGGCTGTATTTCCCCTGCCTCTCCCCATCCCCAGTGCCTACAGTGCTCCCCAGCAAACTTCCAGAGACAGAAATTTGGACAATCCAGCCTGGTCTAAGGCCCGTTTCCTGACTCTCCTCTAGTCATTGTTCTAGGAAGGCCCATTGCCCTAAGTGTACTGAAAATCCCTGAACCATAAATAAAACCATAGGATCCTAAGACTGCAGGTTAAGAGAGCTGGAAGGGCCCTCCCAGGTCATTTACTTCAACTTGCTCATTTTGAAGATAAGGAAATTGAGGCCCAGAGAGGCACTTGGGACTTAGAGAGGAAAGTACTTTGGAACTCCTGTTCCTGTGGACTGGGGTAGCTAGGGAAGAAGCAGCTGGTGGCCCAGTGGATAGAGAACTGGGCCCAGAGTCAAGAAGAAC
>CM053628.1:46457082-46487785 GCA_028646595.1 Phalanger gymnotis
TTTGATGAAGTCACAGTCTCTGGGAGCCCCCTTGAACTCTCCTTGTCTTCCAACTGGATCTGGCCTTCCCCTAAGGCCATGGGCCTTGCATTATCATTGGGCCCAAGTCTCTGCCTAGCCCTCGGTTGTCCAGCTGTTTCCCACCCTTAATCCTGATCAAAATATCTATACCCTAGCTCTGTTACCCTAGCCCTGTATTGTCTGTCATCTCCACGTAGCCTTCAGCTATTTCCCACCCTGGAGTCTGACCTCATCTCAGTCCCATCAAGCTCCTCCTTAGACTCCTCCTCAAGTCCCTACCTAAACTGCTCCTCTAGTCTCCCCAGACCACCCCTCAATCCCTCCCACAATCTTTGTGTATATAATCTCCATCTTGCCTCCAATAAGGCACTCAGATTCAATCTACCTCAGTAGATTGAATCTGGCACACTTGTGAAAACAGGGGTCATGAAGGGTGGGATTTCTTAAGATAACCCATTATGGCAAATCCCTAATAAACTTTGTCTTTTCCC
This sequence comes from Phalanger gymnotis, assembly GCA_028646595.1. Lineage (NCBI taxonomy): Eukaryota > Metazoa > Chordata > Mammalia > Diprotodontia > Phalangeridae > Phalanger > Phalanger gymnotis. Next base: position 46,457,595 of record CM053628.1, read on the forward strand.
TTGGCTGAGAAGGCTCGAGTCGAATTCTTTCAGCAGGACCCGGCCTGTCGATACTTTGGGGTGTTGGGATGCTGAGCACTGCTCAACCCAAACCTCTTCGTTTTGATCATACTACTGTGGAGGAATTGAAAATTTATAGGTCCCTAGAGATACTTCTGAAAACAGCTGCACAAAATCCCTGAAACTTGGGGCAGTACGCCCTCCACTTAACAAAGAGCTCATAAGTCAAATAATTGGCTGGGAAAATGAGCAAATGGGGAAAAGAATAAGACTATAGAAGGTTACTTTCCTGGTGAAAAGATTTTTTTCTTACACACTTACTGATGAGGAAGATCGAGACATGCAGCCGGAGGAAGACTGCAAGGTTGAAGCTCCTATATCCAAAGCCTCCAAGAAAAATATGAACTGGTCTCAGGCCATGGAAGAGCTCAAAAAGAATTTGGAAAACCAAGTAAGAGAAGTAGAGGAAAATTTGGGAAGAGAAATGAGAAGGATGCAAGAAAATCATGAAAAACAATTCAACAGCTTGCTAACGGAGACCCAAAAAATGCTGAAGAAAATAACACCTTAAAATAGACTAACCCAAGTGGCAAAAGAGCTCCAAAAAGCCAATGAGGAGAAGAATGCCATAAAAAGCAGAAGTGGCCAAATGGAAAAGGAGGTCCAAAAGACCACTGAAGAAAATAATTCATTAAAAATTAGAACAAAGCAAATGGAAGCTAATGACTCTCTGAGAAATCAAGAAATTACAAAACCAAAAGAATGAAAAAATAGAAGACAATATGAAACATCTCATTGGAAAAAAAAAAACCGCTAACCTGGAGAATAGATCCAGGAGAGAGAATTTAAAAATTATTGAACTACCTGAAAACCATGATCAAAAAAAGAGCCTAAACATCATCTTTCAAGAAATTACCAAAGAAAATTGCCCTGATATTCTAGAACAAAAGGGTAAAATAGAAATGGAAAGAAATTCCTGACGTGTTGGTTTCTTTGGCTGAACCAAACTTCTCCATTACCAGGGAAGGTGCTATTGAAGATGGGGAGAGGTCACAGGAAAAAAAAAACCACCATCATTTTAAAATAAATGTTCTCTCATCCCAGCCTCTGCCTCCAGGCTGCAGATTGCACCTAAGTCTGCCTGCTCAAAAGGCTGATGAACGAAAGGCCCAGAACCTTGCCATTAGCCTACTTTAGGGATCAGAGCCCTTGCAGGCAAATAGTTTCTTTCCCCAATTGCCATATGAACCTGTTTCTTCTTTGTCTGCTTCCTAAAGATATGGAGAAATGGTTAGCTGCTTTGCTCAAGTAACCCCGAATTTAGTTGAAGTCCATTATCAGGCTATGCCTTATCATTCCTTTCTCCCCACTGTCACAAGAGACGCTGAAGAATTATCCTGGCAGACAGATCCCAATGACCAGTGCTAATGGAAAGAATAGCCTGTGGCAATGGATTATCCCAGACAGAAAATTATCCCAAATCAGTGCTATCTGGCCTTGGAATGCATTTCATCATTTTCCTGGAGCAGATGGTTTTGTAATAACATTCCCTGTACAGAAATATTCAACGTAGCCTGTGTTTCTGAGCACACATCAACTAGGAGAAAGTGTGGTGTCGGGGAAAGAGGACTGGAGTTCACAACAAAGTTTGTGGGTTCAAATCCAGCTCTCCTCAAAATTACCCATGTGACCTTTCACAAGTCACTTCACTTATGTGGGCCTCAGCTTACTCATCAGTCAATCCAGGGTTGGAAACAACTCTGAAGTCCCTTTTAACTTTCAATCCTAGGTCCCCAATGCACTTACAACTTACAGACAGGATCAGTGTCAGGAAGGGATTCAGACTGGGATAGTAAGGGGAATGAGAAGTGTGAAGGACCAGCAGGAGAGGTTGGGCTTTGTGGCAGGAGGAGGTGGGGAGGAAGTTCAATATACACTGAGAGGAGTCTGCTGAAGTAATTCATTGCAACTTACAGTGGCCTTCATTACCCACCACTGTACTTTCTGTGGAATAGCCTGGCCCTCTTCAGCAATGTACCCTGGGGTGGACCTTTTACCTCTGCTTGGCCTGTGGCCTCCTAGGAACCAGCGAGCTAGACATCATTAGCACTTCCTTTCGGGGGGGCGGTGCTGGGTCAAAGGGCTGCTTCTATTCAGTTCTGCATGTTGTAGATGTCCACACTGAACTTGTCAATGGCAGCAGGGCTGGCCCTCCTTACTCTAGGAAAAGATGGGCAAAGGTAGTGAGTGGGTGGGAGTGTAACCCTGAGCCTGTGGCCAGCAACTTACTTAGTACGATGCCTGGCTTATGGGGGGTACTTAGTAAATGTTTGCCAGTTGATGGACTGACAAACGGCCCTTTCCTGCTCCCTCCCAATGGGATGTCTATACCTCCATCTTTTAAGCTTAGCATCAGCTTCTTGCTCACAGGATAGCTCCCAGAGGCACTGGACATGGTCTGGCACTCTTCAGAAGAGACCAAGGAGCCACAGGGTTTCCCCTCAGTCAGTTGACATTCTTCTATGTCCTCCTCCTCCTCTGCCTCCTCCTCCTCTGTGAAGGACTCCAAGGTCTCACTGGAATAGTTGGAATGAACACTGCTATACTCCACTTGTGACTGATGAGAATCGTCCCTGGGCATCTTGGGTGAGGCTCCACCAAGGACCACATAAGGCATTGCTGCAAAGACAAAAAGGTGGCTCCGTTGGGAAATAAGCCCTTTGCTCTCTGCCCCCCGTCCTGCTCTCCTCAGTCCCTTGGCATGACTAAGGAAAGAGGAACATCACAGATCCAGGATGACTTATGGGGCTGGCAGAGAGGGGCAGACACAGGAAACAGGAAAGATCTCCAAATGAGACCTCACTGTTCCTCCTTGGAGGGCCAGCCCTTGGCTGGCCAGTGAGCATAAGATGTCCTCAGAAGCAAGCCTCTCACTTTAGCCTTTGGCCCTTCCAGTGAAGGCCTAGTTTGGGCCCCTGCACAAGCATGCCCCTCTGTCTTTGCCATGCCCCTAAATCTCTTGAGGCAGCCCCTGGCAGGATAGCCTGGGACCTAAGTCCTTATACCAGTCCTGCCCCTGCCCTGCCCCCTACCCCCCAACACTTTCCATCTCCTGGCGTTTCCAAGCATCTCCAAAACACTGTCCATTCTTAGAATGATATTAGAATGATCTTGGATGACTAACTTTGATAGACTTGGCTCTCCTCAGCAATACAAGGCTCAAAGACAGCTCCAAAGCACTCATGATGGAAAGACTGGCTCCATCCAGAGAAAGAACTGTGGAGTCTGAATGCAGACCGAGGCAAACTATTTGCTCTCTTTTTTTCCCCTCATTTTTTTGGTTTTGTTTCTTCTCTCTCATGATGCATAACATTGGTCATAATTCTTCTTTGCAACTTGACTATTGTGTAAATAAGTTTAATGCGAAGTTTTATGTAGAATCTATATCGGACTGCATGCTGTCTTGGGGGGGGAGGGGAGAAGGGAGGGAAGGGAAGAAAGTTTGAAACTTAAGAACATGTAAAACTAAGTGTTGTAAACTAAAAATAAAAAATCTAATTAAAAAAAAGAATGATCTTAGAATGGCCTCAGGGTGGATCCGTGGCAACTCTGAGGCCCCACATAGAGTTTATAAAAGCCCTCTTTTCCCAAACCTATCCTGGCCTTTCCCTTAAGACTGAGGCACCTCCTCTTAGGCTGTTCACTGGGGGCAAAGCACCTCCACCTCTCCTCTCAGACTTACCTTGTCTCTACTCTCACCAATAGCAGAGATATCACCAGTTTAAGCTCTGGCCCAACATTATTCCTTGACCAAGATCCTGAAAGATATCTCCCAGAGGCTGACCTGGGTCATCAACCTGGTGAATCAAGGCCCTGAATTCAGAGGGCACCAAGCTGGGCCTAGCAATTTCCCAGTGGTACAAAGGAAAGGCTTTGCCTTTGCAGATTCTTTTCTACACTGAGCACCAACAGTCAGTGGGTTACTCTGTGTCTTTGCCTTCTTTCCTGGACATAGGAGATCCAGACCCTGAATCCTAGGCAGCACCCAAGCCCATCTCCATCTTCCCTGACCAAGATCTCCCAAAGTGTCTCTTCCCAGATTGAGATTGGCTGTTGGCTTTTGTGAGCCATGAGTCACAAGCTGCCCTCACCCAGCCTTCTCCACTGAGATCATGAAAGAATTTCCCTCCTAGACTCACTTTGATCATTTTCCCCTGGACTGAGATCCCAAAAGGTGTAACCTCCCAGACTTATGTTAAGCCATCTAAATTCTTGAATTCAGGCTCTGAGTGCCAAGCCACCCCAGCCCCACTTTCTCTACATACTGAGATGAAAGGCAAACCAGACTGACTTTGGATATCTACCCACCCCCACAGGACAGAGATCCTGAAAGGTTTCTCACAGATTAATCTTGGCTTTTCTTCCCAGAACCAAGATCCCAATTGGCATCTTTTTTTTTCAGACTGACCTTGACCATCATCCCTCCTGGATCTAACACTGGAATCCCAGGCTGCCCCAGTCCATAGACCTTTCTCCAAGGTAGGAGCACTTTCAGGTGTGTGAGTCTATTTGTATGTGAGTCCATTAATCTGTCCATCTGTCTGTCTTAGTCTGTTCTCTAGACTTGGGATAGGCACTTTGTAGGTCCAAGCTTAGCACAATGCCCACTCTTTCGGTCAGGGTCTGGCATATAATAGGCACAATGTTAATAAATGTTTGTTGACCAACTTTAAGTGCTTCTGTCTTATAGTAAGGGACCAGAGCTTCTGGTCTCCTCTGCCTAGGTCAACCTTCCATCCAGCTGTGCATTTTGCCTCCATCCCCGTTCCTCTTCTTTGTCATGATTTCCCTCTCTCGGCTGCGGCTGGCAGTCAGTAGACTCCATCCCACCATGAGAGCCCTGAGGGAAAAGATTAGTTAGGGTAGGCAAGTTCTATCAGCTCCAACTCCTAAGGAGTCTCCTCAAGTGGGGTGGGGGTGGGGATATTGAACATTCTCAGATCTAGTTAGAATGTGTTCCTTAGGGCTTAGAGCAGTCAGATAGAAGGGAGAAAGCCAGCCCTGAGTGGGGAAGGAAAGGATGGATTTGGCCAACGAGCAAGGTTTTTAAAAACTGTTGAGGTTTGAATGAACCACTGATGGTTTAGGTTACAGGTGAGATGCCCCAGACCCTCTTAAGTAATTGCCTCTGCTCTGGGATAACGCAGAATATTTGGAGCCCCTGCAAGAATGCCTTTGTTGGAAAATGTTTTCTTTGCCCTCTGGCTTTCCTTGAGTCTTCTCATATATGTACCTATGTGTATTTGTTGGGGGTAGGAGGGTGTTGGTTTAAAGCATAGCAAATGAACCCCTGATTTATAGAAAAAATCAGCCTCAGAAAAGCACAAGGAGGAAAAGAAGAGAAACTAACCAGTTGTGTCTGTAGAGGAATCCAGGGGATTTGTGGGGAAGATGGTCAAGGAGTGTAAACATTATTTTTATGCTTCTTTTGAAAAATATTATTTAAAATTCAAATTTGATCAACTGGACAGCCGAGAAAGAGAAATTTCCTTCCACATCTGACTAGAGACAGAAAGGACAATATCCTCTCAATGGAATCGGTATCTTAGCAACTGGCCTTATCATCAGCCACTTGTCTAGTCCTTAGCCAACCGTGGAAGCCTGGGGAGTCTATTATAGGCCTAAACATCACTCTCAGCTTTGTGTCCTTGGGGATGTTTAGCTGACTGTCTAGGGACATGGTTGTGGTGGGAGGAGGGGCAGACAGGGAGATATGTAATGTGTGACTATATGTGTGTGAGATTTGGATTATTCTTTCTTATGGTTGTTACTAGTTTGTATAACAAAGAGTACTTGTCACCTGTTATAGTTGCAATTCATTTTTTGAGAATGGTTTGTTCATACCTTTTGACCTCTTATCTACTAGGGAATGGCATTTGGTTTTATATAATTTGTGTTCATGCCTCATAGATATTTTTAAAAAATCATTATTTATTTATTTTAACATTCTTTTAAAATTTTAAGTTCCATATTCTCTCCTTTCCTTTTACCTTTCCTCCACCCACTGAGAAGGCAAACAAGATGTCGTCAATTATACATGTGAAATCATGCAAATCATATTTCCATATTAGCCATATTTAAAAAAAAGAAAAATAAGGAAAGTGAGAAAATTATACTTCAATTTGCACTCAGAGTTCATCCGTTCTCTCTGTTGAAGTGGATAGCATTTTTTCATCAAGAGTCCTTTGGAATTGTCTTGGATCATTGTATTGATCAGAAGAGCCAAGTCTTTCACAATTAATCATCACTACAACATTGTTGTTACTGTGCACAATGATTTCTTGGTTCTTCTCACTTCATTTTACATTAGTTTATATAGGTCTTGCCATGTTTTTCCGAAACCACTCCCCTCATCATTTCCCACCACATAATAGTACTCCATCACAATCATCTTGTTCAGCCATTTCCCAGTTGATGAGCATCACTTCAATTTCTAATTCATTGCCTCCACAAAGAGAGCTATTATAAATAAATATTTTTGTATATATAGGTCTTTTTTCCATTTTCTTTGATCTTTTTGGGATGCAGACATAGTAGTGATTTTGCTGGGTCAAAGGTTTTATTTATATAGCCCTTTGGGTATGTTTCCAAATTGTTCTCCAGAATGGTTAGATCGGTTCACTACTTCACCAACAATTTATTAGTGGACCAGCTTTTCCCTTATTCCCTGCAGCATTTGTCATTTCTGATAGCTATGAGGGGCTACCTCAGAGTTGTTTGATTTGCCTTTCTCTAATTAATAGTAATTTAGAGCGTTTTTTTCTTATGACTCTAGATAGCTTTGATTTCTTCTGCTGAAAACTATCTGTTTATATCCTTTAACCATTTATCAATTGGGGGAATGGCTTTTATTTTTATAAACTTGATTCAGTTCTATACACAGCATATATTTGGGAAATGAAGCCTTTATCAGAGAAACTTGCTGTAAAATTTTTTATATTACTTCTTTGTCTATGCTACCCTTTAGCAAATGTAGTCTTTGTGATTATCCTATTTAAGTAGGTCTGTTTTTGCTTTTGCTTTGTCTGACATCATGATTGCTAGTCCTACTTTTTTTAGTTTACCTGAAGCATATTAGATTCTGCTCCAGTCCTTTATTTTAGCTGTGTGTGTATGTGTGTCTTTCTGTTTCAAGCATGGCTCTTATAAACGACATTGTTGGATTCTGGTTTCTAATCCATTCTGCTATCTGCTTCCATTTTATGGGTGAGCTTATCCCATTCACCTTCATAGTTATAATTGCTAACTATGTTTTTTCCTCCATCCCATTTTCTTCTGTTTCTTCTTCTTGGGCTCTTTTTATCCTATCCCTCCTCAAAACTTTATTCTGCTTCCTTAAACTGTCCTCCCTTTTATCATCCCCTGCCCCCACCCCTTTTCTCTTATCCCCTTCTCCTATTTCCCCATTGGGTAAGTTACATGTCTATACACAACTAAATTGGTATGTGTGTGCATGTGCGCGTATGCATGTATGTGTATACATATACACATACATGCATACATACATATATACACACACACGCATACATTTTTCCTTCTTTGAACCAGTTCCAAAGAGTGAGGTTCAAGCCTTGCTCACCACCCCTCATTTCCCCCTGTACTGTAAAAGCTATCCTTTGTGAACCTCTTTCATGTGAGAAATTTTTCTCCATTCTACCTCTCTTTTCCCCCTCCTTCCAGTACATCTCTCTTTCTCACCCCTTCAGTTATTTTGGAGATCATTCTAACATAATCGATTCACATCTGTGCTCTTTATGTAACCTCCTTTTAACTGCCCTAACAATGATCAAGTTCTTAAGAGTTACATATATTGTCTTCCCACATAGGAATGTAAATAGTTTAACTTTATGGTCTGCCTTTTTATGCTTTTCTCGAGTCTTGTGTTTGAATGTCAGAATTTCTATTCAGCTCTGGTCTTTTTATAAGGACTGCTTAAGATTCTTCTATTTCATCAAATGACCATTTTCCCCCTGAAGGATTATACTCACTTCTGTTAGGCAGGCTATTCTTGGTTGTAATCCTAGATACTTTTCCTTCTGTAATATCATATTCTAAGCTCTCCACTCCTTTAAGGTGGAAATTGCTAAATCTTATGTGATTCTGACTGTGGCTCTAAAATATTTAAATTGTTTCTTTCTGGCTGCTTGAAATATTTTATTTTTGACCTAGGAGCTCTGGAATGTGACTATGATATTCTAGGGAGTTTTCATTTTGGCATCTCTTTCGGGAGGTGATTGGTGGATTCTTACAACTTCTATTTTGACCTCTGGATCTATGATATCAAGGCAGTTTTCCTTGAAAATTTCTTGAAATATGATGTCTAGGCTTTTTTCTTTTTGATCATGGCTTTCAGGTAGTCCAGTAATTATTAAATTATTTTCCCTTGATCTATTTTCCAGGTCAGTTGGTTTTCCAAAGAGATATTTCACATTTTCTTCTACTTTTTCATTTTTTACTTCATTGTTATTGTTTCTTAATGTACCATGGAGTCATTAACTTCCATTTCACCAATTCTAATTTTAATTATTTTCTTCTGTGAGATTTTGTACTTCTTTTTCCATTTTGCCAATTCTTTTTTTTAAAGAGTTCTTTTGTTCAGTGAATTTTTGTTCCTTTTTTTACAATTAGGCCACTCTATTTTTAAGGTATTATTTTCTTTAGCATTTTTGTGCCTCTTTTACCAAACTGTTAATTCTCTTTTTATAATTTTGTTGTATCATTCTCATTTCTTTTCCCAATTTTTCCTTTTCCACTCATATCTTTCTTCAACTCTTCCAAGAATTCTTGTTGGGCTTGAGTCCAATTAGCATTTTTATTTGAGCCTTTGTTTGTAGCTGTTTTCACAATCCTGTCTTCTTCTTAGTTCATTATGTCTTGGTCTTCCCTGTCACCATAGTAGCTTTTTATGGTCAAATTCTTTTATGTTGTTGTTGTTTGCTCATTTTCCCAGCCTATTTCTTTTCTATTTATTTTGTTTTAGACAGACACTAAGCCTTAAATACACAATAAGAAAAAAGAAACTTATAATAAACTTAAATATTGCAACTTAAATACAAAATAAGAGAAAAGCATGTCATGCGCACAGCAGAATGTAAGAGGATTCAAAATATATAGCAATAGATTTCCATTTCAAGAAAGCTTATATATTAAATACTGGGCATTGTATTGAGAGCTATCCATCTTTTCTTTGCTTTCTTGTAAGTTTTCTTTTGTTCTCTACTGTGCACTTTTTAATTTGTTCTTTCCCCTCCCCTTCCTCCTCTTCCCAGAAGGCTACAATCAAGTGCAGATGTATTTATATTTTAAGTATAGATCTATACATACACATATACATATATACTCACACATACATATATACATACATAGACATATGCTTTCCATATAAAATCCTACTCTGATCTTTGTTTATATTTATACATATCTCTTATTTCCTATTCCTCCAGCCTCTTCTACTTTGTTTCTACCAGCTACCTTGTCCTCCTATTACTTAACCTGCCCTCCCTCCCACCTAAGGATCCCTTCCTTATCTTCTCATTTTCATTAATCTAAACAGCCTTCTTAATCCCTCTTTGATCTATTCCCTCACCCTCTCCTCTAAAGACCCTTCCCTTATCCTCCCAAGGATCCCTCCCTTATCTTCCCATTCCCATTAATCTAAACACCCTTCTATACCTGAATCACTCGATTTCTTGACTTGGAACTTTATGTTAAAGTTGGGTCTTCCCACCTTGGGGTAGGTAGGCACTGTCCCAAATTTTAGGCTTTTTTTGTGCTACTGTTTTTAGAGCTAGTCCTGGTGGTCTCTAAGTTTTCTGTGCTTCCAAGGTAGTGTGATCCTGGTGGAGGTGTAGTCACTGCTCTCTTGGTCTTTACCCAGTTAGTTCCCTGAAGCCACAAGCCCTAGAAATCTTTACTTTAGAACTTTGACCAAGTCCCTTATTCTCCTGCAACTGCAAGTGCTAGTGCTCCTCTTGGCCCTGGAATTGTAAGTAGGGACCCTGCTCTATTGTGACTGACCACCAGTGTTCTTCTCTACCCTGGAACTGCAACCTAGAGCAGCTTATGGGCAATAGAGTTGCCAGTCAGCACCAGGTGCACCTAGTGCCAGCAAAGGATCTCCTGTAATTCCCTTTCTGACCAGTTGTCCAACCCCCTTACTGTCCCTGATCCGAAAGCTCCTGAACCTGCCACTGTGGTGGTTGCCGTTCCCACTGCTCCAGACAGGGTCCAGACAGGCTTCCATCCCAAACTTCTCCTTCCATCAGGCTTCCACCTCCATAAACTTCTCCTGCCAACCTCCTAAGTTTTCTTAGGCTGGAAAAAGTGACACCTTGACCTTTTGTCAGCTCTGCTACTCCAAAATTTGATTTGAGGAGTTATTTTAAAGTTGTTTGGAGGGGAATGTTGAGAAAATTCATCTGGATTGCCTCTAGTCTGCCATCTTGCCATTCCTCATAAATATTGGCAATCTGTTCCACAACAATCTGCCCTGGTTACTCTCTCCATCCCTGAAGGAGCTCAGTATCTCAATATCTTAATATCTGGAATATCTCAAGCCTTATACCCATGCAACTTGTAATTAGCTGAGACAAGCTCTGTGAATATGCTTGGTTGCTGGCAATTCCCTGGCCAAACTCTTAGAAAACAACTTGTCTCTATTTATTGCTTCCTCTCTTCTTCTTCTCTCTCACTTCTTAGCTTACAGTGTCTTCTGACCTAATTATTCAGCTGGAACTGCATTTTCCAAAGTTGCCAATTTTCTCTTATTGCCATGTCTAATGGACTATTCTCTGTACTCCTCTTTATTGATCTCTCTACAATATTTGACATTGTTGACTACTGTTTCCTCCCAGAAACTTTGTTTTCTGAGTTTTCCTGACATTTCTGTCTCTTGGTTCTCCTCCTACCTGCCTGGTTACTTCTCAGTCTCCTTTGCTACCATCTCTGTGTCACTCCAAGAGTGTGTTCCAGGCCCTCTTCTTTTCCCTCTCTCTACAATCTCTATTTTGTTGTCCTCATCAGTTCCCAATGTTCAAGTGTCTCCCAGAGGATGATTTCTACAACCATATATCTAGCATGATTCTCTCTCCTATGCTCTGGTCCCACACAACTAACTACCAATTGGATATTTCTAATGGCATGTCCTGTAGGTATCTCAAACCTAACATGTCCAAAATATACCTCACTATCCTTCCTCAACCTCTGAAACACACCCTTCCTCCCAGCTCCTTCTATTTCTGTAAAAGGCAGCTTCCAGTCACCCAGGTTCATAATCTCAGAGTCCTTCTGGAATCCCTACTTTCTAAGTCTTATCAATTCTGCCTCCACAAAATCACATCAATCCTCTTCTCTCCAGCCACATGTCCACTGTCCTAGTTCAGGCTATCCACAATTCTAGCCTGGATTTTTGCTATAGTCTTCTAATTGGTTTCCCTGCTCAAATAATCCCCCTCTCCAGCCCATCCTCCACAAAGTTGTTAAAATTATATTCCTAAAACATATGATTCACCATGTGACTTCTCTGTCCAAGAAACTCCAATAGTTTCCTCTTCCCTTCAGGATAAAATATGAACTATTCGTTTGGTATTTACAGTTCTTTGCTATCTGGCTCCAGCCCATCTTTCCAGACTTAAGGTACATTTGTACCCTCTTTGGTACATCCAGATTGGCCTAGTTACTGTTCCTCACTCAAGACAATAGGATATTCAATTCCCCATTGGCATTCCTCTGTCCTGGCTTTCCTCTATGCTTGAAATGTACCCCCTCTTTACTTCTACCTTGTTGGGTCCTGAGCTTCTTTTAAGGGTCAGCTCAAGCACCACCTCTTACAAAAAGCCTTTCTTGACACTCCCAGCTGCTAGTTAGTGCTGCTCCCTACAAAAAATATCCTTGTATTTATTTCATTTATATTTCATGTCTACTGATATGAGTACATCTCAAACTGGATGTCTCAAAGACATCTTAAAAACAACATGTCCAAAAGTGAAGTCATTATCTTTCCCTCCAAACCTTCCCCCTTCCTAACTTCCCTATTAATGTCAAGGGTACAGCCCTCCTCTCCCAGTTACCAAGATTACAAATTTAGGTATCATCCTCAACTCTTCATTCTCTTCTCCCAGCCAATCTCATCTGCCACTGCCATCACCAGTGTGGGTCCTCATCACCTGACATCTACACTGTTGCAATAGCGGCTTGTTGGTTTCCCTACCAAAAGCCCCTCTCCACTACAATCCATACTCCACTCAGCTGCCAAAGGGATCTTCCTAAAGTACAAGCCTGACCATATCACTCACCTATTCAACAAACTCTAATGGCTCCCACTTACCTCCAGGATCAAAGAGAAAATCCTTTGTTTGCCTTTTAAAGTCCTTCATAACCTGACTCCTTCGTATGTTTCTATTATTTTATTCACTTTGCTCCTTCTTCCCCCAATCCCATTGGCTCTCAATATACTCTACAAGCCAGTAATACTGTCCTATTTGCTTTTCCTTGAAGAAGACAATCTACCTCCTGAATCTAAGCATCTTCATTGGCTGCTGCCCCATCCCTGGAAGTCTCTTCTCATCTCACTTCCTAGCTTACCAGGATTCTTTCAATTCTCAGCCAAGTCTCACCTTCCCAGTCCTCTTAAATCTAAGTGCCTTCCTTCTGAGAGTCTCCTTCCACCCCCCTTCCCAACTCATCCTGGCAATACCTCATTTGTACAAAATTGTTTGCCGATTTTCTCCCTCATTCAATGGTGAGCTCCTTGAGGGCAATTTTGCCTTTCTTTGTATACCCAGTGCTTAGCGCAGGATGTGGCACATACTAGGCATTTAATACACACTACTTGACTTGACTTGAAGATAGAAGTGATAAGATTTAGTAAATGATTAAATGTGCAGCATATGAGAGAGGAAAGAGTTAAGTATTATTCTTAAGTTATGAACCTTGATGACTGGGAGCAATGGTGTCAAACTCAAGTAGAAACCAGGGCCGCTAAACCATATTTAAGGATCCCTGTGGGTTGCAGATGGGCTTTGTTTTTAAATGTGATATTATATTTAATCATATTTTATTTATTTATCAAGATATTTCCCAATTACTTTTTAATCTAGTTCTGACTTCTCAGAAACGTGGGTCACATTCAACCAATGGACCATATGTTTGACACTTCTGATTTAGAGAATGATAGTACCTTGACAAAAATAGGAGAGTCTGGAGGGAGATGGAAGTTTAGGAAGAAAGATGATGAACTCCTTTTTGCACCATGTTGAATTTCATATACTTACGGGCTGTACAGGAGATGATGTGAACAGGCAGGTGTGATATGGTAATGGAGTTCAAGAGAGTGATCACTGCTAGATATTTTAATTTGAAGAATATTTGTTTCTAGATGATAATTAATCCCATCATTACTGATCTGGTACTCCCATCTCTTTGAGGACTTGCCACATTTTGTTGTGATCTACACAGTGAAAGACTTTAGTGCAGTCAATGAAGCCGAATAAGATATTTTTCTGGAACTCCCTTGCTTTCTCCATAGTCCGGCAAATGTTAGCAATTCGGTCTCTAGTTCCTCTGCCTCTTCAGAAGCCAACCTGCTCTCCTGGTAATTCTCATTGACACCCAAGACGTCAACATTCAATCTTTCTATCTTCTGTTTGACCACATCCAGTTTACCTTGGTTCATTGATCTTATATGCCAGCTTCCTATGCAATATTGATCTTTATAACATTGGACTTTCTTTTTGCTACTAGACACACCTGCAGCTAAATTTCCTTTTGGCTTTGGCTTTGGCTTAGCTGCTTCATTAGTACTTGGACTACTTGTGGTTGTCCTCTATTCTTCCGTTGTATTGGCCACCCTTCCAACCTGAGGGGCTCTTCTTCTGTCATCTCTTTTATCATTTTAGCACTGTCCATGGGGTTTCCTTGGCAAAAATCCTAGAGCGGTTTGCCCTTCTCCAGTGGATCACCTTTTGTTAGAAGGCTGCACTCTGACGCATCCATCTTGGCTAACCTTCATGGCATAGCTCATTGTTTCATTGAGTTAGACAAGTCCCTCCACCATAGCAAGGCACTGATTGGGGGTTAGGGGTGGGCTTGTATCTCTTTTACTATTTGGTCAATTCTGATTTTTTTTATTACTGAAACTTAAATATACAAGAAAAGAAAAATAAACATTGTAAACTTAAATATTGAAATTTAAATATATAATAAGAAAAGAAAAAAAAGCATGTCATGATGTTATGTGCATATCAGAATTCAAAAGATTCAAAATATAAAGCAATAAATTTCCATTTCAAGGAAGCTTATATAAGTACTACACATTGTGTTGAGAGCTGTTCATCTTTTTTTTTCCTTGTTAGTTTTCTTTTGCTCTCTGCTATGTACTTTTTGCCTTGTTCTTTTCCCTTCCTTCCCCCCTCCCCTGACAAGAAGGCTACAATTAAGTGAAGATATATTTATATATAGAAATAGATACACAGATACTTATATACACATACATATATACATACATACATACATACATATAGAGACATATACTTTCCCTAACAAATTCTACTTCTGATCTTTGTTTTTATGTTTGTGCATATCTCTTACTTCCTATCCCTCCTGACTCCTCTACTTTACTTCTACCTGCTACCTTGCCCTCCTATTACTTAACCTAGCCCCCCTCCAATGATCCCTCCCTTATCCTCCCATTCCCATTGATCTAAACACCATTCTATACCCCCTTTTAACTTACTCCACCACCCTCCCCTCTAGAGATCTCTCCCTTATCCCCTCCCCCTTCTCTATGCCCTTAGTGTTTTGTTTCTCTCCGAATTTAGAAGACTTCTATATGAATTCTGACTTTTTAGAAGTTATTTACTTCAGTATTTTTGGTGCTTCTTTTACTAAGCTGTTAATTCTCTTTTCATAATTTTCTTGTATTACTTATATTTTTTTCCTAACCTTTCCCCTACTATTTTTACTTGATTTTTAAAATGCTAACCCTAATCTACTACAGCCTCAATAGAGCTCTGATTTTGAATGTAGCCCAATGCCCAAGCCCAGAACATAAACCACAATCCAATCTGAACTCCAGGCTGAGCCTAGATCCAGGCCCTAGCCTCAGGCCAAGTCACTGCCCCAAGTGAGTCCCGACCCCAAGCCCAGACAAACTGAGCCACAAACCTGGACCCAGACTGAGTCCTAACTGGAATCAAGGAAGAGCAGAGCATTGAATGTTAACTCTAACCATGGACTGAGCTCAACCCTAAGCAGATGGAACAGTAAACCCAGCTCCTGAATATGCCCGATTCTGGCTACAAATTGCCATTGAACACTGGCCACAAAGTAAAACCTAATCTGTGCCCCAGTTAGCCCTGACTAAGCCCCAGACTGAGCCCAAATCTACTCCAGGCTCATGTCTGAATCCAGCCCTGGACTGAATGAACCCCAAAATGAGTACACGCTGAAGCCAAAACCTGGCCACACAACAAAATCTAGCACTGGCCCCAGACTGACTGCTGAGTGATAATCACAACAATGATAAAAACATATACTCTTTCCTTTCTTCCTAACAATTGCCTGGCCACAGCAATAGTATTGGGGTGGTGGATGGGTTTCTTTCCCCTTCAGTATGAGGGCTCAGCTCTTTGCTGCCTCCAGCCCTCCTCTGCTACCTCTCACTGGCCATTTCTAGGTGGCTTTGGGTAGGTGGGAAGTATTCTCAGGCCTGGGCCCTAGAGATGTGGCGGATCATACATATACATGTGTGGGCCCCCGAAACAGGTAGCTCAGTCGATCTGGGCAGGAGTAGCTAGGTGCCATAGTAGATAGACTGCTGGACCTGGAGTCAGGAAGATCTGAGTTCAAATCCAGCCTCCAACACTTACCAGTTGTGTGACCATGAGCAAGACAAATGGGAATGATGTTGGCACTTACCTACGAAGGTGATTGTCAGGATCAGAGATAATGCTTATGAGGCACTTTGCAAACCCTATAGCACCATCTAAATGCTAGCTAGCAATTATTATCATTTCTTTTACAGGGACAAAGCTAAGCTGGAGGGGAGGTGATGGCCCAAAGGCCCCACAACTGGTGTGTGGCAGAGCTGGGATTCTAGGTTCTGGGTCTCTAACTCTGAGAGTCCGTGATGTTTCTGTTACACTCCAATAGAGGAAAGGTGCAGAAGGCACAGTGGGAATGGAGGCAGACAAGGCTAGGGCCTGGGAAGGGCCGCAGCTGAGTTTACCATAGGCATGTCATGCTAAGGGCCAGAGAGGTGGTAGCTGCCAGTGTGGCTGGCACACATCTCCTTTGTCCCTTTTGCCACTGATCCCAGGAGGGAAGTGGGTCCCCAGGGCTAATTGTATGTGGCAGGGGGAAGTGGCCACAGGACCCTTAAGGGTGGCAGACTCGGGCCATGGGGGGAGGCAGGAGAGGATTTGGTAGGCCCAGTACCTGCCACTGGGGTAGCTCTGGGCTGTTCCCAGCTCTTAGGAAGCTGCATGAGCATTCACAGAGGGAGAGCGCCCTCCTAACTCAAAAAAGGGTCCCCTTCTTGCTCCTCTCCCTTTCCTCCCTCCCTCACCCACAAGCCCACATGCAAGACAGGCACTGAGGTGCGGTGCTAGGAACAGCGGATCTGGAGTCAGAAAAGGAGGGTCCCAGGAAGCTTTCTAGCTCCATGTCTTTGAAAAAGACTATCCTCCTGGGCTTTCTATTGGGGGGTATTGGGGTTGGGGGAGGCATACTGAGGTAGTGGACAGAAGGCTAGCTTAGGAATCTGTGGCTTAGGAGGGCTTTGTGACAGTATGGGCCTATGGACAAGTCAGCTGTAATTATGAAAATCCAAGTTCCTGTTGGCCTTTGCTTTTTTAATTAGTATCCCCATTGGGAGGAGCCTTGGGGCCATCTCCTAGTCTGAACTGGGAAATGAGCTACAGTTTAATGGGACTCAGGTAAAGGAAATAGGTACTTGCAGCCAGTCGTCTGGATGTCTAATTATCCTCAGTAGGAGCAGAGGAGGCTACCTTATGATTTCCATAACCAAATGAGCCATAATCACTATCCTCAGGGGCTTTTCATCAACTATTACAAGGGTCACTGCTTAACCAAAACTGGGAATCAATAGTGTAGGTTGGAAACAGGAAGAATTACAACCCCTCCTCCCCCACCCCCAACACACATCTACATCCCTGCAGCAATGGGAAGCTTTTATTAGTGATCAAATGTAGCCCATGGAGTTTATTGAGTGTGTGGGTTTTTTGTGGGGGAGGGTGACAGCCAGAATCTATTAAATAGCTGATGGAAGGATGGATTGCAGTTGGGGAAGAAGGCAGGGAAACCAATTAAGGAGTTCTTGTGTAGTCCAGGTGAGAGATAAGGAGGAGGGACTGAACTAGGGGGGTGGCCATGTTTTCTGTAGAGAGCAGGGGAGGGGTATAGGAGAGACTGAGATAGAATCAACAGGATTTGGCAACTGAGTCAATATGTGAGGGGAGTGAGAATGGAGAGAAGAGGATGACACTGAGGCTCCAAATTCTGGAGCCTAAAAGGATGTACCCTCTACAGAAATAGGCAAGTTTGGAACAGGAGTAGGTTTGGAGGGCCAGGAGGGAATGATGAGTTTTGTGTTGGACATTTTGAATTTGGAAATTCCCAACAGGTAATTAACAGATAATATGGGTCAGGAGCTCAGGAGAGAGAGAGAGAGAGAGAGAGAGAGAGAGAGAGAGAGAGAGAGAGAGAGAGAGAGAGGGAAGGAGGGAGAAGGAGGGAGGGAGGGAGAAGAGATCTGGGCTGCACATCTAGATCTGGGAGTCATCTTCATAGAGATGATAATTGAACCCATGGGAGTTGATGAGGTCACCAAAGAGGAGTATGGAGAGAGAAAAGAGAGCCCAGGACACAGACTTGGTGTTTACCCAGAGTTTTTGTTGTTGTTATTCAGTCGTGTAGTCCTGTCCAACTCTTCATGACCCCATAAACCATAGCACCCCAGGACCTTCTAGCCTCCACTATCTCCTGAAGTCTCTCCGAGTTCACGTTCATTGTTTCCATGACACCATGATCTATCCATCTCCTCCTCTGCCGTCCCCTTTTTCCTTTTGCCTTCGATCTTTCCCAACATCAGTCTTTTCCAATGACTCCCATCTTCTCATTATGTGGCCAAAATATTTAAACTTCTGCTACAGTGTTTGACCTCTCAGAGAAGAGCCTGAATTAATTTCTTTAAGTATTGACTCATTTTATCTCCTTGCTGTATAAGGGACTCTCAAAAGTCTTCTCCAGCACCATGATTTCAGAGTGTGGATTCTGCAGTGCTAAGCTTTCCTTGCAGTCCTACTCCTATGGCCACTGGAAAAACCATAGTTTTGACTATATGGACCTTTGCCAACAAGGTGATGTTTTTTTCAACATTATCAGGTTATTAGCAAGATAAAGCTTTTTAGTATGCTATCCAGATTTTCCATGAGGCCCTCTAGTTCAACGCCTTCATATTACAAGGGAGGAAATAGGCCTAAGGAGGTAAAGTGACTTGTCCAAGGTCACCCATAGAATTTTACATGCAGAACTGAAAGGGACTTTGGAAGCTTAGAAGTCCAACCCTCTTATTTTAAAATTTTTCATTAGAATTTTAAAAGTTATTACTATACAATTTTATTTACATACAAACAAATCTTAAACATAAAATAAAAATGTAACATGCATAGATTTTTTTTATAATTAAGATTTTTTATTTTTAGTTTACAACACTCAGTTCCACATAATTTTGAATTCCAGATTTTCTTCCCCCCCCCACACCCCCCTCCCTCCCCAAGACAGCATGGAATCCCATATATCTTCTACATATAACTTTGCATTGAACTTATTTACACAATAGTCAAGTTGTAAAGAAGAATTACCACCAATGGAATGAATCAGGAGAAAGAAGAAACAAAACGAAAATAAAAGAGAAAAAAAAAGGGCAAGCATAAAATGTGCCTCAATCTGCATTCAGACTTCATAGTTCTTTCTCTGGATGTAGATAGCTCTCTCCATCATGAGTCCTTTGGAGTTGTCTTTGAACCTTGTATTGCTGAGAAGAGCAAAGTCTATTGGGGTTAGTCATCACAGAATCCATACACCTGTGACTGTATAATGTTCTCCTGTTTCTGCTCCGCTCACTCAACATTATATCATGCCGGTTTTTCCATGTTGTTATGAACTCTGTATCATCCCCATTTTATATCGCACAATAGTATTCCATTACCTTCATATACCACAATTTATTCAGCCATTCCCCAATTGATGGGCACCCCCCTGATTTCCAATTCTTTGCTACTACAAAAAGAGCTGCTATAAATATTTTTGTACATATGGGTCCTTTTCCCACTTGTGTGATCTCTTTGGGATACAGCCCTAGAAGCGGAATTGTTGGGTCAAAGGGTATGCACATTTTTATAACCCTTTGGGCATAGTTCCAAATTGCTCTCTGCATAGATGTTTATATTGCAATTGTTATGGTTTGCAAAGCACTTTGCATATTGATTCATTTGACTTTTACACCAACCCCAGGAAGTAGGTGCTGTTATTATCTTTATTTAGTGATGAAGAAATTGAGGGAGGGGGAGGTTAAGTGACTTGCCCAGAATTACACATGTAGGGACTGTTTGAGGCAGGATTTGAATGTATATCCTTCTGACTCCAAATCCTGCACTCTATATACTGTGCCACCTATTTACAAAAATAACCACAATAATATTAATGTTTTGGGAAAATTTGTTTTTAGGTGTAAAACTTCTCAACTTGCGATGTCTTTGGTGACATTACTAGTCATAATTATTTTTTGGCTACTTAGTATTTTTACTTTTATTAATTTGTCTCCCCCTGCCCACAACCACTCCAGGGGTGGGGAACCTCTGGCCTCAAGGCCACATGTGGCCCTCTAGGTCCTCAAGTGCAACCCTTTGACCAAATCCCTTTGACCAAACTTCATAAAACAAATCCCCCCTAGGTCCTCCCCTTTGACTGAATCCAAACTTCAAAGAACAAATCCCTTTAATAAAAAGGATTTGTTCTGTAAAACTTGGACTCAGTCAAAAAGCCACACCCAAGGATCTAAAAGGCCACATGTGGCCTCAAGACCGTAGGTTCCCTACACCAGCAAATTAAAAAAAAATAAACATATAGTACAGGAAAACAAATTCCCACATTGGGCATGTCCAAAAATGGATATATCCTTCTGCTTTCTAAGTTCATCACCTCTGTGGCAGGAGATGAGTGTTGCATTTCGTAGTCAATCTTTTAGATTTGTGGTTGGTTTGTCATTGTGTTAAACAGAGTTCTAAAGTCTTTCAAAGTTGTTTTTAATTTCTAATAACATTATCATTATGCAGAACATTCTCCTAGTTTTGCTCATTTCTGTCCATTTCCTAATTTTTATGGCATCATAATATTCCATTACATTCATATGCCACAATATGTTCAGCCATTTCTCAATAGGATGAAACTGAGTTTCTAATTTTTGTCTACCACAAAAAGAACTTCTATAAATATTTTTATACATAGAGATTCTCTTCTTCTTTTGGTGATTTCTTTGAGGGCATAGGCTAAGTAGTAGTATAGCTGGAGCAAAGGGTATGGCTAAAGTTTAGTAGTTTTCTGGCCATAGTTCCAAATTGCTTTCCAAAATGACTGGGCAGCTCCATTCATAGTGCACTAGTGTGCTTGTTTTCCCACAGTTCCTCCAACATTTAATCACTTTCCTCTGTCATCTTTACCAATCGATAGGTGTGAAACGAAAATGTTAACATGTATTTCTCTAATTATTAATGATTTAGAGCAATTTTTCATATAGTTATTGATAACTTGGATTTCTTCCTTTGAAAACTTTGTGCTTAATGTCCTTTGACCATTTATCTATTGGAGAATGCTTCTTAATCTTATAAATTTGAATCAGTTCCTTACGTATCTTGGATATGAGACTTTTCTAAGAGAAACTTGCTGCAAAGATTTCCCCCTCCCCCAAGTTACTTCTTTCCCCTCTAACTTAAACTACAATAAATTGTTTCTGCAAAAATTAGAAAAAAAATTTAACTAAAATTATCTACTCTATCTTATGTCATATTCTTTATTACTTGTTTAGCCATGAATTCTTCCCATATTCACAGGGGAAAGATTTCTTCCTTGCTCCATTTATATGATTTTTTTTTTTTTATTAAATCTAGGTCATATATCCATTTGGAGCTCATCTTGGTAAATGGTGTGAGATGTTGGTTTAAATCTAATCTCTCCCTGACTGCTGTCCCATGTCCCAGCAGCATTTTGTCAGATTGTGGGTCCTTTCTTTAGTTACTGGGGTCTTTGGGTTTGTGAAAAAATCTACTACTATGTTTGTTTGCTTCTAGAGTTAAGAGGAATTAGAAAAGGCTTTCTGTAGAAGGTACGATTCAATCTGGAACTTGAAGGAAGCCAGGGAAGTCAAGAGGGAGGCAGAGATGAAGAGGGAGAGAAATCTAGGCACGGGGGATGGTCAGTGAAAATGCCTGGTGTTGGGACATGGAGTTTCTTGTTCAAGGAACAGTGCTGTTTTTTGCAGAGCATGTGGAGAAGCATAAGATATAAGAAAACTGGAAAGAGGATGAAAGGTATGAAAGGATTTGAACACCAAACAGGGATTTTACATGTAATCTTGGAGGGGACCCACTGGAGTTTATTGAGTGCTGGTGGCAGCAGTGGTTGTTGGGTGATATGGTTGGATGTGCACTTTAGGAAGATCCTTTTGGCAGCTGAGTGGAAGATTGACTGGAGTGGGGAGAATCTTGTGGCAGGCAGACCCACCAGCAGCTATTGCAATACTCCAAGTGTGAGGTGATAAGGGCCTGTACTAGAGCGGTGGCAGTGTCAGAGGAGAGAAGGGAGCATATTGGAGAGATGTTACAAAGGTAAAAATCAATAGGTTTTGACTACATATTGGCTATGGGAGAAGGGCAAGAGAGAGTGAGGAGTCAAGGATGATGCCTAGGTTGTGAGCCAGGGTGAATGAAAGGATGGTGGTACTCTCAACAGCAATAGAGAAGTTTGGAGGTGGGGAGGGATTTTGGGGAAAGATAATGACCTCAGTTTTGGCCATTTTGAGTTTAAGATGTCTACAGGGCATCCAACTGAGATGTCCAAAAGGTTGTTGGAGATGCAAGACTGGAGGTCAGCAGAGTGGTTAGAGCTCATCAGCATAGAGATGGTAATTGAATCCATGGGAACTGAGTCATCCAGTAGAGTAGTTACAGAGGGAGAAGAGAGCCCAGGGCAGAGTCTTTGGGGGACACCCAACATTAGCGAGTATGACCTGGGTGAAGATCCAGCAAAAGTGATTGAGGAGTGTTCAGATTAGCAGCAGGAGAGAGGAGTGTCAGAAAAAATAGAAGAGAACGTGGAGGAGAAAGGGATTGACTTTATCAAAGGCTGCAGAGAAGTCAAGAAGGGTGAGGATTAGGAAAAAGTGATTGGATTTGGATATCCTTAGCAGCTTTGGAAAATGCAGTTTAGACTGAATGATAAGGTCAGAAGCCAGATTACAGAGAGTTAAGAAGAAAGAAGACTGAGGCCGTGATTACAGTTGGGCTTCTCAAGGACTTTTGTCCCAAAGGGGAGAAGAGATAGAAGTTCATACATAGTGTGGCTACATCAAGTGAAGGGCTTTTCGAGAATAGGGGAGATCTGGGCATGTTTATCAGTACTAGGGAAGCAGCCAGTAGATAGGGAGAGGTTCGATATAAGTGAGAGAGTGGGGATTACAGAGAATGCAAGATGGAATGGGATCATTAGGAAAGGGGCCACCTCATCACATGAGACAAGGACTAGATAGTCGCAGAAAGCATGTGGGACTTATGAGTTGAGGAGAGGAGATGGGGAAGCTCTTGGCTAATTATTTCTTTTTAAAAAATTAATTTACTAATTTTAATTTTCAACATTCACTTCCATAAGTTCTAGATTTTCTCCCCCTCCCTCCCCAAGATGGCGTGCGATCTGATATTGCCTCTACACGTACGTTCCTATTAAACACATTTTACATTAGTCATGTTGCATAGAAGAATTATAACAAATGAGGGGAAAACTTTCATAGACAATCTCAGATAGGATGTGATTGTGTTGAAATAGTGTTGTGATGTAGGAAATGAGATGGTTGATTTAGGAAAACATGGAAAGACTTGGACCTATGAAGGAAGATGCTATGTACCTCCAGAGAAAGAGATGATGAGTAGAAATATGCAGAGTGCGGTTTTACATATATGTGTATGAGTATATATGAGAAAGAAAAACAAAACAAAACAAAAAAAGAAAATAGTCTGCTTCACTCTGCATCCTGACTCCATAGTTCTCTCTCTGGATGTGGATTTGGCAAATGATTTCAACGAAATATGAGGCAAGGTTTTCAGATGAAAGGGTTAAGGAGGGAAAGCTAGGGAAGGTTTGAGGAGGGATGCAAAGGTTTGGAAAAGCCTCTAATATAAGTGGGACAATAAGTCAATTTTGTTGTTGTTCAGTCATTTCAGACTCTTCGTGACCCCATTTAGGGTTTTCTTGGCAAAGATATTGAATTGGTTTGCTATTTCCTTTTCCAGCTCATTTTACAGATAAGGAAACTAGTGAAAGTGACTTGCCCAAGGTCATACAGATAGGAAGTGTCTGAGACCAGATTTGAATTCAGGAAGATGAGTCTTCCTGATTCTAAGACCAGCCCTCTATCCACTGTGACACCTAGTTGACCACAGAGTATTGGGAGGGACAGGTAAATTTTTAAAAATACCGACATATATTTGTAATATGATATATAGCAATTATTTCAATATAATGTCTAGCAGCCCAGTGGTGCTGTTCTGAATTAGAACTTAGATCTTGAACCACATTGCCAAAGAGAAGAGGTAAAAAAAAAAAAAAGCAATAGTGCCTTATACAGCTAAAAGCAAAACAAAATAAAACAAAGAGATTAAAAAGAAAGACAAAAAAAAGTAACTCCTCGCACTGCCTTGATTATGTAATATTACTATTGACATTCCTGTTAATGGCAATGAATGGGTAGTATTTTTTAAGTCATGTGTGTTAAGTACATAGGATTTCTTTTTCTTTCTTTTTTGCAAGATTTTTATTCATTTTAACCTTAAATACAAAACGAGATAGGAAAAAGAGAACATTTTCATATACACAGCAGAACATGAGAGGATTCAACATAAACAATAAATTTCCATTTCAAGAAAACCTGTATAACAAATTACTACACATTATTTTCAAAACTACCCAGCTCTTCTTTGCTTCCATCTAGGTTTTCTTTCATTCTCTGCTGTGAACTTTTTATTTTATTTTCTGCCTCCCTCTTCCTGCCCTAAAGAAGGCAACACTTAAATGCAGATACACACACATCTATCTATCTATCTATCTATCTATCTATCTATCTATCTATCTATCTATCTATAGATAGATACAGATATCTATAAACATATACATATATACACATATATACTCATACACATATATGTAAAACCACACTCTGCATATTTCTACTAATCATCTCTTTTTCTGGAGGTACATAGCATCTTCCTTCATAGGTCCAAGTCTTTCCATGTTTTCCTAAATCAACCATCTCATCATTTCCTACACCACAACACTATTCCAACACAATCACATCCTATCTGAGAGATTATCTATGAAAGTTTTTTCCTTCAATTTTCTGTATTATTTCTATTCTTAGCTACATTGGTTTTATTTATATAAGAAATTTTAAATTTAAAATAATTGAAATTGTCCATTTTATACTTCAGTAATGCTCTTGCCTTATAATATAGTTTAAGGTCTTATACTGTTGAATCACCTTCCTTTACATCCTTTCCCCTAGTTTCTTTGAAATTCCTGACTTTTTGTTCTTCCGAATGAACTTTGTTATTATTTTTCCTAACTCAGTAAAATCATTTTTTAGTAATTTAATTAGGTTGGCATTGAATAAATATATTAGTCAGGTAAAATTGTCATTTTTATTTCATTGGCTTTACCTACCCATGAACAATAAATATTATTCCAGTTATTTAAATCTGACTTTATTTGTATGAAAAGTGTTTTATGTTTATGTCTATGTAGTTCCTGTGTCTGTTTTGGCAGGTATACTCTCAGATATTTTATACCTGGGTGCAGCCCTGTGAAGTTTGGATTCAGTTAAAGGGTTACACTTCAGGACTTAGAGGGCCACATATGGCCACAGGTTGCCCACTCTGAACTAGTTATTTTAAATGGTCTAAAACGATATTGAATAATATCAGTGACACATAGTGTAGTTTCCCTATTTTTCTCTTTTGCTTGAATCTATTTTAGCTTTAACTTTGTCTGAGATCGTGATTACTACCACTGATTTTTTTACATGACAGATTTTATTCCATCCATTCATTTTATCTTTGTGTGCGTCTCTCTTTTTTATAGTGTTTCCTAAAAGCAACACATTGTTGAATTCAGATTTTTAATCTGCTATCCATTTTCATTTTATGGGTAAATTCTTCCCATTCACATTCTAAGCTATGATTACTTGTTGTGTATTTTCCTCCTTCCTATTTTTCCTTCCTATCCTTCTCACCCTATTTACCCTATACATCCTCACTCCTCTGCTTTACTTCTACTCACACTACCTTACCCTCCTCTTCCTTAACCTACCCACCTCTCCAAAGATCCCTCCCTTATCCTCTCCCCCCACCCTATCCCCTCACCTTCTTATTTCTTTCTAAATTTAGAAGACTTTTATACCCTTCTAGATATATATGCTGTTCCCTTTTTACCCCATTCCTGATGAGAGTCAGGTTCTAGCTCTACCCAGCCACACTTGCTTCTCCTGTGTCAATTCTTTCTTACATGCCTAATTTGTATGACATAATTACTCCTTTTTATTTCTCCCTACACAGTTTTGTTTTTTTTAGAATCACCCCATCATACACAACTCAGCCAAAGCCTTTCTTTCAAACTACTCAAATAATGATGACAGTCAAAAGAGGATTGACAACATTTTCCCATGTAAGAAGTAAACAATTTGACCTTACTGAGTCCTTTATAATTGGTCTTTAATGTTTACCTTATATTTCTCCTGGATTTTATATATCAGATTTTCCATTAAGTTCTGCTGTTTCTGTCACAAATACCTGAAAGTCTTTGAATTCATTAAATATCCATTTTCTTTTCATTCAGGATTATACTTAAATTTGTTGGGTAAATTCCCCTTGGTTGTAACCCTAGCTCTTTTGCTCTATGAAAGTCTTTCAATGTAGCATCTGCTAGGTCTTATGTGATCTTTATTGTAACTCTACAATATTTAAATTGTTTTTTCTTGTTGCTTTCAATATTTCCTTCTTAACCTGGGAGCTTTGAAATTTAGCTATGCTATTCCCGTAAATTTTCCTCCTGAGATTTCTTTTGGGGGGTGATCGGTGTATTTCTTTTTCTATTTCTTCTTTGTCATCTTGTTCTAGAACTTCAGGATAATTTTCCTTGATAATTTCTTGCAACATTGTATCAGGATTCTTTTTCTGATTGTAATTTTCAGGTAGTCTGACTATTCTTATATCATCTTGCCTCAATCTGTTTTCCACATCAGTTTTTTTTCTGATGGGATGTTTCACATTCTCTTCTATTTTTTTCCTTCTTTTGATTTTGCTTTATTATTTCTTGGTATCTTATAATATCATTAGCTTTCCCTTGCCCAATTCCAGTTTGTAAGGAATTATTTTCTTCCTTAAGTTTTTGATTCTCTATTTCTAGTTGGTTGATCTTCTTTTCATAATTTTCTTGATTTTCTTGAATTGCTCTTATTTTTTTCTAGCTTGTCCTCTATATTTCCTATTTGATTTTTAAAGTCATTTTAAACTTCTTCCAAGAACTTTTTTTTGTGATTGGGACTATTTGACATTTTTCATTGAAAAAAGAGTGGGCCTTTTTTTTAGCTCCACTATCTTCCTCTGAATATGAACCTGGATTTTCTTTATCCCCATAGTAGCTATCTATGGTTGGGCTCTTTCTCCTTTGCTTACTCATTTTTATTTTGTTTTTACCAGCTATTATTATAATCATGTTCTGGTCCTAAGGTGTGGGGAATGATGTCCCTGGCCTCAGGTCTTTCTTACTGTTATTTTCTGAGCTTTGTCCTGGGGCCCAGCTTTAGGCACTCCTCCACACCTAAATCACATCTAGGGCCCCCAGCCATACTGTCCACGAATACTCTTGCTCTCTGTGATCCCTCTGGTGGATGCAGATTATAGCTGTCCTCTCTGCCCTGGAACCAAAAACAGGGACTCTGCTCCCCTGCAAGTGTCCCCAGTCACCCCTCTGCTACCTCACTCACCAGACATGTATTGAGAGGGCAACTAGAACATAGAATATGTGAGCTCAAATGGAACTCAGAATCAAGAGTGTCTGACCTGGATGGGGCCCCATAACTTGCAATATCAGAAGTGGGAGGGACCTTATAGCACAGAAAGTGGGAGATGGTCAGAATCTGAGGACATAAATTGTTAGAGCTAGTGGGACCTTAGAATACAAGAGGATTGGAAGTAGCCACAGAGAAGAGATTGCACATGCTGGGAGGCAATTAGGACAAGGAATATAAGAGATAGGAGAGAGCCCATAGACCACAAAATGTCAGAACTAGTAGTCTTAAAACAACAGAATGTTAGAGCTGGGAGACTCTCAGAACACGAAATCCCAGCTGGGAAGAATCTTTTTATTTAATTTACTCCTGAGGACAGAGTGTTTGGAAGTATTATGTAAAAAAAATGCCATCTCACTCTAAAGGTTTGATATTGTGATGAAATTAGGCACTTGGAAGGCATTGAACATTCAACATGTGGTTTATTTTGCCCTAACGCAGCAAGAAAATGCAACAAAGATACAGTGGCGATTGACTTCTCTAGACAGGACCTCCCTCATCTTCATATGGAAATTCACCTGGTCATCAGGGCAGGGTAAGGCAGGAGGACGAAGATGTTCTTTCTGCCTACACAAGATCTTCCTCTGACTATTGTGCTCATCTCTGCTGAGTCTGTTCCCTGAGGGAAGCCAGCAAGGTTCCTGTTGATGACTTCCATCTGAGCCAACACAAGGCAACTTCCTCCTTCTGCTGACAGTCCAATCTCCCAAATGGGATGTGGAGAACCTCAGTTCAAAGAAGAGCAACTTTCCCTCTGACCTCAGGCCTTTTATCTCCTGTTGTACATGTCCATTGAGGGAAGAAGAGGAAATTTGGTAGAGAGAGGGACTTTTGTTTTCTTGCCTTTTCTCCAATCTTTGGAGGGAGGAGTAGTAAAACAAGGTCTTTCATCTGACCACATGCCTTCTATCTCATGTTACACTTGTCTCCAGCCTGATCTCTAGAATCCTCTGGGAAGAGGAGTAATAGCTTTCACTGAATGAACATTTTCAAATCTGGTCATATCCCATATACTTCAGCAATTTTGAACCCCTGTAGGTCATCGTCTAAACCCTATTACCCATTACCCACCTTCTGATTCCTTATTGCCATATTCCTCAACCCTCCCACCCCAAAGTCCAACCAAACACCACTCTCCCCTTCACTGTGCCCTCTGGAATTCCTGTTCCACAGGCAACAAACTTCCCTTTTCCAGTACTTTCTGCACCTTCATTTATGCACTTTAGCAGGGGAATTAGAATACTCCTTGTTCCTCATTGCTACTTCCAGGTTCTCCCTCTACCTCCATCGCTCACTAACCTCTTCTCCTTTGAGGTTCCTGTGGTTCATATCTACCATTCGATCAAAATCTTGGTAGCTGTAAACCTCCAGGCCGTCCCCCTTCTTTACTCAACGGGTCTTTCAAACTGCCCAAGTGATGATAATGATTTTGGGAGTACAGATAACATTTGCCCATATTAGAAGTAAACACTTCAACCTATTGAGTTACTTATACTTGTTCTTAAATGTTTGCCTCATGTTTTTTCTTGATCTTGTATGCCAGATTTTCCATTGAGTTCTGGTCTTTTTGTCACAAATACATGAAAGTCTTTCAGTTTGTTAAATGTCCTTCTTGTTTGTTCAGGATTATACTCAGCTTTACAGGGTAAGTTATTTTTGGTCACAACCACAGCAAATCACAAGTTATTTGCTCTTCAAAATATAATGTTCCAGGTTAACCCTTTTAAAGTAGAAGCTGCAAACTCTTGTGTTATTCTGATTGTGACTCCACAGTATTTAAATTCTTTTTTTCTTGTTGCTTGTAATATTTTCTCCTTGACTTGGGAGCTTTGAAACCCAGCTGTAATATTCCTCTAAGTTTTCATCTTAGGATCTCTTTTACATGATGATGATGGATTTTTTCTATTTCAATTTTACTCTCTTGTTCTAGTACTTTAGGGCAATTTTCCTTAATAATTTCTTGTAATATTATATCTAGAATTTTTAAATCGTAATTTTCAGGTAGTCCAACAATTCTTATATTGTCTCTCCTCTCTCCTCCTCCAGATTAGTTGTTTTTCTAATGAGATGTTTCACATTCTATTCTATTTTTCATTCTTTTGATTTTGTTTTATTATTTCTTGGCATCTTATAACATCATTGGCTTTCCTTTGCTCAATTCTAATTTTTTTTGTTTTTTTTTTAAATTTTATTTAATTTATTTAATATATTTAGTTTCAGCATTGATTTTCATGAGTTTGAATTATGAATTTGCTCCCCATTTCTACCCTCCCCCCACTCCAAGATGGCGTATATTCTGGTTGCCCTGTTTCCCAGTCAACCCTCCCCTCCCAACCCCCTTTCCCTTCTTCTCTTGTAGTGCAAGATAAATTTCTACGTCCCATTGCCTGTGTATCTTATTTCCTAGTTGCATGCAAAAACTTTTTTTTTGTTTTTGAATATCTGTTTTTAAAACTTCGAATTCAAAAGTCTCTCCCCTCTTCCCTCCCTGTCCACCTTCCCTAAGAAGGCAAGCAATTCAACATAGGCCACATGCATATCATTATGTAAAACCCTTCCACAATACTTATGTTGTGAAAGATTAGCTATGTTTTGCTCCTTCCTAACCTATCCCCCTTTATTGAATTTTCTCCCTTGACCCTGTCCCTTTTCAAAAGTGTTTGTTTCTGATTACCTCCTCCTCCTTTTTGCCCTCCCTTCTATCATCCCCCCTTTTTATCTT
>CM053628.1:46488285-46524189 GCA_028646595.1 Phalanger gymnotis
CTTCAGTGGTATTTTGGACCTCCTTTTCCATTTGGGTAATTCTGTCTTTCAAGGCATTCTTCTCCTCATTGGCTTTTTGGAGCTCTTTTGCCATTTGAGTTAGTCTATTTTTTTAAGGTGTCATTTTCTTCAATATTTTTTTCAGTATTTTTTTGTGTCTCCTTTAGCATGTCATTAACTTGTTTTTCATGGTTTTCCCAGATCTCTCTCATTTCTCTTCCTAATTTTTCCTCTACTTCTCTAACTTTCTTTTCCAAATTCTTTTTGAGCTCTTCCATGGCCTGAGACCAGTTCATGTTTTTCTTGGAGGCTTTTGATGTAGGCTCTTTGACTTTGTTGACTTCTTCCGGCTGTATGTTTTGGTCTTCTTTGTCACCAAAGAAAGATTACAAAGTCTGAGACTGAATCTGAGAGCATTTTTGCTGCCTGGCCATGTTCCCAGCCAGCTTACTTGACCCTTGAGTTTTTCAGCAGGGTATGGCTGCTCGTAGAGTAAAGAGTACTTTGTTCCAAGCTTGAGGGGATGCGCTATTGATTTCAGAGCTATTTCTATACAGCCAGCTCTGCCATACCATCACTCCTCCTTCCCCAACATGGACCTGACACAAATCTTAAGCAGGCTCTGAACTCCTGCTCTGATCTTCCACTTAATTCCCACCACCAGGTGGGCCTAGGGCTGGAAGCAATTGCAGCTGTAGTTTTGTAGCTGCACAACCCCCCACCACCCTGGGGCAGTGGCTGAACCTCGAACTCTTTTCCCTCTGTCCCCCACAGCTTTTCCCACTAACCTTCTCTGTCTTTGGTGTTTGTGTGTTGAGAAGTCTGGTAACTGCCACAGCTCACTGATTCAGGGCGCTAGGGCCTGTTCCACCTGGCTCCTGGTCTGGTTGGTCCTGCCCACCACCCACGATGGGCTCTGCTCCCCTCTGCTCCGTGCATGATATACCTCATCCAGTGACCATCCAGGCTGTCCTAGGCTGGATCTCTGCTTCCCTTTGCTATTTTGTGGGTTCTGCAGTTCTAGAATTTGTTCAGAGCCATTTTTACAGATTTCTGGAGGGACCTGGCAGGGAGCTCAAGCAAGTCCCTGCTTTCCAGCCACCATCTTGGCTCCGCCCCCTCCCAATTCTAATTTTTAAGGTATTCTTTTCTTCCTTAAGTTTTAGGATCTCTTTTTTCTAAATGGTTGACTTTCCTTCCATAATTTTTTTGATTTTCTTGGACTGCTCTTATTTTTTTCCCTAATTTTTCCTCAACTTCTCTCATTTGATGTTTAAAGTCCCTTTTAAGCTTTTCCAAGAAATCTTTTGGGGCTTGTGACTATTTGGCATTTTTCTTTAAAGCAGGAGTGTTTTTTTTCCCTTCACTATCTTCTTTGGAATATGAACCCATATCTTCTCTGTCCCCAGAATAGCTATCTATAGTCAGGTTCTTTCTCCTTTGCTTACTCATTGTTATTCTTGTTATTGTCTTTTTAAGTGTCTTATTATTATAGTCAAGTTCTAGTCCCCAGGTATGGGGGATGATGCCTCAGGCTTTAGGTTTTATATAGTGCTAGGTCTGGGAGCCCAACCTCGGGCACTCCTCTCCATCCCTGAGCCACAGCTAGGGCCCCTAGCCATGCAGTCACTGAAACCACTCTTGCTCCCTGCTAGTAACTTCAGCTCACCCCTCTGCCCTGTAACCAAAACCAAAACCAGGGATTCCACTCTCCTAAGAGTGCTCACAGCCAGCAGGGTCCCTGTCCCTTGGCTACCACACTCAGCAGGTATGTACTCACTCCTTCTCACCCACAGCTGCAGCCCTGGTTAGACCACTTGTTCCTGGTGTCCTGTGACAGCAGAGAGTCCTTCAATCTTCCCCTTCTCAGCTTTCTAACCCCAACATTATCAACAAGATAAAAGTTTCTGCTGCCAAGGAGGTCACCTGCCCCCAAGACTTGTGGTTTGTTGATTCAGAAGACTTGGCCTGGAGATGTTTGAATCAGGCCAGCCTGCTGCCCCTGAAGACCCCTTTTAGGAGGACAAATGCTTTACCCTAACTTTTAATCATTTCTGCCACAGGAACTTCTCTTTGAGGCAATATTTTTATTATGTTTGTAGGAGAATTTCAGAGAACCTGGTGTTTCTCGTCTTTTTCTGCCATCTTCCCCAAAAAAGGAACTCATTATCTTTCTCCCCTTATACCTTTCCTATTACTATAGATGGCAATGCCATCCTTCCCGTCTTCAGGGTCTCAGACTGGAAATCATCCTGGAGTCCTCATTCTCTCTCATGCTCCATATCCGAACTGTTGGCAAGGTTTGTTCATTTCACCTTTGGAACATATTTCAAATCCAACCCCTTCTTCTCTGACACTGCCACCACTCTGGTGAAGGTCCTCATCACCTCACACCTGAGCCATTGCAATGGCTGTTGATCGATCTGCTTACCTCAAATGTCTCCCCGCTCTACTCCCCCCCATTCAGCCACTAAAGTGATTTTCCTAAAATGTAGGTCCAATCATGTCACAGACACACAGACACACACACACAGACACACACACAGACACACACACACAGACACACACACACACACGCCCCTCGATAAACTCCAGTGAATCCAGATGGCGTCCAGGACCCAATACGAAATCCTCTGTCTGGCATCAAATCCTTTCATAACCTGTCCCCCTCCTTCCTTTTTACACCTTGTACTCTTTGTACTTTGTACATCTTGTACTCACCCACCATGTGCTCTTTGACCCAGTGACAGTGGTCTCCTTGTTGTTCCATGAATAATACACTTCATCTCTTGGCTCTGAGCAGTTTTTTTGGCTGGCCCCAATGTCTAGAATGTCCTCCTTCTTCATCTCTGTCCACTGACTTTCCTGGCTTCCTTCAAGTCACAACTAAAATTCTGTCTTCCACTGCAAGCCTTTCTCAGCTCTAATTTTTATGCCTTTCCTCTGGTCATCATTTCCTATTTATCCTGTATATAGATTGTTCGTTTTGTTCTCTATTACATTATGAGCTCCCTGAGACTCTGTCTTTATTCCTCTTTTGCATCCCCAGTGCTTAACACAATGTCTGTCATATAGTAGGTGCTTAACTTATGTTTATTGACTAACTAGGGTTGGCTTCAGAAATCCACCAAGTCTGAGGGGACCAGATTCCATGTATCTTAGGCATTATATGCCCTTGGATGATCAGGAAGCTGCGTCAAGGAAGCCAGGGCCAATCAAATCCCAGAGGTGGCTTTCCTCTAGGTCTTCCTCATGCTGGCTGGGGTTTGGGGGATAGAGATAAGTCAGGGGTGGAGAACCTTCAGCCTTGAGGCCACATGTGGCCTTCTAGGTCCTTGGATACAGCCTTTTGACTGAATCCAAGTTTTACAGAACAAATCCTTTTATTAGGGAGATTTGTTCTCTGAAATTTGGCTTCAGTCAAAGGGTCATACTTGAGGACCTAAAGTGCCATATGTGGCCTTGAGGCTGCAGGTTCCTCACCCTTGGGATAAGGAATGAAGATTCATCAAGGAACCTGTGGCCAATCAAGTTCTGGGTGCAGTTCTTTGTTCTTTTGGGTAAAATCTACCATGTTTTGGGTGCAAAGAAAGAAGCTGATTAAAGGAAATCCTGGTTAAATTCTTGTAGAGCTTTTATGGGACAGTCTTTCTGGCATAGGCATAGGCACTAATGGGAAGAGTGGGAAAGTGAACAAACAAAAAAAAACAGAACAAAAATGTGGAATAAGACAAAATTCAGAAGTCCTTAGGCCTTTCTTTCCCCTATTTGGAAGGACTAAGTCTCAAGTTTCCTTGTGCGGTCCATGTGGTGGATGATTCCAAATCTTTACAGTTCATAGTGAGTCTTAATGCAAGGTGGGGATGATGATAAGGGCACCTCTCAGAACACCAGGGCCACAGAATAGGAATTTCTGTCCCAGTCAACAATTCATAAAATATCAGGGCCATCGGGAGGAAAGTAGCCAAGAGATCACAAGCTTTTCAAGTGGTGTCCTGGGATCTAAGTTGATACTGAATCTCTCCCTGTACAGTAACCCACTCAATATTCCCTTGCCTCATTTTCAAAACCTTTCCTCTTCCCTATATCTACATCACTGGAATGATGCAGAATCTTTGCCTCCTTAGAGGTCTTTGTGGAGGGGTTGCCCCCTTCTTCCACAGGGGTCAAATAAGAACTCTTCCTCACTGACATCCAGTGACTCAGAATTACCAGTACATCAACTAAATAATCCCTCTTTTCACTGTCAATACAAGCCCATCATAGGTATATACAGTTATCCTTTTCACATTGGGATTTTCTCCATTGAGGTTTTGATGTATTGTGGATTGGCATAAATGGGAACTTTGGGAGAGTTTTGTGGAAGTTGCAGATGACATGTGAAAGCCCACAGATGATGCAGAAAAAGTTTAGAAACTTAGAAATGCATAAAATATATGTATAGCACTGTATAATGCCAACCCGAATTTTACAATAAAGTACTATAAACACCCCATAAAAGAAAAAGGAAAAAATTCGAACTTCTTCTCTGGTATGGAGGGCCAAAACATTTTACACGGATTTTCCAGATCTGGAGGCACTGTATCCCTAACCCTTGTGATGTGGAAGGGATAGTGACAGTTCCACCTCCTCTATGCAATTAGAAAGCAAGATACCAGATGCTCCGACTGGTATAAGGAACACGGGCTGAAAGGTCTTGTCCTTAGGGAGACTCACACGATCATGTGCCCAGTACAGAATGGCATCACCACCCCAATGTCCCAGTTGGCACTAGACTCACTCCACTCCTCAACTTCTGCTGTTCTTGTACAGGCTCTAACCTGATCACTTAGCACACAGTGTCTCTGATGGGTACTAACGTGCCCCCACAATCATATGAGGTGGAACGTATTGCCAAAATTTCTCCATTGGTGCTGATCCCAAAGGGAAGAGCCTTTCAGTGTCTGGTCCTGTGTTCTCAAGGCCCCAGACCATGGCCACCTCCTAGGAATTATATGAAGTTCTTCTCTGCCCCATTCCTCAAGGTTCTTCTATTTGCCAGCCATAACAGCTTGGAGCTCAGTCCACTGGGAAGACTTGACAGGACCCACATTCCTTAGGGTTTCCCTCGTTACTGGATTAATAAGTCCAATTAATAAGTCCAATTGTGTATGTCTCTCTTAGAGTGGAGGGAGCCAGATCAGCCAGACAAAATGATATTCTTTAAGAGCTAGGTCCTTATAGGCAGGGACTCATTGGACCAGTGGAGGAGTCAGGCTTCCAAGGTTTGGACTGGAGGCCTCAGTCTCTGATTATATGACTCTGTGTCAGAGGCAAGCAAGTGCTTTTCAACAGCAATATAGTGAGTGGCTGCTCTGAGATAATTGGAGCTCCAGACACCCACTAGTCACTAATTCTGTTCACATCTTTGTGCCTGCCAAAGGCTCCACTAAGTCTGGTCTTTATGGAAAGAGACCTCCCCAGTTATAAGTGCCCAAGGGGAAGACTTGTGGACAACAGGCTTTATATCTTCAAGGGCAACAGTCTCTTCTGGGCCACACTAGAATGAAAAAAGAAAGAAAAAATAGGAAAGGAATCTAGAACCTGAAAGGCCTTAGTCTAAAAGGGCCAAGGTCTCCCACTGCATCCTGGGTCATCTGCAGTCATCCTGGTGAATATCTGGTCACTGGACCCAGATGGCTCTGGAGGAGAAAGTGAGGCTGGTGACCTTGCATGGCCTCCCTCACTCAAATCAAAGTCAACTGCAAGTCATGTCATCATTTCCCTGATGTCATGGTCCTCTTCGAGAATGAAGGACAAAAACACAGAGAAAAAAATCTTTTACCCTCCTGGTGACTTGATATTGTATGGAGTTAGCTACATGGGATGGCTTGTGTAACTCTAAGGGTTTCCATTTGGCCTTACCCACAGTAAGATGCCTAGAGGTTGGTGGCTGTTCACTCTTTGTTTTTGAACAGGACCTTGAAAGGGCCTGATACTGCACCCATAGTGCTCCTCTTCCCTCTCTGCTCTCTGTAACTCAAGCACACACAGTGAGCTGGACATGCAACAGTTAGCTCTGGTTGGGCATCAATCAATCAATCATCGTTTATTAATTGCCTGCTCTGTGAATATTGAACAGACAGAACACAGGAGGGACATGCAACAAGGCCCCAGGAGCATTTAGCTTCCTTCTTTCCCCCTTCCCTTATCCCCCCTCTCTTCCACCCTCATGGAAACCAGTCTGGTCTGGTCAGCAAGGCACAATAACTTTCCTGGCATGGGAGACTTAAGAGGCCAGGGGGCTGGGAATTTTCAAGCTCCTAGGTAACCAGGAGCCTGCATAGAGAATGGGGGAGGGGGAGGAGGAGGAGGCAATCGGTTGCCAGGGGCAGCTTTGGCCTAGGTACCCAAGATTGGTGGAAGGGGTGGAGTATGGAAGCTGAGCCAGGGAGGCTGCAGCCAATCAGACCCCAGAAGTAGTTTTGCTCTCAGCCTATCTCATGTTGGCTGAGAAGGTTTGGATGGGGGGGGGGGGATAAGTGCATCAGAGAATCCGAGGCCAATCAGGTTCCAGAGGCAGCGCCGTCCTCAGCCTAGCCAGTGCTGCCTGCAAAAGGAGGGAGAAAGGGAGGAGAGGGGGGAGCTGTGTCTGGGAAGGCGAGACGAGACGGGAGCCAATCAGAGACCAGAGTCAGCTTTGTCTTCTTTGAGGTAGAGCATCCTCTGATTGTGGGAGGGTGGGAGAGAGAAGCTGCGCCTGGGAAGCCAGGCTCCGCTACACCTCCGAAAGGGTGCTGGTTTCTTTCTTTTTTTTCTTTCTTTTTCTTTTTTTATGTGCTCAGTAGGCTAAAGTATTGGGAAAGACAGATTAATTAGTGATCAGTGACAAAATACATTCCTGCATTTATAGACAACAGTATATTTAGATCAGCACAAAGGTGATGCTCTCAATGAAAGGGTAGCCCCCGAGCCACCCAACCAGAGAGCAAAGGAGAAAACAGTCAGAGGCATTTAGGGTTAGAGTCGAAGGCGGAGGTGGAGGCGGAGTCCAAGGCGCATTAGTGTCATAGAAATATCGTACAGCCGGGAGCAGGTAAGGCTTGTTGGTGTTAATGGTATCAATGTTGAATGGGGCGTGTAGATTGGGGGAAAAAACGTGTTAAGGAGGGTGGATTGAAAAGAAACTGTTTTTAAATCATTGTGATGCTAAGACACATGTGCAGTGCAATAAAATAAAAATGAATAATGAAAAGGAAAAAAAAATCCTTGGGAAAAAAGGGCAGGATGGGGCCTTAGAAGAATAGAGTATCAGGACTGGAACAGGTCTATTCATAGGATGTCTGGTATGTGAGATGATTTTCAAGGGGCAATGCTGGAGCCTCGATAGAGTTGAGAATGGAGAATTTCTGTGCTAGGATGGCAGTCTGGACAGCGAATGCCAGAATTCGAGAAAACGGATTATCAGACGTGGGAGGGCATAGAGAGCATAGGATGGCTGAGTTTAGAGGAAAATGGGAACCAAGAGTGCCTGGGCTGGCTGGGGCCCAGGGACTTGGAATATCAGAGGTGAGAGGGACCTGAGGGACCCCCAAAGTGGGAGATAGATTGAGGATGATTCTTGTCTGATTGTTTGATTCTTTGGGACCTTAGCATACAGAACATTAGGCCTGGAAGAAAGCACAGAGAAGAGAATGTCAGAACTGGCGTGTAGAACAAAGGATTCTGATAATTCAGAAAGCCCTTAGATCATACAATGCCTGAAGTAGGAGTGGCTCTGAGAGAAAAGGCTCTCAGAACATAGATAAATTGTCGGGCCTGGGAAGGGTCTGAAAATACATACAATTGAATATCACGTCTTGGAAGGAGTGTGTGTGTGTGTGTGTGTGTGTGTGTGTGTGTGTGTTTAATGCATGTGTTTAACATGATCAGAGGTCCAAGGTATGGGGAAAAGTAAATTTAAAAAGCAATAATGAAGTGCATGGTATGAGATGCAAGATATATTTCAATGCGGTTTATATCAACATAATGATGATTCTCTGAATTAAAACTAAGATCCCAAAACAGACAGCTGAAATAAAAAAGGGAAAATACTTTGTGTATCTGGTTCAAAAAAAAAAACCCAAAAAACCCAACAGAAAAAGTAATTCCTTGCACTGCCTAATTGATGGCTGCTATTGATGTTTCTATAATTTGTCATAACAAACAGGGAGTGTTTATAGAAACAAATGTTAAATATTTACACTATTCAAAAGGATGCCTTTTTTTTACTTTAAAATTCTTGGATTGGTAAGTCACATTTGCAATGTAATAAGGTTAAAAAAAATGAAAAGAAAAAAAAGCCTGGAATATCAAAGAAAGCTATGGCCTTAGCATACAGAATTATAGGGCCATGAAGGACCTTAGAACATTAAGTGTCTAGGCTTGAATGTACCTATCAAGGGAGAATTTTGGAGCTGGTAGAAAGCATAAAATAGAAAATTTGAGAGTTGAAGGGGCAGTCAGAGTCTCTCTGTGTCTGAACTGGGAGTGGATATAAAAGTCGGAATATCTAACCTGGGAAAGTACTTAGAATGTAGAATGTCTGAGCTTGAAGGAAATTTAGAATCAAGAATGCCTGAATTGGATGGGGCCCTAAAATTAGGAATAACAGAGTTGAGAGGAACCTTAAGACACTTTATAAAGTGAGAGATATTTAGAGCCTGAGAACACAAAGGATCAAAACCAGTGGGACCTTCAAATACAGAAAATCTGAGTTAGGAGTCATCTTAGAATCAAGAATTCCTGAGCTGGATAAGGCCCAAAACAGGACATTTCACAGGTGGGAGGGATCTCAGAACACAGATGGAGTGACATGGTCAGAGCCTGAGAACCCAGAATATTCTCAGGTAGGTGGCAAGTAGATAGATGGATTGCTGGTCCTGGGTTCAATAAGATATGACTTCCAATCTGGCCTCAGACACTTCCTAGCTGTGCAACCCTGGGCAAGTCACTTAACCACTATTTGCCTCAGTTTCCTCAGCTGTAAAATTGGGAAAATAACAGTACAGAGGTACCTCATAGGGTTGTTTTGAGGATCCAATGAGATAGCATTTGGGGGGAAAAAAACAACACAGTACTTGGCACATAGTAGTACTATATAAATGCTTATATTTTCTCTTCCCTTCTCATGCAGCCAGTGGGACCTTAGATCATAAAATGTCAGGCTTGGAAATAGCAATAGAAAGAAGAATGTCAGACGTAGAGAGGGCTTCTAGAACACAGAATTCAGGGTTAGGGAACCTGTGGCCTCGAGGCCACATGTGGCCTTCTAAGTCCTTGGGTGCAGCCTTTTGACTGAGTCCAAATTTTACAGCAGAAATCTTTTTTAATAAACATCTGTTCTGTTCTGAGAAGTTTGGATTCACGCAAAGGGCCACAGTTGAGGAACTAGAGGGCCACAGGTATTGATCTATGTCATAGATCATCAAAGAAGGGAGGGTCCTGAGAACACGAACTATCATAGCATCGAAGGAATTTTGTTGATGTACTCAGTCAGCGGTCCTGGGTATGGGGAGGGACAGATAAATTAAAAAAAATCACAAAGTGTATTTTTGGTATGAGATATAACATTTATTTCAATATGATTTCTATCAGCACGGTGGTGATGCTCTGAAATAAAACTCAGATCCTGAACCATTCAGCCAAAGGGGAAAGGCAAAGAAAGGTACAGTGTCTTATTTGGCTAACAACCAAAACAACCACAACAACAAAAGTCAAAAAATGGAATTCCACTCTGTGCCTTCATCGGCTTAGAAGGCAGTGGTTATTCCTCTTAATGATCATGAATATTGAGAATCTTTGAAAGAAAGTAAGTGGTTAAATAATCAGGATTTAAAAGGGATACCATTTGTGCTTTTAAATCATTGTAACATATGTGCAATGTGATAAATATAAATAAATAAGTGGGAAACAATCAGAATGACGACAATCACCACCACCGTGGGAGGTCGAACAAGATAAGGCCTAGCAGGGATGGGGAACCTGCAGCCTTGAGGCCACAGGTGGCCTTCTAGGTCCTTGGGTTTGGCCTTTTGATTGAGTCCAAGTTTGACAGAATAAATCCTTTTATTAAGGGGATTTGTTCAGTGAAGTTCAGATTCAGCTAAAGGGCCACACTTGAAGGCCTAGAGGGCCACATGTGGCCTTCATTAAGGGGATTTGTTCTGTGAAGTTTGGATTCAGTCAAAGGGCTGCACTTGAGGACCTAGAGGCCACATGTGGCCTCAAGGACCCAGGTTCCCCACCCTTGGTCTAGGCCCTTTATTTTTTTTAACCCATCTACCATATGGGTTTAATGATTGAGTATTCTTCCAGATTTTTAAGTTGTTTGTTTCTTTAAGGATCACTTTGTAATTTAATTTATAGAAATCTTTCGTATGCTTTGGGATACTTTCGGCATGTTGTAGTCATTTGGAATGGGATTTCTCTTTCCATTGTTACTTGGATTTTGTTACCATTCTATCGAAATGCAGTTGATTTTTCAGGGTTTATTTTGTAATCCTGCAGTCTTGCTGAAGCTACCATATGAATTCGAATCTTTGCTGATTCCCTAGGATTCTCCTAATATATCATCAGCAAATAGGGATAGTTTTATCCCATTTACCTAGCTCTATGCTTTTAATTCCTTTCTCTTTTGTTATTGCTTTTGTGAACATTTCCAGAACTATATCAAACTACAATGGTGAGAGTGAGTGTTTTTGCTTTATGCCTGTATTTATTGGAAAAAGTTGCAATGATTACATGTGATGCTGGCCTTTGCTTTAGAAAGATGCCTGTACTTTATCGAGTTTTTGGCGTAAAACAGTGTTATACTTTCTTAAAGGCTTTTTTTTTTCCTGAGATAATCATGTGGTTGTATTCCTAATGTTGAAGCATTCATGCATCCATGGTAAAAATCTACCTTGGTCATAATGTATGGTTTCTTGGACAAATCATTTGATCCACAAAATTTTGTCGAAAACTTTTGAATTGATATTAATGATATTTATCTGTAGTTTTCATTCTGTTCTTTGTCCTTTCCTGGGTTAGATATTAGGTCTACATTTGTCTCATAAAAGGATTCTGGTAGAGGACTTTCTCAATTTTGGGGACTAATTTGATTAGTATGAGTACTAATTGTTTTTTTTTTTAAATCTAATCGAATTCTCCTGTGAATCTATCTGGACCAGGAGGTTTTTTTTCCTTTGTTAGTACCATCATAGCTAGCTGTGCTTATTTTTCGGAAATTCGATATTTATTTTCTCTATCTGGCTTTCTGTTAGTTGAGTGTTTTATATTTTTGAAAGAATTGTATTTCTTTTCAGTTTTCAATTTTGTCAGCACATAACTATGCTTAATAAGTTCTGATTATTCTTTTTCTTCTGGTTTTGTTGTGATTTCACCTTGCTCAATTGCAATTTTATTGATTTGAATTTCTGCCCTTTTAAAAAATCACATTAGCTAAAGATTTATCAATTATTTTAGTCTTTTCAAAGAATCAGTTTTCAGTTTTATTTATAATTTCTGGTGATTTTTTCCAGTCTACCTATTTCTCTTCTAATTTTTAATATCTCCTTCGTGCATATTTTAGGTTTATTTATTTGTTGGCTTTCTAATTTTTTAAAATTCATATTCAGTTCATTACTCCTCTCTTTTTATGTTTTGTCAATGGATATTTGTAGAGAAGTGATTTTTCTCTTGAGTCCTTTTTTGGCTATATCCTAGAAATTTGAGTATATTGTTTATCATTATAATTTTCTTTCACCTAATTGTTTTTATGATTTCTTTTTGATGCACTTAATATTTAGTATTTCATTGCCAAATCTCCATTTGGGCCTGTTTGTGGTCCCTGAACCAACCATGTAAAGGACATATTTACTATTTCTGCCTTTTAACATTTGTTTGCAGTGTCTTCGTGCCCTAATACATGGTCAATTTTAATAAAAATTCCACATAGTGCTGAGAAATACATATAGATTAGAAGAAGTCACAAGTCTTTCAGCTTTTATTTCTCCCGCATTTTATTTTTATCTTTTCCCTTTTATTTCTCTTTTTGTTAGACTTATCCAAAACTGAGAAAGACATTGCATTCTTTTATTACTATTGTGTTTTATCCTCTATAGACTTGTAGCTCAGTTGTTTTCTTTATGAATTTGGATTCTAAGGCATTTGGAGCATATGCGTTCAATATTAACATTGGCTTGTTTTCTCTGGTTCCTTTCAGCATAATGTATTTTCCTTGGTCTTTTTGTTTTGATTTTATATATATATATATATATATATACATATGTATGCACATATATGTATGTGTATGTATATATGCATATAGCTTTGATGGAATGATTGCAATTTCTGCTTTTTTTGGATTCACTTGATGAATAATAAAATTTTTCCCGCCTCTCGTTTTTAATTCTGTGTATACGTTTGTCTTTTAAATGTGTTTCTTGTAAGCAGAGACTGCGGGGTTTGGTTTTCTTGTCCAATCTGTCACTTGTTTGTTTTATTGGATTGTTTAATCCATATTTAAAGCTATGAGATTTAGGGTTTTTCCCCCTCCATCTGGGTCTACTATTGACTTTTCTTTTTAAGTTCTGATTTTTTATCCCCCTGTGAATGTAGTATTATATCTCTTAAATTATTTTAGCTTAATTTTTTTAAGGTGGCCCTATTCCCAATGGCTCGCTACCTCTCACCCTTGACCCTACTCCATCCCCTTACCCCCCCCACCCCCTTTTTATTTACCCTTTTCTCTTTGGAGTTTTGCTTCTTAGTTCCTTTTTCTTATCTGGCTATTTCTTTCCTTATTCCCTTTTTCCCTTTCAGTTTCTCATTCATTCTTTTTTAAATTTGGTTTTCTATGTGTGTTTTTTTTCCTAGAGCAGATTTCTTTCCCTCACTCATTTCTTTGTTTAATCTTCCTTTTCTGTCTATTCTAGACTTTTCTACTTTGGTTCATGGCCCTTATACTTATTTCATTCTTTTTTATTCTCTGTATTCCTCGTGGACTAGAAATGTTGAGTTACTTATGTTTTGTTCTTTCTTCTTAACAGTTTCTGTTATTACCTTGTAAAACTTGCTCTCAGCCCTCTTTTTTTTCTCGTGTGCCTCACTTGTAGCAAAGTACCAATTCCTCAAAGTTATAAGGAAGATATTGCCCCATGATAAGATTCTTCCTATGTCCCTAATTATACAGTTTATAATTGACTTTTGCCTTCCCCTTGGTTATTCCTCCCCAGCATTTTTCTCAAAATTTCTTCCCTAGGTCCATGACTTGTCCCTCTTCTGGGTTTTTCAGTTGTCCCCAGGAGCTCTGTTTCCCTTTCTCTTTAAGCACTAAGTCTCTGCTGATAACACCCATTCTAAGTTCCCAATCTCCATTATAGAATATTTTTTTCCACTCATAGCAGCATTCATCAGTGAAACCCCCTTCCACCACTGAGATGACATTTGCCCGTCTTTCCTTCCGCCCTTTGCAATCCATCCCTTTGCCT
Source organism: Phalanger gymnotis (assembly GCA_028646595.1). Classification (NCBI taxonomy): domain Eukaryota; kingdom Metazoa; phylum Chordata; class Mammalia; order Diprotodontia; family Phalangeridae; genus Phalanger; species Phalanger gymnotis. The sequence continues at coordinate 46,501,776 of CM053628.1, forward strand.
CCTATCTCATTTTCATGTAGACTCTTTTCTTCCTGGGAAACTACAGGAGCGACTTTCCCTTCATTATTAACCCTTGACTCGATTAGGGTGTATCACATATTGTCTTCAGAGTTCTTTCTATGCACTCTCATTTTGAAGCCTAGTTTTACAAAATACCATTGATCCACCTGTCAGTGGATAGGTATAGGTGTAAGGTTCAGTCCATGATGTTTTAGGCCTGTTTCTCTACCATCACCTTAATTTGATTTTTGCTTTTATTCCTGTCTCCTTGGATACATTAAGAAAGAAGTCTTAATGATCTCTCTGTTGCTTTGTCATTGTTGTCATTTTATTGTTGCTGTATTACTGTACCTTTCTTGTATTTCTGTTATCTGGCATATTTGTGAAGCAATCATTCTCTTCAGGTCTGCTTTTCTTTCTAAGAATGTTTCAATCACCTCTTTATTATTGAATTCTTGTCTTTTTTCTTTGATGGTTATGCACTTATTTGTAGGGCGATGCTACCTTGGATGGTATCTCAAATTGTGTTGCTGTTCGAAACACATCACTCTGTTCCCTCCTGTACTTTCTAGTGAACAGTCTTGTGTTATTTGAATTTCTTTTCCTTTGTATTTGAAGGGCTTTCTCCTGGTCATTTGCAAAATGTATTATTTCTATGTGGATTTGTTAAACTTAAGCATAATGAACAAGGGATAACACCAAAGGTCAGACCTAGAGCATCCTCAAAACTTCCATATGCTGTAGCTGGAAGGGCTCTGAGAAGAAAAATCATATGCTCTGGAAGGGGCCTTAGAATGCAAATCATCATAAATGGAAAGGATTTGTTTTCATATATATTTTATTGGGCTAAGATATTGACAACTTCTAATCAATTTAAAAAGCAAGAAGAAAATAGATTTTTCATATGAGATCAATAATTTATTCCAATTTAATATATATTAGCCCAGTGGTATTACTTAAAACAATCTCGCATCCTTAATCACCCAGCTGAAAAGGGTATGGTGAAAGTATTGTCTATTTTTTGTCTAATCAATCTACTCTATTGCCCCTCCCCCAAACCAAACCACTAATGCAGTTCCTTCTTTTTTAAAGACAGTCATTGATATTACTGTTAATGTTAATGAATATGCCATATTTTTGGCCTCAAAAAAGGTGTTACATACAGAGAAGTTATAAGGGAAAAGCCTTGCATTTTGAAATTATTCAATCAGTAAAACACATTTGTTTTGCAATAATAATCCAGTAAACCTAAAACCGGGGAAAACATAGGAACATAGGAAGATGTTTCCTTAGAACCCAAAATGTGGTGTTTTGGAAGGTCCTTACAATGCTGAATGACTGGCCTTCTATGTACCATTCAAGAGGGAAAATTGGAGGTGTCTGAGAGCTTAGAATACAGAATTTCCCAGTTAAGAGGTAAATTTTTGCCTCTGAATATTCCCATTTTTTTTAAGTGGAAATAGAAGCCAGAATATTAGAAAGCCTTTAGAACACACAGTGCCAGAGATCATAGTGGCCTTTAGAGAATGTCAGAGTTGGGAGTGCCATGAGATGGTAGATCTTCAGTTCTGAAACACAGAACAGTTTTTGCTGGGAGGGAGGTTGCTTGGTTATGTGCTCAGTGGGCCAAAGTATGGGGAGGAACCAGATAATTAAAAAAAAAAAACAAGAAGCCATTGTATTTTGGGAAGAGTTTAATCATTCATCTCAATATATTTTATATCAACACAGAGGTGATGCTTTGAGTGAAAACCCAGGTCTTCAAACAACCTGACCATCGCAGAAGGTGCCAGGACAGTGTCTCATTTGCCTGAAAACAAAAAGGAAAAAAAGTAAGAAAATAAAATCTTGTAGCAACTGCTGTCCCTTCATCAGGTAAGACAGGTATTGATATTCCATAAGGAAAAAAGCCAGAAAACAGAAGCTTTTAATAGCTTACAGTTCCTCCTTCTGGTAAGACTGGCATTAGTATTGATTATGCTCTTAATGATAATGATTGTGGAGTATTTAGGGTAAAGGGTAGGTGTTAACTCCTAGGAAATAAAAGGAACAGGTTGTGTACTCTGTAGTCATTATAATCATAAGACAGAAGGGAAATTTACTGAATTCAATAGAAATGAAAAAGTTAAAGGAATAAAAGGGCCCTTTTAGGTGTTAGGAAGTTGTGGCCTGAGAAACTAGAACTCCAGATTTGGAAGTGTCCTTAGAACCCAGCATGTCTGGGCTTAACGATGATTTGGGGGGAAGAATCTTGGAGGTAGCAGAGAACATAGAAAATGGACTTCCTGTGCTAGAGTGGAAGTCATGGCTCTGACTGTCAGAACTTGGATTGGACAGAAAAGCAGAATATTTGATCTGGGAAGACACTTAGAACTGAGAATGTCAGAGCTTGAAGGAAATTTCAAATTCAGAATCCAGAGCTGGATGAGGCAGTAGAAGCTGGAATGTTAGTGCTGGGAGGGACTAGATCAAAGAGACTGGGAGATATTCAGAGGCCAAGAATGGAAATTGTCAGAATAGTGGGATTTCAGGACACAGAATGTCCGAATTGGGAGTGGCCATGGAGAAAACAATGAGAAAGGTCAGAGAGTACTTAAAAAGATATAAGAGCAGACAGAGCCCTTAGAACAGAAAAGGACAGAATTCGCATGGCCTACAAACTAGATTGGGGAGCAGCCAGGGAGAAGAGAATGAGAGAGTTGGGGGGGCACTTGGAAGAAGGGTTATCAGAAGGAGAAGAGCCCTTAAGATACAAAAGATTGGACTTATAATGTCCAAAAAGCTTCCATATGCCATAGCAAGGAGAGCTTTGAAAAATTAAGCCATCTACTCTAGAAAGGGCCTTAGAATGGAAAATATCATAAATGTTAAGGATTTATATTTATATGTATTCTTAATGGGCCAAAATATTGGCCAGTTCTAGTTAATTTTAAAATAAGAAGAAAAGTTATTTTTAGGATAAGATCATTTATTTCAATTTAATATATTTTACCTCAGATATGGTGAAAGTACTCTCTATTTTTTGACTAGCCAAAAAATCCTGAAAAAAACTTCAAACATCTGCGCACCAAAACAAAAGCAATTCCATGTAGTTCCTTCTTTGGTGAAGACTGCTTTCGATGTTACTATTAATAATAATGAATCTAGCAAATTTTTGGCTATGAAAAGGTGCTACATAAAGAGAACTTATAAGGGAGAACTTTCTGGGGTGAATCATTATGTCAGTAAGACACATGAGAATTGTAATAAAAATCCAATAAAACAAAAATTGGGGGAAAAGCTTAATGGCTTTAGAACCAAAAATGTCTTATCTATGAAGGCCCATAGCATGGTGAATGTCTGGCCTTCCAGGTATCAAGGGGGAAAGTTGGAGGTGGCTGAGAGCTTATGAATAATAGTCCAATAAAAAAAACCTTTTAAAAACCCTTGTAAATGAAAGGCGGGTGTTCCTTTAGATCCCAAAATGTCTTATCTTGGAAGGTCCTTAGAACATTGAATGTCCGGGCTTCCATGTACTATTCAAAGAGAAAATTGGAGGTGGCTGAGAGCTTAGAATACAGAATTTCCCAGCTAGGAGGTTAATCCTGCCTTTGACTGTTCAAATTTAGAGTGTGAAATGAAGTCAGAATATTACTACAATTAGATGAGGTTGTAGTAGAATGTTAGTGTTGGCAGGCAATTCATGAGTGGGAGGTGTTCAGGGACTGAGAATGGGAGTTGGCAGAAGCAGGAGGATTATAGCATAGAAGAATTAAGCCTTGGGAGATGTCTTGGGAGAAGAGAATGAGAGAGGTAGGAGAGTGCTTAGAACAAGAGATATCAGAGAGACGAGAGCCCGTAGAACACAAAATGTCAAATCCTGGCGTCCTAAAACCACCATATGTGATAGTCAGGAGGACTCTATGAACAAAAATCATCAGACCTGGAAGAGGCCTCAGAATGGAAAATCTCATAAATGGCAAGGATTGCTTTTCATATATATTCTTAGTCTGTTCAAATATTGACCATTTCTAAGTAATTGAAAAGAACTCAAGAAGAAATTAAATTTTTCATATGAGATCATTCATTTATTCCAATTTAATATGTATTAGCTCAGTGGTGATACTTTAAAAGGAAAGCTCACATCTTCAACTAAACAGTGTATGGTGAAAGTACTGTCCATTTTGTAGGTTGCCAAAAATGACCCTGAAAAGCCTAAAACACCTGCACTGCAAAACAGATGCAGCTCCCTGTATTTCTTTCTTTGGTGAAGATGGCTATCGATATTATTATTAATAATAATGAATATCAAGTAATTCTGGCCACCAAACAAGGTGTTATGTGCAAAGGGCTTGTAAAAAGAATACTGATGTTTCCAAAGCATCATATCAGTAAGACACATATGCATTGTACTAATAGTAGTAGTAATAATAATAAAACCCTCATAGATCACAAGAGGGCCTTAGTATCTTGTAAGGTCCTTATAATACTGAATGTCAGACTTTCCAGGTATCATTCAAAGGGCAAAGTTGGAGGTGACTGAGAACTTAGAATACAGAATTTCTTGCCAAGGCACTAAGTCCCTCCTCTAGATGTTCCGGTTTTGAGTGGAAAGCGAAGACAGAATATTAAATCAGGAAATGCAGTTAGAACCTAGAACAAAAAAAAAAGAACCTAGAATGTCTGAGAATGAAGGGAATTTCAAACCCAGGATCCTTGACTGAATAAGTCTGTAGAAGCTGGAATGTCAATGTTTAGAGGGCTAGAATAGAAGGGAGATGTTATTACGCTGATAATGGAAATTGTCAGAAGCAAGAAGATTTTAGCACACAGGATGTCAAGTGTTGGAGTAGCCATGGAGAAGAGGCTGTTTATTTTTTTGGCTGGCCAAAAAACTCCCCTAAAACCTCCAGACCTGCACACCAAAACAAATGCCATCCCTAGAATTCCTTCTTTGGCCAATGGCTATTGATATTATTATTAAAGATAATGAATGTAGAGTATTTTTGGACAAGAAAAGACTTATGTTTTGAAATCAGCTTATCAGTAAGACCTATGTACATTGTAATAATAACCCAATTAATAAAAAATTGAAAATATAAACTTTATACATCATATGTGGTTTTAGAACCAAAAATGTCATATCTTGGAAGGTTCTTAGAACACTGAATTTCTAGGTTTCCAGGTATGATTCACTGGGAAAGTTGGGAGTTACTTAAGGCTTAAAATTCAGAATTTCGTAATGAGGAATTAAATCTTGCCTCTGAATGTCCCACTTTGGACTGGAAAGTTAAATTAGGATGTCAGATCTCGGAAGGCATTCAGGACTTAGAATATCTTGAGCTTGAAGGAAATTTAGATTCCAGAATCTTGATCTGAATGAGGTTGTAGGAGCTAGAATTTCATTTTTGGTAGGGATCAGAACAGAGAAAGTGGGAAATGTTCAGGGGCTGAGAATGGAAATTTTCTGAATTAGTAGGATTGTAGCACACTGAATGTTATGTTTAGGGATTGTCATGGAGAGAGGGGGAGACAGAGAGAGAGATAGAGAGACAGAGACAGAGAGACAGAGAGAAGGAGGAGGAGGATTTAGAAGCAAGGATATTAGAGGGAAGAAAATCCCTATTGACACAAAAGGTCAAATCTTGGAATATGCTAAAAAAAATCTCCCTGTGTAATAGCTGGGAGTACTCTGAGAACATGAATCATGAGCTCTGGAAGAAGTCTTAGAATGGAAAATCTCATAAATGGCAAGAATTTATATAGGCACATACACACATACACATGTTCTTAGTGGGCCAAAATATAGACCAATTCTAGTTAATGTAAAAAACAAGAGCAAAGTAGATTTTTGTAGGACATTAATAAGTCCAACTTAATATAAATTAGCCCAGTAGTGACACTTAAAAAAAGGCTAACCAAAAAGGTATGGTGTAAGTAATGCCTTTTTTTTGGCTTGCCAAAAAAAGAAATCCCCAAACCAAAATCACTTGCATACCAAAACAAATGCATTTCATGTGGTTCCTTTTTGGTTAAAGATTGTGATCAATATTACTATTAATAATGATGAATATTAAGTATTTTCAACCATAGCAAAAGAGGCATTATATACAGAAGACTTGCAAGGGATAAGACTTCTGTTTCAAAATAATTTTATTTAAGAGTACAGAATTTCCTACCTAGCTGGTAAGTCTCCTCTAAATGTCTCAATTTCAATTGGAAAATGAATCCAGAATTTTATATCAGGGATGGAAGTTAGAGTCTAGAATGTGTGAACTTGAAGGAAATATCGAATCCAGAATCCTGAGTTGGATGAGGCTTTATTGGTTGGAATGTCAGTGCTGGGAGGGACTGGATCAGAGAGAGAAGGAGATATTCAGGGGCTAAGAAGGGAAATAGAGAATTGGAGTATCCTAAAAACTATCTCAGGTGATAGCTGAAAAGGGTCTGGCAACAGAAATCCTCGAAATATATATAGCAAGGATTTGTTTTCATATATATTCTTAGTGGGCTAAAACATTGGCCAGTTACAGTTAATTTTTTTTAAAAAATGAAAAGGTAGAGCTTTCTTATGAGATTAATATTTTCCAATTTAATATAGCTTAGCCCACTGTTGATGCTTTAAAAATAATCTCATATCCTCAACCATACAGCCAAAAGAGTATGGTAAAAGTGCTTTTCATTTTTTTGAGTTCCAATAAAACTCCAAAGACACATTAAAACAATACAATTCATGCATTTTTCATTAAAAAAGACTGCTCTTGATTTTCATAATAATAAGTAGTATAATACACTTTTGGAGAAAAATAAGGTGTTATATTCATAGCACTTATAATTTATAAATCGTTAGCTCTGGAATACAAAATATTGTTACTGAGAAGAAGGTTGCTTGGTTAGGTGCTCAGTGGGCCAAAGTATGGGGAAGAGCCAGATAATTTTAAAAAAAACAAGAAGCCATTGTATTTCGGGGATGAGTTTAATCATTCATGTCAGTATATTTTCTATACAGAATTGATGCTTTGAATGAAAATTGAGGGCTTCAAAAACCCACCCACACAATCTTGCAAAGTGCCATTAACCTGAAAACAGTAAGAAAAAAAGGAAAGGAAACACTTGTAGCAGTTTGCAGTCTCTTCATCAGGTAAGACAGGTATTGATGTTGCTCTAAGTGATAATGATTGTGGAGTATTTTTGGACAAAAATTAAGTCTTAAGTGATTAGAATTAACAAGAACACAATTTGTGCTTTGGAGTCATTGTAATGATTAGAGGAAAGTTACTGAAATCAATAGAATTGAAAAAGCTAAAGAAATAAAAAGGGCTTTTTTAGGTCCTAGGAAGTTGTGGCCTGAGAAACTAGAACTCTAGGCTTGGAAATGGCCTTAGAATCTAGCATGTCTGGCCTTCAAGACGATCTTCGAGGAAGAATATTGGAGGTCTCAGGGAACATAGAATACAAACTTTCCAAGCTAGGAAGGAAGATGTGGCTCTAAATGTCAGAACTTGGATTGGACAGAGAAGCCACAATATCAAATGTGGGAGGATTTGAGAACTGAGAATGTCTGAACATGAGGGAAATAGCAAACCCAGAATCCTGAAATGGAGAACATTGAAGCTGCAATGTCATAGTTAGGAGGGACTTTGGAAGAAAGAAAGTGGGAGAAGTTCAAGACCTGAGAATGGAAATTAGCAGAAGTGGGATTTTAACACATTGAAGAATGGCCTGGGAGTAGCCATGGAGGAGAAAATGAGAGAGGGAGGAGAGCCCTTAGCAGAAGGGATACTAGAGCAAAGGGAAACTATGGGACAAAAAAGATCAGAACTTGGGGTATCTGAAAAAATTCCATATGTGATAGATAGCAGGGGACAGGGTTCCAAGCACATAAATAGTCAGTCCCGGAAGGAACTTAGAATGGAAAATACAATTAATGGGAATGACTTATTTAAATATATACTTGTAGTGGCAAAAACAAATCAGCCAGTTTGAGTTAATTTAAAAAAAAAACAAGAAAGTCGACTTTTCCTATGAAATCAATAATTTATTGTAATTTATTATAGATTAGCCCAGTGGTGATGCTTTAAAAAAAATCTCACATCACTGACTTTTTTTGGCTACTCACCCTGGCCCTGAACCCCAAACACCAGCACACAGAAATATAATTCCATGTACTTCCTTCTTTGGTAAAGACTGATATTGTTGTTACTATTAATTATAATGAATATAGAGTCTTTTTGGCCACAAAACATGATGAAGAATAATTAAAAAGAATTAAAAGGGACTTGACTTATGTTTCAAAATCATTATGTCCCTAAGCCCCACATATACTGTAATAAAAATCCAACCAATAAAAATATCAGAAAAAACCCTCATAAATCATAGGAGGGTACAGTCTTTGAACAGAAAGTTCTAAGTTGGGAAGGTCATAATATTCCAATTTTTAAAATAACCTTATATATATATACACACATATATGCCTCTTATAGATCACAATAGGTTGTTTCTTTTGATCCCAAAATGTCATTTCTTGGAAGGTCCTTAGAACAATGAACGTCTGGGCTTCCTGTTAACGTTCAGTGGGGGGACTTGGCTAGGCAATTAAGTCCCACCTTTAAATGTTTCAATACAGAGTGAGAAGTGAAACCAGAACTCTAGAGCTTGAAGGAAATTTCTAATCCAGAATCCAGGGCTAGATGAAGCTATAGAAGCTGGAATGTCAGTGTTGGGGCGGGGGTACGGGACTAGAACAGAGAGAGGGGGAGATGTTCAGAGGCTGACAATGGAAATTGTCAGAACAATAAGATTTTTGTACAGAGAATGCCAGGCCTGGGAGGAGCCATGAGGAAGAAAATGAAAGATGTAGAAGAGTATTTAGAACAATGGATCAAGGAGGGAACACAAAATGTCTGACCTGGAGTGTCCTCAAAACTTCCATATACCATAGATGTGATGGCCCTGAGAACATAACTCATTTGCTGCAGAATAGGCCTTCGAATGCAAAATGTCATCAATTTCAAGGATTAATTTAAAATATATTCTTATTGGGCAAAAATATTTGCCAGTTCTAGGTTAATTTTAAAAAAAGAGTATTTAGCTTTTCTGTAGGAGACTAATCATTTAATTTATACCATATGCTGGTAAAGCATTAAAAAAAATGATCCCACGTGCTTGACCACACAACCAAAAGGGTTTGGTGAAAGTACTGACTATTTTTTGGCTAGCTCAAAAATCCCCCGACAACCTAATATACCGCACACCAAAACAAACATGATTTCATATAGTTTCTTCTTTGGTAAATACTGCTATTGATATTACTATTAATGATAATGTATATTGAATAATGATAATGAATATAAAGTATTTTGGCCCCAATCCTAGGCGTCATATCCTAAAGATTGACAAGGGATACAATTAATGTTTCAAAATCATCATATTAATAAGATTTATAATCGCAATAATAATGTACATTGTAATAATAATGCTTTAAAGATACAAAATAAAAACCGTTTAGATCATAGGACACTGTTTCTTTAGAATAAAAAATGTTACGCTTTGGAAAGACCTCAAAACACTGAATGTCTGGGTTTCCAGTTACCATTCAAGGCGCAAAGTTGGAGGTGACTGAGATCTTAGAATATAGAATTTCCTAGAGAGAAGATAAATCTTTCCACTGATTGTCCTAATTTGGAGTGGAAAGAGAAACAAAAACATTAGATCAGTGAGGGCACCTAGAACCTAGAATCTCTCAGCTCGAAGGCAATTTCGAATTCAGAATCTTGAGCTAGATCAGGCTGTAGAGGCTGGAATGTCAGTGTTGGGAGAACTAGAACAGAGAGAAGGGGAGATGTTCAGTCTGAAGACAAAGATTGCCAGAAAGAGTTGGTTTTTACCATAAAGAATGTCAGGCCTTGGATTAGCGATGGAGAAGAGAATGAGAGATTTAGAAAAGTATTTAGAACAAGGCATATCAAATCAGGGAGAGGAAACAAAAGGTCAGACCAGGAGCGGCCTAAAAATGTCTGTATGCTATAGCTGGCAAGGTTCTGAGAACATTAATCGAATGGTCAGGAAGGGGTCTTAGAACTGAAAATATCATAAATGGCAAGGATTTCTTTTCATATATGCTTTTAGAAGGCCAAAATATTGGCCAGTTCTCAGTAAGTTAAAAAACAATAAGAAGATGGATTTTTCACATGAGATCAGTCATTTATTCCAATTTAACTTATATTATATAGTATTGAAACTTTATTAATCCTAGCAGTGTGTTTATCTCCAAAAATGTCATGTCTTTGAAGGTCCTTAAAACACTGACTGTTTGGCCTTCTACATACCATTTAAGGGAGAAAGTTGGAGGTAGCCAATAGCTGAGAAGACAGAATTTCCTACCTTAGGAGAAATCTAGCTTTAGAATGTCCTAATTTGGAGTGGAATGTGAAGCCAGAAAAATAAATCCCAGAAGAGAGCACTTAGAACCTAGAATGTCTGAGATGAAAAGAATTTTGAATGGAGAATCCTAAACTGGATAAGGTTATAGAAGCTGGAATGGCAGGGTTGGGACAGACTGAGAAGATGGAGAATGGAATTTGTCAGAAACAGTGGGATTTTTGCATCCAGAATGTCAGGACTGGGAGTCACCAAGGGGAGAATAGTATGACAATCAGGAGAGCACTTAGGAGAACGAATATCAGAGCTAGGAAAGCCTCGAGAACATGAAAGGTCAGATTTTGAAATGTCCTGAAAACCACCATATGTGATAGCTTGGAGCGGTCTGAGAATATAAATCATGTTCTCTTGAAAAGGTTTCTGAGTGGAAAACCTCACAAATGATGAGGATTTCTATGTGTATATGTTCTTAGTGGGCCCAAATATTGGCTAGTTCTAGGTAATTTAAAAAACAAGAAGTAAGTAGGTTTTTTGTATAACATAAATAATTTGTTTGAATTCATAGCTCAGTGGTGATAGTTTTTTTTAAAAGAATTCTCATATTCTCAACCCCGAAGCCACAAGTTTATGGTGAAAATGCTATTTCTTTGTTACCCCCAAAATCCCATAAAACCCCAAATTTATGCACATCGAAACAAATTCAATTCCATGTATTTCCTTCTTTGATAAAGACTGATAGTGATACAATTATTCATGATATTGAATGTAGACATTTTTGGCCACAAAAATAAGGTGTTAGGTACTGAGGACTTAGAAGAGAGAAGACTTATTTATGTCTTGAAATATTGATATCAGTAATTTGAAAACATTATATCAATAATTTCATATGCATTGTAATAATAATACTATAAATTTCAAAAAAAAAACCCTGAAAGACACCCCTCACTGTAGATCACAGCAGGGTTATGGTCTTAGGACCAAAAGTGTCAGAGCTGGGAAGATCCTTGGAACACTGGATGTCTGGTCTTCCTGGTACCATTCAAAGTTGGAAGTGACTGATAACTCAGAATACAGAATTTCCCAGTAAAGAGATGAGTCTCCCTTTGCAAGTCCCAATTTGGGTTGGAAAGTGAAGTCGAAATATTAGATTAAGGAATCCATGTAGAACCTAGAATATCTGAGCTTGAAGGAAATTTTGAATCCAGAATCCTGATCTGGATGAAGTTGTAGGAGCTAGAATGTCAGTGTTGGGAGGGACTAGAACACAGAGAATGGGAGATGTTCTTGGGGTGAGAATAGAAATTGTCAGAAGCAGTGGGATTTTTAGCACCCAGGATGTCCGGCTTGGCAGTAACCATGGAGAAGGGAATGAGAGAGTTAAGAGAGAACTTAGAAGAATGGATATCAGAGGGATGAGAGTACCTAGAACACAAAAGGTAAGTCCTGGAATATCCTAAAAGCTTTCATATGTCATTGCTTGGAGATCACCGAGCACATAAATCAAGTCTCTAATAGACCTTAGGGTAGAAAATATCATAAATGGCAAAGATTGAAATGCTCATATATATTCTTAGTGAGCCATAATATTGGCTACTTTTAGGTAAATTAAAAAAAAATGAAGAAAGTTTTTTAATGAAATCAGTCATCATTTATTTCAGTTTAATTTATATCAAACAGTTGTGAAGATTAAAAAAAAACAAACCTCACTCTTTGTATGATGAAAATATTGACTACTCTTTGGCTAGCTAAAAAAAACAAACAAATCCAAAACACAAGGACATTGAAACAAATGTAATTCTATGTATTTCTTTTTTTGGTAGAGACTGCCATTGATTTTACTATGAAGATAATGAATATAGAGTCTTTTTGTCTACAAAAGAAGGTCTTACATAAAGAGCATTTATAGTGAACACAGCTTATATTTTGAAATCACTGTATCAGTAAGACCTAGGTGCATTGTAATAATGATCCAATCAATAAAAAGGTGGAAAAAAACCCTTGTAAATCATAGGAGGGTGTTACCTTAGCACAAAAAGTGTTCTACTTAGAAAGGTCATAATAATAAAAAAACTTAAAGAAAAAAATCTTAGTGTTCATAAGAAGTTATTTTTTGGATCCTAGAATGTCATACTTTGGAAGGTCTTTAGAAGAATGAATCTGGCCTTTCAGGTATCATTCAAGGTGAAAGGTTGGAGGTGGTTCAGAGCTTAGAATCTAGAACTTGCTAGTGAGGCAGGAAGGCGTGCCTCTAAATGTCCCAATTTGAAGTGGGAAGTAAAGTCAGAATTTTAGAACAGGAGGGTATTTAGGATGTCTGAGCAAGAAGGAAATTTTGAATCCAGAAACCATAACTGGATGAGCTTGTAGAATCTGGAATGTCAGTGTTGGGAGGGACTAGAACAGAGAGAGTGGGAAATGTCGAGTGGCTGAGAATGGAAAGTGCCAGAACAGTGGGATTTTGGCCCATAGAATATCAGGCCAGGGAGCAGCTGCAGAGGAGGGAATGAGACAGTTAGTGGAGTATTTAGAAGAGACAACAGAGCAAAAAGAGCTCTTGGAACACAAAAGGTCAGAATTTGGAGTGTCACATATGTGATAGCGGGCAGGACTCTGAGAACAAAAATAAGCCCTAGAGAGAGCTTATAACAGAAAATACCATAAATGGCAACTATTTATTTAAATATATACTCTTATTTGCCAAATATATTGGCCTGTTCTTGGTAATTTAAAAAACAAGGTAGATTTTTCATATGAGGTCATTTATTTATTCTAATATAATTTATATTATCCATCTGTGATGCTTAAAAAAAACAACAACCCCTTACATCTTCATCCACACTGCCAAAAGGGTTTGGTGAGAGTACTGTCTATTTTTTGTCTAGCCCAAAAATCCCCAAGGAACCATAAAAATCTGCTCACAGAAACAAATGGGGTACCCTGCAGGTCCTTCTTTTGTAAAAGTTGCTATTGATAATGAATGTCAAGTAGTTTTGGACAAAAAACCAAGCTGTTACCTCCTAAGGAATCATAAGAGACAATGACTTATGGTTTGAAATCAATATATTGGTAAGGCCTATGTGCATTGTAATAATCTAATTAATAAAGAATAAGCTTTCTAGATAATAAGATGATATGACTTTAGAACCAAAACTGTCATATCTTGGAAGGCTTTTAGAACACTGAATATCTGGGCTTCCAAGTACCATTAAAGGTGGAATGTTGGAAGTCATTGAGAGTTTAGGATGTAGAATCTCTTAGCTCAAGGGTGGAGAACTTGCAACATCGAGGCCACATGTGGTCTCCAGACCACAGGTTCCCTACCCCTAATCAAGCTAGAAGTTAAATCCTGCCTCTGCATGTACCCATCTGGACTGGAAAATGAAGCCAAAATATAAGATCACAGAGGCCACTCAGAACCTAAGATGTATAAGCTTTAAGGAAATTTCTGATCTAGAATCCTGAGTTGGATGAGGCTGTAGAAGCTGGAATGTCAGTGTTTGGAGAGATTAGAACAGAGAAAAGGGGAGATTTTCAAGGGCTGAGAATAGAAATTGTCAGAAGCAGGAGGATTTTACCACATAGAGTGGTAGGTCTAGGAGTAGCCATGGAGAAAAGAATGTGATGTAGCAGAGTCCTTAGAAGAAAGGCTAGCAGAACAAGAACACACAGAACACAAAAGGTTAGATTGTGGAATGTCCTAAAACCCACCATATTTGATGGCTTGGAGAGTCCTGAGAACACATAAATCCTGTGTTCTGGAAGGGGCCTTTAAACGAAAAATCTCACAAATGGTGGATTTATTTTCATATATATTCTTAGTCCAAATTTTGTTCAGTTCTAGGTAATAAAATATAAAAAATGTAGATTTTTCATATGAGATCAATCACTTATTCCATTTTAATTCATAGGATGCATTAGTGATGCTTTAAAAAACCAAAACACATCTCACATCCTCAACCACAATGCCAAAAGGGTATGGCTAGTATACTGTCTAGTTTTTGGCTAGCCAATAAAAAAACCAAAACCCCCACTAAAAACTGCCTTGAAACAAATGCAATTCCATGCAATCTTTTCTTTGGTAAAGAATGCTGTTGATAATCCTATTAATGATAATGGACCTAGAGTACTTTTGGACCAAAAAACTGTGTAACATTCCAAATACTTAGAAGGGACCTGACTTCTGGTTTGAAATTGGTATATCTGTTAGACCCATGTGCATTGTAATAATAATCCAATTAACAACAAAAAATGAAATACCTTATAGAAGGAGGGTGTATCCTTGGAACCAAAATTATCAGGTCTTGTAGGGTCCTTAGAAACTGAATTTCTATGCTTCCAGGTACCTTTCAAGGAGGTATGTTCAAAGTGGCCTAGAATGTTTACCATACAGAATTTCCTTGCTAAGAGGCAAGTCCCTTCTCAGAATGTACCTCTTTTAAGTGGAAAGTGAAGCTAGAGTATTAGATTGGGAAGGGTACACAGGATTTAGAATGTCTGAACTTGAAGGAAATTTCAAATGCAGAATCCAGAGCTGGATGAGGCTGTAGAAGCTGAGATGTCAGTGTTGGGTGGGACTAGATCAGAGAGACTGCGAGATGTTCTGAGGCCGAGAATGCAAATTGTCAAAATGGTGGGATTTTAGGACTCAGAATATCAGGCCTGGGAGGAGTCATGGGGAAGAGAATGAGAAAAGTCAGAGAACACTTAATAGAAGGGTTGGCAGAGCGAGGAGAGCCCTGAGAACTTAACGTATCATAAATAGGAGTGTCCTCAGTACCATATTATATGTGTGCTGGGAGGGCTCTGAGAAGAGAAATTGTCAACTCTTCAGGGTCTCTAGAATGAAAAAGAACATAAATTAAAAGGTTTTATTTTATCATATATTCTTAGTGGGACAAAATATTGGCCAGTTCTAATCAATTAAAATGTTTTGGCATGAGATTAATCTTTTTTTCTAATTTAATTTATATTAGTCACATGGTGATAATTTAAAAAAAAATCCAACCTACTGAACCACATCACCAAAAGGTTATGGTGAAAATTGTGTTTGTCCACTGGTTAGCATTAAAAACCTGAGGTAAAAAAAACCAAACAAATGAACAAAAAAACCCTGCTTAGCAAAACAAATGTAATTCCATGCAGTTCCTTCTTTGATAAAGATTGTTATTATTTTATTTTTGAAAAACTGGTCTTTTGGACAAAAGAACAAGGTGTTCCATACTGAAAATTTCAAAGGAGCACCATTTACAATTCAAAATCATTATCTTGGCAAGACACATATGCACTGTAGTAATATCAAATAAATTAAATATTGAAAAAACTCTTTAGCAGGTGGAGCCCTAGAACAAAATATGTTTGAGCTAGAAAGGTCCTTGGAATCTTGAATGCTATGGAGTATTTTGTGTTACCTTTCAGTGGGGAATACTGGGAATACTAGAATACTAAATTTACTAGCTAGGAGGTAAGTCTCTCCACTGAGTGTCCTAATTTGGAATAGAAAGTTGAAGTCCAAATGTTAGATTGGGGATGGAAGGGAAAACCTAGAATATCTTAGCTGGAAATGCATTTCTAATGCGGAATCCTGAACTGGATGAGGTTGTAGAAGCAGAAATGTCATTGTTGGGAGGGACTAGAATAGAGAGAATTGGAGAAGTTCATGGGCAAAGAATGGAAATTGTCAGAAACAGTGGGAATTTAAGATAAAGAATGTCAGGCTTTGGAGTAGCCCGGGAGAAGACAAAGAGTTAGGAAAGCCATTAGAAAAAGGGCTATCCAATTTGGAATTATGCCCAAAGGGCATACCATGCCTGCCCTTTAACCAAACAATACCACTACTAGATCTGTATCCCAAAGAGATTAAGAAAAACAAAAAGGAAAAGAATTTATTTGTAGAAAAAAAATTACAGTATCTCTTTTAATGGTGGCAAAGAACTGGAAATTGAGGGGATGTCTATCAATTGGGGAATGGCTGAACAAGTCACTGTATATGATTATGATGGAATATTATTGGGCTACAAGAATTGATGATGAGCAGTATGCTCTCAGAAAAACCAGGAAAGACTTACATGAACTGATGCATAGTGAAATAGAACATTGTACACAGTAACAGCAATTGTGTGGTGATCAACTATGACAGACTTAGCTATTCTCAGTGATTTAATGATCCAAGGCAATTCTGAAGGACTTATAATGAAAAAATATTATCCGCCTCCAGAGAATGAACTGATGGAATTTAAATGCATATTGAAGTGTACTTTTTCTTTATTTTCCTTTTTTTGTTTGTGTTTTCTTTCACAACGTGACTAACATGGAAATATGTTTTGCACAACTGCACATGTATAACTTATACCAAATTGCTTGCCTTCTCAATGAAGGGGGAGGGAGAAAATTTGGAACCTTGAAATTTTAAAAAATGAATGCTAAAATTGTTTTTACAAGTAATTGGGGAAAAATAAATATAAAATTAAAAAAGAAAGAAAAAGGGCTATCAGAGTGAGGAAAGTCCTTAGCATACAAAAGGTCAGATCTTGAAGGATCCTAAAAACCACCCTCTATGATAGCTGGAAGGAGTTTGAGAACATGAATCATCTACTCCAAAACGGGCCTTAGAATGGAAAATCTTATAAATGGCTAGGAAATACATACATGCATACATACATATACACATACTCTTAATGGGCCAAAATAGCAGCCAATTCTAGTTAATTTTTTTAAAAAAATAAGAAAGTAGATTTTTCATATGACATTAATAATTTGCTCCAATTTAATATATATTATCCTAGTGGTGATACTTAAAAAAATCCCCAAGTCCCTCACAGCTTTCCCCACAGAGCCAAAAGTTTATAGTGCAAATGCCATCTATTTTTGGCTCTCTAAAGAAACCTGAAACAATTCCAAAAACCTATACATCAAGAGAAATGCAATTCCATGGAATTCCTTCATTGCTAAAGACTACTATTGCCAGTATTATTAATGATAATGAATATAGAGTACTTTTGGCCAAAAAACAAGGATTTACAATAGAAAGAACTGATAATGGAGAATACTTATATTTCAAAATCATTATATCAGAAACATGTGTATTGTAATAATAATATAACAAATTAAAACTGAAAAAACCTTTACAGATCAGAGGAGGGTACAGACTTAGAACTAAAAATGTCAGAGCTGGAAAGGTCCTTATGACACTGAATATCTGGCCTTCCAGACACCATTCAAGAGGGAAAGTTGCAGGTGTCTGAGACCTGAGAAGACAGAATTTCCTACTTTAGGAGAAGTCTCACTTCAGGATGTCCCAATTTGGAGTGGAAAGTGAAGCCAAGAATGCTAGATTGGGCAGGGCACATAGGACCTATATTCTCTGAAATTGAAAAAAAATATTTCTAATCCAGAATCTGGACCTGGATGAGCCTGTAGAATCTACAGTGTCAATGTTAGGAGGGAATAGAACTGAGAAGGAGATGTTCAGAGGGTGAGAATGGAAATTGTCAGAAGCAGGAGAATATTGGTCCTGGGAGTAGCCATGGAGAAAAGAATGACAGGTACGAAAACCCTTAGAAGAAAGGGTGTCAGAGCAAGAAGAACTCTCAGAACCCAAAAGCTCAGACCTGCGATGGCATAAAAACTTCCTTATGCCATAGCTGAGAGAGTTCTGATAACATAAATCATTGGGTCTAGAAGTGGCCTTAGGATGGAAAATACCATAAATCGCAAAGATTTCTTTTCATACATACATATATTCTTAGTGGGTCTAAATCATCAGCCAGTTCTCGGTAAATTTAAAGAAAGATTTGTCTGTATGAGATAAATAATTTATTCCAATTTAAATTATATTACATGGTCATGAGACTTTAGAAAAATATCTCACCACCTAAACCACAGAGCCAAAAGGATATGGTGCGAGTACTGTTTATTTTTTGGCCACATCAAAAAAACCCAGAAAAAAACAAAAACCTGCTCACCCGAACAAATGCAATTCCTTCTTTGGTAAAGACTACTATTGATATTTGTCTTAACAATAATTAATATTGAGTCTTTTTGACATATAAACAAGGTATTCCATGCAGAGGATTTCAAAGGGATATGACTTAGAATGCTAAATAATTACATTGGGAAGACACAGTGTGTGGAGTAATAATATCTAAAGAAATGAAATAACTTTTTTTTTTATTTTTTGGAGGGGAGAAGGCAGGGCAATTGGAGTTAAGTGACTTGCCCAAGGTCACACAGCTAGTAAATGTGTCAAGTGTCTGAGACCAGATTTGAACTCAGATCCTCCTGATTCCAGAGCCAGTGCTCTACTTACTGCGCCACCTAGCTGCCCCAAGAAATGAAAATTTGGGGAAAAAAAGCAAACCAAATCAGGAGGCAACTTTTGAACAAAATATGTTAGGTGTTAGAAGGTCCTCAGAACATTGACTACTATGGAGTACTTTCTGGTACTTTTCAAGGGATAATTTTGGAGGAGACCCAGAGCTTAGAATACAGAATTTCCTAGCTCGAGGGTAAATCCTGTCTAAGAATGTCCTAATTTGGAATGGAAAGTGAAGCCAGAATATCAGATTGGGGCAGACACTTAGAACCTACAATGTCTGCACTTGAAGAAAATTTTGAATCCAGAATCCTGAGCTGGATGAGGCGGTAGAGGCTACAATGTCGGTTTTGGGAAGAATTAGAACAGAGAGAGTTGGAGATGTTCAGAGGCTAGGAATGGAAATTATCAGAAAAAATAGAATTTTTGCACACTGAATGGCAGTCTTGGGAGAAGCCATGGAGAAGAGAATAAGAGAGGTCAGAGAACCCATAGAAGAAAGAATATCAGAGTGAGGAGAGCTGTTAGAATCCAATACAATAGAAATAGGAGTGTCCTTAATAACCATCGAATATGATTGTTGAGAGGTCTCAGAAAAGATAAATCATCAGCTCTGGAGGGATCTCAGGATCAAAAATATCATACATTGAAAGGTTTTATTTTAGTATACATTCTTTTTCAGCTAAGATATCAGCCGGTTCTAATTAAATTTACAAACAAGAAGAAAGTACCTTTTTTGTGTAAGAGCAATTTTTTCCAGTTTAATTTATATTAGTCCAGTGGTGATATTTTAAAAAATATCTAACATCCAGAACCACATCACCAAAAGGGTCTGGTGAGCATGCTGTCTATTTAATGGCTAATGAAAACCTTCCAGAAAAACAAAATATCTCTATACCAAAACAAATGCCAATCCATGCAAGTCCTTCTTTCATAGAGACTATTTTTATTACACTTTTGATAAACAATATAGAGTGTTTTGGCTAATGAACCAGGTGTTCAGTATAGAGGATTCCAATGGGACACCACATATACTTCAAAATGATTTTATCGGTTAGATGTTGTAATACTATCAAATATACATAATCTAATAATATCAGAATAAATTAAAAATTGGGAAAAAACCCTTCTAGACCACTGCATTGTGTATCTTTCAAATAAAGTATATCAGGTCTGGGAAGGTCTTTAGAACATTGAATGTTATGGGGGACCTCCAGGTACCTTTAAAAAGGGAATTTTGGAGGTGTCAGAGGGCTTAAAAAACAGAATATCCTTACTAGGATTTAAGTTCCTCCTCTGAATGTCTCAGTTTAGAATGGAAAGTAAATCTGGAATATCAGATCAGGAAGGGCATTCTGAACCTAGAATATCTAAGCTTGAAGGAAATTTCGAATCCAGAATCCTGAGCCGGGTAAAGCTGTAGAAGCTAGGATTTCAGCATTGGGAGGGACTAGATCAGAGAGGCTGGGAGATGTTCAGAGGCTGGGAAGGGAAATTGTGAGAAGCAGTGAGATTTTACACAAAGAATGCCAGGCCTGAAGGTAGCCATGGAGAAGAAAATGAGACAGGATAATAGCCTTTTGATGAAGAGATATTAGTGTAAGGAGAGCTCTTAGAACACAAAAGATCAGATCTGGAATGCATTATATTGACCAGTTTTACATAATTTGAAAAACAAGTAGAATGTAGATTTTTAATTTGAGATCAATCATTTATTCCAATTTAAGTTTATATTATATAATACTAAGGTTTAAAAAACAGTCAAATCTTAAACTAAATGGACAAAAGGGTTTTGTGAAAGTCCTGTATATTTTTTTGCCAGACAAAAAAATCCCCTCAAAACCCCAAGAACTTTCACACGAATACAAATGCATTTCCATGCATTTCTTTCTTTGGCAAAGACTTTTATTAATGTTCTTGTCAATGATAATGAATATAGAGGATTTTTGGCCACAAAAAGTTGTTACATAAAGAAGACTTATAATAGACATGACTTATTTTTTAAAATCAGAATATTGGTTAGATCCATTTGCATGGTAATAAAGATCCAGCTAATAAAAAGAAAAAAATAATCCAAACTTATACATTATAAAAGAGTACAGCCCTAGAACTCAAAATGTTAGAGCTGGGAAAGTCCTCAGAACATTGATTATTATCGAGTACTTACAGTTACCTTTCGAGGGAGAAAGTGGCCTAGAGCTTAAAATGCAAAATTTCCCAGCTAGGAGGCAAATTTGTTCTCTGAATGTCCCATTTTTGAGTGGAAATTGAAGCTAGAGTATTAGATTAGGGAAGGCACTCAGAACTGCACATGTCTGAGTTAGAAGGAAATTTCTAACTCAGAGTCCAGAGCTGGATGAGGCTCTAGAATCTGCAGTATCAATGTTAGCAATAACTAGAACAGAGAGAGTGGTAGAAATTTAGAGATGGAAAATGGAAATTGTCAGGAGCAGTGGGATTTTACAACACAATATGAGGCGTTGGAGGATGGAGAAGAGAATGAGAAAGGTAGGAGAGCCCTTAGAACACAAAATTTAGAAGGAGTTGACAAACTCTGAGGGGCAGAACCAAGATGGTAGAGTACAGGAAAAACTACTGCTGAGCTCTACCAATATTCCCCTTGAAATAATTTTAAAATAACACTTTAAATTGAATTCTGGAATGGTTGAATCAACAAAAGGCCAAGGTGAGATTTTTTTTTTCCTGGTCAAGGCAATTTAGGTGGGAACTGGTCAAGAGCAGAGAAAGCATCCACACTAGCTGAGGGCTCTGTTGTTGATAATAGCAACAACAGGATCTTTAGGAGTTCTTGGCCCAGAAAAGATAATGGAATTGGGCAACTGGTCAGAAAGCAATTGAAGGAGACCCCTGTGCTAGCACTGAATAGACTGCTATTTGATAACTCCATTGTCCACACCTGGTCACAGTTCCAATGTGCAGAGTAGCACTATCCTTCACAAGGGAGCAGGAGTCCTGTGGAACAATAGAGCATGGGGATACAAGGGATCAATTGCCCATCCTATGTAAGGATCATCATCAGATAAACAAGCAACCTGGAAAATAGATCAAGGAGAGATAATTTAACATTTATTGGACTGCCTGAAGCTATGATCAAAAGAAGGAGCATAGACATCATATCTCAAGATATTATAAAGGAAAACTGCCCTAATATCATAAACCAGAGGGTAAAATGGAAATTGAAAGAATCTACCAATCACCCAGTGAAAGGGATCCCCAAATTAAAACTCCCATTATTATAGCCAAACTCCAGAGCTCCCAGGTCAAAGAGAAAAGATTGCAAGCAGCCAGAAGGAAATACCATAGAGCAATAGTCAGAATCACACAAGATTTAACATACGCCACATTAAAGCAGAACAGGTTAGAATATGATATTCCAGAAGGCAAAAGAGCCAGGATTGACATCCAAGAATAACCTGCCCAGCACAACTAAGTATAAGCCTTCAGAGTGGAAAATGGACATTTGGTGAATAGAGGACTTTCAGCCATTCCTGATGAAAAGACCAGAGATGAATAGAATATCTGATTTTCAAATATAAGACTCAAGAGAATCATAAAAAGGTAAACTGGAGAGAAATGCTAAGGGACTAAATAAGATTAAATAGTTTACATTCCTATATGGGAAGATAACATGTAACTCCTAAGAAGTGTATTATGATTAGGGTCATTAGAAAGAATCTACAAAGATAGAGAGCACTGGTGCAAGTCAATTATGTTGTGATCATC
>CM053628.1:46524689-46581911 GCA_028646595.1 Phalanger gymnotis
GATGATCACAACATAATTGACTTGCACCAGTGCTCTCTATCTTTGTAGATTCTTTCTAATGACCCTAATCATAATACACTTCTTAGGAGTTACATGTTATCTTCCCATATAGGAATGTAAACTATTTAATCTTATTTAGTCCCTTAGCATTTCTCTCCAGTTTACCTTTTTATGATTCTCTTGAGTCTTATATTTGAAAGTCAGATATTCTATTTATCTCTGGTCTTTTCATCAGGAATAGCTGAAAGTCCTCTATTCACTAAATGTCCATTTTCCTCTCTGAGGGCTTATATTCAGCTGTTCAGGTTATTCTTGGTGGTAATCCCAACTCTTTTGTCTTCTAGAGTATTATATTCCAACCTTGTTCTGCTTTAATGTGGAATATGTTAAATCTTATGTGATCCTGACTATTGCTCTATGGTGTTTCTTTCTGGCTGCTTGCAATCTTTTCTCTTTGACCTGGGAGCTCTGGCGTTTGGCTATAATAATGGGAGTTTTCATTTGGGCATCTTTTTCAGAGAGTGACTGGTAGATTCTTTCAATTTCTCTTTTACCCTCTGGTTCTTTAATGTCAGGGCAGTTTTCCTTTATAATTTCTTGCGATAGGTTGCCTAAGCTCCTTCTTTTGATCATAGTTTCAGGTACTCCAAAAGTTGTTAAATAATCTCTCCTGGATCAATTTTCCTGGTCAGTTATTTTTCCAATGACATATTTCATATTCTCTTCTATTTTTCATTCTTTTGTTTTTGTTTTCTTGTTTCTTGATTTTTCATACAGCCATTAATTTTGATTTTCCCAATTCTAATTTTTAAGCAATTATTTTGTTCAGTGAGCTTTGTACCTCTTTTTGTCATCGGCCAATTTTGTTTCTTAATGAGGGAGTTATTTTCATCAGTGAATTTTTTAGCTTTTTACCATTTGGACAATTTTATTTTTGAGGTCTTATTTTCTTTATTTCTTTTTTTGTGACTCTTTTGCCTAGCTTTAATTGTCTTTTCATACTTTTCTTGCATTGATCTCGTTTCTTTCACAAATTTTTCTTCCATGTCTCTTATTTGATTTTTAAAACCATTTTATAGCTCTTCTAGGAATTCCTGTTGGGCTTGTGTTCAACTTGTATTTTTTGAGGCTTTACTTGTAGCTGTTTTAACATTGCTGTCTTCTTCAGAGTTTGCGTCTTGATCTTCCATGTCATTTTATTAACTTTTATTGTCAGGTTAATTTTTTTTCTTGTTTTATCACTTTCCCAGCCTATTTCTTGACTTTGAATTTTATGTTAAATTTGGACTCTGCTGACCTGGGAGGGTTGGGAGGATGGGTACTCTCCCAAGTTTCAGGATTTCAGGATTTTTCATACTCCTATTTCAGAGCTAGTTCTGAGGGATTGGAAGGTTTTGGTGCTTCCAAGGTGGTGTTTACTGTCCTACTGGTCTAAGCTCTGATTTTTATCCAAGAAGGGCCCTAATACCTTGCATCCACACTCAGTATTGTTTACTCTACTCTTTTTTTCTGAAATCAGTACTGCTCCTTAGAGCCATTGATCTCTTGTTACTGAAAGTGCTACTCTCTACCCTGGAAGTGTGTATGGGCAATTGTGTTGTCAACCAGTAGCCTGTCTTGCATGAAATGCCAGCAAGGGAGTCTCCTTAAAGTCTCTCTTTGACCAGTTGCCCAATCTCCTCCCCTTCTCTGGACTGAGAGACCCTGATCCTGCTGTTGCTATTGCCGATGGCTCCAAGGCCAACCATTGGTGTTGCCCCACATACACTCTGGGCCAACCCATATGTCAGTGTCAGTTGTCTTCAGCTGAAAAACTGTCTCACCCTGACATTTTGTTGACTCTGCCACCCCAGAATTCAATTTGAGGCATTATTTAGAAGTTGTTTGGAGGGGAATGATGGGAGAGCCTGGCTGCAGTGCTTCTGCTACTCTGCCATCTTCCATATATATTCTTAGTGTTCCTAAATGTTGGCCAATAATAATAAATTTTTTAAAAGAAGCAGATTTTTGTATGACTGATAATTTATTTCAGTTTAATATATTATCTCACTAGAGATGCTTAAAAAAGAAATCTTACATCTTAAACCACATGGCCAAAAAGATATTAGAGAAAGGACTGTTTTTTGTTTAGCCAATGCCCCCTGCCCCCAAGAAAAAACCCTGAAAATTTGCACACCAACTCAAAAACAATTCCATGAAGTTTCTTCTTTGGTAAAGACTGCTATTAATAATAAGAAATAAAGAGTGTTTTTGGCCACAAAACCAAGCTGATCCATAGAGGCTTTATGAGGAACAACACTTATGATTTGAAATCATATCAGTAAGATACATGTACATTATGGTAATAATAATCCCACAAATAAAAAATTAAAATATATATCATGGAAGGGTGTTTCTTTGGACCCCAAAATGTCATGGCTTGGAAGATCCTTATAATACTGAATGTCTGGGCTTCCAGGTACCATTCAATTTGGAAAATTGGGAATAGATGAGATCTTAAAAAATAATACTTTTTTCCACTTACTTTATTTTTCTTACCTTTTTTGCTTTATTTGCAACATGGCTAATATGGAAATATGCTTTGCATGATTAGTGACTGAAATAGCATGAGAGATGTTCAGAGGCCAAGAATGGAAAGGGTCACAAGCAGTAGGATTGGAATGTGTAGAATGTCAGGTTTGGGGGTAGTCATGGAGAAGAGAAAGAGAGAGGAAACAGAGCATTTAGAAGGAGGAATATCAAAGCCCCCAAAACACAAATGGTCAGATATTGGAGTGTACTAAAAACAACATATGCAATAGCCAAGGAGGCTCTGAATATATAAATCTTCTGCTCTGGAAGGGACCTTAGAATGCAAAATTCACAAATGGCATGGATTCATTTTGATATATATATATATATTTATAGTGGGCCCAAATATTGGCCATTTCTAGGTAATTCAGAAAACAAGAGAAAGATAGATTTTTTTTTGGTATGAGATCAATTCTTTATTCCAGTTTAATTTATATTACAGAGTGCTGATACTTAAGAAAATCTGACATCTTCAACTGCATCCTAAAGGGTATGGTGAAAATGCTGCTTATTTTTTGGCCATCTTAATTCCCCCCTCAAAAAAACAAATAAAACCTTGTACACTAAAACAAACACAATTCCATGCAATTCATTCTTTCACAAAGACTCATTGATATTACTATTTGTGAGAATGAATAAAGTCTTTTTGGCCATGAAAATTAGGTGTTACATCGAGAGGACTTAAAAAAACACATGACTTATGTTTCAAAATCACTATATTGGTTAAACCCAAGTAATAATAATAATTTAGTAAATAAAAGGTGAAAAAACCTTATAAACCATAGGAGAAAGCAGCCTTAAATCCCCAAATGTCAAAACTAGGAATGTCATTAGAACATTAATTATTATGGAGTACTTCCAGGTACTTTTCAAAGAGGCAAGTTGGATGTTGCCAAGGCAAATCCATCCACTGAATGTTGCCATTATCAGTGGAAAGTGGAGCCAAAGTATTAGAGCAGAGAGAGCTCATAATGTCTGAAATGACTGGGCTTGAAGGAAATTTCTAAACCAGAATCCACAGAAGGATGAGGCTATAGGAGTTAGAATGTCAGTATTGGGAGGGATAAGGACAGAGAAAGTGAGGGATATTTCAGGAGCTGAGAATGGAAATTGTCAGAAGCTGGAAGACTTTAGCCCACAGAACGTCAGGCATGAGAATAGCCAGGGAGAAGAGAATGAGAAGGGGGAAGAACCCATTGAAGAAGGGATAGCAAAGCAAGGAGAGACCTTACCACACAAAAGGTCAGACCTAGACTGTCCAAAACAATTTCATATGCCATAATTGGGAAGGCTCTGAAAACAGAAATCATCTGCTCTGGAAGGGGTCTCAGAATGGAAAATCTCCTAAATGGATATATTTCCTTATGTATTTTAGTGGCCCCAAAAATATTGACCAGTTGTAGGTAAATGAGAAAATAAAGTAGATTTTTCATATGACATTAATCATTTTTTTCTAATTTAATTAATCTTACACATTGTTGAGACTTAACAAAAAAAAATCTCACATTCTCAATCACACAGCCCAAAGGTTATACTGAAAATACTGTCTATTTTTTGGCCAGTCAGAAAAACTCAGAAAAAGAAAAAAACCTTCACATCAAATCAAATGCAATTCCATAGAGTTCCTTCTTTGGTAACAAATGCTATTGTCATTTTTGTTAACAATAATCACTGTAGAGTTTTTGGGCAAATAAAGTACTCCATACAGAGGATTTCAAAGAAATACAAGTTATGTTTGAGATTATTTCACTGGCAAGACACATGTATATTTTAATAATATCCAAATTAAAAAAAAATAAAAGCTCTTCTAGACAGGGAGAAGGGTGCAGCCTTCAAACCAAATTTGTCCAAGCTGGGAAAGTCCTTAGATTACAAGGGTGGGGAACTTGCAGCCTTGAGGCCACATGTGGCCTTCTAGGTTCTTGAGTGCGGCCTTTTGTTTGAGTCCAAGTTTTACAGAACAAATCCTTTTATTAAGGGGATTTGTTATGTGAAGTTTGGATTCAGTCACAGAACTACACTTGAGGAGAGCAAGGAGAGCTGTTAGGACACAGAAGTTCAGATCTGGATTTTCCAAAAAAAAATTCCATTTGCTATAGCTGGGAGGGCTCTGAGAATATAAAGCATTTGCTCTGGAATGGGCCTCAGAATGGAAAATATCTAAATGGCAAGGATAGTTTCATTTTCCTTTATTTTCATTTCATTTACTTTATATCCATTTATATTCTTAGTTGGCCAAAATATCAGCCAGTTCTAGGTAAATGAACAAATAAGGTCATTTTTTGTATGAGATAATTTATTTATTCCAATTTAATTTATATTAAATAGTGATGAAGCTTTTAAAAATGTCACATCCTCAATCATACAACCACCAGGGTATGGTAAAAGTACTGTCAATTTTGTGGCAAGCCAAAAAAAACTCCAAAAAACCCAAAACCTTCACACTGATACAAATGCAATTTCATGTAGTTCTTTCTCTGGTAAAGCCCAGTATTGGTATTATTAATGACAAACAATACAGTCTTTTAGGCAAATGAATAAGGGTTTTCATACAGTGGATTGCAAAGGGATACAATATATATTTTGTAATTATTATGTCAGCAACACATATTTGAATTGCAATAATTTCCAAACCAATACAAAATTAAAAAATAAACTTTCATTGGATGGAGCCTTTGAACAAAATGTGCCAGAGCTGGGAAGGTCCTTAGACAGTTGACTGTTACACAATACTTCCAAGGACCTTTGAAGGGGAAATTTTAGAGGTGACTGAGAGTTTAGAATGCTAAATTTACTAACAAGGAGGCAAGTTTTATTTCTAAATGTCCCAATTTGGAGTGGAAAGTGAATCCCCAGAATATTTGAGCAGGGAGGGCATGCAGAACCTAGGTTGTCTGAGCTTGGAGAAATTTCCAATGCAGAGCTGGATTAGGCAGGAGAAGCTGGAATGTCAGTTTTGGGAGGGATTAGATAAGAGAGAGATGGAGATGTTTAGCCGCTGAGAATGGAAATGGTCAGAAGCAGTGAGATTTCAGCACACTGAATGTCAGGCTCAGGAGCAGCTACGAAGAAGGGAATGAGAGAGGGAGGAGAGCCCTTCGAAGGAACATCAGAGCAAAGAAACCACTCAGAACACAAAATGTCAGATCTGGGTCTGTGATCAAAACTACCCTATGTGATAGCACCTTAGAGTGGAAACACCACAAAGGGCAAGGATTTATTTTCCTATATATTCTTAGTGGGCTCAAATATTGACCAGTTCTAGTTAAAATAAAAACAAGAGGAAAACAGATTTTTGTATGATATTAATAATTTATTCTAATTTAATATATACTAACCCAAAGGTGATGCTTTAAAAAGAAAAGCTGACATCTTTGACTACAAAATTATAAAAGATATGGTGGAAGTTTTGTCTATTCTTCACTAGTCAACTCCCACCCTCAAAACCCCCGAAACCTAGAACCAAATGCAATTCCATGTACTTCCTTCTTTTGTAAAGATTGCTACTGATATTACTATGAATGATAACCAATGTAGATTATTTTTAGACAAAATCCATGTTTTTATGTACCAAATATTTATAAAAGACATGACTTATATTTCAAAACCAGTATAACACTGAGACCCATGTGCATTGTAATAATAATCTAATAATCATAAACCTGGAAAAAACCTAAAACTTTATACATGATGTGAGCATGTTTCCTTAGATCCAAAAAATGTTATGTCTTGGAAGACCCTTAGACTACTTAATTTCTGGGCTTCCAGGTACAATTCAAGGGAGAAAATTAGAAGTGGCCAATAGTCAAAAATCAAAGGATTTACTAACTTGGGAGTTGTCTCACCTCCAAATGGCCTGATTGGGAGTGGAAAGTGAAGGCAGAATATTAGATTAATGTCTGAGTTAGAAGGAAACTTCTAATCCAGACTCTGAAGCTGGATGAGGCTGTAAAAGATGGAATGTCAGTATTGGGAGGAACTAGAAGAGAGAGAGTGAGAGTAGGAAATGTTCAGAGGCTGAGAATGGAAATTATCAGAAGCAGTAGGACTTTAGCATACAGAATGTCAGGCTTGGGGTTAGCCATGGAGACGAGAATGAGCGATTTAGGAGAACATTTAGCAGAAGGGATGTAAGAGCAAAGAGAGCCTTTGGAACATAAAAGGTCAGATCTTGGAGTGTCCTTAAAATGATCATATGTGATGCCTGGGAGGGTTTTGAGATTATAAATCATCAGCTCTGGATTGGATTTTAGGGCTATGGAAAAAATCGTAACAGCAAGGATTATTTTCCTATATATTAGGATTAATTTTTGTATACATTTTAGTGGGCCAATACATTGGCCATTTCTAGATACTTTAAAAAATAAGAAGAAAGTAGATTTTTTTGTTAAGAAATTTTTTTTTCATTTTAATTTATGTTAGCCCAGTGGTTATACATTCCAAAATACATCTCATATCCTCAACCACACCACCAAAAGGGTCTGGTGAAAGAATGGTCTATTTAATGGCTAGCCAAAAAACCTCGGAAAACCAAAAATTTGTTCACCAAAACAGATGCAGTTTCTCCTTCTTTAACAAAGACTGATAATATTACCATACAAATCATAGTATATGTAGCATCTTTTTAGCAAATAAAATGTTCTGTACAGAGCCTTTCAAAGGAACAGAACTTATCCTTTGAAATCATTATATTGGGAAGATACACGTGCAGTGTAAAAATATCCAAATAAATAAATAATTAAAGACCCTTCTAGACCAAAGAAGGTGACCTTCAAACAAAATATGTCAGGCCTGGGGTAGTTCTTAGAATATTAAATGCTATGGAGTACTTCCAGGTACCTTTCAAGGAGAACTTAGAATACAGAATTTCCTAACTATAAGTCCCACCTCTAGATATCCCAGTTTGGAACACGAAGTGAAGGCAGAATATCAGATAGGGGAAGGTACTTAGAACCTAGAATGTCTGAGCTTGAAGGAAATTTCAAATCCAGAATTCTGAGCTGTACTAGGCTGTAGAAGCTACAAAGTCAAAACTGTGAAGGACTAGGAGAGAGAGCAAGCGAGCGAGAGACACACACACACATAGAAAGAGAGAGAGAGAGAGAAAGAGAGAGGGAGAGAGAGAGAGAGGGCAGTGTTCAGAGGCTGATAATCAAAATTGTAAGACGCACTGGGATTTTAGCACACAGAATGTTTGGTTTCAGAATAGCCATTGAGAAGAGAATGAGAAGGGGCAGCTAGGTGGTATAGTGAGTAGAGCACTGGCCCTGGAGTCAGGAGCACCTGAGTTCAAATCTGGCCTCAGACACTTGAAACATTTACTAGCTGGGTGACCTTGGGCAAGTCACTTAACTCCAATTGCCCTGCCTTCCCCTTGCAAAAAAAAGAAGAGAATGAGAGAGTTTGGAGAGCATTTAAAGAAGGGATCTTGAAGCAAGACTTGCTCTTAGAACACAAAAGATCAAACCTGGAATGTCCTAAAAGCTTCCATATATATCTTAGAGGGCTTTTAGAACATTGGCTCTGGAAGCAGCCTTAGAATTGAAAAAAAATTAGAAATGACAAGGATTTATTTTCATATATATATTCTTAATTGGCAAAAATTGGCCAGTTCTATGTAAATTGGAAAATAAGAAGACGGTAGATTTTTCATATGTCAATAAAACATTTGTTCCAGTTTAATTTATATTTTGCATTGGGGATACTTTAAAAGAAAAAAAATCACATCTTCAATTACACAGCCTAAAGGATAGGGTGAAAATACTGTATATTTTTGGGCTAGTCAAAAAAAGACCCGAACTCCAAACTCTGCACACCAAAAAAATGCAGTTCCATGCAATTCTTTTTTGATAAGACTGCTATTGATGTTTCTATTACTAATAATGAATGTAGACTATTTTTAGATAAAAATTAAAAAATGCTATGTACTGACTACTTATAATGGACATGATTCAAATGGATATTAGGAATTGAAATCA
Source organism: Phalanger gymnotis (assembly GCA_028646595.1). NCBI lineage: Eukaryota > Metazoa > Chordata > Mammalia > Diprotodontia > Phalangeridae > Phalanger > Phalanger gymnotis. The sequence goes on from CM053628.1 coordinate 46,533,239, forward strand.
TAATATCAGGAAGACCAATGTGCATTGCGTTAATAATCCAATGAATAAAAATTTTAAAGAGTAATTTTATAGATCATTATGGTGTTTCTTTATCTTCAAAGATGTCATGTCTTGAAAGGTTCTTAGAACACTAAATGTCAAAATTTCCATGTATCATTTGGTGGGGAAAGTGGGAGATGGCTGAGAACTTATCTATAGAACTTCCTAGCTAGGAGGTGTGTTTCACATCCGAATGTCCCAAATTGGAATGTAAAGTGAAGTCCCAGAGTATTAGATCATTAGATATTAGAACGTAGAATGTATGAACTTGAAGAAAATTTTGAATCCAGAATCTTGAGCTGCATGATGTTGGATGAGCTGGAATGTTAGTGTTAGAAGAGACTAGAACACGGACACTGGGAGATGTTCAGAGGCTGAGAATGGACATTGTAAGAAGCAGTGGGATTTTAGCACAAAGAATGTGAGGTCTGGGAGTACCCATGGAGAACGGAGTGAGAGAGTCAGGAGAGCACTTAGAAGAAGAGATATCAGAGCGACAAGAGCTGTTAAAACACAAAAGTTCAGATTGGGAGAGTCCTAAAAACTTCCATATACCACAGCTAGGAGGCCTCTGATAACATACATCATCTGCTCTGGAAGGGGCCTTAGAATGGAAAATGTCAGAAATGGCAAGGATTTCTTTTCACATATATTCTTAGTGTGCTAAAGTATTGGCTAGTTCTAGGTAAATGAAAAAACAAGGAGAAAGTTGAATTTTTAAAATGATCTTAATAATTCATTCCAATTTAATATATATTAATCCAGTAGTGAGGCTTTAAAAAAAACTCACCTACTACAACATACAGCCAAAAGTGTATGATGAAAGTACTGTCTATTTTTTTTTGTCTAGTCAAAAAGCCCCAGAAAAACAAAAAAAAAAACCCTTCACAACAAAAAATACAATTCCATGGACCTCCTTCTTTGGTAGTCTTCTATTAGAATTAATAATACATATGTATTATGTATAATATATTGCATATAATATAATAAGATCTATTAATGATAATGGATCTAGAGTATTTTTGGCCATAAAACAAGTTGTTACATATAGAGGACTTATAAGGGAGGAGACATGTTTTGAAATCTTTTTATCAGTAAGACACATAGGCATTAGAATAATAATCCAATAATTAAAAAAAACAACTTATAGATCACAGGAGTGTTAGTTCTTTAGATCCAAAAATGACATGTCTTGGAAGGTCCTTAAAACACTGAATATTTAGGCTGCCAGATACCATTCAAAGAGGAAAGTAGGAGGTGTTCGAGAGCTTAGAATACAGAATTTTTCCGAACTAGAAAATAAGTCCCACCTCTGAATGTCCCAATTTGTAATGGAAAGCAAAGCCAGAGTACGAGATTGGGGAAAACACTTAGAACCTAGAATGTCTGAGCTTGAAAGAAATTTCTAATCTAGAATGCTGAAATGGCTATAGAAGGCACAATGATAGAACTGTGAATAAATAGAACAGAGAAAGTTGGAAATGTTTAGAATCAGAGAATGGAAATTTATCAAAGGTTACAGGATTTTAGCACACAGGGTGTCAGGCTTGGGGGTTGCTATGAAGACAAGAATGAGACAGGTAGGAAAACACTTGGAAGAAGAGATTACAAAAGAGAGATCCCTTACAACACAAAGGATCAGATCTTGAAGTGTCCTGAAAACCACCATATTTGATTGCTGGGAGGGCTCTGAGAACAGAAATCATCTGGAAGGGGCTTAGAATGGAAAATCTCATAAATTACAAGAATTTATATCCATATATATACTCTCAGTGTCCTAAAACTTTGGCCAGTTTAAAAAAGAAGAAAGTAAATTTTCCATATGATATTAATAATTTATTCCATTTTAATATGTATCAGCCCAGTGGTGATTTAAAAAAAAAATCTGACATCCTCAACCACAGGGCCAAAAGGATATAGTGAAAGGCTGGCCTAAAAATGGCACAAACCTAGAATACATGTACACCATAAAAAATGCAATTCCATCTAATTCCTTCTTTAATTAAAACTGTAACTGATATTACTATAATTGGTAATTAATATAGTCTTTTGGTCTTTTGTAAAGACAACCTATAAAGGACAAGACTTATATTTTGAAATGAATTTTACATGTAGTTCTTTCTCTGGAGAGTTAGAGATGTTCAGGGGCTGAGAATGGAAATTGTTAGGAAAAAATGAGGATTTTACTGCATAGGATGTCAACCTTTCAGAACAGCCGTGGTGAAGTGAATGGAAAAGGTAGGAGAACACTTAGAAGAAAGGATATTAGAACCCTTACACCTCCAAAGGTCACATCTTTGAATGTATTAAAACTGACCATGTATCATGCCAAAGGTATAGGCATTAGAATTGAAAATCACAACAGTGACATTGATGTATGCTCACATATATTCTTAGCTGGCCAAAATACTGACCTCTTCTTGGTAATTTGAATAGAGAAAAGGTCAATATTTTTGGTATGAGATCAACCAAATATTCAATTTAACTTATAATATGCATTGGCAATGAAAAAAAATAAAACTCACATCTCTAACCACAGAGCCATAATGGTATCAGGAAGACACTTTATTTTGGGGCTAGCCAAAAAATCCCCATAAAACCAATGCAATTCCTTGCAGTTTGGTCATTGATAAGGGGCCTATATTCATATTGGTATTAATGATAATGAATATTGAGTATTTTGGCCATAAAAACATAGTGCTATATAATTGGAACATAGGGGATAATGTTATATCTGGAAATCAGTATATTGGGAAGATTTGAATGCCATTTCAAAATAAAGCAATAAAAAAGGTTAGGCAAAAAAATATTACATAGATTTTAAGAGGGCATTCCTTTAGATCTCAAAGCTGCATATTTGTGAAGAAGGAACACTGAATGCCTGGCAAACCAGGTAACATACACGGGAGCATGTCAATTGTGGGTAAGAGCTTGGAATCCAGAATTTCTCAACTGTGTTGTAAGGTTTACCTCTGATTGAAACATTTTAAAGTGGAATGTAAAGTCATAATTCTTGAGCAGATAGTTGAGTTAGAAACTAGAATATCTGAGCTTGATGAAAATTTAAAATTTAAGATCCAGAACTGAATGAGAGTATAGAAATAGAAATGTCAGTGTTGGAAGAGATTAGAAGCGAGTGAGTGGAAGATGTTCAGCGGTTGAGAATGGGAATTGTTAGAAACAAGAAGATTTTAGACCAAAGAATGTGAGCCTTTCAGAGTAGTGATGGTGAAAGGAATGAGAGAGGGAGGAGAACACTTAGAAGATGGGATATCAGAGCCAAAAGAGCCCTTATACTTCCAAAGGTCACATCTTGGAATGTCCTAAAAATCAGCCTGTATGATGCCTCTAAGTTCATAAATCATGGTCTCAGGCATGGGCCTTAGCAATGAAGTCCTAGGAAATGGCATCAGTATATTTTCATATATATTCTTAATTGGCCCAAATATTGACCTCTTCTAAGTAATTTCAGTAACACGGTCAATTTTTCATATGAGATCCATCATATATTCCGATTTATCTTTTATTATTTATGAGATATTATTATTTATGAGATATCATTTATTATTTATGAGATATCATATATTCCAATTTATCTTTTAATATTTATTATCAATGCAAATACTCCCCCCCCCCCAAACTCATATTCTTAAGCACATGGCCAAAAGGGAATCATGCGAATAGTTTATTTTTTGGCAAGCCAAAAAAATCCCTATTCAAACACATAAAATCTTTACAGGAAAGTCAGTACAATTCTGTGTGGTTCCATCATTGAGAAAGATCACTACTGACATTAGTATTAGTGATAAAGAACATTGAATATTTTTTCCTGAGTAAAACTTTTTTTTACAAAATTGGGGCTTATAACAAAAATATACTTATATTTGGAAATCACTATATGAGCAATATTCAAGTATTTTCAAAAAATAAAACATGAAAATAAACTTAAGCCCTGAAAGTCCTTGCAGATCTTAGGACTGCGTTCCTTTAGCTCCGAAAATGTCGTATTTATGAAGATTGCTAGAACACATAATTTCTCAGATTTCTGGTACCATTGAAGGGCACAAGGTGATAGCGGGAAAAAACTTAGAATCCAGGATTTCCCAGCCATTTTCTAACTTGAATTTCTGATTAAAATATTTTTGCATGGAACGTTAAGTCAGAATTATTTTTTATTTATTTTTTTGAAGTCAGAATTCTTAAGGAAATAGTTGTGTTAGAACCCACAATGTCTGAGCTTGATGGAAATTTATAATTTATAATTCTCATCTGAATGAGGGTTTAGAAATAGAAATGTCTGTGTTGGGAGGGATTAGGGGAGTTGAAGATGTTTAGGGGCTGAGAAAGGACATTGTTAGAAATAGGAGGATTTTATCACATAGAATGTGAGCCTTTCTGAGAAGCCAAGGTAAAAAAAAGAGAAATAGCAAAATGGCAAGAAGAGATTTCAGAGCCAAAAGAGCCTTTACACCTCCAAAGGTTAGATCTTGGAATGTACTGAAGGTGTGACCATGTATGATGCCTTAGGTATAGGCCTTAAAATTGAAAATCATATAAGTGGCATCAATTCTCATATTTATTCTTAGTTGGCCAAAATATTGACCTCTTCTTGGTAATTTCAACAGAAAGAAGGTTGATTTTTTTTGTATGAGATCAATCAAATATTCCAGTTCAACTTATAATATGCAGTGGCAGTGAAAAGAATAAAAATCATATCCTTAACCACAGAGCCATAATGGCATCAGGAAAACACTGTTTATTTTTGGGCCAGCCAAAGAATCTCCATGAAAACTCTTACAATCTATACAGGAAAACCAGTGCAATTCCTTGTAATTTTATCATTGATAAAAACCACTATTTGTATTAGTATTAATGATAATGAATCTTGAGTATTTCTGGCCATGAAAACATGGTGCTATAAAATTGGCACACACAAGGGGGATAGCGTTATATTTGGGACTCTGCGTATCAGTGAGATTCAAGTGCCTTTTCAAAATAAACCAATAAAAATTAGGCAAAATACTATATAGATCTTAAGAAGGTATTCTTTTAGATATCAAAATGGCATATTTGGGAATGTCCGAAGAATACTGAATGGCTGATGTTCCAAGTATCATTCAAGGGCACGTCAGGGGTGGCTGAGAGCTTCAAATCCAGAATTTCCCAGCTTTGTTGAAAGTCCTATCATTGATTGAAAACTTTTGATGTGGAATATGAAGTAAGAGTTCTTGAACAGGTAGTAGAATTAGAATTAAGACTATCTGAGCTTAACGGAAATTTATAATCTAGAATCCTGATCTGAATGAGGGTTTAAGAAACAAAAAATGTCAGTCATAGAGACTAGAAGAGTGAGAGTTGGAGATGTTCAGGGACCAAGAATGGAAATTTTTAGAGACAGGAAAATAGCAGTACATAGAATGTGAGCCTTTCAGAGTAGCCCTAGTGAAGGCAACATACTAATATACTAAGGCAACATACTAATAAACCCCCTAACAATTAAGTCATATTTGGAGAGTCATATTAGAAGAGCCAAAAGAGCCCTCATACCTCATACCTCCAAAGGTCACATCTTGGAATGTCCTCAAAATTAGCTTGTATGATTCCTCTGAGTTCATAAATCATGGCTCTGGTCATGTGCCTTCGAATTGAAAATCTCAGAAATAACATCAATGTATTCTCAGATATTTTCTTAGTAGGCCCAAATAGTGACTTCTAGCTAACAAGAAGTTACAAATAGAAGGTCGATTTTTCCTATTAATCACGTGTTCCACTGTAACTCTTAATATGCATTGGTGATAAAAAAAAAGTGACTCACATCCTTTGTCACACAGACAAATCGTGTCATGAAAACACTATTTATTTTGGGGCCAACCAAGAAACCCCCCTAAAACTTCCAAAAATTGTGCAGGAAAACCAATGCAATTCTATGCAGTTCCACCAGTGATAGAGATCTCCACTCATATTAGTATTAGTGATAATGAATATTGAGTATTTTGGGCCATGAAAACATGATGCTATAAAATCAGCACATATGCAGGGAATAGCTGTATATTTGGAAATCACTATATCAGTAAGATTCAAGTGTCTTTTCAAAATAAACCAATAAAAAACTTAGGCAATAGAACTATATATAAAACTTAGGAGTGTGTATATTGAACTCTGAAAAATGTCAAATCTGTTAAGATTCCTAGAATACTGAATGTCTGAACTTCCAAGTACCATTCATTAGGGCAAGTCAGCGGTAGGCAAGAACTTGGAATCCAAATTTCCCATCTTTTTCTAACTCCCACCTCTGGTTAAAATATTTTGGTGTGGAAAGTGAACCCACAATTTGTGGACGGACAGTTCAGTTAGATCCAAGAATATCTGAGCTTGATAGAAATTTATAATCTAGGATAGTGATGTGGATGAAGCTTTAGAAAGAGAAATGTTGGAAGAGACTAGAAGAGGGAGAATTGGAGATATTCAGGGGTTGAGAATGGAAATTGTTAGAAACAGGAGAATTTTAGCACATAGAATATGAGCTCTGTGGGGTAGTCATGGTGAAGAGAAAAAAGATGTAGGAGACCACTTAGAAAAGGGACATCAGAGACAAAGGATCACTTACACCTCCAAAGGTCATATCTTAAAACGTACTAAAAATCACCATGTATGATTACTCATAGTTAATAAATCATGGCCTCAGACATGAGCCTTCGAATTTAAAATCCCATAATTGGCATCGATGTATTCTCATATATTGGCTCATGTATCGACCTCTTCTAGCTAATTTAAATAAGAAGGTAGATTTTTCATACGAGATGCATCATATATTCCAATTTAACTTTTAATCTGTATTGCCGATGTGAAACCTGCCACTCCCCCCCAAAAATCTCACACTCTTAACCACAGAGCCAAAATGGTATCATGAAAATAGTTTATATTTTGGTCAGCCAATAAAAATCCCTTTAAAATCCAAAAAAATCTTTACAGAAGACTAATGCAGCTCTATGTAGACCCATCATTGAGGAAAAATGCTACTTAGATTAATATTAGTGCGAACAAAAACAATTTTGTAACAATACTGAAGTGCCTTTTAAAAATTAATAAAATAAACTTAAGCAAAAAAATCCCCACCAACATTGATCTTAGGAGTGTGTTCCTTTAGATATGAAAATGTTATATCTGTGAAGTTTCCTCAAACATAATGTCTGGACTTCCAAGTACCATTCAAGGGGGCACCTCAGTGCTGGGCAAGAGCTTAAAATCCAGAATTTCCCAGCTTTGCTCTAACACCCACTTCTGATTAAAATGAAAACATCACGAAACACTTTTATTTTGGGGCCAGCCAAAAAAATCCATGAAAGCCTCTCCCCCAAAAAAATATATACAGGAAAATCATGGAATTCTGTGCAGTTCTGTCAGTGCTAAAGACCTCTACTCATATTGGCATTAGTGATAAAGAATATTAATTACTTTTGTTCATGAAAACATGATGCTTTAAAATCAGCACACAAAGGAAATAGCCTTACATTTGCAAATCGGTATATCAATAAGATTAAAGATTATGATGCTCTTAAAAATAAATTAATAAAAATATCAGGGAAAATATTTTCTCTCACTCCCTCTCCCATCTCCCCCCATGTCTTAAGAGAGTTTTCCTTTAAATCTGAAAATGTCATATCTATGAATGTTCCCGGAATACTAGATGGCTGAGATTCCAGGTAACATCCAAAGGGACATCTGAGTGATTGTTTAGAGCTTAGAATCCAGAATTTCCCAACTTTGTTGTAAGTTCTACCTGTGATTGAAACCTTTTGGAGTGGAATGTGAAGTAAGAATTCTCGAACAGGTAGTTGAGTTAGAACCTAGAATATCTGAGTTTGATGGAAATGGATTACTTATAATCTGGAGCTGGACCAGGCTTTAGAAACAGAAATGTCATTGTTCATGATGGGGTGCTTGGGTGCCTGTGCTTGGACCCCAGTTCCAAAATCACATCTCTCCCTAGCCTCAAAACACTGCCCCTAGCAGTTTCTCTCTAGCAAAACCAGACAGCATGCCCTAGCAAAATGTTTATCTCTCTTCCTGATACAGTAGCCAGCTGCACCTATAGAATCTATTAGTTTGAACCGACTGTGTACTGGCCGAACTGCCTGTGTACTGGGTCATAGAGATATTGACTACTCATTGACCTATTATATGCATGCTAGACTTAGACATAGATATACTACCTTTGTTTATCTTGTCTAACAAGACATTGATTGGAGTGGCTTGGATATTTCCTAGTCAGCCCTGAATGTTAGTTGACTTAGTGATGTTTCAGGCTTAAAACCACACCTCCATGTACCCCCCCCCCTTGGGCTATTTCCCAGTGAACGCTGGGTAAGATACCTGTGTAGTAGATACAAAAGTGCATGTTCCTTTAAGAACTGACCACTCCTTAACCATTCCCTAATCCCACCCTGAATCACCTAATTAACATATTTGGCACATGTTTTGCTATAGAATAACCTATATAAACTTTACCTGTAGGCCTCTAAGGTTGCAGGTTCCCTAAGAACTCTTGCCCACTGAAAAGCATAACAATAAGTTTTTGCCACCTTGATTTAAAGAATGCTTGAGATCATGAATTCATTCAAGATAGCCTCGACCCTTAATCTGGGAATTCTAGTCTTGGGGTTCCTGTATCTCTGGTATCTCTCCTAACCCTCAACATTCAGACAGACTAGAAGAGCAGAGAGTGGCAGATGTTCATGGGCTGAGAACAGAAATTCTTGGAAACAGGAGGATTTTAGTGCATAGAATGGGAATCTTTTGGAGTAGCCATGGAGAAAAGAATAAGAGATTAAGGAGAGTGTTTAGGTGAAGGAACCTCCAAGTAGGGAAAGATCTTAGAACACAAAAGTCAGACTTTCATGTCCTGAGATTTTTTTATAGGCCTTTGCTGGGTGAGCTTAGAGAACACAAATCATATTCTCTGATGGGTCATTTGAATTGAAAATATCATAAACAATAATAGTATATTTGCTTACATATTCTTAGCATCCAAAATATTAACCTATTCTAGATCATTTAAAGAAGGTAGATTTTTTTGTATGAGAGCTATCGTTCATCCAATCTATTTTATATTACACAATTGTGATTCTTTTAAAAAAAATCTCATGTTGTCAACTACACAGTCAAAAGTATAAGGTGAAAGAATTATTTATTTTTTGGCTAGTCAAAATAATCTCCCTATATATACCATACTGGCCAACAATATGTGCATTGTTATAATATCTATATGAATTTGAAAAAGAAAACCTTCAAGGGTGCAGAATTAGAACAAAATGTGCCATGGCCGAGATAGACTTTAGGATATTGAATGTTCTGTAGTATTTCCTACTGTCTTTCAGGGGAGAATATTGCAGGAGGCCCAGAGTTTAGAATTCAGAATTTCCTAGTTGGGTTAATTCCTGCCCCTTAATGTCTCAATTTGGAATGGAAAGTGAAGCTAGAATATTAGGTGAGGGTGGGCACTTAGAACCTAGAATGTCAGAGCTTGAAGGAAATTTCAAATCCAGAATTGGGATCTGGATGAGGCTTTTGAAGGTGAAATGTCCAAGTTGGGGGGGGGGTGGAATAGAGCAGAGAGAGTGAGAAAAGTTCAGAGGTGGAAAATGGAAGTTGGGTGAACCAGTGGGATTTTAGCACACTGAATGACAGGATTTGAAGGAGCCATTGAGAGAATGAGAGAGATGAGATTAAATTTAAAAATGAGGAAGTGAAGATCTCTTAGAACACAAAAGATCAGAACTTGAAGTGTCCTAAAAACTCTTGCAGATGATAACTGGAAAGGTTCTGACAATACAAATCATCAGCTCTGGTAAGGACTTTAGAATGAAAATTATCATAAAAGGTAAAGATTTATTTTAATACATATTCTTAGTGGGCCAAAACAGGCTAGTTTTATGTAAATTAAAAAACAAAAATAGATTCTCTGCAATTTATAACTTATTTCAATTTAATATAGTTTAGTTGGCTTTTGGTGCTTTAAAAATAAATCTCACATCCATAACCATACAACCAAAAGGGTTTTCTCAATATAATAATAAATATAATGTATATTTTGGCAAAATAAGGTGTTATGTTTAAAAGGACCCCATTTCTTAAAATCTTTGTATTGGTTAAGTATATATAACAAAAATGGGGGAAAAAACCCTGGCTGATTATAGCAGGGTAAGGCCCTGGGACATAAAATATCAGGATTGGGAGGTTTCTTAGAACATTGAGTGCCCAGGCTTCAAGGATTCCTTTAAAGGAGAAGTTTGGAGTTGGAAGAGGGGTTGGAATTTAGCATGGTAGTGCTGATAGGGCAGTGTGGGTTCTGAATGTTAGAACTTGGAATGTACACAGAAGTCAGAATATCAGAACTAGGAGGTCACCCAGGGATTGTCTGAGCTGTGCGGAATTTCTAAACTCAAGACAAGGCACTAGAAGCTGTCCTAACAGCATAGGGAAGGACCTTAGAAGACAGCAAGTGAATGATGTCCAGAGCCTGAGAAAAGAAATTTCCAGAGCCGGTGGGACCCTGGGGCAGAGAAGGTCAGGACTGGTAGGATCCATAGAGCAGGGAAAGACAGAAGAATTAGGAGACCAAGGGCCATTAGAACTAGGAGAGCCCTTGGAACACAGAATGTCAGAAGTCAGATGGGCCTTGAAGGCAGAGAATGTCTGAACTTGGGGTGCCAGGAGATGGTAAATCGTCAGCTCTGGAACACAAAATATTGTCGCTGAGAAGGAAGTTGCTTGGTTACGTGCTCAGTGGGCCTAAGTATGGGGAAGAGCCAGATAATTTAAAAAACAAGGAGCCATTGCATTTTAGGGAAGTTTAATCATTCATGTCAATATATTTTGTATCAGCACAGCACTGAGGTTTGAATGAAAACCCAGGTCTTCAAACACCCACACAATCTTGCAAGGTGAAAGATCGTACTTCATTTCCCCGAAAACAATAAGGACAGAAAAGAAGGCGAAGCTTGTAATACTCCGCAATCTGTTCATCAGGTAAGGCAACAATCAATATTACTCTTAATGATAATAATTATGGAGTATTCTTCTAAAAGGAAATTCCAAAGGACTCATGATGAGCTCTGACTGCAGGTATAGTTTTTTTAAACTTTTTTTTACTGTGATATAGATAATATGAAAATATGTTCTGTGAGATTTCACATGTATAATTGATATTATATTGCTTGCTTTCTCAGTGGGTGAGGGAGGGCTGAGAGAGGGAGAGAATTTGGAATTCAATTTTTTTAAATGCTAGAAATAAATGAATAATAAATATGCAAAATAAATAACTAATTAAACTGATTTCATGAAAAAAAAGTAGATGTTAAATCCTCGGAATTAAAAGGAACATGATTTGTGCTTTGAAGTCATTGTAATGATAAAGCAGAAGGGAAATGTATTGAAATCAATAGAATTGAAAAAGTTAAAGCAACAAAAGGACCATCATATATCTGAAGAGGTTGTGGCCTAAAAAGCTAGAGCTCCAAGTCTGGAAGTATCCTTAGAACTCATATGCCTGGGCTTCCAGATGATTTGGTGGGGGGAAGAATGTTGGAGGTCTCAGAGAACATAGAATACAGACTTTCCCAATTAGGACTGAAGTTGCAGTCTGAATGTTAGAACCTGGTTTGGACAGAGAAACGGAATATCAAATCTGGGAGGACACTTTGAAGTAATAGTATCTAAGCTTCACGTAAACATTGATTCCAAAATCCTGGTGTAGATGAGGCTTTGGAACCTCAATATCAGAGTTAGGAGAGATTTTAGAATGGATAAAGAAAAATTCATTGGCTGAGCTTAGAAATCGTCAGAAACGGTGGGATTTTAGCACACGAAATGTCAGGCATGGAAATAGCCATGGAGAACAGAATGAGAGAGGAAGGAGAGATCTTAGAATAAGAGAGCTCAGAGGGAAGAGAGACCTTAGAAGACAAAAAATCAGAACTTGGAGTGTCCTAAAAACTACCTTCTGTGATAGCAGGGAGTGCACTGGGAATACAAATCAACTCTGGAAGAGCCCTCAGAATGGAAACTGACAGAAATAATAATGATTTATTTTCATATATATATATATATGTAATATATATAGTATATATATATTCATATATATGAATATATAATATATATTCATATATATGAATATATAATATATATTCATATATATTCATATATATATGATATATATAATATATATTCATATATATATATATATGTAAGTGAGTCAAAATATTGGCCAATTCCAGTTAAAATTTTTAAAAAATCCAAGAAGGTAGATTTTCATATGATATTGGTCATTTATTCCAGTTACATAGAGGTGATGCTTTTAAATAAAAAAAAATTACAACCTCAACATCCCAGTCAAAAGGGTATTATGGAAGTACTGATTATTTTTTGGCTAGGTTAAAAAAAGCCCAAAGCCTCAAAATACCAGTTTATTGAAAGAAATATAATTCCATTAATTTCTTCTTTGCTAAAGACTGCTATTTTTATATCACCTCTAATGATAATTTAGAGTCTTTTTGGCAAAACAAAACAAAAACTTGTTACAGAAAGAGGAATTAAAAAAAGACATGTTTCAAACTCAGTATATCCATAATACCCATGTGCATTTCTCCAGAAGTGTCCTTAAGAATGGAAAATATCAATTTATTTTCAAATGTATTCTTAGCTGTCAATATGTTTACCAGTCCTAGGTAATTGAAAAAAAAACCAAGATTTATTTATGTGATATTAATCATTTATTACAATTTAATTTATATTACGTAGTGGCGATGCTTTAAAAAAAATTCCCCTCCTCAACCACACAGCCAAAAGGGTACAGTTGGAGGGCACTTAGAAGGGATATGAAAAGGAGGAGATCACTTAGAACACAAGAGGTCAGATCTCAGAATGTCTTAAAAACTACCATCTGTGAAAGCTGAGAGAACTCTGAGAGCCTAAATCACCATTTCCTAATAGGCTATAATGTTTGCCATTTCTTGGTAATCCAAAAAACAAGAAGGTAGAGTTTTCATTTGAGATTAATCATTTATTCCAATGATTTATATTACACATTTATGTTACACATTGGTGATGTTTAAAAAATTGCACATCTTTAAACACACTAAGAAAATGGTTATTGGGAGAGTACTGTGTCTATTTTTTGGCTAGCCAAAAGAACCATCAACAGCACCCAACCCCGGTACTTTGAAACCAATCCAGTTCCTTAGAAGTCCTTAAGACTGTTCTTGATGTTAATGATAAATGAACGTAGAGTTGTTGTTGTTGCTGTTTGTTGCTGTTGTTGTCCTTGTTGTTCATCCTTCTTTCTCTAAGAGGACCAATGGAAAAAAAATTGGTGATCTAAAGAGGACTTTTCAGAATCAGAGTATGAGAAAGTCCCATGTGCATTGTAATAATTACTCAATTAATACAAATTTTAAAATTGCCTTAGAGTGTCTCCTTAGAACCCAAGATGGCAGCTCTTGGAACAATCCTTGAAATAATGAATGTCTGCCCTTTCTGTTCCATTCTAGAGGCAATAGAGAAGATCCTAGAGCTTAGAATATAGGATTTCCTAGCTCAGAGTTAAATCCTTCTTTTTAATGTCCTGATTTTGAATGGAAAGTAAGGTCAGAATTTTTTTTATTAGGGAAGAAACATAGACCTTAGAACTGAGAATGTCTGAGCATGAGGGAAATATTAAATCCAAATTTCTTGACTGGAGGAGGCCTTAGAACCTTGTAATCAGAATTAGCAGGGCCTTTAGAACTGAGAAAGTGGCAGAGATTCGGAGGTCAGAAGCTGTGAGATTGTAGCACCTAGAATATCAGGCCTGGAAGTAGCCTGGGAGAAGAGCCCTTCGAGGCAGGGATATGAGAGCAAAGAAAACCCTAGAACAACAAAGGGCAGAATTTGGAGTGTCCTAAAACTACTCTATGTGATGTCTGGGAGCGCCCTGGGAATGTAAGTCACCAGCTCTGGAAGGGCCTTAGAATGGAAAATGCAATAAATGATAACCATTAGTTTTCATGTATATTTTAGTGGGAAAAAAGTATTACACAATTCTAGTTAAAATGTAAAACAAGAAAGTAGATTTTGGGATTTTATATCAGTCATTTCTTCCAAATTAATTTAAATTACACAGTGGTACAGCTTAAAAAAATCACAAACCCAAGAACAACCTCAACAACAAAACCTGAACAACAAAAAAGTACTGAAGGTTTTTGCTTGTTGGGCTATCCAAAAAATCCCCCTAAACCACAAAACCCTACATACCCAAATACATGCAATGCCCTTCTTTGGTGAAGACTGTTATTGATATTACTATTAATAATAATGAATGGGGAGGACTTTTGGACAAAAATAAAGCCAGGTGTTATTTACCAAAGACCTTCATGTTAAGAAATCAGTATATTGGTAACACACATGCATTGTAATGGTAATCCAAACAATAAAAAATGAAAAAAAAATAAACTTTGTACATCATAGAATGGTGTAACATTAGCACCTACCTACAATGTTATGCCTTGCAAGATGAGAGGTCTATATGTCTAGGTGGCATTCATATGGAAATGTTGGAGGAAGCTGAGAGCTTAAGGTACAGAATTTCTTAACTAGGAGTTAAGTCTTGCCCCCTGTCCCTGTATATACCAGTGGGGAATGGAAAGTGATGCCAGAATATTAAATCAGGAATTTCAAAACCAGAATTTTAGATCAGGCAGGGTGTTTAGAGCCTAGATTGTCTGGGTTTGAAGGAAATTTCAAATTCAAAATCCTGTACTAGATGAGGCTGTAGAAGCTCTGATGTTAGTGTTGGAAGAGATGAGAACAAAGGGAAGAAAAGAGTCCCAATGGCTCAGGATGGAAATTTTCAGAAGCAGGAGGATTTTAGCACATAGAATGTGAGCCTTTGGAGTAGCCATGGAGAGGAGAATGAGACAAAGGAGAGCAGGTACAAGAAGGTGTATCAGAGCAAAGAACTGAAAAGGTCAGATCTTGGAATGTTCTAAAAACCACCATGTTTGATTGCTGGGAGGGCTCTGAGAACATAAATCATCTGTTCTGCAGTGTACCTTAGAATGGAAAATGTCACAAACAGCAAGAACGTATTCTCATATATATTCTCAGTTGGCTAAAATATTTACCTACTCTAGATAGTTTTTAAAAAGGCAGATTTTTTATATGAGATCAATCACATATTTCAATTTAATTTTTATTATGCATTGGCGATTCTTTGAAAATCCCATATCCTCAACCATACAACCAAAAGGATATGATGAAAATATTGTCTATTTTTTGAACTAGCTGATAAAACCCCCCCAACCATAAAAATCTGCATGCAAAAACCAATGCAATTCTATGTAGTTCCTTCTTTGGTAAAGACTACTATAGAATATTGAATATTTTTGGCCTTTTAAAACATGGTGTCATGTAACATAACAACTTATAAAGGGAGAAGACTTCTGTTTGGAAATCAATATATTGTGTAAGACTCACATGCATTGTTAAAATAAAACAGTAAAATAATTAGGCAAAAAAAATTCTTACAGATCTTAGGAGGGTGTTACTTTAGATTTGGAAATGTCTCATTTGTGAAGGTTCTTAGAAAACTGAATGTCTAGACTTTCCAGTACCATTAAAGCCTGCTAGAGCTTAGAATACAGAATTTCCCAGCTTGACAGTAAGTGCCACTTCTGAATGACACAATTAAGAATGGAATGTGAAACCATAATACTAGAACACATGGATGACTTAGAACCTAGAATATGTGAGATTGATGGAAATTTCTAATCTAGAATCCTGAGCTGGATGAAGCTGTAGAAACAGGAATGTCACTATTGGGAGAGACTAGAACAGAAAGTGGGAAATTTTAGGGGCTGATATAGGACATTGTGAGAAGCCGTGTTTTTTTAGAATGCAGAATGTCAACTCAAAGAGAAGAGAATGAGAGATTTTGGAGAGCATTTAGAATAAGAGATATCAGATCAACAAGAGAACCCAGAAGATGAACCTGGCGGGTCCTCAAAACTCCAATATACCATAGCTCTGAGGACATATGTCAGGGTTCTGAGAAATAAATCTTCTGTTCATGAAGTAGCCCAAGAAGAGAAAATATCATTAATTGTAAGGATTTGTTTTCATATATGTACTTAGTGATCCAAAATATCAAGCAGTAAATTAAAAAATAAGAATTTAGATTTTTCACATGATATCCTTTATTCTAATTTAATTTATATTACACAGCTGTGAAGCTTAAAAAACTATCTGACATCTCAACCACATAGCCATAAGAGTTTGATGAAAGTACTGACAATTAAAAAAACCTGAAAATCCCAAAACACCACCACAATGAAACAAATGAAATGTCATGCAGTTATTTGTTTGGTAAAGACTGCTATTGATATTTCTATTAATAATAATGAATACAGAGTATTTTCAACCCCACAACCCCCAACAAGGTGCTATGTTTTAAAGACTCATAAGGAACAGGACTTAAGCTATGAAATCATTGTATTAATAAGACTTATGTGCATTGTAATAATAAGTAAATAAAAAACCTTAAGCAAAAAACTCTTACAGATCCTAGGAAAGTGTTCTTTAGATCCAACAATATCACATCTTGGATGGTCCTTAGAACACGGAATACCTGTGCTTCCAGGTATCATTCAAGGCGGAAAGTTGGAGGTGGTCTAGATCTTAGAATATAGAATTTCCTAGTTGGGCCATAAGTCCTACTTCTCAATGTTCCATTTTGCAGGGAAGTTTGAAGCCCAAATTTTAGGCCTGGGAGGGTACTGAGATCCTAGAATGTCTGAGCTTGAAGGAAATTTCTAGTCTAGAATCCTGAGTTCGATGAGGCTGTAGAAAGAGGAATGTCACTGTTGGGAGGGACTAGAATGGAGAGAGTGGGAGATTTTTGGAGACTGATTAGGGAAACTGAAGCAGTGGAATTTTAGCCTAAAGACTATCAGGCCTGGACGTAGCCATGAAGAAAGAAGGAGAGATTTAGGGGAGCATTTTGAATACTAGATATCAGAGCAAGGGGCAGCTAGGTAATGTAGTAGATAAAGTGCCAGGCCTGAAGTCTGGAAGATTCAACTTCATGAGTTCAAATCTGGCTTCAGACACTTAATAGTTTTGTGACTCTGGGCAAGTCACTCAACCCCATTTGCCATCATTTTCCTTATCTGTAAAATGAGCTGGAAAAGGAAATGGCAAACCACTCCAGCATCTTTACCAAGAAAACCCCAAATAGGTTCGTGAAGAGTCAGACACAACTGAAAAACGACAACAAATATTGTCCGAGAGAGAACGCAAGGGGTTGGGACTGGAGCATCCTCAAATTTTCCGTATAAGATAGCTATGAGGACTCTGAGAATATAAATCATCTCCACTGGAATTGGCCTTTGAATGCAAGATGTCAAAAATTTCAAGGATTAATTTCAAATTTATTCTTAGTGGAAAAAAATATTGGCCAGTTTTAGTAAATTAAGAAAGAAAATTTAGATTTTTGTTTGAGATCAGACATTTATTCCAATTTAATTCATATTATGCCATTGTAAAGGTTGAAGAAAAATTAAAAAAAAATCAGATATTCTCCATCACTGCAGGAAAAAAGGGTTTGGAGAAGGTACTGACTATTTTTTGTTGTGCCTTGGAAGGTCCATAGCAAAATGAAGATCTGCACTTTCAAGTACCACTGAAAGGGGAATGTTGAACATGACCAAGACTTAGGATAGGGAATGTACTAGTAGGCAGTAAATGCCACCTCTGAATGTCCCACTTTGGAATAGGAAGATGAAAGCAAAGTAAATCTTAGAACACAAAAGTTCACCCCTTTGAAAGTAGACAAATCACCTTGCATGCTAGCTGTGGGAGCTCTGGGAATGGAAACTATCATAAATGGGAAGGATTTCTTTTCATATATATTCTAGTTGAGCCAAAATATTGGCCAATTGTAGATAATTTCAAAAGCAAGGTGGGAAATTTTGCATATGAGATCAATGTTTTCTTTCCAATTTAATTTTTATACACCAGCGGCAGCACTTTTAAAAACATCTGCCATTCTCGATGACACAGCTAAAAGAGTCTGAGAAAAGTGGTGTCTATTCTTTGGCAAGTAAAAAAAAACCCTCACAAATAGAAAACATTTTGACACCAAAACTAATCTAATTCCCTTCAGGTCCTTCTTTGGTCAAGACTGTTATTGATTTTACCATTAACGAAAAGTGAATGCAGTCTGTGTTTGGACCAAAAAAACAAAGGGTAACAGTTAGAAGACACATGGGTGAGTTTTGGAAATCTGTATATAGGTAAGATCCATGTGCATTGCAATAATAATCCAATAAAAAATTAAAAAGAAAAATCCTCATAGATCATATAAAGGTATGCATGTAGAATCAAAAGTATCAGGTCATTGTTGCCCCTTGGAACACTAAATAATGGAGCTTCCCAGGACCTTTCAAGGATATATGTTGGAGGGTTACTGGAGCATAGAATACAGAATTTCTCAGTGAGGCATCAAGTTCAGCCTCCGAATGTCCAGATTTAGAGTGAAAATCATAAGAGAGAGTATTAGATTGGGGATGGCTCATTGCACATCAGGCATATGAACTTGAAGGAAATTTGGAATTTAGGATCATCAGGTGGCTGAGACTAGAATCTTCAAGAACAGAATTATGAGGGCCTAGAGAAGAGAGAGGGGAAATGTACCAGGTCATTTTCAGAAACAGGGAGGATTTGAGCACACACAGTGTCAAGCCTGGGAGTTGCCATGGAAATGAAAATGAGCGGGCTAGCAGTGTCCAGAGAAGAGGGGACCAAGAGCAAAGACAACCCTTAGGGCAGAGAAGGCCAGATCTTGAAGTGTCATAGAAAACAGGTTATGTTATAGGTGGGGTAGGGGGTTCAGAGAACAGAAATCATCTGCTGGGGAAGAGGCCTCATAGAGGAAAATCTCACATATAGCAAAGATTTATTTTCATGTATATACCAATGTATATTGGCCATTTTAAACTAATTTTAAAAACAAGAGGAAGGTAGATTTTTCATGGAAGATTACTTATTTGTTCCAATATAATTTTTATTGGGCATCAGTGACATGAAAGAAAAACAAAGAAACTAAAAAAAACCATGCAAACAAAAAAAAAACCAAACCCCATATCTTCAACCACACTACTCAAAGGGTTTGGTGAGATTACTGCCAAATTTTTGGCTAGCCAAAAAAACCCTCAAAACCACAATACCTGTACACCTAAACAAATGAAGTTCCACATATTTATTTCTGTAATAAAGACTGCTGTTTCTATTGATATTAATAAAAATGAACATCAAGAAATTTTAGACAAAATCCCAAGGTTTTAAGTATAGAGAGCTTGTAAGAAAGACGAATTCTATTTAAAAATCATCAGGTCTATAAGACCCCTGTACATTTTAATAAAATCCAATTAATTAAAAAGGAATAGTGACCCAATTTGTCACGATATGGCTTTAGAACCAAAAGTTTCATGTCTCCAATGTTCCCTAGAATACTACAGGTTTAGGCTTACAGGTACCTTTCATGTGGGAATGTTGGAAGTGGCTGAGATCAGAGATAGAGAATGTCTGGGCTAGGAGTTCATTCCTGCCTCCGAATGTACCCATGGGGAGTGGAAAGCAAATCCAGGATATGTGACCACAGAGGGCCGCTGGAACCCAGACTCTGTGGCCTTTATGGAAATTTTGAATCCAGAAAATCCAGAATGCTGAGCTTGATTTGGCTGTACAATCTATAATGTCAGTATTGGGAGGGAGGGGAAATTTGAGGGAGAATGGGAGATGTTCAGTTTCTGAGAATGGAAACTCTCAGAAACAGGAGGATTTTAGCCCATGGCAAGGTATATCCATGTTGAAGAGAAGGAAGGAGGGAGGAGAGCATTTTGAAGAGGAGATGTCAGAGCAGAGAGAGCCTCGAGACTCCAAAGGACAGACCTTGGCATGTCCTGAAAATCACCATATTTGATTGCAAGGTGATCTCTGGGAAAATAAATGATTGACTCTGAATGGGCTTTAAAATGGAAAATATATTTGTATATGGCCCAAATGTTGACCTGTTGTAGGTCAACAGTAAGAAGGTAGATTGCTCTTATGAGATCAAACCTAAATTTGAATTTAATTTTTAGAATGCATTGGAGATCCAAAAAAGAAAAAAAACATTCTGACACCCTTGAACACAAAGCCCTAACAGTACGGTAAAGATACTATCTATTTTATGGCCACCCAAAACCCTCTGAAAACCCCAAATATCTGTACATGAAAACCAATGCCATCCTCTGCAATTGCCTCAGTGATTAAGATAACTTTTGATAGTTGTATTAATGATAATGAATATTCAACATTTGGGGAACTAAAACATGGTGTTATATAAGAAGGACTTAGACGAGGAGAGGCCTTCTGTTTGGAAAACTATATATATGAGAAGACTCAGGTACATTGTTAACATGATGTAATAAATAAATAAAAGAAACTTAAACAAAACAGGACCAAAGATACTTTTTAGATTTTTGGAGCATGTTCCTTTAGAAGTGAAAAACTGTGAAGGTCCTTAGAAAACTGAATGTCTGGGCTTCTAGGTACCATTCAAGTGGAACAAGTTGGTGGTAGGCTAGAGCTTAGAATACAAAGTTTCCTTGTATGGAAGTAAGTCCCACCTCTGAATAAAACAATTGGAAATGGATTGTGAAACCAAAATTCTTGAACAGACCTCAACTTGTAACCTAGAATATCCGGGCTTGATGGAAATATACCATCTAGCATCTGAGCAGAGTGAGGCTATAGAAACAAGAATGTCTGTTTGGGGAAGGACTAAAACAGAGCATGGGAGATGTTCAGAGGCTGATGAGGAAGATTATCTGAAGAAACAGGATTTTAAAAGAGACAATGTCAGGTGGGGGAGGAGCATTGAAGACAATGAGAGATTGAAGAGAGTGTTTAGAGCAAAGGAGCCAGGAAAGATCAGGACTGGAGTATCCTCAAATTTTCCATATGCCGTATGTTCCATATTCCATAGTTCTGAGGGCTCTGAGAACCTGTGTAGTCTACTGTGGAATATGCCGTCTAATGTAAAATGTCCTATATTTCAAGAATTTTTTTAAAATAAATATTCTTAGTAAGCAAAAATATTTTCCAATTCTGGGTAAATAAAGGAGGAGAATTTAGAATTTCTGGATGAAATCATTTATTTCAATTTACTTTATATTGCACCCTTGTGAAGCTCAAAAAAAATTCATATCTTCCACCACACAGCCAAAACATTTGGTAAAAGTACTGATAATTTTTTGGCTGGCTAAATAATCCCCAGACAAGGTAATATACCAGCCCTTCCTAATAACTGCAAGTCAGTGAAGATCCTTCTTTGATAAAGACTGCCATAGATATGATTATTATTGATAACGAATATGGAGTATTTGTGAACCAAAAAACCCCTTACTTTTAATTCCTGAAGCCTCATGAGGGACAAAGATAATGTTTCCAGATCATGATTTCTAAAAGTCATTAGGGTATAGTGTAATGAAAATTGATTTAAAAATTTCACAAATCAACTTTATAGATCATAGAATGGCTTTTCTTTAGAACCAAAAATGTCCCGGAATGCCCTTAGCACTGTGAATTACTGTGCTATCGCTTCTCATTTGAGGGCAATTCTTGGAAGTGGCTGAGAATTAGTGAACTGAACTTCCTAGCTGGGCATAAATCCCACCTCCAAATGTCCCACGTTGGAATGGGGATATGAGAGCAAAGCAAAACCTTAGAACACAAAAGGTCAGCCCTTTGAATGGGCAACCAACCACCCAATGTGATAGCTGGAAGCTCTCTGAGAACATAAATCAGAATCTGCTCCCTCAGAAGGGAAAATAGCATACACAGCAAGGATTTATTTTCATATGTTTTCTAAGTGAGCCAAAATATTGGCCAGGTCTAGGGAATTTCAAAAATAAGAAGGAAGGAGATTTTGCCTAGGAGATCAATCCTTTCTTCCAATTTACTTTATAATCTGTAGTAGGAATGCTTTGAAACAAATTGCCCATTCACGACTACACAGCTTAAAAGTATGGTGAAAGTTCTGTCTGGTTTTTTGGGTTTTTTTGGCAAGCCAAAACAAACATCCCCACCCAAACTGAAAACATTTGGACATCAAAACAAAGTAATTCCCTGTAGGGTCTCCTTTGGTCGTAACTGTTATTGATGTTACTATTAATGAAGATGAATGCAGAGTATGTTGGGGCAACAAAATGAAGGTGTAGCATGCTAAGGACTTAGAAGAGACACAGGTTAGTTTTAGAAATTTTTATATAGGTAAGGTGCATATGCAATGTAATAATTATCCCATAACAAAAATCCTTATTGCTCATAGTAGCATATGGCCCTTGAATCCAAAATATCAACTCTTGGTACCCCATTGGAACAATGAATATCAGGGCTTCCAGGAACCTTTCAAGAATATATGTTGAAAGGGTCCTGGAGCTTAGAATACAGAATTTCTAAGCTAAAGCCTAAGTCCTACCTCTGAACTTCCAGATTTTGAGTGAAAAGCTGAGAAAGTCTATGAGATGTGAGATGGCTCAAGGAACATAGAAAATATAAGCTTGAAGGAAATTTGGAATTTAAGATAATCAGCTGGATGAGACTGTAGAAGATGCAAGGTCAGAATTTTGAGGGCCTAGAGAAGAGAAATAGAGAGATATATGGGGTCTAGGAAAGGACATTTTCAGAAACAGGAAGATATGAGCATATAACGTGTCAGGCCTGGGAGGTACCATGGAGACGAAAATGAGAGAGTTAGCAGTTCTCATTGAAAAAGGTTTATCAGACCAAAGAGAGCCCTTAGGGCAGAAAGTTCAGATTTTTCAAAGTCCTAGAAAACAATATATGCTGTAGGTGGGAGGGCTCAGAGAACAGAAACCATCTGCTGGGTAATGGGTCATAAAGTGGAAAAATATCACAAAGGAAAAGGATTTATCTTTATATATACACTTAGTGGGTCCAAATATTGGCCATTTTAAATTTATTTTATAAGTAAGAAGGTAGGTTTTTTTTGTATGAGATAATTCATTTATTCCAATATGATTTATTTTATGCATCAGTGATGCATAAGAAATTCAAACAACAATAAACAAAGACTTCACGTCTTCAACCATATTGCCAAAAGGGTTTAGTGAGATTACTGCACATTTTGACTAGCCAAAAAAAAAAACCCCACCAAACCCTCAAAACCACAAAACCTGTTCTCCAAACCAATGTAATTCCATGCCTTTCATTCTTTAGTAAAGTCTTCTCTTGCTATTAGTATGAATGAAAATTAACATTGAATAATTTTGAACAAAAGAAAAAAGTGTCAAGTGTAGAGAGTTTATAAGGGAGATTTATATTCAAAATCAGCACATTGGTAGAACTCGTGTATCTTATAATAATAATGCAATTAGTAAAAAACTAAATATAACAACTTTACATATGTGGCTTTAGAATGTCATTTCTTGGATACTCCCTACAGCACTAATGGTCTAGTCTTCTAGATGCTATTCACAGGGGAATGTTGAAAGCGTCTGGGAGTTTAGACACAGAATGTCCTAGCTAAATGTTTGTAGTGTTAAAATGAAGCCAGAATATTCATTCAGAGAAGCCACTTGTCACCAAGACAGTGTGGGCTTGGCAGAAAATTTGAATCTAGAATCCTGAGCTGAATTTGGCTATAGAATATATAATGTCAGTCTTGGAAGGGACTAGATCAGAGATAGTAGAAGATGTTCAGGGGCTGAGAATGTAAATTGTGAGAAACAGGAAGATTTTAGCACATTACATGGTTTAGCTGTGGTAAAAAGAACAAAGGAGAGCACTAGAAGAGGGGAGAACAGAGCAAAAATGTCCTGAGAACTCCCAAGGTCATGTCTTGGAATGTCCTGAAAATCACCATGTTTGATTACTAAGAGTTCTCTGAGAATGTAATTCATTAACTCTTGAATATGCCTTAAAATGCAATATTTCATAAATGGCAAGGGTGTATTCTCATACATTTTCTTGCTTGGTCCAAATGTAGACCTGTTATAGATCATTTTATAAACAAGAAGAAGGTAGTATTTTTTATGAGTTCAATCATATATTTCAATTTACCTTTTAGTATGGACGGAACCAAGATGGCGGATTAGGGGCAGCCACCCAACCGAACTCTCCCAACATTCCCCTGCAATCAACTTTAAAATAACTCCTCAAATCAAATTTTGGAGCAGCAGAGTCAACAAAAGGTTGGGGTGAGACATTTTTCGGGACTAAGAAAACCTAAGTGGTCAGCAAAAGTTTGTGACACTGGGGTAGAAGCCCACAGGTGCTGACAGTAGCAGTGTCCACAGCAGTAGCTTCAGGAGCTCTTTGCCCAAAGACAGTAAGGGGGTTGGACAATTCATCAGAAAGAGATTACAGAAGACCCTTTGCTAGTGCTGGGTATAGCTGGAACTGATTGGCAACTCTGTTATATATTTTCAGTTCTGGGCCACAATTCCAGGGTGGTGAGGAGCCCTGCTGGTTGGTTACAAGGGAGCAAGGGCCCTTGCTCCAAAGCAAATAGTGCTAACTCTTGTGGCTATAGGGGACCAGGGGTGTTTCCTGGATAAATATCATAGCATAAACCAGGAGAGCAGTGACTACACTTCTCCCAGGCTCATACCACTTTGAAAGCACCAAAAATTTGCAGACTCTCAGAACTAGGTCTGAAAACAGAAGCACGAAAAAGCCTAAAGCTTGGCACAGTGTTTCCCCACTGTAGCACAAGTTCAAAATCAAGAAATAGTGTGAGGGAATGAGCAAACAGAAAAAGAGCTTCACCATAAGAAATTCTCACGTTGGAAGAGAGGACCACGACAAAAAGGGAGAAGAAGACTACAACATGAAATCTGCTTCAAAAAAAGGCTCAAAGAAAAATGCTAACTGGTCCCACCCTGACCAGGATTTTATGGATGAGTTAAAAAAGGAGGTAAGAGTAGTAGAGGAAAAATTGGGAAAAGAAATGAGAGTTATGCAAGAAAATTATGAAAAGAAAGTTAGCAGCTTGGTTAGAGAGGCACAAAAAAATACTGAAGAAAACAGCACCTTAAAAAACAAATTAGGCCAAATGGTAAAAGAGGCACAAAAGTCCACTGAAGAGAAGAACTCCTTAAAGATCAAAATTGGCATAATGGAAAAGGATGTACGAAAATTCACTGATGAAAAGAATTTCTTGAAAAGCAGAATTGGCCAAATGGAAAAAGAGGTACAACATCTCACTGAAGAAAATAGGTCCTTAAAAATCAGAATTGTGCAAGTAGAAGCTAATGACTCCGTGAGACATCAAGAAACAATGAAACAAAGACAAAGGAGTGACAAAATAGAGCAAAATGTGAGATATCTGATCAGAAAAACAACTGACCTGGAAAACAGATCAAGAAGAGAAAATTTAAGAATTATTGGACTACCTGAAAGTCATGATCAAAGAAAGAGCCTAGAAGTCATGTTGCAAGAAATTATCAGGGAGAACTGCCCAGGTGTCTTAGATCCAGATGGTAAAATAGAAATTGAAAGAATCACCCGATCACCTCCTGAAAGAGATCCCAAAATCAAAACTCCTAGGGATATTATAGCCAAATTCCAGAACACCCAGCTCAAAGAGAGAATACTTCTAGCAGCCAGAAAGAAACAATTCAAATATCGTGGAGTCACAGTCAGGATCACACAAGATTTAGTGTCTTCCACGTTAAAGGAGCGTAGGGCTTGGAATATAATATTCCGCAGGGCAAAGGATCTAGGATTCCAGCCAAGAATAACCTACCCAGCTGTACTGAGTGTAATCATTCAGGGGAAAAAGTGGTCCTTCAATGACATAGAAGACTTCCATGGATTCCTGATTAAAAGACCAGATCTGAGCAGAAAATTTGACCTTCAAAGAGAAGACCCAAGGAGGTATAACAACCGAAGAGTATACATGAAGAAGTAATCATAACAGACTCAAAGTTAAACTGTTGACATTCCTATATGAGAAGATGATACATGTAACTTCTATGAACTTTTATCATTATTAAGACAGTTTTTAAAAAGTTTACATAGACAGAGGGCATGGGTGTGAGTCAATTATGTTGGAATGATCTCCAAAGAAAATGAAGGGGTGAGAAAGAGGGATACACTGGGAGAAGGGGGAAGGGAAAGGTTTAATGGGGAAATTTTTCTCAAATAAAAAAGTTGCACAAGGAAGAGTTTTTACAATGGATGGGGAAATGAGGGAGTGGCAGGCAATGTTTGAACCTCACTCTCATCAGAATTTCTTCAAAGAGGGAAGAATATATATACAACTCAATTGTATATGGAAATGCAACTTACCCAGTAGGGAAATAGGAAGAGAAGGGGATATGAGAAAGGGGGGTGATAAAAGGGAGGGTAGATTAAGGGAGACACTGTTTAGCAGCAAAATAGACTTTTGAGGAGGAACAAGATAAAAAGAGAGAGAAGAAACAGAAGAAAATGGGATTGAGAAAAACAGCAAACCATAACTCTGAATGTGAATGAGATGAGGTTACCCATAAACTGGAAGCAGATAACAGTATGGATTAGAAACCAGAGTCCAAGAACACTTGAAACAGAAACCACACTGTTAAAATAAAGAGCTGAAGCACAATCTATTATGCTTCAGCTGAAGCAAAAAATCAGGGCTAGCCATCAAGATCTCAGACAAAGCAAAAGCAAAAATAGACCTAATTAAAAAAGATAATCAGAGAAACCACATTTTGCTAAAAGGTAACATAGACAATGAAGTAATATAACATTTTTATATCATGCTTCTCTGATAAAGGCCTCATTCTCAGATATATACTGAATGTACAGCTGAGTCAAATGCATAAAAAATAAGAGCCATTCCTCAATTGATAATTGATCAAAGGATATGAATGGGCAGTTTTCAGAAAAAAAAACCACTATAGTTTTCTATAGAAATCTATAGTCATATGAAAAAATCCCCTAAATCACTATTGATAAGAAAAATGCAAACTAAAAAGACTCTGAGGTACCACCTCATACCTATCAGAAACAACAAATGCTGAAGGGGATGAGGGAAAAATATGTACACTAATGAACCATTGGTGGAGTATTAACCATTCTGAAGAACAATTTGGCACTGGATCCAAAGGGATATAAAACTGTACATACCCTTTGACCCAATAATACCACTACTAGGTCTATATCTCAAAGATATCAAAGGAAATGGAAAAGGACTGATATGTACAAAAATATTTATAGTTCTTTTTTGTGGTGGCAAAATAATGGAAATCAAGTGGATGCACATCAGTTGGGGAATGGCTGAACAGAGTTGTGGCATATGATTGTGTTGGAGTACTATTTTGCTGTAAGAAATGAAGAAAGGGGGGGGGTTCATAAAAAACAGGGAGATCATTGTAACATAATAACAGCAATGTTGTAATGGTGATCAACTGTGAAAGACTTGTCTATTGTGATCAATACAACAATCCAAGACAATTCCAAAGGATTCATGATAAAAAAGGCTATCCATGTCCAGAGAGAGAATTGATGAACTCTGAGTACAGATTGAAGTATAATTTTGTCGTTTTCCTTATTTTTCTTGCTTTTATGTAAATATGGCTAATATGGAAATATGTTTAGTGTGATTCCACATGTATAATTGATATCATTTTTGCTTGTCTCCGTAGTGGGTGTGGGAGGGCCTGGGAGGGAGGGACATAATTTGGAGCTAAAAATTTAAAAAGAAAAGAATGTTAAAAATAAATTTAAATGTTAAATTTTTTTAGTATGCATTGGTGACAGAAAAAAAAATCTCACATCCTTAACCACATAGCCTTAAGGGTATAGTGAAAATACTATCTATTTTTTGGTCACTGGAAAAAAAGTGCCAAAAAGCCCAACAATCTACATGAAAACCAATGCAATTCTATGCATTTCCATCATTGATGAAGATAGCTATTGGTAGTAGTATTAGTGATAATGAATATTGAGTATTTTTGGTCATTAAAACATGTTGTTATGTAATAAAGACTTATAAGTGGAGAAGTCTCATGTTTAGAAATCAGTATATAGATAAGTCTCAAGTGTGTAGTTAAAAATATAAAATAAATTTTAGTAAAAAAATCCTTATAGATCTTAGGAGTGTGTTCCTTTGGGTAACAGAACATCCTATCTGTGAAGATCCTTAGAATACTGAATGTCTGGGTTTCCAGATTTCATCGAAGGGGGCAAGCTGGTGGTGGGCTAGAACTTAGAATGCAGAATTTCTAAGCATGGCAGTAAATCCCACCTCTGAACAGAACAATTTGGAATGGAATATGAAGCAAGAATTCTTAAATAGTCAACATAGAACCTAGAGTATCTGAACTTGATGTATTACCATCAAGTAGAGAATCCAGAATCCTGAACTGGATGAGGCTGTAGAAATAGGAATGTCAGTTTGGGGACTGACTAGAACAGAGAGAGTGGGAGATGTCCAGAGGCTGATAAGGGAAATTCTTTGAAGAAATAGGATTTTAGAACAGACAATGTCAGCCTTGGGAGGAGCCATGGAGAAGAGAATAAGAGATTGAGGAAGGACTTAGAAGAAAGGATATCTGATCCAAGAGAGAACAGAAAAGGTCAGGGCTGGAGTGTCCTCAAATTTTCCATATTCCATAATTGTGAGGGCACTGAGAATCTACCTCATCTGCCTTCAAATGCAAAATGTCACAAATTTCAACCATTACTTTAAATATGTTCTGGTGGGCAAAAATCTTTTCCAGTTACAGGTAAACAAAGAAATGAGGAGAATTTCGAATTTCTGGATGAGAGTAATCATTTACTTCAATTTATTTATATTAAACCCCCATGAAGCTCAATTTTTTTCAAATCTCCCACCACAAAGCCAAAAAAGTTTGGTGAAAGTACTGATAATTTTTGGCTAGCTAAAATATCCTTAGATGAGATAACATACTAGCACCAAGAAATAAATGCAATTCCAAGAATACTTCTTTGAGAAAGACAGCTATTGATATGATTATTAATGATAACGAATATACACTATTTTTGGACACAAAAACCCAAGGTATTAATTTCCTAAGCCTCGCAAGAGACAGAATTAATGTCTCCAGATTGTGATATCTGTTAGTCGTTAGGTGCAGTGTTATAAAAATACATTAATAAAAACTTTAAAAAATCAATTTTGTAGTTGTTCATAGTTTATCACAGAATGGTGTTTCTTTGGAACCAAAAATGTCATGTCTTGGAATTTTCTTAGTACACTGAATGCCTGGGCTGTTAGGTCCCATTCAAGGGTAGATGTGGGAGGTGGCTTAGAGTTAGCATATTAAATTGCCTAGCTAGGCATAAGTCTCACCTCTGAATGTCCCACTTTGGAGCAAAAATAAAAACCTTAAAATAGAAAAGATCAGACCTTTGAATGGGCTACAGATCACCCTATGTGACAAACAGAAGCTCTTTGAGACCATGAATCAGAATCTGCTCTGGTAAAGGCCTTAGTATGAAAAATATCATAAATGGCAAGAATTTATTTTCATATATATTCTAAGTGAGCCAAAATATTGACCAAGTCTAGGGAATTTCAAAAACAAGGAGGGAAATTTTGCCTAGGAAGTCAGTCCTTTCTTTAATTTAATTTATGTTCTACAGTGGGGCTGCTTTGAAACTAATGGGCCATTCTCACCTACGTAGGTGAAAGAGTCTGGTGACAGTACTGTTTACTTTTGGCCAAAAATACACCCCCAGACTGAAAACCCTTGGACACCAAAACAAATGTAATTCCCTCTAGGTCCTCATATGGTCAAGACTGCTACTGATATCACTATTAATGAAAATGAATGCAGAGAGGTCAGGGACTCACCTCATCTCTCACAAATACCCCTCTAAACAACTTTAAAATCATGCCTCGAAATGAATTCTAGAGCAGCCAAAAGAACAAAAGGACTTGGGGTGGGGGGGCAATTTTCTAGCCAACAACAACTTAGAAGATCATCCAGAAGTCTGTCTCACTGGGATGAGAGTGCAGCCCAGTCCAGTATAGGCCATGCCACCCAAGTCAGCACAATCCTTGGGGTGACTGAATAAATTCATGCTGAAGTTCTCTGCCCAAAGATAGTAAAGTGGTTTGACAACTGGTCAGAAGTAGATTCCAGGGGACCTTTTGTTGGCACTGAGGGTAGGACTCTGTTGCCTTGCCAATAAGTGGTTCTGGGTTGAAGTCAGAGGGCAAGGAGGAGCATTAGCACAATAGAGCAATTGGCTGCAGTGGAGCAGGGATCCTGGTCACATTTCTAGGGAGGAAAAGAGACCATAGATCATAGACTAGAGAACAGGCCAGGAGGGCAGTGACCACACATCTCCTTATATCATACTACCTTGGAAGAACTGAAACTTAAAGACCTCCAGAACTAGCTCTGAAAACAGTGGCAGAAAAACCTGAAGCTTGGGACTGTGCCCCTTCTACCCAAAAAGCAAAGTCAATAGATGGGCTGGAACAATGAGTGAACAACAACAAAAAGAAACTCCTATAATGGAGGCAGGAAAAAGCTACTGCAATCAAGGGGAAGGTGGGGAGGGGGTGGCTAACAATGCTTGAACCTTACTCTGATCAGAATTGGCTCAAGGAGGAAATAACATACATATTCATTTGGGTCTAGAAATCTATATTACCCTCTAGGGAGGGGAAGGGGATAAAAAGGGAGGGAGGGGCTGGTAGAAGGTAGGGCAGATTTCAGGAGGGGGTAGTCAGAAACAAAACACTTTAGAGGAGAGAGAAAGGATAAATAAGGGAAAACAGGATGGAGGGAAATACAAATCATTGTGAAAACATTTGTACAGAAAGTTTTTTTTTTATAAAGCCTTCATTTCTCAAATATATAGAGAACCAAATCAAATGTGTAAGAATACAAGTCATTCCCCAGTTGATAGTCAAAGGGTATGAACAGGCAGTTTTCAGATGAAATCAAAGCTATCTATAGGCATATGAAAAAGTGCTCTAACTCATTATTGACTAGAGAAAAAAAAATAACAAGAAATATCACCTTACACCTGTCAGATTGGCTAACATTTCAGGAGAGGAAAATAACAAACGTTGGAGGGAATGTGGGAAATTGGTATACTAATGCATAATTGGTGGAGTTGTGAACTGTTCCAAACAATGAAAGGAGAATTTTGGAACTATGCCCAAAGGGCTATAAAACTGTGCAAACCCTTTGACACATCAATACCACTACTAGTTTCGTATTCCAAAAAGATAAAAAAGGGAAAGAGACAAATATGTACAAAAATGTTTATGGCAACTCCTTTTGTGGTGGCAAAGAATTGGAAATTAAAGGAATGCCCATCAATTGGGGAATGACTGAACAATTCCTGGTATATTATTGTGATGAAATACTATTGTGCTATAAAAATGATTAGCAGGATGTTTTCAGAAAAACCTGGAAGGACTTACATGAACTGATGCAAAATGAAGTGAGCAGAACCAGGAGAACAGTGTACACAGTAACAGCACTATTGTACAGTGATCAACTGTGAATGACTTAGCTATTCTCAACAATACAATGATCCAAGACAATTCCAAAGGACTTATTATGGAAAATGCTATCCACCTCCAGAGAAAGAACTGATGAAATATGAATACTGATCGAGGCATACTTTTTTTAAATTTTGTTTTCTTGGTTTGTTTATTGTTGCTATTGTTGTTGTTGTTGTTATTGTTGTTGTTGTTGTTTGGGTCTGTGTTCTGTTTCACAAAATGACTAATATGGAAATATGTTTCGCATGATGGCGCAAGTATAACCTATATAAAATAGCTTGCCTTCTCAGTGAAGGGGGAGGGGAGGAAAGGATGGAGAGAATTTGGAAATTGAAATTTAAAAAACAAATGTTAAAATTGTTCTTATGTGTAATTGGAAAATAAATAAAATATTAAAAAAAAGAAAATGAATTAGAGTATGATTGGGTGAAAACATCAAGGGGTAGCATCAAAAGGAATAGAAGACACAAGAGTAAATTTTGGAAATCTGTATATAGGTAAGATCAATGTGCACTGTAATAATTGTCTAAGAAAAATAAAAATAAAGATCCCTGTAGAAAATAGAAGTCTTAGAATCCATCTACTGGAGAAGAGGCCTTACAGTAGAAAATCTCAAAAATGGCAAAGATTTATTTTTACATATATACTGAGCAGGCCCAAATATTGACCATTTTTACCTAATTGAAAAAATAACTGTAGATTTTTCTTAGGAATTCATTTGTTTGTTACAATATAATTTTTATTAGTTACCACTGATGTATAAGGCAAACAAAGAAACTAAAAAACAAAAACCTTCTATTGGCAACCACAATACAAAAAACATTTGGTGAGATTACTGTCAATTTTTAGCAAAAAAAACCCAAATCTCAAAACTGTAGCACAAGCACACCAAAACAAATGCAGTTCCATGTATTTCCTTAGTAAAGACTGCTGTTTCTATTACTAGAAATAAAAATGAATATTGAGCATTTTTTATCTGCGATGTATAAGAAAAACAGAAAAACATACAAACAAAACCAAAAACCTCCCATTTTCAATCATGCTACCAAAATGATTTCATGAGGTTACTGGTGATTTTTTGGCTACCTAAATAAACCCCTCAAAACCACAATATCTACACACCACAACAAATGCAATTCCATATATTTCTTTCTTTAGTAAAGACTGCTGTTTCTATTACTATTAATAAAAATGAATATTAAGAAGTTTTGGACATAACAACTAGGAGTTCAGTAAAGAGCTTATTAGAGAGAAGACTTCTTTGTCCAAATCATCCCATAGATAAGACCCATGTGCACTATGATAAGAATGTAAATAATAAAAAATAAAAATAATAATTTGATATAATTTAGCATGATATAGCTTTAGCATAAAAAATGTCATTTGTTACATGGTCCCTAGAACACTAAAGGTCTAGGCTTCCAGATACCTTTCATGGGGGAATTATGGAAGTAGTTGAGAGCATAGATCCAGAACATCTGAGCTAGGAATTAAGTCCTGCCTCTGAATGTACCAAGGGGGAGAAGAAATCGAAGGCAGAATATGAGATCTGGAGGGCACCTGGAACCAAAACTGTGTGGGCTTCATAAAACTTTGAATCCAGAATCCCAAGCTTGATTCAACTGTAGACTCTATAATGCCATTGTTGGGAGGGACTAGAAGGGGGAGAGTGGGAGATGTTCATGGGCTGAGAATGGACATTGTCAGAAACAGGAGGGGTTTAGCACATTGTCTGGTGTAGCCATGGTAAAGAGAAGGAAGGAGGAAGGAGAGCACTTCGAAGAAGGGATATCAGAGCAGAGAGCACCCTGAAACTCCAAAGGGCAGATTTTGGCATGTCCTGAAAATCACCATGTTTGATTGCTAGGAGGTATCTGTGAATGTAATTCATTAGCTCTCAAACATGCCTTAAAATGGAATATTTCATAAGTGGCAAGGATGTATTCTCATACATATTCTTAGTTGGCCCAAATATTGACCTGTTGGAGGTCATTTTAAAAAGAACGCAGCTTGTTCTTATGAGATCTCCTTAATTGCACAGCCTTAAGGGTACAGTGAAAATACTATTTTGTGACCACACAAAAGATGCCACAAACTCTAAATACCTGTAAACAAAAACCAATGCAATCTTCTGTAATTCCTTCATTGATAAAGATAGCTATTGATATTAGTATTAATGATAATGAATATTCAGTATTTTGGGCCATTAAAACATGGTGTGATAGAATTAAGACTTATAAGGAGAGAAGACTTCTGTTTGGAAATCAGTATATGGGTAAGACTCAAATGCACTGTTAAAATAAAACAATAAAGCAAAAAAATTTAAGAAAAAACAAAGACATCTTAGGAAGATGTTCCTTTAGATATGAGAATCTCATATCTGTGAAGGTCCTTAAAAAACTGAATGTCTGAGTTTGCAGGTACCAATAAAATGGGCAAGTTGGTGGTAGGCTAGAGTATAGAACAAAGAATTTTCCAGCATGGCACTAAATCTGACCTTGGAACAATCAGGAATGGATTGTGAAGCCAGAATTCTTGAACAGGTCTTCAACTTGGAACCTAGAATATCTGAGCTTGACAGAAATATACAAATTAGAATCCTGAGCTGGATGAGGCTATAGAATCAGGAATGTAAATCTGGGGAAGGACTAGAACAGAGAGGGTGGGAGATGTTCAGAAGCTGATGAGGGAAATTGTCTGAAGGAATGGGATTTTAGAACAGACAATGTCAGACTGGGAGGAGCCTTGAAGAAGAGAATGAGAGATTGAGGAGGGACTTCAGAAGAAGGGATATGTCATCCAAGAGAAAACACAAAATGTCAGGACCGGAGTGTCCTCAAATTTACCACATGCCATAGCTCTGAGGGCTCTTAGAACCCACATAGTCTGCTGTGGAGTGGGCCTTCTAATGCAAAATGTCTTAAATTTCAAGGATTACTCTAAATACATAAATATTTTTCCAATTCTAGGTAAAGTAGGAGAATTTAGAATTTCTGAGTGAAATGAATCATTTATTTCATATTAAACCTTCTGAAGCTCAAAAAGAAAAAATAAACATCTTCCACCACACAGCCAAAAGTGTTTTGTGAAAGAATTGATAATTTTTTGGCAAGCTTAAAAATCCCTAGACAATATAATATACAAGCACGACATAACAAATGCAATTCTCTGAAGATCCTTCTTTCACAAAGACTGCCATTGATATGATTATTGATAATCTATATAAAATATTTTTAACAACAATAACAAAAAACCCTAGGTGTCAATTCCTGAACTATCATAAGAGATAGAACTAATCTTTCCAGGTCATGCTGTCTGTAAGTCATTAGGTACAGGGTAATAAAAATTCATCAAAAACTTTTAAAAATCAACTTTACTGATCATTAGATGATGTTTCTTTAGGACCAAAAATGTCATGTCTTAGAATGTCCTTAGCACAGTGAATGCCTGGGCTGTCAGTTCTATTTATGGGGGTGGCTGAGAGTTAGCATAGCAAGTTTTCTAGCTAGGTTTAAGTCCCACCTCTGAATGTCTCAGTTTGGAGTGAGGATATGAGAGCGAAGCAAAACCTTAGAACACAAAAAGTATAGGCTAGAAATAGGCTAGAAAATACCCTATATGATACCCTATACCCTATAGGAAACTCCCTCAGAACATGAATCAGAATCTGCTCTGGTAGGGGCCTTAGAATGGAAAATGTCACAAATGGCAAAGATTTATTTTCTATATTTCTATATTCTAAGTAAGCCAAAATATTGGTCAGTATTAGGGATTTTTTACACACAAGAAGGAGGGAGATTTTGTCTAGCATTTCAATCCTTTCCAGCAATTTACTTGACATTCTTCTGTAGGAATGCTTCGAAACAAATCGTCCATTCACAACTACAGCTTAAAAAGTCTAGTGAAAGTACTATCTAGTTTTCGGCAAGCTAAAAAAAAAACCTCCCCCAAACTGAAAACGGTTGGACATCAAAATAAATATAATTCTCTGTAGATCCTTCTTTGGTCAATTGATATTACTATTAAGTTAAATCAATGCAGAGTGTTTGGGGGCAATATAATGAAGGTGTAGCATTCTAAGGACTTAGAAGAGATATGCATAAGTTTAGAAAATTTGAATATAAGTAAGATGTATGGGTATTGTAATGATTATTCAATAAAAAAGGAAAAGCAAAATCCTTATAGACATTAGGAGGGCATGACCTTAGATTCCAAAATATCAGACCTTAGTACTCCCTTGGAACACTGGATACCAGGGCTGCTTCTGGGACCTTCCAAGGACATATGTTGGAGGGGTTCTGGAGCTTAGAATACAGAATTTCTTGGCTAGGGATAAATTCTTCCTTTGAATGTCCAGATTTCGAGTGAAAAGTTTAGTGAAAATATTAGATGGCTTGTGAAATATAAAATGTACAAGCTTGACAGAATTTTGGATTCAGGATCATCAGCTAGATGAGACTGTAGAATCTGTGAGGTTAGAATTGTAAGGACCTAGAAAAGAGAGAGGGGGACGTGTATGGGGTCTGTTAATAGACATTTTCAGAAACAAGATGATTTGAGCACACGAAGTGTCAGGACTGGGAGCTGCCATGGAGACAAAAATGAGAGAGCTAGCAGTGCCCATGGAAGAGGGGACCTCAGAGGAAAGAGAGCCCTTAGGGAAGCAAAGGTCAGATCATGCAGTGTAGTCCTAACTCCTGTATGCTATAGATGGGAGGTT
The DNA here is from genome assembly GCA_028646595.1 of Phalanger gymnotis. Taxonomy (NCBI): domain Eukaryota; kingdom Metazoa; phylum Chordata; class Mammalia; order Diprotodontia; family Phalangeridae; genus Phalanger; species Phalanger gymnotis. The sequence continues at coordinate 46,569,577 of CM053628.1, forward strand.
TCAGAGAACAGAATTCATCTGCTGGGGAAGGGGCTTCTGAGTGGAAAATCTCACATATAGCAAAGATTTATTTTCATGTATATACTGAGCGGGCCTGATGATTGGCCATTTTAATTATTTTTTAAAAATAAGAGGAAGGTAGATTTTTCATAGGAGTTCATTTATTCCAATATAATTATATCGAACATCAATGATAAAATAAAAAATAACAAACTAAAAAAGAAAAGCCCTTCTATATTCACCAAGGGTTAAAAAGATTTGCTGAGATTACTGCCAAATTTTTGGCTAGACCAAAAAAAAAACCTAAACCCTCAAAACCATAACACCTGCACACCTAAACAAATGGAGTTCCCCTTTTTCTTTCTTTGCTATAGACTGCTGTCTCTATTACTATTAATAAAATGACTATCTAGCAATTTTGGACAAAAAGTCAATTCAGTATAGAGGGCTTATTAGGGAGAAGCCTTTTATTTTGAAATCATCACATCATTATGAACCATGTATGTTGTAATAAAACTTAAAATAATAAAAAACCCACAAATAATAACTTGACATAAGTTTTCATGGTGTGGCTTTAAAACCAAAAATTTCATGTCTTGGATGGTCCCTAGAACACCAAAGGTCTACGTTCTAAGCATTTTTCATGTAAGAAATTTGGAAGGAGTTGAGAACAGAGATACAGAATTTCTAAGGTGGGAGCTAAATCCTGCCTCGGAATGTACCAAAAGTAGTGGAAAATGAAGCCAGAATATGTGTTCATGGAGGTCGCTGGAACCAAGACTGTGTGGGCTTCATGGAAATTTTGAATCCAGAATCCAGAATTTGATTCATCTGGAGAATCTATAATGTATGTGTTGAGAGAGACTAGAAGACTGACTGAGAATGGAAATTCTCAGAAGCAGGAGGATTTTAGGACATAAATCTTTGGATGTCCTGAAAATCATCAGATTTGATTGCTAGGCAATCTCTGAGAACAGAAATTATTGGCCAGGAATGGGCCTTAGAATGGAAAATGTCATAAATGGTAAGAATTTATTCTCATATGTAAGTTGGCCTAAATACTGACTTTTCTTAGGTAATTTATAAAACAAGGCAAAGTGGATTTCTTTGATATGATTAAACATCACTTCTAATTTACATTTTAGCAAATTAACAAATCTGACATCCTTAACCTCAGAGCTTTGAGGGTAATGTGAAAACACAATCAATTTTTGGCCACCCCAAACAATATGACAATTGCCAAATATCTGTACATGAAAGCAATAAAATCTTCTGTAATTGCTTCATTGATTGATAAAGATAGATATTGATGGTTATATTCATGATAATTAATTTTCAGCATTTGGGGGTATTACAACATGGTGTTAGGTAATAAAGACTTATAAGGGAGAAGACTCCTGTTTGGAAATCAGTATATGGGTAAGACTCAAGTGAGTTGTTAAAATAAACAACAGAAATTTAATAAAATAAAACCAACCAGATTTTAGGAATGTGTTCCTTTAGATATGAGAATCTCCTATATGGGAAGGTCTTTAGAAAAGTGAATGTCTGGGCTTCCAGGTACCATTAAAGGTGGCAAGTAGTTGGCAGACTAGAGCTTAGAATAGAGAATTTCCCAACATGGCAGTAAGTTTCCCCTTTGAATGGAACAATTAGGAATGGATGGTGAAGACAGAATTCTTGATCAGCTCTTCGACTTGGAATCTAGAATAGTTGAGGTTGATGGGATTTTGCAATCTAGAATCCTGAGCTGGATGAGGTTATAGAAATAGGAATGTCAGTTTGGGGAAGAAGTAGAATAAAGAAAGTGAGAGATTTTCTTAGGCAGGTAAGGGAAATTGTCTGAAGAAATGGGATTTTAGAATTGACACTCTCAGGTCTGGGATGAACCATGGAGAAGAGAAGGAGAGATTGAAGAGCGCCTCTAGAGAAGACCAAAGGTCAGGACTGGGGTGTCCTCCAATTTTGTCCTAAAATTCAAAGATTACTATAAATATATTCTCAGTTGACCAAAATATCTTCCAGTTCTAGGAAAATAAAGAAATTAGGTACATTTTAATTTTCTGGTTGACATAAATCATTTGTTTCAATTTACTTCATATTACACCCCTGTGAAGCTCAAAAAAAATTGCACACATCCCACTGCATAGCCAAAAGTGTTTTGCAAAAGTACTGGTAATTTTTTGTCTAGCTAAAAAATCCTCAGGCAAGGTGATATAAAAGCACCACAAAACAAATACAATTCCACAAGGATCTTTCTTTAATAAAGACTGTCATTGACATCATTATTATTGGTAATGAAAATAGAGTATTTTAGAACAAAAAAAACACTAGGTATTTAATCCCAAAGCCTAGTATTTCTAGATCATGATGTCTATAAGACATTAGGTACCATGGAATAAAAATCCATTAAAAGGCTTTTAAAAATCAACTTCGTAATTCATAGGATGGTCTTTCTTTGGAACCAACAATCTCAGATCTTGGAATGTCCATAGCTTGCAAAGGTTGTCCAGTTCCATTTAAGGGTGATTATTAAAGGCGGCTAAGAGTTAGTGTACTGCATATCCTAGCCACACACAAGTCCCACCTCTGAATGCCCCACTTTGGAGAGAGGATATGACAGCAAAGAAAAAACCTTATAAAACAAAAGGTCAGGCCTTTGAATGGGTAACAAACTACCCAATGTGGTAGATAGAAGCCCTCTCAGAACGAATCTGCTCAGGCAGGGCCCTTAGAATGGAAAACACTATAAACAGCAAATATTTCTTTTCATCTATATTCCAAGTGAGCCAAAATATTGGTGAGTTCTAGGGATTTTTATACACAAGAAAGAGGGAGATTTTTGTCTAGCATTTCAATCCTTTAGAGCAATTTACTTGACATTCTTCAGTAGGGATGCTTTGAAACAAATCTTCCATTAACAACTACACAGCTAAAAGAGTGTAGTTAAAGTACTATTTTGGGGCAAGCAAAAATAACCCCAAACTGAAAAACACTTGGGAACCAAAACAAATGTAATTCCCTGTGGTCCTCCCTTGATCAAGGCTACTATTAATATTTCTATTAAGGAAAGTGAATGCAGAGCGTGTTTGGGCAACCAAATGAAGGTATAGCCTGTTAAGGACTTAGAAAAGACATGAGTTAATTTTGGAAATTTATATATATGTGATGCATGTGCATTGCAGTAATCATCCAATTATCCAATAAATGATAAAATGAAAAATTATTGATCATAGGTCTTATAATCCTGAATATCAGATCTGGTTAGCCCCTTGGAACAGTGAATAGCAGGACTACTCCTCGGCCTTATATTGATATATATTCAAGAGGGTTACTAGAGCTTAGGATACTGAATTTCCTAGCTGGGGGCTAGGTCCTGCCTTTGAACGTCTGGATTTTGAGTGAAAAGTGGAGTGAAAGTAATAGACAGGGAATGTCTCATGGAACAGAGAATGTATGAACTTGAAGAAAACTTGGGAAGATTATGCTGCAATTTCAGAATTGAGAGAGTCTAGAGAAAAAGAGAATGGAAGGTGTATAGGGTCTGGGAATGGAAATTGTCAGAAACAAGAGAATGTGAGCACACACAGAGTGTCAGGCCATGGTGATGAAAATGAGAGAGCAGCAGGGCCCAGAGAAGAGGAGATATCAAGAATAATGACAGTTCATAGACTACGAAAGGTCAGATTTTGCATCATGCTGGAAAATAATATATGCTATAGGTGAGAGGGTTCAGAGAACAGAAATCATCTGCTGGAGATGAAGCCTCCCAGGGGAAAATCACAACTCATGAGGATTTATTTTCATATATATATATATGTATATATGTATATATTCACATATATACATATATATATATATTCATATATGCTGTGTAAATACCAATGTGGGACAGTTTTAAGCTAATTTTTAAGAATAAGGTAGTTTTTGCTGTAGGAGGGCATTCATTTATTCTAATATAATTTTTATTGGGCATCAATAATGTATATGAAAATAAAAAAGAAACTAACAAAAAATCTCTCCTATCTTCAACTAAAGTACCAAAGGGTGAGATTACTCTTTTTTATTGGCTAGCAAAACAAGCCTCTGAACCACAGCAAAAGCACACCAAAACAAATGCATTTGCATGTACTTCTTTCTTAGTAAAGACTGATGTTTCAATTACTATTAACAAAAATGAATATTGAGCAGTTTTTTAGAGAGAAGACATCTTTTTCAAAGTCATCATATTGATGAGACCAATGTACATTGTAATAATAATCTAATTAATAAAATTAGAAGTAATAACTTGACAGAAGTTCTCTAGATATAGCTGTAGAACCAAAAATGTCATGTCTTTGATGTTCCTTAGAACACTAAAGGTTTAGGCTTCCAGGTACCTTTCATGTGAGAATGTTGGAAATACTTGAGAGCAGAGATACAGAATGTCTAAGGCAGGAGTTAAGTCTTTCTTCTGAATGTATTAGTAGGGAGTGGAAGTGAAGCCAGAATTTGTGATCATGGAGGGCACAGGAACCCAGACTGTGGGCATATCAGAAGTTTGAATCCAGAATCATGAGCTAGATTCAGCTGTAGAATCTCTAATGTCATTGTTTAGAAGGACTAGAAGAGGGAGAGTGGGATGTTCAGGGGCTAAGAACATAAATTGACAGAAACAGGAGGGTTTTAGTCATAGCCTAGTGTAGCCATGGTGAAAAGAAGGAAAGAGGTAGGAAAGCACTTTGAAGTGGCCTGAGACTCCCATGGGCAGATCTTGGAATGTCCTGAAAATCACCATATGTGATTCCTAGGTGATCTCTAAGAACAAAAATGATTGGCTTTCAATGGGCCTTAGGATGGAAAATGTCATAAATGACAATGATGTATTCTCAGATATATTCTTAGTTGGCCCAAATATTTACCTGTTGTAGGCCATTTAATAAGCAAGATGAAGATAGATTGTTCTTTTGAGATTTAAGTTAAATTCAAATTTAATTTTTAGTATGCATTGTTGATAGAAAAAGAAAGATAATCTGACATTCTTAACCACAGAGCCTTCAGAGTAAGGTGAAAATAATATCAATTTTATGACTGCCCAAATTAATAACACAATCCCTAAATATCTGTATAGGAAAAACAGCACAATCCTCTTCTATTGCTTCATAGATAGAGACAGATATTGATAGTAGTTTTTGTTGTAATGAATATTCAGTATTTTCAGGCAATACAACATGGTGTTATGTATAAAAGGAGAAGACTTCTATTTGGAAATCAGCACATGGGTAATATTCATGTTGTTAAAATAAAACAATAAAAGAAATGTAAGCAAAATGATCCAAACAGCTCTTAGGAGGGTATTCCATTAGATATGAGAATCCCCTCTCGGTGAAGGTTCTTAGAAAAATGAATGTGTGTGCATCCAGGTACCATTAAAGCTGCCAAGTTGATGGCAGGCTACAAGTCAGAAGACAATTTCCCAGCATGACAGTAAGTTCCACCTAAGAATGGAAAAATTAGTAATTTGTTTGTGAAGCCAGAATTCTTGAACAGTTCTTGGAACAAAATTGGTACTTGGAATATCTGAGCTTGTTTGAAATACACCAACTAGAATCCTGAGTTTCATGAAGCTGTAGAGCCAATTTGGGGAAGGACTAGAACAGAGAATGGGAGATGTTCAGAGGCTGATGAGGGAAATTGTCTGAAGAAATGGGATTTTAGAAAAGACAAGGTCAGGTCTGGGAGGAGCATTGGAGAAGACAATGAGAGAATGAGGAGAGCCTTTAAAACAAGGGATATCCCATCCAGGGGAGAACAGAAAAGATAAGGACTGGTATGTGCTCAAATTTCCCATATTTCAAAGCTCCGAGAGCTCTTTGAACCTCCTTCATCTGCTGTGGAATGGACTTTAGAAGGCAAAATGTCATCAATTTCAAGGACTACTTCAAATATAGTCTTAGTCTTAGTGGTCAAAAATATATTACAGTTTTAAGTAAATAAAGAAAGTAGGAGCATTTAGAATTTCTAGATAAGATCAGTAATTTATTTCAATTTACATTATAACATACCCTTGTGAAGCTCAAAATTTTTTTTAAAAGTTCCACTGCATAGCTAAAAAGTTTTGTTGAAAGAAGTGATAATGTTTTGGCAAGCTAAAAAATTCCCAGACAGGGCAATATACAATCTCCCGGGAAACAAATGCAATTCCATGAAGATCTTTCTTTGATAAAGGCTACCATGGATATTATTATTGTTAATAAAGAACATAGAATATTTTTGAAGAATAAGAAAACCGAGGTTTTAATTTACTGAAGCCCCATAACAGAAAGAACTAATGTATCTAGAGCATGATATCTGTAACTTATTAGGTAAATGTTATAAAAATCCATTAAAAATTTTAAAAATGAAATTTATAGATGATAGGATTGCATTTTCTTGGAACTAACAATTTCATGTCTGAGAATGTCCTTAGCACACTTAATGCCTGGGCTGATTTAATGGTGATTGTTGGAGGTAGCAGAAATTTGGCTTACCAAATTTCCAAGGTAGGTATAAGTCCTTACTCTGAATGTTCCACTTTGGAAATCGGAATAGCAGAAGCTTAGAAGACAAAAGATCAGACCTTTGACTGGGCTACAAACCCCGCTATGTGATAGCAGGAAGCCCTCTTAGAACTCCTGAGAACTCTGAGAAGGTAGAGAAACATATCTAAGGTATCATAAATGGCAAAGATTTATTTCCATCTATATTCTAAGTCAGCCAAATATTGTCCAGTTGTAAGGAATTTCAAAGACCAGAAGGAGGGATAGTTTACCTAGGATTTCAATCCTTTTCTGCAGTATAATTAATATTTTGTCATAGGGATGCTTTGAAATAAATCACAAATTTATTTAATGAAAAGCCCCCAAACACCCCAAAACTGAAAATACTTGGACACCAAAGCAAATGTAACTGCCTATATGTTCTCTTTCAGTCCATACTACTATAGATATTACTAACAAGGAAACGAAAGCAGAGAATGTTTGGGCAATAACATGAATGTATAACACACTGAGGATTTAGAACAGAATCAGGTTATTTTTGCAAATTTGTATATAGGGAAGATATATCTGCATAGTAATAGTTATCCAATAAAAATAAAAAGAAAAATCTAAATACATTATTTTTAGGATCATGAGGTGGATGAATCTATAGCAGGTGTAAAGTCAGAATTTTGAGGGTCCAGAGAAGGGAGGGGAGCAGAGGTAGAGGGGCTGGGAATGGAAAATTTTCAGAAACAGGAGGATGCGAGCACAAATACAGTGTCAAACCTGGGAGTTGCCATGGAGATGAAAATTAAAGAGCAGCAGGACCCAGAGAAGAGGGAAATCAGAACAAAGAGAGTGCTTTGAACAGAAAATGTTGGCTCTTGCAGTGAACTTGAAACCACTATATGCCTACAGGTGGGAGGGTTCAGAGAAAAGGGAACATCACCTGAGGAAGTGGCCTGAGTAGAAAATCTCCTATCATATATAAATTTCATTTTAAAAGGTTTTGTAATGGATTTTATTACCCTTAACGATTTCACGTCTTAGAACATCCTTAGCACACTTAATGCCTGAGCTGTCATTTCACATTCAATGGCGATTGGGGCAGGTGAATGAAATTTGGAATACCAAATTGCCTAGTTAGATATAAGACTTAACTCTGAATGTCACACATTGGAGTGGGGATGTGAGAGCAAAACAAAACCTTAGAGGGCAATAGGTCAGACTTCGATTGGGCTACAAACCATCCTATGTGATAGGGGAAAGCCCTCTGAGAACATGAATCAGAATTTGCTCTGGCAGTGCCTTAGAAGGGAAAGCATCATAAACAGTAAAGATTTACTTCCATCTATATTAAAATGGAGCCAAAATATTGGCCAGTTGTCAGGAAGTCAAAAAGCAAAAAGGAGGGAGAGTTTGCCTACGATTACAATCATTTCCTGTAATTTAATTAACATTCAGTAGTTGGAATGCTTTGAAATAAATCATGAATCCACACCTAGATAGCTAAAACAATCAAGTTAAAGTACTATTTTCTGACTAGCCAGAAAAAGCCCCCAAACTGAAAACACTTGGACACTAAATCAAATGTAACTCGCCATATGTTCTCCTTTAATCCAGACTGCTATTGACATTACTAACAAGGAAATGAAAGCAGAATGTGTTTGGGCAATAAAATCAACATATAGCATGCTGAGGACTTACAACAGACATGGGTTGATTTTGTATATTTGTATATAGAGAAGATGCGTAGGCATTGTAATAATTATACAATAAAAAACTAAATAGAAAAATCCTTCTAGATAATCTTCAGGACCATGAGCAGGATGAGCCTACAGCAGGTGCAAAGTCAGAATTTTGAAGGTCCAGAGGAGGGAGGGGGACAGAGGTAAAGGGGCTGGGAATGGAAAATTTTCAGAAACAGGAGAGTTTGAGCTCACACAGTGTCAAGTCTGGGGGTGGCTATGGAGATGAAAATGAGAGAGAAGAAGGGCCCAGGGATGAGGGAAGTCAGAAGAAAGAGGGCACTTTGGACAGAAAATGTCACTTCTTGCAGTGAACTCCAAACCACTATATTCTACAGGTGGCAGGGTTCAGAGAAAGGGGATCATCTTCAGGGTAAGGGACCTTAGAGTATAAAATCTCACAAATCACATGGTTGTATTTTATGTATATACTCAGTGGATACAAAAGTTGGGAATTTTTAAATAATTTTAGGAAATGAGAAGGAGGTGGATATTTTTATAGGAGATCATTCATTTATTTCAATATAATTTTTATTGGGCATCAGTAATGAATAAGAAAAACTAACAAAGAAACAAAAGAAAACATAAACCAAAATCTCTTCTCTTCTAATGCTGTTTATTTTATAATCTCTCCAAAAACCTACACAAACCACAAATACTTGTACCAAAAAACAATCCAATCCTCGGCAATTCCTTCACTGAGAAAGAAATTTAGATTTATTTATAGTAGTGACAGTGATAATGGATATTCAGTATTTTTGGCCATTAAAAATGGCTTTCGAAGGGGAGACAATTTAAGTTTGCAAATCAGTATGCATGTAAGACTTAAATGGGTTGGTAATACAAAAGAAAAAAATTAACCAAAGCATAAAAAAGACCAAATAAACATTTTGGATTTCAGGACTCTGTTCTTTTAGACAGGAGAATCTCCTACCTTTAAAGGTCCTTAGAAAACCAAATGTCTGGAGTTCCACATACCATCACAGTGAGCAGGTAGGTTGTAGGCTGGAACTTGGAATACAGAATTTCCCACCATGGCAGTGAGTCCCTATCAATGAAACAATTAGGAATGGATTATGAAAACCAAAATCTTGAACCAGACTTTGTCCCGGAATCTTGATTATATGAGCTAGATGGAAATAGATAATCCTGAATAGAATCCTGAAATATATAATCCAAGAATCCTGAGAAAGATGAGTGTAGAAACAGGACTGTCAGTATGGGGAAGGACCAGAAGAGAGAGATGATGAGATATTCATAGGCTGCTGAGGGAAATTGTCTGAAGAAATGGGACTTTAGAACCAACAATGTCAGTCTGGGAGAATGAGAGGTTGAGGAGAGTCTTCAAAAGAAGGGATATCTGATCCAAGAGAGAACACAAAACATCAGGAATAGAGTATAATCCAATTTTCCCTATTATGACATAGGGAAACTTGGATTATACTCCACACTAACCTGTTGTAATGGCTCTGAGAACCTACATCACTGGCTGTGGAATGGATCTTCAAATGTAAAATCTTACAAATTTCAAGGATTACTCTAAATGTCTGCTTACTAGCAAACATATTTTCTAGATGTAGGTAAATAAGATGTTGCATGCTAAGGGAATAAAAGAGATACTGATTAGTTCAAAAAGTGGTATTGATAAGATTAATATGTATTGTAAGAATGTTTCAATAAAAAAGAAAACACATAAACTCCTCATGGATCATAGGAGAGTATGGCACCATTATCCAAAATGTCAGCTCTTGGTAGCCCCTTGGAATACCAAATACCAGAGCTTCCCAGGACATTTCTAGCATATATGTTGGAGTAGTCCTGTTGCTTAGAAAACTGGATTTCTTAGCTAGGGCATAAGACCTGACTCTGAATGTCCAGATTTTGAATAAAAAGGTTAATGAGAGTATAAATAGGAGATGACACAAGTAACATAGAATATATGACCTTGAAGGAAATTCGGAATTCAGGATCATCAGCTGGATGAAACCATAGAATCTGCAAGGCCAGTTTTGTGAGAACCTAGAGAAGGGGTGGGGGGAGATGTATGGCTCTAATAATGGCATTTTCAAAAACAGTAGGATTTGAGCACAGAGTGTCAGGGCTGAGAGCTGCCATGGAGACCAAAATGAGAGAGCTAACAGGGCCCATAGAAGATGAGACCTCAGAGGAAACAGAGCCCTTAGATAGCAAAGGTCAGATATTACAGTAAATTCCTAACCCATGTATGTTATAGATGGGGGGGGGGTGTTTCAGAGAACAGACATCACCTGGTGAGGAAGGGGACTAAGAGTGGAAAATTTCACAAATAGCAAAGGTTTATTTTCACGTTTATAAGGAGTGGGCTTTAAAAAGTAAGAGGAAGGTAGATTTTTCACAAGGGATCATTAATTGATTCCAACACAATTTTTATTGAACAACAGTTATGTATAAGAAAAATAAAGGTTAGAAATCCTAAAATCAAATACTACCATATTCTTCTTTGCAACATGACTAATGTGAAAATATATTTAATGTGAATGCATATAGAGAGCCTATATAAGATAGCATGGGGAGGGGGGAAGGGAAAGCAGGGGAGAAAATTCGAAATCTTGTGGAATGCAATGTTGAAAAAAAATAAATGAATTTTTTTTAAAAAAAAGCCCAATACTACCACCCATCTTCAACCACAGTACCAAAAGGGATTGTTGAGCTTATCTTTTATTTTTTGGCTAGGAAACAAAGCCTCTGAGCCACAACACATGCACACCAAAGGAAAGGCAGTTACATGTATTTCTTTCCTTAGTAAAGACTGATATGTCTATTGCTTTTAATAAAAACCAATATTGAGTAATTTTGGACAAAAGCCCAGATGGTTTATTTTGTTTTATGCCTTAGAAGGGAAAATATCATAAATGACAAAGATGTATTTCGATCTATGATCAGAACAAGTCAAAATATTGTCCAGTTGTGGTGAAGACTTTTGTCTTTTAAACTTTAACAAAAGTTTTGTTTTTTAACAAAAGGAGGGAGAGTTTGCCTAGGATTCTAATCCTTTCCTGTAATTTAATTAATATTGAATAGTAGTGATGCTTTGAAATATATCATAAATCAACAACTACATAGCTAAAACAGTCAAAATAAAGCACTACCTATTTTCTGACAAATAAAAAACAAGTCTGTAAACTGATAACACTAGGACACCAAGCAAATTTAACTCATTACTGTTCTTCTTTAGTCCAGACTATGATTGATATTACTGAGAAGATTACAAAGAAATATTACAAAGAAAGGAAGGCAGAGTGTGTTTGGGCATTAAAATGAATGTGTAGTATGCTGAGGACTTAAAACAGACACAGGTTCATTTTGCATATTTGCATGTAGGGAAGATGCATGTGCATTTTAATAATTATCCAAAAAAATAAAAATACAAATCTGGATAGAGCGTTTTTAGGATCATGAGCTGGATGAGGCTATAGCAGGTGCAAAGTCAGAATTTTGAGGGTCCAGAGAAGGTAGGGGAGCAGAGGTAGAGGGGCTGGGAATGGAAAATTTTCAGAAACAAGCGGATGTGCGCACAAACATAGTGTCAGACCTGGGAGTTGCCATGGAGATGAAAATTAGAGAGCAGTAGGATCTAGAGAAATCAGAACAAAGAGACAGCTTAGGATAGAAAATGTCGGCTCTTGCAGGGAACTCCAAACCACTATATGCTACAGGTGGGAGGGTTCAGACAAAAGGGATCATCTCCTGGGGAAGGATCTTAGAGTGGAAAACCTCACAAATCATATGGATGTATTTTTAAGTGTATACTCTTTGGGCACAAAAATTGGGCATTTTTCAATAATTTTATGAAATAAGAGGAAGGTAGATATTTTGGTAGGAGATCATTCATTCATTCCAATATGATTTTTTATTGTGCATCAGTGACAAATAAGAAAAACTAAGAAAGGAACTAAAGAAGACATAAACTAAAAACCTCATAGTTTAAACCATCCTAACATATTTGATAAAATTATTGCCAATTTTTAGCTAGCTAAGTAAACCCCTCAAAACCAAAAACCCTGAAACCCCAACAGAAATCCAGTTACTTGTTTTTCATTCCTAAGTA